>CM076575.1:1316356092-1316967327 GCA_034641835.2 Pinus albicaulis
CACTTTAACTTTAGTAACTTTATCACTTAAAGTCACTTTAAAATTAGATTTGACTTTATAACTTTATAAAGTCACTTTAGTAACTTTATCACTTAAGTCACTTTTAATTAGATTTAACTTTATAAAAAATTATAAAGTTACTTTAGGAGAAAAATTAAATTCTTTTGGACACTTTCCCTAGGCCAAAGATCAAAGCCTTAGGGAACCACCTGTCCTCCGGTACCAAATTTCAACAGTTCTTTCAATCAAGGAAGCTATTGAAGGAAGTTTAAATGACCTAAAGGAAAAGATGAGGTATGTATGCATATATTTAATTAAGTCATGTCATATGGTTGCAGAGATCATGAATGAATGCTCTACCTCAAGAGCATGATCAAAAGAAAGGATCTCCTCCTTTGGAAGGATGCAGGAAGGCATGGTTCACACATTGACTAGATGAAATCAACATAATATGTCCTCATATGAAATATGAGGTGGTTGAAAAAATTGGAGGAACTATGATTGAAAATTCCTAGAAGGAAATGTGTGAAGAAAGAAAGGAAGAGATCATGAAAAAATGAAACTATGAAGAAGGTAATCAAGGTCCAAGAACTAAAAGATTTGACTATGATGTCTCCATAGGAATAGATATGAAGATTTTAATAAAGTCTGAAAAAGATAGAGACCCTTGGTGTTGTATATCTTTTTGGAGATGTGTCAACATATATGCAGGATGTTGATGCAAACAAGCAGATTACATGATGAAAGACCATCACAAAGGTAAATGTTGATTTAATATGAACTTTCTATTTTTGAAGAATATCTGGATGGGCTAATGTAGGGCTACCAAGGGAAGAACTGCAAATGCAATCTACAATAATATTCATGTGAAAGGACGAAAGATCATGAGAGAAACATGACATGAAGGTAGCAAGGCATGAAGGAAAGGCCGGATTTGGACTAATGGATCACTTTCCGATGAAAAGAAGGATGACATGATTGCCATGATTCATGAATGAAAGTGATGGATGGTCTGTGCCCTACGAAGAAGTCCCGAAAGATATAGACTCCATGACAAAGGAGAAATTCATGACATTGAAGGAGGGGGTCCTACAAGCAGTTGTTTATCCCATGATCTCCACCCAAAGAACTGCTGAAAGCAAGTCCCTGGTCAAGAGGGAGCTTGGTCAAGTCCCTGGTTAAGAGGGAACTTGGGTACATTCCTTCATTGGAATGGGTATGTCCTTAGTTGAGAGGGAGAGTTAGACACATCATTCTTGTCTTCACTTGGGAAGAAAGAATGGAGGATTGGGTAAGCATCTGACATTCGATGCTCTTTGAGGATGTGGTAGGACATTCAAGATAAGAGTAGTCGTAGAGGACCGATATTCTTTGGGGATTGGGAATCCAAGATAAGAATAGTCCTGGTGGAACATACTCTGAGAGAACCCAGGTAGGGTATGTTCCGAGAGAGACAATGATGAGGGTGTCTGTAGATCACTGGTCTCGCTAGCATTGTGCTCTAATCTTGTGGAGAGATAGAGTTGTTAGTCAAGGCCTTGGTATGTGACAATGTTGGATGATATGATGCTAAACAAATGGGTTACCAATCCGATTCTTCTTCTGAGAATTCTTCAGATTGAGAATGTCCAAGTACCTTGTATGGATTATGAATACCTCCCTAGTTAAGAGGGAGTGTGGAAATATGTAACTAGGTTCGGTCTTCATAATGACACGTGTAATCATGATTTTATGTAATTAATGTAAAGAAGAAAAATAAAATTATTTTATACTTGAGACATGGGTTTTATGCCCAAGGAATTTTATTTTTATAGATGAAGCTCCCATTGTGAGCTATTAGGATTGGTCATTAAGTCATAAATTCAATTGAGTCTTTGTCATGTATAAGAAGACGCTCCTTGGGCATGTTCAATATGTATTTGAGTCATTGTAAAGAGTCAAAGGACCCTGCAAGACCAAGTCCAAGCACCTCTAACAAGTCGGCCTTCAAATGAAGCAATAATCCTACACCAAGATGACACATCGGCCTAGGATCCATTCAAGTCGACTTATTTACATTGGCAGATCACTATATAAAGGAGCACTCGGCCTCATTCAAGAGATACCATCGATCTCACAAGTTCGAGAAGAAGGATGAAATAGAAGCCTTACATCCAAGCAAAGAAGAGAATATCAGGGTCGAAGGAAGAGCAAGGTATTGCAGGTCTGTTTTGGGTATTTTTGTTCACACGTGTGAGGGAAACTAGGGTTTCCTACCTGCAGCAAGTTCAGATCACAGTCATCTCAAGAGGGCTAAAGCCTAAAACAAGGCAAGAAGGAGAGCTATATTGAAGGCTGAAGTCACAAAGAAGCCAACCCTAGACAAGCGAAGGAGAAGGAGGGCTTAAGTAGCCCTAATTTGGTCACACGTGGAAAATTGCAGTCACCTACTGGTAGCCAAAAATTGCAGAGATAGAGGCCGAGAATTTCAGACTTGAGTTGCAGGATCGAGGGTGAAGAAAGAAGACTTGGTCTTGGAATTTATCAATTGAAGACTCTATAAGAAGAAGAATTCGGGGGGTTTTCCTCTCAAGATTGGAGAGGTTTTGGCCCTAGCTGATAGCCTACATCTGGTGTCATTTGTCTCATTGTTCTTTATAGTTTTGTAACTGTTTGATGAAGAAGAACACAATAATAATTAAGTAAGGAAGAACCTAATTAAGAAAAGTAACAATTCCTCACAAGCAGTTATCATTGCTAGGGAAATCATCTCATCTCTCTGCCCTAGATTTCTCAACATGTTCCACCAGTTTTGGCTACTATTTGCTTTGATTTAACTTGTGATGAGCCCTATTTGCTCCCAAAGTCTCAATGCTGCCACATCATTTTGACCAAGTGAAAGTCAGAAACACCCTTGAGGTTCTTGGAAAACCGAGCCTTGGGTTTTGTTCCTGTCTTCCTGTAGACCACTTTTAATGTAATGCATGTCAAAATTGACCGACGCTACCCCTGTTCTACCACCTGGAAACTTGTAGTACCTGTTGACCAAATTTGACCAACCATATCCTAACAATGCCTTCACTGTTTGGAAAAATTCAACATGGCAATCAAATTGAACAATATGGGATCAAGTTGACTTTTGACTTTTGGGATCACTTGCATTGGGAAACATGAACTACCTTGGGAAATGTGAAAATTTGACTTTGTGAGAGTGCCTTGTATGAGAACTATTTAAGGGATATTGCACCAAGGCCAAGGCTACATACAAACTCAACAAACATATAACCATGCAGTAAGACATAGGTGCACCTTGATGCATGTTGGATTGGCCCATACACTTGTGATCACCCCGACAAAAGCAGGCTCTCCTAGAAGTTTGAGACCTCAAGTAAGTCCATCCAAGGTCCTCCAATCATATCTAGGATGAAAGGAGCCAGAGATGAACCCAAATTGACTGGCCATGGTCCAACCAAACACAAGGTCAAGGATACCTAATACAAGGTCTTTTGACTTGAGACCTTGGGCTTACAATTATGTGTACTCCTACTAACATGAGAGGTATCACTTCCATCTGACTTTGAGCTTGTGTGAAGGGTTCAAGTGCTTGAATAAGATTATTCTGAAAAATAGGTATTCCCTGCCAAGGATCGATGATCTGATTGACCAACTACAGGGTTTGTATCACTGGATGGTTATGCCATTCAGATTATGCAGTGCTCGAGTGATGAGTATGAGATTGATTTGTTGCTTTGAAACCATTCCTAAATTTCTCTGTCAGTGTTTACGTGGATGATATTCTGGTGTGTAACAAGACTTGGGAGGAGCACTTGCAGCATTTCGAGATGAAACTCTGAACTCTCAAAGAGCAACTCTTGCAAGCTAACATCAGTGAATGTGAGTTTACTGGACATCGCAAGCGAACTTCAGTGAACATGAGTTTACAGGACATCACTGGTGTATTTAGGCTGTTGTTTGGCAGAGGCAGATTTTTCATTGCCCCAAGAAAGATTAAGGCCATTATGAATTGGTCAAGCCCAAAGAGCTTAATTAAGCTTAGGATTTATGGTGCTAGCAAATTATATGAGAAAGTTTGTGAAACACTTCTCAGTTGCTGCAATGCCTTTTAATGCTTAAAGAAAAGAGCCAGGGCATTTGAGTGGACCATAGTTCAAGAGCAAGCATTCAAAGTCTTGGCGTGGAAGATTTTTAATGCATTAGTTCTACATCTATTGAACTTTCTGTTATTGTTTGAAATTGAAGTTGATGCCTTGAGTTAGGCAACAAGAGTAGCATTGACATAGCATGAGGCTGATAGCATGTTATTTGGAAACTTTCATTGCACACTAGCAAGTCCCCACTTGTGACAAGGAGCTATGAATGTCATATAAACACTGGGGGCAATATTTTTTGGTGAAATAAATGATTATTGTCTTGGATCAGAAGCCTCCGCAATTCCTGTAGACACAAATGAAGTTGTGACAAAGCCGAAACTCTAATTGAATGGCATTTCTTGCACTGTACAATAAATGTACAAAAAGCTGCATAGTTAATTTTGTTTCAAGACTTTCTATTGCTTCCTTAACAGTGCCAATGAAGTTAAATCCTTTTGTAAAAGAACAATATAATTTTTTTTATGTAGCTGACCCAGATTTTCGGTTAATAGTAGAAGCCCCGCAAAACCTGGAAAAGTCATTATGGCCTGTATCCTTCAAAGACCTGTCTTGATTAAGGATTGCTGTGTAGACCGGACAACGTCTGTGTTCCAAAAGGAGTTGCTTGACACTTTCAAGTAAGATGTCAGCAAATTTGCAAAGGTATGTGTATTGGCTATGTTGCAGACTAATGCCAAGAGGTTTTATTTGAACAACTTTGGTACCAAAATTCAGAGCTAGCACATTCTATGGTAATTGCAGTTTAACCAGTTGGTAAATTTCTCGGATGAACTACTGCCAAGTGTTTACTAATTTTACATATAAATAACTTCCTTCAGATGTGCTTTCAACTTTAGTTTGAGGGAAAAAATCTGACATCCAATTCCAATGTTGTATGATGAAGATATGCCCATTTATGACAAGGATCATTTTCCTGTGCGAACCTGTTGTGTGCCTATGCTTATTTGGACTCCGGAAATAGGGCTCGTGGGTCCCTTGTGAGCCTTGCAAATGAAAGTTGCAGATCCTTTTAGCCCACAAATGAGGGTTGTAGGGCCTTTGGCAGTCTCGCAAATGTAAATTGGGGTCCTTTGGGTCTCTTAAATGAGGGTTGGAGATCCTTTATGAGCGTTCTAAATGAGAGATGATGCCCTTCGCAAGTTACACAGATTAAAGTTACAGGTCCTTTGGATCCTGCAATAAGGATCGTGGAGTGATTGGGTGTTGCAAACAGGTGTCGGGGTTGTTTCAACCCTATAACTTCAAATATATATATATATATTTTCTTTAAAAAATCCACAGCAAAAATTAGCACCAACTGACAAACTAAAGGGCAAATTTGACAGGCCAAAACTTTTTCATAGTTGTTGATGAAATGTGGTCATTCAATATATCAAAATAATTGATGGAACTTGTATTTCTTGGTGGAACAAGTCCGAGCAGAAGGATTGAAGCCATTTAGATCCAGTAATCAAATGAAGGTATGGGCCATTTTCCAATACCTTGCATTCAACAAGTCTCAACTTTCTTCTTAATTAAATTGAGCATATCATTACCTTTGTTGGAATATTTATTGTCAGAAAAGATGGGTTTCAGATCATTCTTAGCAGTACTGAGCAGACCATTGGCTATAAGCAAGCAACAGGGTATCTCTCTCCCAAATTTGGAACTTGGATTTCTCTATAGTACAAATTAAATTCTTTTTACGGCTGCAACATGTCCATAATATAAATAACTTAATATTGAATCTCGTGTTCCACTCACTGGAGGATCTTATCAGGCGTTGCATTGCTATCCTCATAGTCCTTGATGCGAGAGGAGATGTTTCACTGAACTCCTCCACTTTCACCTCTATATCTAATGCAGTATAGTGGCTCTCTCCCATTTCTGGGTTTTTAATTTTACACTCTTAGGTCACCGTTTGTTACTCTGTTTTCTGTTATTTTCACTTGTATTATTTTATCTTTTAGCTTTCAGGAGCAACCTTGGCACTCTCACATTATGTTTGTGACTAGTTGTATTCTTTAGTCCCGCTGGCTTATACTTTTGGTGACCTGTGGACAATGAACCATCTTATTTTACCTTTTTGGAAAGATTGAAAAATATGCAATTTCTTCAATTCGAGATTTAATAACTGGTTTTATTATGAAACTTATACCATATTTTGCATATTGTTAATGCTTCTAAATTTAAACCAACACAAGAAATTCATCCAAGAAACATATACCCCTCATACAACTTCTCTTAAGAACACCTTTTGTGAGACTTATTTTACTAACTGAAGGGGTAAATAGTAAATAGTAAATACAATACATTTTAAAGATTTTCATGCTTACGTGGGAACTTGATTGTTTTCCTTGGCCATCACTGCAGACATAGATGGACTATGGAAACCAAATTAAAACCTGATTTATGATATATTGCTAACTACAACAGGCTGTGCTTCGACACCCTCTTATTTTAACAAAATAAGTCATACTGCCTAATAATGCTTTATAAAATTCCTTTATAGCCTTTGTAATTTTACCCTTTTTTAGATGATGATAGCTACTTTTCCTATCTTTCATGGACCATCAAGTTCCAGTATAAGCACAAATATGTCTAAAATGTTGTTGGAGTAGAGAAGTAAGGGTTGTACTTGCCTAGGTGCTAAGGCCAGCAGAGGGACCCACAAGACAGCTACTTTATTAGAATATTGATTTATTTAACTATTTCCTAAAGTTATACTTAGGTAAAATTTAAAAATCCTAAGTTAACTTATGATTTAATCTCAGCGCTTCATCACGATTTAATCTCAGCCATTGAGAGTAAAGGAGGGGCTTAGGTCGAAATTATAAGAGAAGATAGAGCGAGTAAGTGGTCAGATTGATGAGCACAAAGAGTGTATGATTGGCGCAATAAGAGAAGGGTTTTCAGCAGTCAACAAGCAGATCAGGGATCGAGAGGCAGGAAGGAAGAGGTTGAATAGCCTTAGCCCAGCTCAGAACCAACGCAACCATACAACAAATTGCAGTGCGCAAGGAAAAATCGACTTGCGTTGTCGCACAATGCACATATGTGTGCAGAAGAGCAGATCTATGCAAGCATTGCGCAAGGGTTGTCTTGATTTTGATTCAGATCAGTTAGAGTGGAGTTGCTGTAGAAGGGAAGTATTCCCTTGCTATATAAATTTTTGAAGAATTTATTATTTGCTGAGCTAATAGAAAACACACAGTTGCAAGTTTTCCCCTGTGTTGGGGTTTCCTGGGTATATCTTGTGTTTTATGTGTTGAATGTGTTTGTCTTATGATTTATTATTAATTTCCGCTGTGCATGTTAAGTTAGAAAACTCAGTGTATTTGCAATTTAAGTTTCCGGAACAATTGTTGTTTGTATTTATGGTTTTTACACTGAGAAATTTTTTTAAAGAGAGAATCCATACAGGTAAAATAGATTATAGAGGAGAGGAATAACCTGTTTCTGAGTTTTTATTAATCACCCAAAATTGTGAATCAATTACTTAGATTCACAGGAAATCTAACACGGTATCAGAGCATAGCCTTTGATTGAAGACCAAACACAGTTTTATCTTCAGGCACAGGTTTTGTGATTTAGAGGGCAATTTTATCAGATCGATTTGGCTGCTAGGTTTTTTGGGAAGTGCGCATTGTTTCTGGGTAGTGCGATTTGGGAATATGACGTATCAGGGTCTCAGATTTGAGGACAGATTGGATGGTGCGTCTAACTTCTGTTCATGGCATGAAAGGATAGCAGTGGTGCTGGAGGAGCAAGGGGTGTCGGAGTTTGTTGATAATGTCCCAACTGACCCACTGATCTTCAGTAGTTGGCTCAACATAACAAGAAAGATGCTAAGGCAAGAAGAATCATCTTGGAGGGAGTAAAAAACCACATTATTCCTCACCTGACTGGGAAAAAGACAACCAAAGCCATGTGGACAACCATCATTGGTCTCTATCAGGGTTCGAGCGAGGCCAAGAAGTTGGTATTGAAGGGCAAGATCATGAACATTAAAATGTCAAAGTCAGATTTTGTGGTGTCCTTCCTCACCAAATTTATCCAAGTGAGGGAAGAGTTGGCTGGTGTGGGCAAGACAGTTTTAGACAGAGATCTGGTAAATTTTGCCTTGTTAGGTTTCACCAAATCATGGCAAGCCTTTACAGATGGGATTTGTGCCAGAGAAAAGCTTCTAGATTGGGAGCGATTATGGGGTGACTGTGTCCAAGAGGAGATTTGCAGACAAGGTGGGTCTCGTGTTAAGATCGATGAAGGTGAAGAAAATTTTGCCCTAGCTAGCAAAGGGGTCAAGTTAAAGGGCAAAAAGAATAGTGGTGGTAGTCTGGTAGAGAGCCGAGCTCTAAGGGCAAGAAGAAGAAAAAGGATCTTAGCAAGTTCAAGTGCTTTTCGTGCCACCAGTTTGGGCATTATGCTACTAAATTCCCTAAGAGGAAGAAAGAGTCCAAGAAGGACCAAGTAGCAACCTTTGCAGAGATAGATGAGTTATCTCCTCATTTTGAGAAAGAGTTTTCACTCATTGCTTGCATGGAAAGCCCAATGGCTACCAGTTTATGGTATGTAGACAGTGGTGCATCCTGTCATATGATGGGAAACAAGAAGTATTTCATAAAATTGTGAGAAAGGGACATGCAGTTCAACATTGACATGGGAGATGATGGGAAGTACCAAGTTGAGGGTATTGGTACGATAAAATTTGAGAGGGAGTTTGGAAACCCTGTGTATCTTAGAGATGTCCTTTATGTACTTGGGCTCAAGAAGAACCTCATTTTAGTTTCAACATTGGAGGCTAAGGGGTATGAGGTGACCTTCAAACAGGGTAGGGTTTTCATAAAACCATCAAACTCCAAGGTGGCGAAGGAGATTCGAGTTAGGCATCCTATATAGATTGCAATTTGAGACAACTGCAACATTAACCAGCAGAGGGAGTCATGACTTAAGCGAAGAGCTTGGAGAGTCGTGGCATAGGTGCATGGGGCATATGTACCATAGTGCACGGAAGATTGTCAAGGAGACAGCGACAGGGTTGCCACAATGTAGTGTGGACCAACATGAGGTGTGTTAAGAGCTGCACACTTGGAAAGTATGCAAAAACCTCTTTTGCAAGCTGAGATAACAAGGCCAAGGGTATTTTGGACCTTGTTCATTCAAGTTTTTGTGGTCCTTTACATTATCCCTTAGTATTTTCAAGTATTATGTCACCTTCATAGTTGATCACTCGAGGAAGACCTAGATATTTTTTATGAAAAAGAAAGATGAAGTCTTCTCAAAGTTTCTGGAGTTTAAGGCTTTGGTTGAAAACCATATTGGTAATAAAATCAAGGCGTTGAGGTATAATAACGGTCGGGAGGACTTCAAATGCATTCAAGGAGTTGTGTGCCAAGGAGGGCATCAGGAGGGAGCTGATTACACCATATATTCCTTAGCAGAATAGGGTGGGAGAGCACAAGAATAGGGCCATAGTTGGAGCGACCAAGGCCATGTTGCATGACCAGGGGCTGCCCAAGTTCCTTTGGGCCGAGGCATGCAATACAATATTTTTCTTGCAGAACCAGAGCCCACACGGAGTGTTGGGTCGAGTTACACCAGAGATGCTTACAGGGAATAAACCAGATTTATCACATTTCCGGATATTCGGTAGCCTGGATTACTGTCATGTACCAAAGGAGAAAAGGAAGAAGTTGGATCCCACAACAAAAAGGGTGTTTTTGTGG
Organism: Pinus albicaulis; assembly: GCA_034641835.2. Classification (NCBI taxonomy): domain Eukaryota; kingdom Viridiplantae; phylum Streptophyta; class Pinopsida; order Pinales; family Pinaceae; genus Pinus; species Pinus albicaulis. The sequence goes on from CM076575.1 coordinate 1,316,365,949, forward strand.
GCTAATGAGAGACATCCAAGGCATACATGGTGTATATACTAGCACTCAGGAAAACAATGATTAGAAGAGATGTGAAGTTTGAGTAGGAAAGGGCTTTGAAGGAGTCCTTAGAGCGTGAGCAGGCTACAGTGTAGGAGGAGTAGGAGTCTCAACCAACACCTTAGACTACAATTGTACATGTTGATGGGTAGGCTGAGCAACATAAGGATGAGGGGGGACATGCTATTGGAGGAGAGAGTAGAGCCCACTAAGGCTGTAACTCCCAACACAAGGAGAAGGAGAGCGAGATGGGCATATTAGATGATTCAAGAGGCGCAGGAGCAAGTTGGTGCTCCTAGTACATTAGTTCGACAGAGCAAGTAGCCATAGAGGTAAACACGATACATGGCACATATCACGAAGTTGTTGGATGCCGAGCCTTCTAGCTATCAGGAGGTAGCCACTCTGTAGGTGTGGAGAGATGCCATGGTGGAGTATGCGTCCATCATGAAGAATGATGTTTGGGAAGTGGTGCCGAGGCTAGATGGAAAATCTATGTTGGGCTCTCGCTGGGTCTACGAGATCAAGCATGGGGTTGATGGGAGCATCGAGAAATATAAGGCAAGATTCGTGGCAAAAGGGTTCTCGCATGTATAGAGGGGATCGATTATGGAGGTAACTCCTCAAATCAGAATGTGTTGGATTTACTTACTGAAGAAAAAGTCTGATGCTTTTCAAACTTTCAAGAATTTTCATGCATGGATTGAAAATGATGCACAAACACATATTGGCTCTCTACGAACTGATAATGGAAAAGAATACACTTCAAACGAATTTGAAAATTATCTTCGTCAACATGGAATCAAACATCAAACAACTGTGCCATATAATCCACAACAGAACGGTGTAGCTGAAAGAATGAACATAACTATTTTAAATATGGTCCGCTCCATGTTATTTTTCAAGAATGTAAAATTGATGTTTTGGGCTGATGCAGTTCTATGTGACGTTTACATAAAGAATAGGTGTCCTTCAAGTTCAATTAGAAACAAAACTCCTTTTGAAATGTGGCATGGCCACATTCCTTCGGTAAAGCATTTCAGGGTCTTTGGGTCCACTTGTTATGCCTTGATACCCAAGGGTCAAAGGAACAAACTTGGTGCTAGAAGCAAAAAATGTATCTTCTTGGGGTACTCCAATACCTCCAAAGGATATCGTCTCTATGATGAAGCCAATAAGAAGTTTGTGATAGCAAGAGATGTCATATTTCTTGAATCTTCCAAGAGTGACAAGGTTGTTGAGCGGCAACTTGATCACCTGGATAGATTCACACATGCAAAGTCCTTCCAAGAATTTGATAATGTGATTCCACATCTTGAAGGGGGGATTCCGATATTGAATCAAACTGTGGAATCATGTCCCGAAGCACTCTCTCCCCCACATGAAGAAACAACCACGGATGACACATTGGATGATGTGATTGACAGAATTGGGAGATTGAATCTTGAATCAATCCCAACTCAGTCAAATGACCAGCCTGGGCCATCTCAGAAAGGTCCTCCCAAATGGCCGACAAAGACACTGGAGAATTTTCATCCTGATGAGGTTGGAAAAACAGGAACAAGGAGTTCCACTCAACAAATCGAAGGTGATGTAGATAATTCTGATTCCCCTGTTGATATGGATATTGCTTATAACTGTGAATTGAGTTTGTCTACAGATCATGAACCAACTTCCTTCAAAGAAGCCGCTTCTCATGATGAATGGAAAGAAGCGATGCAGAAGGAGTATGATGCCTTGATAAAGAATAGCACTTGGAAGCTGGTTGATCCGCCTTTGGGAACGAAACCAATTGGCTGTAAGTGGGTCTACAAGAACAAGTACAAAGCAGATGGCTCACTTGACAAGCACAAGGCCAGGCTTGTGGCAAAAGGATTCGCACAAAAAGAAGGAGTCGATTATGAAGAAACTTTTGCTCCCATAGCAAAATGGACCACCATCCAGACTCTCTTTGCCTTAGCAGCTCAGAATGGATGGAAAGTCCATCAGATGGATGTAAAAACAACCTTCTTGAATGGAGATCTAAAGGAGAAAGTTTATATGTCCCAGCCAGAAGGATTTGTGATAAAGGGTCAAGAACACAAAGTTTGCAAACTTGTAAAATCGTTGTATGGCCTCAAGCAAGCACCACGAGCCCGGTATGAGAAATTGACCAAGCATCTTCTGAAACTTGATTTCAAACATTTTGATCTTGATGATGCAACTTTGTTTGTTAAGAAAGTTGGAAAAACAGTTGTATATCTTGTGGTATATGTAGATGATCTTTTGATAACAGGAAAAAATGAGAGCTATATTGCATCCATGAAGAAAGAGTTGAAGAAAGGTTTTGAAATGACTGACTTGGGTCATGTTCATTACTATTTGGGTATTGAAGTAATTCAACATCCTAAATTCATATTTCTTTCTCAAAAGAAGTACATTGGAGATCTCTTGAACAAGTTTGGCATGGATGACTGTAATCCCTTAACCACTCCAATGGAACAAAACTTGAAGCTCACATTTATTGAAGGGAAGGAATTTGAGGATGCAACTAAGTATAGACAACTTGTAGGAAGTCTTATCTACCTGACCACCACCAGACCTGACATTTCATTTGATGTTGGAATCCTCTCAAGGTTCATGCAAAAACCTTGTGAAGGACATTGGTCTGCTGCAAAAAGAGTGCTAAGGTACTTGAAAGGGACTCAAGACTTTGGACTCAAATATACACAGGTAGGCGACTTCAGCTTGATCGGATACTCTGATTCAGACTTTGATGGCGACAAAGAAACATGGGTGTCTACTACAGGTTACACCATGAGTCTTGGATCAGGAGCTATCTCATGGAGATCACGCAAACAGTCAGTTCCAGCAGATTCCACGACCGAGGCAGAATATGTGGCAGCAGCTGAAGCAACAAAGGAAATTGTGTGGCTCCGGAAAATCCTGGAAGATTTGCAGATGAAACAAATGTACTCCACACCACTCATGATCGACAACACTTCTGCAATAAAGTTGGCCAAGAACCCAAAGTTTCATGATCGAACAAAGCACATCAATACAAAGTACCATCTAATTCGACATCATGTTCAGGCCAAAACCATCCATCTACATCATTGTTCCACAAATGAGCAAACCGCTGACATCTTCACCAAAGCACTTGGAAGAGAAAAGTTTGAAAAGTTCAGATCGATGCTTGGACTCACCAACATCCCTTCGGATTAAAGGGGGGAATGTTGACACCTAATCCTATGGGATGGGTGTGGATATTTAATTTTGTATAATAAATAATATTGGGAAATAAGGAAGGTCAAGAGTCATTGGGAGATGAATCCCAATAGCCTCACCTCCATGTATAAATGCATGTTCATTCTTCATTCAATAACACATTCTGATTTGAGGAGTTACCTCCTGGTTTGACAAGACCTTTGCCCTGGTGGCCAGATATTCATTTGTGAGGGGTATTACAGTGCAGATGGGGTGGAGAATCCACCAGATGGATGTTAAAACAACATTTCTCAATGGGGTTGTTGAGGAGGAAATTTATATTGAGTAGTCAGAGGGATTTGAGACATGCAGTAGGGATACTCATGTTTGCAGACTCAAGAGAGCCTTTGTATGGGCTCAAACAGGCTCCACGAGCATGGTATGCTTGGATTGATAGTTACCTTTAGGGATTGGGCTTCACCAAGAGTGAAGCGGACCCCAACCTCTACTACATTGTTGTTGGAGGTGAGCCACTTATTCTGGTGTTATATGTCGACGAACTGATATTGATAGGCACATATAAGCTCATCCAGGAGTGCAAGAGAGATGTTGCAGGCGAGTTTGAGATGAAGGATATGGGGTTGGTGCACTATTTAATTGGGCTTGAGGTTTGGCAGGGTGATGACGAGATCTTCTTGGGGCAGATCATGTCTGCCCTGAAGATTTTTAAGAGGTTTCACATGCAGGATTGCAGGCCCATGGTGACACTTCTAGTCACAAATTGGAGGAAGGTGGATACATCCAGATTGGAGTAAGTGGATCCTTCACTTTATCGACAGTTAATTGGGTCACTAATTTATGTGGTAAACATGCGGCCAAATATATGTTTTGCAGTTAACTCTTTTAGCCAATTAATGGTTGAGCCTTCTAGAGCGCATTGGGTTGTTGCCAATAATGTAATGGGATATCTCAGGGGGACAATAGACTACGGATTGTAGTATAGACATGTTGATGAAATGAGGCTTAAGGGCTTCACAGATGCAGATTGGGCAAGGAGCTCCATAAATAGGAAGAGCACATCAAGATGCACATTCATTGTTGGATCAGTAGCTGTTTCTTGGTTCAACAGGAAGCAAAGATCAGTTGCATTGAGCTCAGTCGAGGCCAAGTACATGGCTGCCAGCTTGGCAAGGTGCGAAGCTATTTGGTTGAGGAAGCTTCATGTGGGCTTGTTTGGGATAGAGTAGGATCCACCATGATCGACTGTGACAATCATAGTTGCATCAAGCTCTCTAAGAATCCAATGTTTCACGATCGCTCAAAGCACATGACATACATTATCATCACATCAGGGATATTTTCCAGTATGGTATAGTTACACTCCAATACGTACCAACAAAGGAGCTTATAGCAGACATTCTGACCAAGGCTTTGCCCAGGAGCAGATTTGTTCACCTCAGACAGAAGTTGGGTGTAGTGCAAAACACCTTCCTCTCTAAGAGGGAGTGTTGATTGGAGTAGAGAAGTAAGGGTTCTGCTTGCCTAGGTGCTAAGGCTAGTAGAGGGACCCACAAGACTACCACTTTAGCAGAATATTAATTTATTTAACTATTTTCTAAAGTTATATTTAGGAAAAATTTAAAAATTGTAAGTCAACTTATGATTTAACCTCAACACTTCATCACAATTTAATCTCATCCGTTGAGAGTAAAAGAGGGGCTTAGGTCGAAATTATAAGAGGAGATAGAATGAGTAAGGGGCCAAATCGATGAGCACAAAGAGTGTGTGATTGGCTCAACAAGAGAAGGGTTTTCAGTAGTCAACAAGCAGATCAGGAATCGAGAGGCAACAAGGAAGAGGCCAAATAGCCTTAGCCCAACTCAGAACCAGTGTGGCCATACAACGAGTTCTAGTGCCGCGTGCGTAAGGAGAAATCGACTTACACGACTGTACAATGCGCATTTATGCGCAAAAGAGCAAATCTATGCAAGCATTGCGCAGGGGTTGTCTTGATTTTGATTCAGATCAATTATTGAGTGGAGTTGGTGTAGAAGGGAAGCATTTCCTTGTTGTATAAATTTATGAAAAATTGTTATTCGCTGAGCTAATAGAAAACACACAAAGTTGCAGGTTTTCACCTGAGTTGGGGTTTCCTCTGTATATCTTGTGTTCTATGTGTTGAATGTGTTGGTCTTCTGATTTATTATTAATTTCTGTTGTGCATGCTAAGTTTTTGGTAAGTTAGGCTATTCTATTAATTTGAAAACAGAGAAGTTACATATGCTATAGACTGGGTTGGCAAGCTGCGCTTAGCGAATCCCAGCGTTAGTTACGCGGTTTCGAGGCTGCCTCAAAGGAGGAAACCAACCTGAACAAAACTTAAAACAAAAAATTACATTATGCGCAGTAGCGCTGGTGTATCTAAGTAGCACAAAATATACAGTAATAAAAAAACACTGATGGAAAGCTTGACAAAAAACATGGAAGAGCTGTGCAGCTGTGCATGCCTCACTTTTCGTGTTCATCATCGCTGTTAGGGACCTCCTCCTCAATGGGGCAAGTAGGTGCCTGTGCAACGACTTCCTCCGAATCTGCCACTGTGCGCCTAGGTCTGTGGACCGATGTGCAGAGGATGGGGGAGTCTGGATCTACGTTGTCGGGGACACGCATTTAGTTGCCATCGGAATCTGTCACCCAGACGTCCGAATCATCATCTTCCTTCTCCTGAACCAGCAACGGGTCAGTTTTACGGTACTGTGGGGGTGTGTCTGGGGAGAGATGGTGGACTTTTGCGGGCCACGCCTTCCTCTCTGCGCAGCCTGCCCCAGGGCTGCTTCATCTTGCTCGTGATCAGGGCTCTGTCGCGCAAAAGTGCCAGAGGAGGAGCCTTCCATTGACTCCAGTGGATTGTCCTCGCCACGATGATAGCGGCCAGGGAGAGCCCCTCTCTGCCCGCCTCGGATAGTTCGCTGGCGAAGTCTGGGGGCCATTGCGCGAAGAGGCAGGGGGGAGATGTTCAGGGGGGGGATACATAGAAAGGCAAGCAGCGTAGGGGTTTAGGTGGTAGGAGTAGCAGGGGGGGTGCGCAGGTAGGGATGCAGCAGCCCAGAAGGGACTGCGCAACGCAACGCTGAGAAAAGGGCTTCGCAGCTTTCTGAAGTCAGGGAGATGCCATAGCAGAGGTAAAGAGGCGAAAGGCAAAGATAAAGTACTGTGGCTTGAAAGGGGTTGAGAGCTCATCTTTTTAAAGGAGCTATGACGTGTGTGAGGAGGACAACAATGAGTAGGCTTTGTACGCATCTGCGTGCCATGATCGATCACTTGAGCAGGCTCGAGGGAAGGAGGATGGCTGCAATACGGGTTAATCATGGTGATCATTTATGGTGATTGATGCGAAGGGATGCCCTTGACATGGCAACGCAGTGCCCATCGTCTCGTCATCATTCCTGATTCTGAGTCTTGCAAATGGCTGATGGTTTGAGGATCCGCAGCAGGTGAGGCTCTGCGCAGAAGATCTCCGTCCTCTAGGATGTGTGAGATGTGATTGTCAAGTGTGTCAGTTCTGTCACCCGCATCCAGGATAAAATTTGGACCATTTCTCGGTTTGTGCGTGTCATCCTTGCGCAGGGGCCATGCTAATCTTCTCTGTACCGTTCCAATTTTATCGGATGTCTCTAAAGAGACGTTGTGCATGCTAAGTTATAATACTCGGTGTATTTGCAATTTAAGTTTCCGGAACAGCTGTTGTTTGATTTCTGGTTTTTACACTTAGAAAATTGCGAATCAGTTACTGGGTTTTAAGGAAATCTAACATAAAAGCCTACATTCTATGTTTGCAGTCAATGTCTGAAGTCATTGTTACATGACTCTCATGTTGAACTTACTTCAACTTTCCAAATGTTTGTATACAACTGATTTCTAGCAGTCGTGTTTCAGATAGTTTTTAATAGCAAAAGTTAGATGTCTCACTAAACGTATGCATTGATGCTCCCCTTTATAGCAATAATGGTGACTTCCTTTTATTTTTTCTTTTTTCTGGAAAATGCAACCTGTAGTACTTAAGATATACATCAGAGTTAAAACACATAGACATGAATTCAATGGAAATCCTATCATAGTCTATATCCTTTTGAAATATATCAACTCTGGCTTTGACCTGAATTGCCAGATCAATTTTGAACTTCTGTAGCTTGGCATGTCAAATTATAGAACGTGGAGAGAAGTGCAGCTTCTAATGTCTTCATGAATTTCTGAATATACTCCAGTTTAGTGCCAATTGACAGGGGATAAAGAGTTGACTCTCATATCCCAGTAGAGGGAGCCATATCCCACTCCCGCTCCCCGTTTTCGCTCCCGCTCCCAAGTAACCTTAAGTTCAGCAAGTGTAATTCCCACTTTCTAACTATAAACATGTGCACTTGAACATATTTTTTACGCTGAACTGAACTGCATCAGGCAGTTGACCTTGGCTGCATTTTGGTTTTGAGAATATTGTTATCGTTTCATTCTGATTCTTTTCTTTGTTCGTTCATTCAGAGTATAGTTGGGTTTTATATCTGTATTTTGTGTTGCTCAGGTCAAGTATTTAGAGATATTGTAGGCAGTGCATATTATGTTGCTCCAGAAGTTTTACGGCGAAGCTATGGGCCAGAAATAGATATTTGGAGTGCTGGAGTGATACTATATATTCTTCTTAGTGGGGTGCCCCCTTTTTGGGCAGGTTAGTACTTCAAAGAACATATGTTGGAGTGCTATTACAGGACTGGAGTTATGTGTTGATTTAAAATGTATAAGGTGTGAAATTTTCCTTGGGCATGTTAAAGAAATACAGTTAGATTATGCATCATAAGTTAAAAGTTCAAGATTGACTTGACAGAGTCAGAGCAAGGTATTTTCGATGCTATCTTGAATGGACATATTGACTTTGAAAGTGATCCGTGGCCATCAATATCTAGTAGCGCTAAGGACGTGGTCAGGAGGATGCTCAAGTTTGAACCAAAGGAGCGACTTACAGCTATCCAAGTCTTAAGTAGGTTGCAAAGTCTGCTTGTTTTTTGCTTGGTATGGTCTCATGTTCTTGTTCATACACTAAACATAATGCATGTTGCAGGCCACCCTTGGATCAGAGAAGATGGTGAAGCACCAGATACACCTATTGACAATGCAGTTTTGAATAGGATGAAGCAATTCAGAGCAATGAACAAGCTCAAAAAAGTTGCTCTGAAGGTATGGTATTATATCAGAATGTGAGTATAGTTAAGTGTTTTAATGGTTTAGGTTTTTTAATCCATGTGGGTTTCTCTTCCAGGTTATTGCTGAAAGCTTGTCAGAAGAGGAAATAATGGGTTTGAAGGAGATGTTCAAGAGCATGGACACCGATAACAGTGGTACTATAACTTTTGAAGAGTTAAAGATAGGTCTTGCTAGGCAAGGCTCAAAACTCTCTGAAACTGAAGTCAGGCAACTGATGGAGGCTGTAAGATCATTGAATTCCTCACTCGTGTTGTCATTCATGTTAAAAAGTTTCCATTGAACTGATGCTCGGCAATACTGCAATTCCTTTGAATCTATCTTTACACTGTCTTGATTGTTTTTATCTGTGTTATCCTGTCCATGTTTCAGGCTGATGTAGATGGGAATGGGTCAATTGATTACATTGAGTTTATCACAGCAACGATGCATATGAACAGAATGGAGAGAGCAGATCATATATACAGGGCCTTTCAATACTTCGACAAAGACAGCAGTGGGTAAGCTCCGATAAATTTCATAGCGGTGATATCTTAACATTTGAATTTAGTTCGAATGGAGCATGTGTCAATGATTTTGGAGGGCATTCATTTTGTACTACTTTACAGGTATATCACAGTGGATGAATTGGAACAAGCTTTGAAAAAGTACGGAATAGACGATGACAGAACAATTAAGGAAATTATTGCCGAGGTGGACACAGACCATGTAAGTAGATCTTTGTAATGCTTCATATGTGCCTGTACATCTCTTAGCCGATAATTAATTTATTGATTAATTATATCTTCAGGATGGACGGATAAACTATGACGAATTTGCAGCAATGATGAGAAAAGGAAACCCAGACGGAAATCCCAAAAAGAGGCGCTGAGATATTTATATGACAGGGCTCCAAGGCATAAATGCTTTCCGAGAAAATTGCTTGTATGCAGTTCTAGGTTCCTGTGATGAGTTCTTTATTGTTTTGTGATCACAGATGTGATCAGTCACAGCATGAACGCATTACATAAACCTTTTCAAGGATAACAAATTAGAAGTCAGAATTTATGAAATAATTGATTCCCTCTTTTGTACAGCGTGTTCTGGAGGCATTTACAAAGGTTGTTACATGGCAGCCTCTCCTCCGGGATCATTTAAGCCTTTGCTGCTTGTTTGTTAAGAGAGGGTATTCTTGGTGCATATTAACCATGAAGCTGCAGCATGTAGCTAATTTCTTTTCCTAAATCAAAGAGTTTGGAGGGATCATTTTGTTCACTATAGTTGTATTGCAGTTGGCTAATAAAGTGTTTGTAATTATATTTTGGTCTGATTGCTGAAGGTGCCCAGCCATGTTGTAAGGTAGCTCTTTCTTTGGGAATATAAGCGCATCGATGAATCAATGTTGTGGCATATTTTCAGAATGGTTGTTACTATTTCTAATCAGAATTATGGAAGAGTAATAAGTTTCGGATCCGGAACTCTGGTTGGTGGTCAAGTTAGATTAATGACCTGTTAATTTCAGCCCCAATCTTTGAATTTTTTGAATAATATTATTTAAACCTTTTGTAACAACAGTCCAGAGTCATTCAATATTTTTCTTGATGAAGTTATTTTGCTTTTCTCTCTTCATATTTTTGTTGGAGGACTGCTATTTGACCGACATTTTCTGCAGCCTGGCGCAACCTATTCAACTAACTTCAAAATGGTACTGTGATAACTTACCTAACTTTAAAATGGTACTGTGATAACTGACATAAAGCTTAACTTTAAAATGGTACTGTGATAACTAACCTAACTTTAAAATGGTACTGTGATAACTGACATAAAGCTTAACTTTAAAATGGTACTGTTATAACTGTGACAAAGCATTTCTTTGTAAACATAGACACATTATGGCGTCTGCTTATGAATTGCGTTCAAGAGTAACGTAGCCAGATGCCTAGAGTAGATTACCAATAAATGAATCTTCTGAATACTGTACTCATTTAATCTCTCTTTTGTTTTGGACATTGTATGTTGGTATTGCAGATATATCAACTTTATTTTCTGGTTGATATCATAAATGCTTTTGGATTATATGGGATTAATCTCACCAGCAATTCCACAGTATTTGAAGCACCTCTCTTCACGAGTTGAATAGTTATTGGGATTTGACCCTCACCTTCAATTTCATTTGAAACACCTCTCTTGAATTATGAGTTGAGAAGTTCATCCTTAATTTTAGAAGTTACAATTATCAGTGGGTATTATATCTCTTTGCATTGCAATGCAAATTAAATTAAGTTACAATTATCAGTGGGTATTATATCTCTTTGCATTGCAATGCAAATGCCACTTGAATGTTATTTGGCGTAAAATGCATACACCAATAAGGTACCCATCTCAATGCATACAAACCGGTACCTACTTCCAAGTGAAGTCCAATGCCATATAAAGGAATAATAAGGTACCTATTTTCTCAATGCATACAAACAGGTACCTACTTCCAAGTGAAGTCCAATGCCATATAAAGGCATAATAAGGTACCTATTTCCAAGTGAAGCCCATTGCCATAAAGGCATAATAAGGTACCTATTTTATCCTCATCTCAATTAATAATAAGGTACTTATTACTAATTAATAACAGGGTACCTATTTCTAACAGGGTACCTATTTCTAGGTGAGGTTCATTGTCAATGAGGCATATAAGGTACCTATTTTCAAGTGAGGTTCATTGCCAATAACGCATACCCTCGTAGTATGTTGATAAAACTACAATGACATGCAATCTCTATGCTGGGTTGATGTGGGAGTTCAATGAAACTAAATTTATTATGTTTATACATGAGAATAATATTTAGTGTAGATTTATTTTAATTTTGGATTTATTGTGTCATGAGATGCATCGAGATCTTTTAAGTGAAAGTTTTTTAAATTTAAAAAAAATAAAAAATTGTAAATAAATAAAAAATTTACAATTTTGAGGGATTTGATCTCTCTATGTGCATGATCAATTCAGAGTTAAAGATGGATTTATGCTCATTCTTAATATATGTGTCACTTGTCAATTTCATATTGAGCATGGAAAAATATTACACCTCTAACATTGAGCAACACCATTGAAATGTTTTACCCATTTACTTTTAATTACTTTATATAATAGTTCATATTGAAAATTTACTTAATGTAAACATTAAAATAATTTTTATTATTATTAATTTACTTTTAATTACTTCATATAATAGTTCATATTGAAAATTTACTTAATGTGGACATTAAAATAATTTTTAGATGCCACATTTCTATTCCATTGAGGCATTGAAGGAATTACATATCAATTTCATATTCTGAAATGCAGAGTGGAGATGAATTTTTCATTCATTCACTTTATATAAAGTTGACATAAATTATTTTATTTAAGATGTACATTAAAATATGTTACTTATGACCAACTTTTAAATAATTTTGTATTATTAAACATTTTTTTAAATGTTTTATATCAACTCCATGTGTTTTTTTTTCTTGGTCAATCAAGAAGCTTTATTAATTTAGGAAAATTTTACATCTATGAGAGCATAGTTTAAGTCCTTAACTGACCTCATTCCAATTGAACTTGTTGGCCAGGTAGTATATACAGAAAGAGGTAGACAAAAATAACAAAAAACTAATTGTCCAAACACTCGAGAGTCCAGAGGACCAAAAGCAACCCAAAATCCATATGCAACCCACAACCATGTTTCTACTTACATATTACCAACATTTTGGTCATCCAGATTGTTTCCATTTTGATGGCGGAATGCCTCGTGCACATGGTCCTTTTATGTGCTCCACACGTCCCTCTAGGTGATCTATGCTCTCTTGCAACCTCTTATAGTCACGACGAAAGGATGCCATTCAATCCAACATCTTCCATTGATTATGCTAGATGTCATATATGAAGGCGATGACCACATTTCTGTCATTATGTCGGTCCCGCGCCAATTGTTCCATGAGAACTGTAAGTTGATGAAGTTGGGCCTCCAAGGAGTCAAAAGGAGGAGGAAGGAGCACTTGACCAGGGGACTGCTCACGTGGTTGGTCAACTTCCTCCCTAAAATCTGGACGCTCTACACGTTGGGTTGCCTCCTATCTACAAGTGCCAACCCTTCTCCTCACCCTCCCATGCTATATCTGCTTGTTGTTGCTCTCAGACTGCTTGTACCATTAACCCCACCAAAATGCACCAACTGCTACAGTGAGAGGAAGCTAATCGTCCACACCAATTGTCATGGTTATAATCGCCTCAAGACCTATGTTGCTCACTTCCTGGTCCACTGACCACTCGATGCAGCTACAAAATACCCACATACACGCACCTTGCGCCCGAACATGGCTAATTGGTCAAGCAAAAGGATCTCCCCACAACCTAGCAAACAATGGTAAGTAGTGCCACACTAGGCCAAGACAAACATTACCAATGTGCACCTTCTCACCACACCCACTAGAAGCCCAACCAAGTAAATAAATAAAATAAAAATATCTGGACACAATAACTAATACCTGAGCCCGAAGAGAATGAGGAGCTTTTGCAGGCAAAGTTGGTCCCTCCGCTCTAACTTTTTCGCAGACTGTCAATCATCCTTCCAGACTCCGAAACCTAGAGAAGCGCCGTTGGCCCCAAATGAGGTTTAAGGCCCCTAATTAACACACATATTGCTTGCTCGCTTAGGACCTTGGCAACTAGAGGCGGAGCAAGCCTTCACTAGCCTCACACTGTTGGAAATGTTGTCATTGATGGCAAAGGAGATGACAAAGGAGGAGCACCTTAAACATCATTCAAGGGGCAGAAAGGCAGCAGAGATATCAGAGGAAACATAGACAAAGAGAGAAGCAAAGTAGCAGAGAGGTAGAGGCAGCAAACAAGTAGCAGAGGCAGCAAGAAGCGCAAAGAAGATAGGCGGAAGAAGAATGTCGAAATGTAACAGTCAAACAGCAGAGCGGAAGCAACGACAGAGACAGAGAAAAAAAAAGCACAGCTAAGGCAGAGGCAGAGGCAGCGAATATAGAGGCAGAGGCAGAGGCAGAGCTGTTATCACAGCAGAGGCAGAGCCGTTAGCACAACAGAGGCAGAGCAATTTTTCCGGGAATCTTAACCCAAGCGGCAGGTATATATATACAAACAAATTCCGAGAATTACTACCCCCGCTGGAAGATACACTAAAGATTGGAGCAACAAAGTATATATATAAACCTTATTTCGGGAATTGTTACTCCAGAAGCATATATATATATATATACAGCGCTTTATTCATGTTGCGCATTATATGCAAAGGCCCAAACCATATATATATTTATACGGTGCGCAATATACAAAGGTAGGGTGCAATGCTGTGTGGGCCTGACGCGCAATGTTGTTTTTAAACCATTGGCAAGCGCATACTTTATGATAAATGGAATGGACAGAAGAGCCTTATATGGTGGGACCCTCAACAATCGCATTGGAAAAAGGTTGGCAGCGGATCATATGAACTGCAAATTGCGATTGCGATTGAAGCCTGGACCCGATGGGTCTATAAATCATGTTTAATATATGTCTGAGTTATGGCAGAACAGTGGTCAATCGCATTGAAAAAAAAAAAAACAGACCGTCGGAGCACGATATTAAAAGATTGCGATTGCAATTGAAGCCAGGTCCCGATGGGCATATAAACTATGTCTTGATACGTTTGAGTTCCGGCTTAATCGCATCGGCTCAAAGCCTATATAGATATATATATTTATATGGAGCGCTTTGTGGACAAAGAACCAAAGGTTTTAAAACCAAACAAAGTTTTATATGGTGGGACCCTTTCCCAATCGCATTGGAGAAAAACAAAGCAGCGGAACATGCAAACAGGAAGTTGCGATTGCGATTGTAGCCTGGACCCGATGGGTTTATAAACCGTAATTGATATGTGTCGGAACATATATAAACAAAGAAATTGCAATTGCGATGAAGCCCAGATCATATAAACAAAGGTTCAAAAGCATAAATATATATATTTACAAGTGGAGCGCTTTATGATAAACAAATAACCAAAGTACCATAAGGTGGGACCAAATCGCATCGGAGAGAAACAAAGCAACGGAACATGCAAACAGGAAGTTGCGATTGCGATTGAAGTTCAGACCCGATGGACTTATAAACTATGATTTATACAGGCTTAAGTTCCGCGTTAAAGCAAATCATTCATCGCATCGGAAAAATTGAGTGAACAATGGTTAATCGCATCAGACCCATCACATCGGCACATCCAAATGAACAGTGTTTCATCGCATCGGAAAATCTAAGCACAACGGAACAGGTTAATGAAACTTGCGATTGCGATCAATCGCAATCGGAAATCTGTGGAGGGTATCAATCACATCGGAGCAAGGCAGCTTGCGATTGTGATCAATCGCAATCGAAAATTTCTGGAGGAGAAATAGATCACATCGGAAAGCGTGGAAAGTGGGCCCGAAAGGGCATTTGTTAAGTATTAACACGATTCTTTATTGTTATAGTGGAAAAGGCAGGTTGTGTGATTAAACTGAGAAATGAAATTGGGTTATATATATAAAAGGCGCTGTTATTGAAATGTGTCGCGTGGTCTGTGGACCCACGAGACTCAGCTTAAGGTGGAGGGCGATTTTCAATATAAAACGATTGTGATGTGTGCAATCGCATCGAGCCATAAAACAAAGACTGTGGTGTATGTATGTTCCGCTTGCGGAACTCACCACATCAACAAGACACTTGCTGTGTAAAGCATTGGAATTCGCCTAGATTTAGAGTCAGCAGTTATATATATAAAAGGGGCTGATATAAAAAACATAGTTACAAAGGTATGGCATATGGCCGTTACCCTGTGACAGCGAATAAGGAAACAAACAGAGCCGAAAGGTACAAAGATACAGTCAGAGAAAAGACAAAGGCACAGCAAGCCAAGAGACAAAACGAGTGAGCTGGAGTTCTCATTTGTAATTTGAATGTAAATGTTTTATTTAGATTTATATTGTTGTAATGAATTGGCAAGTCTCCGGAAGAGAACAAATATCCTACTGTAATGTTAAATTGGTACCTACAGTTATATTTTCTGAATGAGCGGATAAAAGAAATGAGAAGGCAGAAGGCAAAGAGACATGGTTGTCCATTTCGAATTCCCAGTAGAATACAAACATCCATGAAGCTATTTTGTATAAAACAAGGTAATGTCCAAAGGGAGATAGTTGATGAAAGAGAGTGAGAGAAGAAGAGAGTGTGCAACAGAATTGAAGAGAGTTGAAGAAAATAAGAAAGCTGCAAGAGGTTAGAGAGAGTGAGTGAAGAGAATGCAGAAATGAAGCAGTGAGGTAGAGAAGAAAGAGGAGTTGAGCAGAGAAGAAGGAGGAGCTGAGCAGAGAAGAAGGAGAAGTTGATAGAGAATCTGAGAAGATGCAGAGATGATACAGGGAAGATATGAGAATAGATGAACAACAGAGTAGATGGAACAGAACAGAGCTGATATCCAAGGTAAATCAGCAAGTGTTTCTCTTTGAAAGAGTAAGGAAGTTGGAGCTTCCCTATCAAGTTGTAGCTTGATAGATGTCAGTTGTAGCTGACTGAGGTAGGAGCCTCCTGTAGGTTGGTGCCTGCAGAAATTAGATGGGAGTTGGTGCTTCCACACCAAGTTGTAGCTTGATAAAATGTTAGTTGTAGTTGACTGAGGTTGGAGCCTCCTGTAGGTTGGTGCCTGCAGAAAATTGATGGGAGTTGGAGCTTCCTTGCAAGTTGAAGCTTGCAGAATTGAGGTAGGAGCCTCCTGTAGGTTGGTGCCTACAGAAAATTAGTGGTGAAAGGGAGTTGGAGCTTGCCTTTGCATCACAACAATAATGAGATGTGGTTTTCTCCCTTTATGGGTTTCCACTTATATCTGGTGTCTATGTGCATGATGTCTATGTGTTGATATGGTATATCTATTCTGCTTAATACTTGCTGCTCACATATTAAGCCAGTTGGTACATTATCTAATCTGCTTATTAATTGCTGCTCACAAATAAAGATTGCTCACATATTATGTTGATCATGAAATGAAGGTGTTAATAAAGTTTAATGAAAAGTTTTAAAAGTCCATGAATGTGTTAAACTGATTCACCCCCCCCTCTCAGTTTATCTAAGGGTTCAACAATTGGTATTAGAGCGGGTTCCATTGGTGCAAGCCTAATAGCTTGAAGGAGATCTGGTTAAGTCATGGACTATCAAAATGTACCTGTGTTAAGTACGATAAACTTTCCTGAATGGAGAGATAAGGTTAAAACAGGAATATTGGCTTATGAACCTGAAGTATGGAAGCTTGTATGTGATGGTTACTGCACAGACTCCCCCACGGTGAAAGAACAACAGAGGAATGCCAAGGCAAAATGTGTGATATATAACAGTCTTCATAACAAAGACCTTGAGTTGATAATGGATTTAACCTCTGCAAAAGAAATCTGGGATAGATTGCACCTCATGCATGGAGTAGACACTAAGGACTGCACTGACAAGAAGGATAAGAGAATTAAGAAGAAGAAAAATTCATGTCAAAAGGAAAATGTTCCAGCAAATGAAGTATCTGCTAGTGTGAATGGAAGTCAGTTCCCTAAAGAAATTACAGCCGAAGAAAGAGCCAAGCTTGACACTGCTTTGACTGAAATAGAAAAATAGAAAAATGAAAACAAAGACCTTAAGACAGTGGTGCAAATATGTGATGAGAGAGAATATGAAGATAGGAAAGAAATTATTGGCCCGAAGACACAACTTGAAGAGGCAAAGAAAGTAGAAGACACTCTGCTGCAACAAATGAGAGAGAAAAGTCAAGAATGTGAAAGATTGGAAGAAGTAGTGAGCCTAAGAAAGAACGTAGAAAAAGCCCAAAGAGAACTATTAATGAATACACCTCTAATGAAAGGCTCTAGACAGTTGGACCAGATTCTAAAGGCTCAAAGGTCACCTCTCATAAAGGCTGGGATAGGATATGAAGGTGAAACTAGTAAGTCCAAGGTTGAAGATAATAGGAAAATCATTTTTGTAAAAGCTGTAAAGAACAGTGAAGCAGCTCAGCAAATTTCTCCAGAAGCAGAAACCAACAGGAACATGAGTTGCAAAGAAACAAACAAAAACAAGCAGCAACATGAGAGGATAGAGAATGCAGGGATAAAACAGTCAGCAGAAAAAGGCTCATACACTCATGAGGATGAAATGAATAAATTTGGAAGATGTCAAAGAAGGTTCTTTCCTCCTATGAAAAATAGCACAAGTTTCTCTTGTCATAAACTAGGACATAATGCAGCATATTGTAAGACAAAGCCAATCCAGTCCAACTGGCAAAGGATGCAGCAAAAGAGTAGAACCCCTCAAGCAAGCAAATGGAAAAGACAATCCTTCACCAGGTACACAAATTACTTCCATGGCTACTGTTATGCATGCAATAATTTTGGACATAAATCTGTTGAATGTAAAATGTATTCAAGAAGGGGAACAAAGTATTATACATTAACTCAAATGTACTATGATAAAATAAGATGTTATGTATGCCTCAAACTCGGTCACAAAGCAAAGGACTGTAATCTGCCATATACATTAAAGAACTCTAGACAGATGATGGAATCTAATCAAATCAAACAAAGCTATGAATAAAAAAGAAATACAAACATTATGAAGAACCCCAATAAAGTATGGAAGGAAAAGAGAAAGGGGGAGCCTATTATCTCAATAACATAATGAATCCTCCATAGTCTCAGGGGGAGCTGCTCTAGGAAGCAAAGCAAAAATCCATCCAGTAATATATATGAAGCAACATCCCAGGGGGAGAGCAGTTCATAAATAGACCCCATGAAATCAGTCTAAGAAGAGCTCCATGTAATGAGAACAGCTATGAGATCAGGAAGAAAAAGGAAATTCCTCTAAAAGAGAACTATAGAGAAAGAAGATGATCTGAAGCATTCAATAGCTGACAAAGTGATGGAATAAGAGAAGACAACAAGAAGCCATGGTAATAGAAAGAAGACATCAACACCTTAAAATGATGATCACACTATGCCTCATACTGCTAGAATTAACAATGAATCACATTAAGAAGGATGAGTAAAAAAAGTGCCTATCATCATTTCATTACATCTTTCAAAAGGTTCACTTGGAGAAATGCAGTTAAGTGAGTAATAAATCTTTGAGTAATCAGCCCATGAAGATTCATAGAAAAGAAATTGAAGATGTCTTCCTGAAGATCATTATGTTAGACAGTTGAATTGTACTTAGAGCAGTAATGATTCTGGAGCAGTCCTAGAAAGGAAATGCAGTGACATTCTTTTAAATCAGAATGACAGAATAAGAAAATGGTTAATAATGATAAGATTAGTTTCAGGATATTGATCACTGTTGGTGTGAACAGTGGAAAGCTCTATAGTATAATTTATGAAGGATGTCTTAGTTATGGGTTTATATGCAAGCTGAAGTGAAAGCTCTGCATAGTTTATCAAGGTAGTATCAATTGGCATTTAGGTACAAGCAGCATGCCTATCAGCAGAATATCAAGTGTTATTATGAAGTAGCAGCAATATGGTACAGGTCCTCAGGATCAAAGGTTTTTGGCAAAAGTACATCAAGGTAATATTCCTAGTGTTATCTGCATTCAGCATGAAAAGGTCAGTAGTAGAGCGAAAATAACACCATCTTGCTTACACTTGAAGTAGTATATTGAGCACTGAAGCAATATCTTTTTCTATATATAATTTCATGCCTTCCTGAATTTGGTACATGTATATCTTCAAGGCCTCTTTCTTAAGATTAGTTACAAAACTGTGTGAAGTCTGTTTGCTGAGTTTTCAATCAAACATCTTGAATATGCTCGTGTGGAAGTTCATCCTGATAGAACAGTCAAAGTATCTAAAGAATAAAGGACTAGCTGTGATTACCATTTGAAGCTCAAAATTTTTAAATCATCTAATCCTACTTCAACACAAAGGATTTACTGGTAATCCACCTTTAAAGAGATATTTATCATTGACATACATAACCTCCTTATGTCATAAAGGAAAGTGCATGATTGATAAGTGAGACTGACTAATACACTGAACGTATCTAGTCTCAAGGGTTTGTTTTGAAAGTACATTATGCAATCAGTAAAAGCATTTGATCTCTTAGATAAAATTCTGGTTGATTCATTGATCATATCAACAACAAGAAACTCTCAGTCTTTAAATGTAATATCCTTGTCAACATCCTAGTTCATGTCATCACCAACAGGCAGAAAAGGTGTACCATAGAAATAAAAGATATATTGGCATCATTATCATAATTGAACAGATGTTGTCTTCAGATGTGTATTGCAGAAGAAAACTTATCTCATCTACAATCTTCCTCAACAGAAATATATTGGCGCAATACATCAGATATAGACTGAAGTATAGTTGAAGCAAGCCTGATATGTCACTTGGAGCATTCACAATCTTTAAGTCTTGATCCAATAATGCATCTCTTATTATACAAGTCTGATTATATATGGCTGTCATCACCTACTCTTTATACAAGTGCAAGGAGTCTATGCTTCGGAATGGTATCGACTTAATGTGTATAGACAAGTTCAATAATCCCCAAAAGTGTTCTCTCAACAACTCTTTTACACCAGTTTGGAGCAGCAGGGTACAAATTCAGAAGAAGAAGATCTAAACACAAATCAGAGAGAAGAAATGCAAACACAGAATCTACACTGAGAAATGTGCAACCCTTTGCCATTGATGTCAAAGGGGGAGGAAAAGAAGGTAATAGAAGAAAGGGTCTTCTAAAAGAAGCTAGGCAGAGGAAGACTTGGAGGAAGCATTGGATTATCGGTGGATGTGTTGCCATCAATGCCAAAGGGGGAGACTGTTGGAAATGTTGTCATTGATGGCAAAGGAGATGGAAAAGGAGGAACACCTGAGGCAGCAACAAGGCAAAGAGAGCAACATAGCAGCAAGATGTAGAGAGGGTCGAGCAGCAGAGACAGGGTCATTTAAAGAAGCAGAGGCAGCAAAAGGAGAATTAAGGAGTAGCATCAGTCAAGGAGCAGATGAAACAAAGAGAGAAGCAAAGTAGCAGAGAGGTAGAGGCAGCAAACAAGCAGCGAGGCAAAATAAGACAGATACATACAAAGAAGGCAAAGAACATGCAAAAATAGGCAAAGAACAACAACGTGTAATTTGTACGTTGAAGGCAAGAGGCGAGGTCGAGCAATAAAGCAACTAAGGTAGAGGTAGAGGCGCAGGCAAGCCAATACGAGGCGGTGAGCCATCACGCCAGAGCAGACCCGTTATCACAAGCAGAGGTAGAGGCTCAAGCAATAGGCGCTCTAAGGCAGAGGCGTATGCGTTGAATATAGAGGCAAAGCCGTTTATATCGAGGCAAAGGCGCAGGTAGAACCGCATCAAAAGAAGAGACAACCATTTTTACACTTCGAGGAACCCAACTCAGGTGGAAGAATACACAATATTCTCGGGGAATCTAAACCCAAGTCGGAGGATATATATATATATATATATATATATAAAAATTCCGAGAATCGCTTTACTCCAGTCTGAGGATACACTAAAATCAAAACATATTACACAAAGTCTAAAGCATATATATATATATATATATATGTATAAATATATTATATATATATAGCCGTATTACATATTACACAAAGGTCCAAAGTTTATATATATTAATTTATATGGAGCACTTTATGATCAAATAATCAAAGTATGATAAGGTGATACCCTTTCCCAATCGCATCGGACATTATAAGGGCAGCAAAACATATAAACAGAAAATTGCGATTGCGATGAAGCCCGGACCCGATGGGTTTATGAAACATAATGGATATGTGTCGGAACATGCAACCAAAGAATTGCGATTGCGATGAAGCCCAGATCATATAAACAAAGGTTCAAAGCATATATATTAATTTATATAAGTGGAGCGCTTTATGATCAAAATAAACGAAGTAATATAAGGTGGGACCCTTATGAATCGCATCGGAGAATATAAATGCATCAGAACATATCAACAGAAAGTTGTGATTGCGATTGAAGCCCGGACTCGATGGATATATGAACTATGATTCAAATGTATTTGAATTCTGGCCTAATCGCATCGGAGTATCGGAGTATGGGCATCGGAACATGAAAACAGGAAGTTGCGATTGCAATTGGAATTCGAACCCGATGGACTTATAAACTATGATTTATACAGGCTTAAGTTCCGCGTCAAAGAAAATCTCTCATCGCATCAAAAAATCTAAGCACAACGGAACAGGTTAATGAAACTTGCGATTGCGATTGGAAAAACGAGACGCGATAGTCATATAAACTTCGCCATATAAAACATGGTCGGGTCCGCATATCAATCTCATCGGAGAAAGGCAGCTTGCGATTGCGATCAATCGTAATCGGAAATTTGTGGAGCATATCAATCGCATCGGAGCAAGGCAGCTTGCGATTGCAATCAATCGCAATCGAAAATCGCTGGAGGAGTAGTATATTGCATCGGAAAACGTGGCAGGTGGGCTCGAAAAAGGTTTTCTATATGTTTGAACAGGTTTTACTATTTACGCCTAGAGTTGATTTAAGGCGTATTAAAAAAGATAGTTTGTATGATTAAACTCTGTATAATTGTGCTGAGAAATGAAATTGGGTTATATAAAACATTGTTGCAATCGTATTGAAATGTGCCATGTGGTCTGAGGACCCACAGGCCTTAGCTTATGGTGGAGGGCGATTATTAATATAATACCATTGCTATGTGTGGAATCGCATCGGGCCATAAAATAAAGGCTGTGGTGTATGTATGTTCTGCTTACGGAACTGACCACATCAATAAGACACTTGCTGTGTAAAGGGTTGGAATTTGCCCAGATTTATAGTCAGCAGTTGCTTATATATATATATATAAGGCACTCTTATATATTTAAAAATCATTGTTACAGAGTCGCATGATTTAAAAAGTGCAGTTACATAAATACAAGAGTTACGCAGCAGCCATAAATAGAAAGGCATATAGAGGAGAGAAAGGGACAAACACGGTGAAAGAAAAGACAAATGTGCAACGATCCAAAAGGTTGTATGAGTGAGTTGGAGCTCTCATTGTAGTTAAATGTAATATTTTAATTGGTTTATATTGTTTGTGATGCATTGGAAAGTCTCCGGAGGAAAACAAATATCCCATTGTGATGTTAAATTGGTACCTACAGTTATATTTTCTGAATGAGTGGATAAAAGAAATGAGAAGGCAGAAGGCAAAGAGACATGGCTGTCCATTTCGAATTCCCAGTAGAATACAAACAGCCATGAAGCTATTTTGTACAAAACAGGGTAATATCCAAAGGGAGAAGGTTGAAGAAAGAGAGTCAGAGAAGAAGAGAGTGTGCAGCAGAATTGAAGAGAGTTGAAGAAAAATAAAGAAAAGTCTGCGAGAGGTTAGAGAGCTAGAGAGCGTAAGAAAAGAGAATGCGAGTACGAAGATTGAGGGCGAGAAAATATAAGAAGAAGGAGGAGCGAACGAGATGCGGTGAAATGTTAGAGAATGCGAGAAATGAAACGAGTGAGACAAGAAGAAGGAGGAGTTGAGTAGAGATGATGCGGGGGCGATATGAGGAGTGATGGATAGCGAGAAGAGATGCTATAGAACGAGGCGATATCCAAGGTAAATCAACAAGTGTTTTATTTTGAAAGAGTAAGGAAGTTGGAGCTTCCCTATCGGGTTGTAGCTTGATAGATGTCGGTAGTAGTGCGGCGAGGGTTGGAGCATCTGTAGGTTGGTGGGTTGTAGAAAATAGATGGGAGTTGGTGCTTTCACATCAAGTTGTAGCTTGATAGGCTGTCGATTGTAGGGCGGCGGGGTTGGAGCCTCTGTAGGTTGGTGCCTACGAAGAAATTAATGGGAGTTGGAGCTTCCTTGCAAGTTGTAGCTTGCGAGATTGAGGGTAGGAGCCTCCTGTGGGTTGGTGCATGCGGGAAAAACGAGTGGTGAGAGGGAGTTGGAGCTTGCCTTTGCATCACAATAATAATAAGATGTGGTTTTCTCCCTTTATGGGTTTCCACTTATATCTGGTGTCTCTGTGCATGATGTTTATGTGTTGATGTGGTTTATCTCATCTGCTAACACTAATACATTTCGCGGAAATTCCGACACCTGTTTCCGACGCTTTTGACCAAATGTCGGAAATTTTCCCAAATTTTTTCCATCCCGCCCGAAACCGTCGCTATACCGACGTATATAGAAAAGTGTCGTAATACCGAGCACTTAAACTAGTGTCGCAATTACGACGTTTAAAGGAAGACGTCGCAATTGCGACACCATGGCCCAAAGCGTCGCTATTGTGACGACTCTAAACGTCGCAACGACGACACAATGTCTAGGTGTCGCCATTGCGACGTTTGGAAGCTACAAATCCTAAGAGCGACGCCTTTTCACGCCGTCGGTATAGCGACAGATTATTTTCGCGCTACATAAAAATACCAAACTTATATGGGCGCTACATAAAAAATTCGGGAAACTTATATCGCGCTACATAAAAATGTTTGGTATTTGTCGCAATAGCTACGTTTGATATCACGCGCGCATTCGCTCTACGAGTCTTGCGGAACAACATTTGCGGTCGGCATTCGCGCTCGGCTCTTGCGAACGGCATTTTCCCTCGACAGTCGCCCCTCGGCGTTCGCCCTCGGCTCTTGCGAGAACGGCATTCGCCCTCGGCGTTCGCCCTCGGCTCTTGCGGAAAGCGACATTCGCCCTCGGCTCTTGCAAAATGGTAAGTTCTTCTTTGCGGGCCCTTCCTCCTATAGTAGGGTTGACTCTATTTGGGGTTTTTTTGGTCAATTTCATTGGATTTTTGTTAGGTGTAGGGTTCTCTGTAGATGTCAAGAGTCAAGATTCAATACCCTCTATTATCTCCATCACCCAATACAAGATTTAAATTTTTCCCGAAGAAACGCTTATTAATTTGGCGACCATTATTTCTCCCAGCTTTCAAAAACCCTACATTTAAATGAAAACAAGCATTGCATTTCAACTACAAAAAATCTATTAGTGTTCAAATGTACATGTGTGCTACATTAACGTACGATGTCACGCTGCGCATTCGCCCTCCCGCTCTTGCGAACACCATTCGCCCTCGACGTCGCCCTCGGCTCTTGCGAACGACATTCGCCTTCGGCGTTCGCCACGAGCTCTTGCGAACAGACATTCGCCCTCGGCATTCTCCACGAGCTCTTGCGGGAACAACATTCACCACTGGATTCCCCCTCGGCTCTTTCGGAACACGACATTCGCCACGCGTCGCCCTCGGCTCTTGCGAACGGCCTTTGCCCTCGACATTCGCCCTCGGCGTTCGCCCTCGGCTCTTGCAGAACAACATTCGCCCTCGGCTCTTGCAAAATGGTAAGTTCTTACTGCAGGGCCCTTCCTCCTATAGTAGGGTTGACTCTATTTGGGTTTTTTTTGGTCAATTCTATTGGATTGTGTTAGGTTCGTATGGTTCTCTCTAGATGTCAAGAATCAAGATTCAATACCCTCTATTATCTTCATCACCCAATACAAAGATTTAAATTTTTTCCCAAAGAAACGCTTATTAATTTGTGACCATTATTTCTCACTGCTTTAAAAAACCCTACATTTAAATGAAAACAAGCATTGCATTTCAACTACAAAAAATCTATTAGTGTTCAAATGTACATGTGTGCATCACTTGTGTAGGGTATTCCTTTTTCCACTTTCACATTATCCAAGAATGTGTGCGGTATAGTTCATATTTTTTTGTGATTTAGATTGCCTTGAAAAAGGAAAGGTAAATTATTTCCCATGGAAAAAAGAAGGTTTTCCATTTTTATAGGTTGTTTGGACTTACGTGGAAAAAATTTATGGTATGCCTTTCATATTATGTAGTTTAAATTTGAATTAACAGATTATTCTACATGAAAATATAATTACCTATGTGATGTCCTTCATCACTAATTAAAATTATAGGCTTTCAATTTCCTAGACTCTAACTCATACGATGCTAAATTCTAGGTTCTCATTGGTGGATCACTCTTCCATTGATTTCCTTTCCCTACGGATCTTGTCATACTTTAAAAGTCATCAATGATACATATATTATTTCAGGGTATCCCAAAAGGCTTTATAGTAGAACATATTGTGAAGTTTTTTGACACTTGAGGATTCTTTTTAGAGCTGCAACGTGGTCTATGCTATCGAGTTATATATCAAGCAACTTGTCCTTAATAACCACACTATGAGGTAGGTTCAACCGGTTTGAACTTGTTGGGACATAGCATATGAATTTGTGTGATGAGTCCATATCACGAGGTCTATTATGGTGAAAAAAGTGAAGACATGTAATGATAGTTATTATGTTAACATTACTAGAAACATTTTCGAAATTATCCATGCTATCAAGACATCAAAAATTCCGGGCATTAGGTGTCAATACTCGTAGCTAATAGATAATAATAATAATATAAAAAAATCACAACTTTATTCTTGAAATATGATTGTTACACATTGGTAACCTAGTTCATGAGTTACTATCACCCAAAGATTGCAAAACAAACTTAAAATATAAATTAAACCAACATGAGAATCAACTAAGGGTTTCTCAACAAAATCATGCCATAACCTGGCATTTTTGAAACTCAAATTTGAATCCATCATAAGTAATACAATGCAAACTCGGATGGATTTTCAATGCATGTTTGCATGCTACACTTATTCTCTGTCTAGATATCATTTTTTTAAATGGAACCATTAGTCAAGCCCACGAGTCCTTTTTTATGTGAAAAATTTCAGCTCTATTTGAGCTCTTTTTTTGCTCCACCACCTCCATAAACCCGGTGTTACACGGGGTCTCGCCCCCCCCCCACCTAGGGGTCTAGATTCCTCACCCCCCTCGCGCTCACGGGGTCTTGGGGACTTCTAGGGGATGTTTCCCTCACGCCCCCCTCCCGTCCCCTCACCGCCCCTTTTAGTTGTATGGTTTACGTGTTAAAATTTGATGTGCCACTTAGCATATTTGAGAATCCAAGTGATTCGATTCGGATGGTGACATGGTTGATCTTGATATATTCGTGCGAAGTTGGATCCGAGAGACTAGTGGGGCATTAACTTGAGAATTTATGCTCATTTATCGGTATGATGATATCATTTGATATTCATATGTTATGTTTTATGTTTTATGTTTCGAGACATAACTTATTTGCGTTTAAGTTTTATGTTTCGGACTTGAGTTGTAAACTTCGAGTTTTAAACTCTATTTTGAATCTTGATATAATATGTCATATGATATCTTAAACTTTATTTTCATTGTACATTGTTAGTAGTTACATTAATGATTATATAGTTACAAAGCTTACAAACTTACATGCATGATTGTATGATGTATGTTTTAACTTTTAACTTTTAAATTTGTTTCAATTATATGATTCATCATTCATCGATTTGTAATTTTATCATTTATGATTTATCTTTCATGATGCAAGTGTATGATGATTTGTATATACATTCCTTGCAAAAATATAGTTACATTTTAAATATTAAATTTTATAATTTTTATGACCCAGACGTCCCCCCACGTTTCTCGAAAATTGGTAGGGAGCTTTTGCATAGGCCGCTCCCGCGCTCCCTCGTCCCCTCGCTCCCACCTCCGGGGGACTTGGTGGAACATTGCCATAAACATATGCAAACATATATCATGATCTTGGAATCCATTACATATGTATGTGCCAATGTTCCATAATCTTGCCCCATCATCAATTTAAGAAATTTCCATTGACTATCAAATTATGGAGGGGGGGAACTTTTCTTTGCAACATTTGGCTCAAAATCGGGGACCATCTTCGTATGAGGTGAATGAGAACTATAGATATTTGAAGAAGTAGATTAGTGCCTTTTCCTCTAGCCATGGAGTCATATACGGTCATCCATCACAAAAATTTGTCTTTGTTCATTCTCACCTTGAAAGTTGCAAAAAATCATGCCCTAATTGAAACGACACTAAATTTGAAAGATATAATAAAAATGCAAGCTAGAAGTGCCCTATTAATACAAAGGGAAAACCTTCCAACCTACCTAAGCTGAGATAAATTTTGATTGAATAGGAAACATGATATTTCCTATGGAGTTGATACAACAACTTGTTAAATGTATGGGACTAAATCATGCATTTGATTTCCAGAAACATGCGCATGAAGAGAAAAAAGTGCGAAATTAATGGAAAATCCATACATGCCACTTATAAAAA
This sequence comes from Pinus albicaulis, assembly GCA_034641835.2. NCBI lineage: Eukaryota > Viridiplantae > Streptophyta > Pinopsida > Pinales > Pinaceae > Pinus > Pinus albicaulis. Next base: position 1,316,393,653 of record CM076575.1, read on the forward strand.
CTACACGAAAGGTCAAAAAAATACTTAAGGCCTTAACTTAATTTGAATCCAAAAATGACAAAACAGGGATTAGTGAAAACACGAGAGTGGTGTGGGTGAACAACATAAATAAAAAGTGAAGATACCTTTCCCCAAGATGCCTTTGTCACCGTTGTATGAAAAAATGTTTTCCTTTCCCTTTATACATGCAAGTGAATGCATTATAGGTATGGTGTTTTTCCCGCGAGAATAGGAGAATCCTACTTAAATATATCATTTGTGGATTGAATGTTTGGGTGCCTTAATGTGCAATAGACATGTTTCCGGGACTGAATTCAATGCAAGGCATATTTGAAACTCTAACTACTGTCTTCAGGTGTATTATTAGAAATTATTTCAGTTTTCATTTTGTGTTTTCAAGTTAGATATTGTTTTCGAAAGTTTTTTACATTTATAATTTTTTTTGCAATGTGGCGGGTCGATCAGAGCGGTGCGGGAACAACCACGAGACAGGATGATCGCGGAAAGAGACGGCGGAAGAACATGTAAAGTGCCATCATTGCTCTATCTTTAGGTATTTTAGTTATTTACATAATTGAAATAATATTAATTTTGTTCAAATATGCGGGACACCTAGCCATGGTACGCTTTGATGATTCCCTCTTTGAGGAAGAGATTTTTTTCATCCCTATCTCCGGTGTTGTTGTTGCAAAAAAAAGGCACGAGATGCAACGTCGGAATTTAATGCTTTGATAGATGCGCCTCAAACACCTAAAACGAAGAGAGGATACAACATCTTGTGAGGCGGCTAAATAGATATCGAGGTAATAATAAAAAGTCAAAAGGATATTTTTTTTGTTACTGCATGAGATGAATTGTGATAGTTTGATTTTTTAATTTTTACATTGACTAAACTAACAAAAAGTTCTTTTGTATGTAGCGTCTTACGGCATTTTCTGCTGAGACCCGGTGTTGGTGGTAGTGGGACACAAGGGCAAGAGATTGCCCAACAACCCTCTCGTACACCTTCTACTCCTTTAGGTGCTAGCCAAGAAACACACCACCCTAAGCGACACCCGACCAAGCTGCTGAGAACGTGTTGGCAATGATGAGGCTGATATGGCCGACTACATTATTGCGTTTCACCGGAGCTACACGTGTCGGCTCCACGGGGACCATTAATGGCACGTTGTTGGTGAACGATGAGGGTGTCCCTATAAAGCATGTACAACTCCCGAGGTAAATTTTAATATTTTAACTATTTCATGTACTTTATCTAAAACATATTTATCATGATTTTTATTTTTTAAATTAATGATAATATCTTCTTTTCTTTTGGTTTTATTACGTGTAGGAAACAATGAGTTCTACGAGATTACGGGAGAGCCATGCGTTGGTAATTTTTAGCCCAACCATACGTACGGAGGTGGAATTCCCAGAAATTCAACTCTGAAAAAAGAACTTTTAGATTATCTAGAAGCCCTTTTTGGGGTCGGCACATTTGACGAGAAAAGCGGTGGCTCGGGTGGCCAGCAAATATTTGAAATATACCGGGGACTCCTATAGGACGCAATTGCAATTTAACCCTGAGATATGAGCGTCCTCTCGTAGTTTCGGAAGAGTGAGTGGAGAGCACTCATCCATGACGGAAAAGAAAAGTGCAAAGAAAGATGGAAAAATGTCAAACTGGACCCTAGCAAGGTAAATTACAACTTTAATTCAATAGCTTTAATTTTCTTTATGTCTAAAATAAAAGTGTGCTACGTCATATACACGACTTCAATCTTTTGATGCTAGGTTGCTGACACCTCAAAGGAAACCAAAGCTAGGATAGAGAAAAAGAGCCATCACAAGCTCGGCGGGGTGGCTACTTGAAATTATTTTACGAAAAATTGTAATTAAGTAGCTAAACATCTTATAATTAATTGTATCGCCTTCCAACGTTTTTGTAATCCTATCGGATATGATTAAAAATACACAATCATATATAATGTGGGGTGATGACTTTGGAACAATAACTACGAGAGGAAGATAAAAATATTGCTTTCCGTTTTGGCTATCAAGTCGTGGTTGAACGTGCGGAAAGCTTAGGGCGAGGTCCCAAGATCTACAATGCTCGATAAGGTAAAACATTAACCTTTCAATATTTTTTTTTCGTCCATAAATTTAATGTCTAACAACTTTGTTTAAATCGGGGGAGCAACACTACCGACAGAGGTAAATAACCCGATTTTAGAGCCGGATGTAGATGATCCTCTCGTACAGCTTTGATCATTGTAGTGGGGACCGAGGCGCGACAATGTCGCTATCGGTGAGGGCCGTGACGGTAATTAATTTCCACTTATAATTTTTTCTAATTATACCTTGATGGTTGTCCTTATAACGTTTTTTTGTTTAAATGACAGAGAATGTTTCCCTTGAGGATCTTACCACGGAGAGGAAGAGCAGGGAAACAGATCCCAACGGCGACAGCGAGTGCACAGAGTAAATAATCTCATTGCAATTTTTTTTATTAATATTACCGAACTAGTTCAATGATATTTAAAAGCGATAATTAAAATTTAATTATTATCTGTTTTTGGAGCGATGCCCTCAAAGATCATCGGATGAGACCGGACATCGTGACAATGCAACTAGAGTCGGCGGCGACAAGCTGGTGCACGGGTAAATAATCTCATTGCAATTTTTTTTATTAATATTACCGAACTAGTTCAATGATATTTAAAAAGCGACAATTAAAATTTAATATTATCTCGTTTTTTGTAGGCGATGCCCCGTCCTTTCGGATGAGCCCGGACATCGTGAATACGCAACTAGGTCGGCGGTGCGGGTTGAAAGGCACTGAAAACAGAGAGCAGAACACGATGATATTGATGATGTAATTAGGAGCTTTAAAAAATAGGAAGAAGAAAAAGAAAAATTTGACAATGTAAAATATTGTATTATTATAAGACAAACGTTACCATACTTGGAACATTTTTTTGCGTTATATAAAAAACTCATTTATCATACTATTTTTATGTCAAGCATTAATTGCAATGTTTCCTTGCGTACTTTTTGTTGAATTGTTTTTTTACTAGTTATTGAATATTTTTTTTTATGCTCATGAAAGTAAAAAATGAAATATAGATTGGGTATTAGGAATTGAGAGTGATGTGAGGCGGGGGGAGGGGCCATAAGAGCTTCCACCTTCACGTGGTTAGCCTTTGTTTAGTAAGAATAATTTATTGGAGCGATTTAATCTTGGAGCAAACCTCCCTTGATCAGTCAGCTAACAACAAAAGAAAGTCATCCATTGACTTAGTTGCTACTCTTTCGGGATCGTGGGAGGCTTGTTCCAAGTTCATGCGACTCAATAAATTGTTCTTGAAACGAAGAGGAGCTTATTCGGGAGTATGTTTTGACATTTTCAACATATGTTCTAACATTATCATAAGAATGCATCTTAGAGTAAAAAAATACTACATCAATTACTTGTATTTATTGTATAGATAATGATGGATTTTGATTGACTTGGCGAGTGCGGTACAAATCCTCTTGCATCATGAGCAATACAACTTGTCAACCGGGGTCATGTCCAGAGATATTTTTTTCTTGTGCGCTTGACACGGGTTCGTAATGTCACATTTTGTAAGTTCCTTTACTGAGTTCATAATTCAATATTAAGCTTGTTCACGATTATTATCTAGGGTTTTTTTGTATGTGTTTTTTCATCTATTTGATTGTAAGCAACTATGCATGTTTCTGTTGTTCACTATGATTTCTCCCATTACCACTCCCCAGGGATGAATCCGACTTTATTGTTACATAGGTTACTTTATTGTTACTATGATTTCTCCATTTACGATTTCATAGGTTACATCATGTAAAGTTGTCAATCTCGGAGTTGGTGATGAGCTTTAGTTCTCCGATTTGGGGCTTTTACGATATTTTCTCCCTCATGTCATTCTGCATCACCTCGTTGTTTGAGCATGCCAATTGTCTACCACTTGTACCAATTGGCACATGTCAATCTACGAGTGGTGCCACATTTCACCTATTTTCGGTGAGAGTTTAGGGTTTCTCTAGCATAGCTTGAAATCCGATTGAGTGCGTGCTTGAATATTGTCACATAATACTTATGGTTTTGGATTGATGAGCATATTTCGAATGGTTGGTTGATTCATAAGAACCACTATAAATCTCCCTTCCTCTAACACACGGAAAATAAAAATTTCTTTGACGGAGACGAGTTTCAATACTTTGAAAACAAACTTCTATTCCCTTCAATAACTCAAAAAAAAACTATTACACTACTTCCTCACTTTGAGAGGGATTACAAAATTATGACGTACATAAAACGCAGGTGCATAAAACCAACTCCTTTGTCCGTTCAAAACAAACATACTCTTGTCTCTAAGACACTCTGCTTTGTTTTTTCCCTTTAGTATCTTGTGCATACACATTTAAAAAGTTACACTCAGGTTTTTCACTTTTTTACACACTGTATGTAATAAAAAATTTACGTGCTTGTCTATAAAAAAAACTACCAAGCTTTTTAGACCTTTTTATTTTTTATATGCCGGAACATATAAAACATATTATAATAAACCCTCTTTTTAAAAAAAATAAAATTAAAACTAAATTCTATGGCCCACCTTTCATTTCGCATATGATATATATATAACATATGTATATATTAAACTATCAAAACATTAAAGAACCCTTTCAGTCGGACTTCAAAAGTCTAAATAGATTGAATTTCAAACCAAATTCGCGTTCCAAAATGGGATGTTGACGTACGCCTAATTTTAACTCGAATTCTCAATCCAATGTGCCCTATAAAAAATTTGGGTCCGGTTTTCGAGTTTTTCGATTCCCTTCAATTTCATGCGATCCAATATTAATGCTCCACGTGTCCTCCTTTTGAATTTACAATACAATCAGGGTAAATTTAATTGTTTGTTTAATTTACGGATTTGGTGAATTGCGTTAATCTTGGTTTATGTTGTGTTTAAATACAATCCTGTGTCAGAAATATGGGTACGTGGCCGTCTACAAAAAAAACTTGCAGGGAATTTTAAATGCTGAATTAAATTTGCTGGATGGCATCGACAAACAACCTCCCAAAAAAAAATGTTAGCTGTCTGCATCGTCTCATATATCTGCGACGATTGAAGTTAAAATTCAACGACACGAGGTTTAATAAGTGAGGGTGTAAAGGTAACTTTTTGTCGATGGTCTTGGATTAAGATCATCTATTCATTTTTGTAGGGTCTTATGGTGTTTGGTTTTTTAGTTTTGGGTTGGGTTTATTGAGTCTAAGATAGTTTTTTGAGTGAAAAAATTGCTATCGGGTATTAAAAAATTTTGGTTCTTTTGTCAAAATTTATGAGACTTATTAGGAAATACAAAGCTCGACAATGGTTGTATCTTAAATTTGTGGAAAATAATTTGAAATGAAACCTTTTTGTTTAGGGTTGTTGCGATGAGGTGCAAACCCCATTCAAATTACTAGGGGCATTGACAAGACAATAAAGGCCCTTGTTTCGGAACTCAAAATTTTTGTCAAAGGAGGTAAACAGCTTGCCTTTTGGTGCAGTTGGTTTTCCTTTTTGCTTGATGGTTTGGTGTATCTAATTGAATTAGTTGCCTAAGGTATTTTTTGGTTGCAAACTCCTTTTCATTTTTTCATACGAAGTATTGGCCTTGTGGAATACATTTGATTGTGTGGTCTTGTTAGATCTACAACATTTGTAGTTGTTTAGTCTTATGGCCGAGGTGCACTTTTATTATGGAAAATAGTTGATGCAATATTGTCATTTAATCCTTCTTTATGAGGTAGCATGTTGAGAAGTTTTTTGTGAAACATTTGGTATTCAAAATGACACTTGATCCTATACGACATCATGCACTTGACTTCAAAATTTATATTCAAAGTGTGCAGGACAATTCTTGCAAAATTTCAAATATTTAGGTTGTTTTAAACCATTATCTTTTTCATGTATTGGATGCTGAAAAATGTGAAAAGAGACTTTGGTATGAAATCAATTTGGTGAATAATTTCAGACACAACAACCACTTCCAAGACATGATTTAGAAGTAGAACAAATGTGCTTATGAAGCATAGAAAGATATCCTTGATGCATTGTCAATGTTTGGCTAGGGTTATTTTTGGAGAAAATAACTCCTTATTCCTAGAATAGATGATCTTTCAATACAAGTAAATGCCGGGAGAAGAGAGATCATCGTGTGACGCAACAAAACTGAAATTGGACCCCCAAGGAGAGGCTGGTGTGTCTACAATCGACTGTGATCGACATTTTCCCTTGGTGTACCCCGTTCTTTTCCTCCACACTTTGAGTCTTAATTGACTTCTTCTTTCTTCGGGTTTATTTATCAAATTCGTAGAATTTGATAAATAAATACTATCCACAATGGTTGGACTTTAATTTATATTCCCGACTTTATATTATCTCCAATCCTTATAACCAATGTTTAACTTTCAACACTTTGTATTTATACTCCACGTTTCTTTTTAAATAAATAACTTGTAGTGAACTTTCGGCTCTATATTTCACCACCGACTTACAACAATCACCCTCCCGGACTTATGCTAATTATCAGCAATCGTTTAATTAAACAATTTCATTATACTCCGGCCCCACCTATATATATCAATAACCAATCAAACACTCGTATCGTACCTGGCTATCCTCCGCACACCTTGGTTAACCTCCCGGGCAAGTTCAACGTGCGACCACCGTCCCGATGGCCCTTCTCCAAATCAACGACTCTTGGCAATTTCGCTCGGCTTCCAACGTCGGGCTTTAACGTGGGATGGCGTGGGTTAAACGGTTGTTTTCCGGGGTCACTTCGCCACTTGTCGCATTCCCTATGGAATCGCCGCGAATAGAAATACCACTTACTCCCAGCATGTAAGCGAAAGTGGAGTGGCAACCCGCTTATGATTCCGCTAGTGTTTTGGTAGAGGGTCAATTTACGGGTTCAAAGCACAACAATTTTATTCTTTTTATTAAGCGGATTTTAATATGTATTATCAAAGAAAACCAACACAAATTTTATAAGAAATTGTTCAAAGTCGTGGCCACGATTAAACGATAAACTATATTCAAACTAAATTCTGCCCAAATGGCCTCGACGTACGGTTACCTTAGACGCGAATTTTTATCAAATTCGCCTAATATTTTTCGGTCCCATTTAATCACAGCGCTCCAAACAAATATCCGCTCCAGTCAATTTTTGCCACGTGTCCTCAATAAAAACTTGCCCTGCTCCCGGCTGCGGGTGCATTCGATGGCGTTTAAGGTGATGGGACATGGATATGGCGATTTCATATCATTCGCATTAACATTTAACGCTGTTCATTTAAGTTTTCACATCAAATCTACATTAATTAATTTTTAACACAGTTCAAGATCGGACCTCCATCAACATTCGCGACGCCTAATTTGATCCTGTCTTCTCTTAGCTAAACATATTAATGATCGTAGATTCAAAAGTACGGCCGGCCCTTTGATTGCATTGCAGATGGGTCGACATAAAAAATGGCGTTTAGCCATGGTTTTTCAGACAAGCCGGTTGCTGGATTACACTGTCTGGTAACTGCGACGATAAGGAGAAGTGGCCAGCGGAACTTCTGCCTAGACTTTGCCGCATATTTCCATTTCTCTCGATTCTGTTTCTGTCTGTCTTCCTCTGTTAATTGGAATTCTGCTTCTTCGTCTCTTGTGCCCACTGCGCCTGAGATTGCACCCATGCCTCGCGTGCGTCATAGGATGCGTTGCCGCAGGGGGAGCACTAGAGGTCAATCCCGGCGTGCTCCCTCCAGCACCTCAACAGAGATGACTTCCAGCCAGTCCAGTGATTATTACTTAGGTCGATATCCAAATATTAGGGAGTGGGCTTCCCCACCCGAGCATCCCACACCAAAATGACTGTAACGTCTCAGCCTCCCCCACCGCTAGTTCACCTTCTTCCCAATGACACAAGATCAGCGCAATTTTCCTTGCATTGCACTTCCTCAACCGCCCGCGAATCGTCACCAGTCACTGGTTCTGCTGAGGAGGCCCAACCAGGAATAATGCACTGCCCATGGTCCAGCTCGGAAAAAGCCGGCCAGCATTCGGGCCTTCAGGAGGGGAGCCGTGGCATGCATGTGGAGGTAGCACCTAGCGATCCTAGACCTTCCGAAGGATGGTGCCGAATCGTGGAGGAACCAGCGGAGGATTAGTTTGGTTGATTTGTTTTTCTTGCTTAGCAGGCCCAGTTAATTGGGCTGCTTTTAGTTTATTTTACTGTGCTGGACCTTTAAGTAATATTTTTGAATTCTGTAAATTAAACGTTCAAGACTGGTTTCCCCGTATGAGGGTAGTCTTCTTAATTTTTTGATTTTTTGATGACAAATTTGCCATGAGTATGGCCAAGCAATGTTTTTGACTTCGGTGTAATTTTATTCGCAATGTTAATAGATTAACTTTACTTTGAATTCTCACATGATTAGCGTTTTTCTTGATCTGTTCAAGGATTTTGGGTACTTTAATTTGTATTTGGAACAATGGACGCCGGTACTCTATCTGTTGCTTTACTGTTCTACATACTGCTATTTCACTTTCTTATAAATGCCTCGGGCATATTTGAATGCTTTCTCAGATTGTCGATAATCTCCATGTGGACCGTTACTGGATTTTATATCATGTCCCTGTATGTGACATGGGGTATTTTTCAATCATTGTCTGGGGTGGGACTTCCACTTTTCTGGATGGATATTTGGGTTCCAATCTTCAGATGTGAAAATGTAATGACTTCATGGACTGTTTTACTTCATATAATATATTCAAAATAGCATTTTTTCTCTTCTGAAATTTTTTTTATTAATGTTTATCATTCTGCCTTCAAAACTAGCGATGCTGGTCTATGTTGCTGGTTTATTGATATGGTCTGATGGTCTTTTTATATTTTGGACATATCACACTCCTCACATGATTAGCGTTTTTCTCTGTTGCGGGATTTTGGGTACTTTAATTTGTATTTGGAACAATGGACGTCGGTACTCTATCTGTTGCTTTACTATTCTACATACTGCTATTTCACTTTCTTATAGATGCCTCGGGCATATTTGGATGCTTTCTCAGATTTGTCGATAATCTCCATGTGTACCGTTACTGGGTTTTATATCAAGTCCCTGTATGTGACATGGGGTATTTTTCTATCACTGTCTGGGGTGGGACTTCCACTTTTCTGGATGGATATTTGGGTTCCAATCTTCAGATGTGAAAATGTAATAATTTCATGGACTATTTTACTTCATATAATATATTCAAAACAACGTTTTTTCTCTTGTGAAAAAAAAAATGATTAATGTTTATCACTCTGCCTTCAAAACTAGCGATGCTGGTCTATGTTGCTGGTTTATTGATATGGTCTGATGGTCTTTTTATGTTTTGGACATATCACACTCCTCACATGATTAGCGTTTTTCTCTGTTGCAGGATTTTGGGTACTTTAATTTGTATTTGGAACAATGGACGTCGGTACTCTATCTGTTGCTTTACTATTCTACATACTGCTATTTCACTTTCTTATAGATGCCTCGGGCATATTTGGATGCTTTCTCGGATTGTCGATAATCTCCATGTGGACCGTTACTGGGTTTTATATCAAGTCCCTGTATGTGACATGGGGTATTTTTCTATCACTGTCTGGGGTGGGACTTCCACTTTTCTGGATGTATATTTGGGTTCCAATCTTCAGATGTGAAAATGTAATGATTTCATGGATTGTTTTACTTCACATAATATATTCAAAACATCGTTTTTTCTCTTGTGAAAAAAAAAATGATTAATGTTTATCACTCTGCCTTCAAAACTAGCGATGTTGGTCTATGTTGCTGGTTTATTGATATGGTATGATGGTCTTTTTATATTTTGGACATATCACACTCCTCACATGATTATGATTAGCGTTTTTCTCTGTTGCAGGGTTTTGGGTACTTTAATTTGTATTTGGAACAATGGACGTCGGTACTCTATATGTTGCTTTACTATTCTACATACTGCTATTTCACTTTCATGGACTGTTTTACTTCATATACTGCTATTTCACTTTCATGGACTGTTTTACTTCACTGTTGTAGGGTCTTGGGTACTTTAATTTGTGTTTGGAACAATGGACGTCCGTACTCTATCTGTTGCTTTACTATTCTACATACTGCTATTTCACTTTCATGGACTGTTTTACTTCATATAATATCTTCACTTTCATGGACTGTTTTACTTCATATAATATCTTCACTTTCATGGACTGTTTTACTTCATATAATATCTTTACTTTCATGGACTGTTTTATTTCATATAATATCTTCACTTTCATGGACTGTTTTACTTCACTGTTGTAGGGTTTTGGGTACTTTAATTTGTATTTGGAACAATGGACGTCGGTACTCTATCTGTTGCTTTACTATTCTACATACTGCTATTTCACTTTCATGGACTGTTTTACTTCATATAATATCTTCAAAACAACGTTTCTCGTCTTTTAAATTTTTTTTTTTTTTTTTAAAAATTGAACCCTCCGTCGGTCTACCGACGCCTTGTAGACGTCGGAACTGCAACAATCCAGAAACGTCGGAAGAGAGACAGTATGAAAACGTCGGAAGCGCGACGTGCCAAACGTCGGAACTGCGACAATCCAGAAACGTCGGAAGAGAGATAGTATGAAAACGTCGTAAGCGCGACGTTCCAAACGTCGGACCACATATCGTCGGAATTACGACATCTTCCAGACGTCGGAAGAGTGACGTCATAAACGTCGGACCACGTTTAGTCGGAATTGCGACAGTTTACAAGCGTCGGAAGCGCGACGTCAAAACGTCGGACCACGTTTAGTCGGAACTGCGACGGTTTATGAGCGTCGGAAAAACGACGTTTAAAACGTCGGAGCCGCGACGGTTTGTGAGACGTCGGAAGAGTGACGCCTATTCGAAACGTCGGAATAAGTGTCGATAGTGCGACACTTTTTGCTTGCGTCGGAACGACGACGGCATGAGAAACCACGGTTTGTCCGCCCTTGAACTGTCGCTCTTGCGACGAATATGTGTCGGAATAGCGACGAATTGGCCGTCGGAATTTCCGCCAAATTCTCTAGTGCTAAGAGTGAATTCAATTAATTTAACCAGTGTAGTGGTTCCATATGCTGCTAGCTGATGTTTGAATTGTGGAGTTTTCTGCTTGGATGTTTCCTGTTGGTGTCAAAGCATTGAAGGTTCAAAGTCCTTCTCTGATATACAAACCCTGGCTTTGTGTTACTTATTTATGTTTTTCCCTTAGAGCCTGCTAAAGCTGACCTGGAGTTAAATGATCTCTGGTCAGATCTATAAGCTGTCCCTTTGTCTCTCCTTTGAAGCTGCCTTTGAGTATGTCCAAGCAGGTCTGGAGTTAAATGAACTCTGACCTGATCTATAGACAGAAATCGGGTTGTGTTCCTTCTTTCACCTTCTTTCCTTAATGTTCCATTCCACCATCTATCTAAAAAGATCCTTTAGTGTAGATGACTTGCCCTTTGAAAGCTTTGGCTAGTTGTTGCATGTAATTCTCCTTTCATGACTTCATAGCCCAATGGATGGCACTCTCTTGACCTATCCTCTTTGCTGAAACATCCTTCTTCTTTGTCCTTTCCTCCCATTACTCTCGCAGTCTATGATCTCATGACCAACCCACCAACCCACCAACCAAATCATTTTAAACCCCCCTTTGTGCTTCATAACTAGCCCAAAATTTTATTTGAGCTTCAAAGATATATATCATTCTTTGTTTTATTGGAGAGATCCCTCTCCGAGTCCAGGAGGGCTAGATCCTAGGGCCCCAAAGTGGTTCTGATGTTGTCTCATCTTTTGGTCTTGCCAATCTGGCCAAAACATGGGAACCCCAACATGCAAGTTCAATTTTTTTTTTTTTTTAATCCACTCAAAGAAATACAAAAAGCCAGTTGATGATGATGAGGTTGATGGATGGCCGGCTGAGGATGAAGGAAATGCATGGGAAACAAGATTTTCCACAATTGTCAAGAAGTCCCACAATGGAACTTTGTTGATGATGCCATGTGCATGAGAGAAGTTGAACATGGGCCACATTTTTTCCTTTACTAGAAGTTGTGGAATTTGGTAGTGTTAAAGTGTCCATCGAGTTAGTTCCCCACAACTTCCCTAAAATTAATTTTTCATATTTCCAACAGGGGATTAGTGATTTAGTGCACCAGGATTGACGATGAATGAATATGACCAATGTGGACATAACACAACCATAGAAAAATCATTCATGGTCGATGATGGGTTAGTTTCATTGGCATTGTATATATATAAACTTAATGTTTTTATGGGTTGACGATTATATAAAGATATATGTCAATATAATTACCCAGTCGTCGAGCTCATGTCTGGGTTGATGATGATATATTTATGGAACATATATACAATCCAATTCATGTGTCATATGTTACATATAATTACAATAAACTAAAGTAAATTATAACAACCTACCATATGTCAACGGTTACATCATGTATTATCTTTGATTATAGGTGGGTAATTGTGCCGAAGAAATACCTATGTATAATCAAATACAAACTTAAAACAATTGTCGACTCCTATACTGGAATTGCAAAAAAATCATTGAGAGAGACCCATCATCGCTTCGTAATACCAGGTCCCAAAAAACTTCACTTAAATCCAATTTGCACATAGTCGACGGTGGGTTAGTGATTTAGTGTGTTGAGGCTAATGATGATCACAATGACAAAAGTGGGAATAAAATATCCATTCAAGACCTTTGTCTAGTTTGAAGGGTTTTAGCGCCGACGAAGAATAAATTTAATTAATATAACCAATCACCACCCTCATATCCTCTATATGGGTCAACAACAATGGATACATATATAACTCACTCTCTATAGTAACCCATGTCCTATGACAATGGGGTTATATATATGCACAACAAATATATCACAAAAAATCGATCAATACCCCTGGTCTCAAATGACAATGGTTTAATATAAACATATATAACTATATAAATGTAACCAGCCAGTCGATCGCTCAATTTGAATATATATATATATATATATATATATATATATATATATATATATATATATAACCAAAAGATAAAAAAACCAATGATGATTTAATATAAATATATATCACCATATAAACCTTACTCAATCCATTGATGGCCTCTGTCTGGGTTAGGATGATATATAAAATAAATGTAAACAAAAACATTAATAGGTCGTAGAATATACAGATTTCGTGTTCAAAACATGTATGTTAGAAGAGGGTATACATTTATACACCACAGTTGGCCTCTGTCTAAGCCGATGAGGATGTACACATGCAGATGCACAAAAGGGTAAACATTGAAACTTTTGTATTGTGTCGAGAAAACATAAACACATGCATGTAGGACCAAATTTTATGAACCATTGAATTGCCTAAGAAGTATAGGAACAAGTTTAATTATATCAAGATCAAAATTTTATGGGGTTACTGGCGGCATACATGTCAGTTAACAGGATATCATTAAAATAGGTGGTAAATTTTATAATCCATAAATAAAAAAATACCATTTTAATTCAGGTATGAATGACTCAATTATGCATACACTCTTGCTCGAGCAATTGCACACATAATTATATTCCATAGAATGGTTTTCATTAAAATTACAAATTTATAATAGTAATACAAAATTCTAATAGTAAAATTTGGTTGGTCAACACAAATCAACGTGCCCAAGGTTTAAGACATTTCCATTCTCAGCGTATTTCACACAGTGTGTCACACAAAAAGATAATTACATGAAAATTCAATGTGCAGAAGTAATATTAGGTCAAGTGACTCATATGTGTAAATAAAATCTTGCAAGCATCAATGTGTAGAAGTAATATTAGGTCAAGTTACTCATATGTGTAAATAAAATCTTGCAAGAAACTATAGAATGGATTCACGTTTTCCTCCCAACCATAGGCAATCACGTAGTCTTGTAAATTTCTACTTTTGTGTCAGGTCCATGACAATTATAAAATTTTCTAGTAGTTCACACGTTGAGTTATAGAAAAAATGTCATTTACAAGTGGTTTGTCAGTTAGGGATAAGCATGGTGGTTTATCAGTTGTAGCAAGTACCAATGGTTTATCAGTTTCAAAAAGCACCAATGACTCTTGTATAAGTGGCTTTTCAGCTAAAATAAAGCATAGTGGTTTATCATTCGTAGCAAGCACCAGTGGTTTACCAGACCCCATCAACCATCCAATATGTTAGTTCCACTTCACTCCATGCTCAACCTTGGTGATACCAAATAAGAATTGTGAAATGTACAACACCAATCGAGTGTAGTAAATGCTCCATATGATTTGTTCACCATGCACGCTATTTTTTTATAAAGGAATCCTTCTTCAAATGCTTTAAACCCAACCCCATGTTTCCATTGCTCATGTGTGTATATATTTGCATGAGATGCCTCCTAAGTTTGGATGAGAGGGCACCCTCTCCTCCTACGTTGCCTTCCTGAACAGGTAACCCCTTTGATTCACGAGGATGAACCCCTTTGGAATGGCACCACCTTTACATTAATGTCCAAGTTAGATTCAAGTGACTCCTCCAGTCTTGGGGGTTGATATTAAATTAGAAGGGATGGTTATGGTGGTTCACATAAGCCCCATCCCCTTAGACTGAGCCTGTGTCTTGAATTTTACTAATCAAATAATTATTTAATTATTGATATTATTATTATTAGTTAATTAATAATTATAACATTAATTTTAATTAATTATATTTAATTAAAAACAATAATCCACGGCTAATTTATTTCAAGCGTGAATATATGTCCATTTTAACTTGGTATTAATTAGAGTTGTTGAAATATGACAAATATTAAATAGAGTATACAGACAACTTGGCATCATGATCAAAATAAGAATGAATTCCACCAATAATGATTTTTGTTATTTTCAAAACAAAGTTTTTGACACTATATAGATATTGTGTTAAGATGCTTAATTGCACAATTTTTTTTATAAAGATCATAATCGATGCAAGGGTGTTACAAACCCCCCCACCTTGAAGGGACATCACCCCTGGTGTTCTTACAAAACCAAAAAAAGGTAAAAAAACAAAATTTGAGCTTTATAAAAACAACTCTTTTACATCCATCACATATTAAACAAAAAATGGTACACTGCTTTCATCTAGTTTGCATGCTCCCACGTTTCTTCATCGGGTCCAAATTTTTTCCAGTGCACCTTGACCTTCTCTATCACTCAGTTATAGAGCATGATATGCCTCTAGTCCAAGATACACAAAGATTCATTCTAGAACTCTCCCTTAGGCTCCATCTATATCGCAAACCAATCGATCACATGATTATAAATAATGCACATGATTTTTCAATAAGGTTATGTGGAACGCATAATGTGCCTTTATGGTGGGATTCAAGGCTATTCTATAATCCATTGGATGCCCTCGCTCCAAAATCTGAAATGGTCTACAAAACTTGGGTGCCAACTTAGCATAGGACCCCAATTTCAATGAGATTCTCCTTGGTTTAATTCAGAGATACATGCTATGTCCCACTTAAAATCCCTTATGCACTCTTTGTTAATCCATATAGCTCTTTTTTGTGTCCTGTGATTCCTTCAACTTCTTCTTGGAACTAATATTTTCCTATTTCATCTCCTTTAATATATCAGGTTTGAGAGTTAACATGTTCACAAGTTCATCCCAACCAATGGATTTATTACACTTTTTTCCATATGTAGCTTCAAAGGGCCTCATATTTTGTGATTCTTGATAGCCATTATTATATGAAAATTAAACTAAGGGAAGATATTCCTACCATCTCTTCGGCTTATGCATAACATACATTTTCAACATGGTCTCCAATGCCGTATTCATTTTCTCAGTTTTCCAATCCATCTAAGGAGGGTATGATGTACAGAATGCAAAATGAGTCTCAAATCCAACGAATAGTGCTTTCCAAAAATTGGATGTGAATTTTGCATCCCAGTTTGAGATTATCTTCTTAGCTATGTCATGCAGCCTAAATACTTCCTTCATAAAGATTTGTGCAATATCAATGGCCTTATGGGTAGACTTAACAAGTATGAAGTGAGTTTCCTTACTCAACTTTTCCACCACTACCATGATAGCATCGTGTTGTCTTGGCGTCTTTGGTAGTCCTGCAATGAAGTCCATGGATATGACCTCCCACTTCCACTCTAGGATTGGGATTGGTTATAATAGTCCATTCAGATGCCTACATACCACCTTAACTCGTTGACACTCCAAATGTTATGCAATGTACTCTGTGAATTCCTTTTTCATACCCAACTAATAATACATATTCTCAATAACAGTAATCATATTCTAATATTTGGGATGAACTAAATAATTTCTTTTATGAAACTCATCCAGAATGAGTTTCTTAAAGTCATCCACGCAAGGTATATTCCATCGGTCTTTGAATCTTAGCATCCCATTATATGAGTGTGCAGTTCTTTCTCAAAGGTATGTCTAGCTCTTTTTGTAAATAATCGTGTACATACTGGAAATGTTCATCCTATACCAAAGCTTCCTTGATATTTTCCCTAATGTTAAAGTCTCAAGAACTTGTGGCTACCAATTGGTTTACTTGTAAACTTCTAATAAGTGCATCAACCACCATGTTCTCCTCACCCTTGATTTACTTGATCTCAAAGTCAGATTCATTGATGAGGGCTAACCATATGGCATGCCTTGCATCCAATTTAGGATGATCAAATAAATATTTCAGCCCCACATGATGAAACATCAACACAAACTTCCACCCGATCAATTAATGCCTCCACATTTATAATGTATGAAATATGGTTGTGAGTTATAAGTCATGGGTGAATTAATTTATTTGATGCTAATTTAGCTTCCTTGATTCATAGAAATTTACAGGTCCCTCCCGTGTTGAAGTCCAACAAGAAATTGCAGCACCTACACTAGTGTGGGACCAACAGGTCCTAGCAACACCTACACTTGTGTGGGACCAACAGGTCCTAACAACACCTACACTAGTGTGTGATAAATTTGGTGCAGTGTCTATTTTAATTTTCCCTTAATTAAAGTGGATAATAAAATGTAATATTATCTCATAATCACTTGTAATAGTTAACTGAGTGTGGTAAACTCAGTTAGCTCATGTATTTCGAGTTGAGGGTGGCAGGTGAGGCATGCAGAGTAATTCTATGAGTTATGGAGTTTGAAGTGCAATTGGTGCATTAGTTTAATGCATGTGTAATCAGTTAACTCAGTTAGGTGAGTTAGATTCAGTTAAACTAGTTGTAACTATTTGTTGCACTAGTGAGATATCAAGTGAATTAAATATTCTTTAATTCACAATCAGTGATCTACCATGCAACTGATGATTTAATATTATTAGTTTCATGCATGTCAGTACCAGTGGAGACCCAGTTGAGGAAAAGGTGAAAGGGAGGTTAACTATCAGTTGTGTGATTTGTAGGTTGCTTGCATGCAACCAGACATCTATTGGAGTGCCTATGATCCTTGCGCAGTTTAGGAAGGCCAAAATTCCTAAAGAATAGGGATTGCATTCATAAGGAATTTCGCAAGAAAGGCAGGTTATTTAGAGGTTGATAATTGGCTAAGTGTTGGCCAGTTTTGTTCAAGACAATGTGAGACAGTTAGTAGAGTGTAGGAGACTCTTCTGAGAAGAGTGCATTATGATTGTTTCATGATTACATGGTTAATATACAATAGAAGATAGAGGGGGTTTGAGTAGCAATTTTTTGAGATTCAACAAGAAAATTTTAGCACCCACGCCTAGTTGAATTAAGCACCCAGACTAGGGTGGGGCCCACAGTGCTATTTTTGGGCGCATGTCTATTTTGGTTATCCCTTAATTAATATGGACATTAAACTATAATCTATTCTCAATGTTGACTTGAATCAGTTAAATGAAAGTGATAAATTTAGTTAGCTAGTGGATTTCGAGTTAGAGGTACTTCGTGAGGCATGTAGAGTAATTCTAGTTGTAATAGAGTTCGAAGTGCAGTGGTGCATTAGTTAATGCAAGTTGTAAACAATTTAACTCAATTAAGTGAGTTAAACTCAGTTGTGCTAGTTGTAACTGAAGATACACTAGTGAGAGATCTAGTGAATAAAATATTAATTAATTCACAATCAGTGATCTCACATGCAACTGAGGATTTACTATTATTAGCTGCATGCTTGTAAGATCTAGTGCAAACCCAGTTGAGTTCTAGGTGAAAGGGAAGTTGACTATTAGTTTTAGGATTATTGGGTTGCACACATGCAAACAAACACCCATTGGAGTGCCCATGATACTTGCGTAGTTAAGGCAGGAAAAAATTCCTTTCTTTTAGTGATCAGGAGTTCATGAATTTTGCTCAAAATTGAAAGGCTCAAAACTATACCGAACCTGAGCAACTGGGTATATCTCATCGTTCTGATTCCGGTGCCATGAACTGTTCGAAAAACTGATGTCGTATGAGGGAGATATCACGTTTTGATTGTTTTCCCAAATGACTAAAATTGTGACAAGTTTGACTGGGATGCCCAATCAGCATGCACGTGTACAGTCAGCAAAAGTGAAATATTCTAGGAATATTCTATTTTCTATAAGCCAATGATGTTTCACCACGTGGCACATTTTGGATCGTTGATGGTTGTACGAAGGATTTTTTTTTGGATGTATGGATGGGTGACACGTGGCCAACCCTAAGGTTGCCACGTGTCCCCTGTATGGTTCAGTAAATTTTTGTTGGGGTCCAAGGGGTTTGACCCCGTGACCTCTGACGCACCCGCATAGTCTTCCACCAACTCCTTTATGCTTTGGAACTTAACCTATAAGCGCTCCAAATTATTTTATGTTGTAATGAAATTCACGTTGGGGGGGGAACTGCTGGCGGCCCCGTTTGAATGTTCACATGACAACACTTAAATCGTGACATAAGTTGTTACCTCTAATGGTTCTGAAAACTGTTACTCCAGCGACTAACCATTTACCATATCACATGTGTGGTTTCGACATTTGTTGCGATCGATGGTTCCATAAATGTAACACCCGGCAACATCGAAAGCATTGATCACATGCGCGGTTTTTATGTTATACGCTGACAGTTCCGAATGGGTTGGGCTCAGCGATTAGACTAACTGCGGGGTTCGAGGGGTTGGCATGTGGCCACCCCCACCCCTTAACCACAAAACTTTAATGTTACGGCTTGATTTTTGGTGGAAGGTTTAACGCGCCTCTAATTTCAGAGGTTATGCAGAAATTAACTGCAGTTAACTACAATCCTTCAATTTTAGTGGAGGTTTTGTAGGGGACATTGGGAAAAAGCTTATCCAGGTCAATTTTTGACCAATTTGGGTGAAACAAGAGTCTACCTGGACTAATTTGAGCATTTTGGAGCCATTGGTGTAGAGAAAAAAACCATTGGAGGCATGTAAACACAAATATTTGCAAAATTTTGAGCATAATGAAAGATGGACATGCCATTGGGAGTTGAACCAATAAATGTAGCCTAAGAGGGGTGAAATGCTTCCTCATGCATGATGTGTAAATCTTATGTGTGGTTTTATTTCTCTATTATACACTATTTTTCAGTGTTATTTAGGCTTATTTACATGCTTAAAATTCAGAATTTCATATATGTTTCATGGGTAAATTCCTCATTCCTTAAGCAAATAAATGGAGACAAATATCTACATGTTTTATAACTAAAAGGAAACTTAGCACAAAAAACTAATACATTCCTTTAAGATCAGGTTGGTATCAGAGCTAGATTTTATTCTCTGGTGTTTTTTGTGTGCAAATATTTTTTTAACTATTTGTAAGTTTTCGCATGCTTACTAGGCTCAAGCTTAAGAGAGGAGAAGGCAAATTGGTGGAAGCAAGAGGATCTCAAAGTGAGCCACAACAAAGGAGGGAAATATTGCCACATTCTCCACCACCTAGTTCACCTAAAAAAGAAGAAGAAGCAACATTAAGCATTCCTCCAGGAGAAGGAGAAATCCATGAAGAGGTGGATCCCAAAGAAGAAGAAAGGGTGTTCAGGAAAGCATTCCTTGACATGACTGAGATGGTGAGAATCCTTTATCAAGAAAGGAATGAGAGAATAGAAGGAGAAGGATCCAAACTTCACAAGGAAGGTCAAGGATCATCAAGAGGTCAAAATGATGAAGATAGATCAAAGAAGGGAATAGAGGAAATGGAGGCAGTGGAAAGTCACCATCCTCACCCTCATCATCACCATCCTCTACTTCATCTTCAGTACATCAACCATAGAATTCAAAGAACACTGGTAAAAGTCCTTTTCTAAAACTTGATGTTAAGTTTGAATTTCCAATGTTTAATGGTGAAGTCAATGCATAAAATCTTGATAATTGGATTAGGCAATTGGAGGTCTATTTGAGAATTTAGAACCTTCATGATGATGATACCAAAATCCAACTAGCTTCATTGGGAATGGAAGGTGCATCACTTGTTTGGTGGGAAGCCAAGACAAAGGAGGAGACCAAGAAGCATGATTATATTATCCTATCATGGATTGATTTCATTACTGCAATAAAACAACAATTTTATCCATTAGCTCATATGCAGAAATCCATAATGAACTGGCAAAATTTTAGAAAATTGTAAGGACAAAATGTGCAAGAATACACCCAAGAATTTAGGAGAAGAGCTCTCTTATTAGGGGTAGATTTGTAGAGCCAAGATACTTTTCTCAGGTACATAGGAGGCTTACATAGCTACCTAAAACATACTATCCTCATGTTTAACCCTACAAGTCTAGATGAAGTTTGTGTTCAGGCCATATATCTAGAAGCTAGAGGGAAAAACATTACTTATGAGGGTAGGAAGAAACCTTTTAAGGGGAAAAACAAAGAGAAGAACTCAAAAGGTAAGGGTAAAAAGAATGCATCTATCAAGAAAGAGGGAGAAAAATTGGTCTGTAAACATTATTCAAGAGAAGGCCATGATGAGAATCATTGTTAAAAATTATATCTTGAAAAGAGGCCCAAACATCATAACAACAAAGGGAAATAGAAAAATGCAGCTACAACTCAACATGATATAGGAGAGGATTTAGGTGATAAGTCTAAAATTACAGCCATGGGATTGAAGAACATGAAGGGGAAAGAAATTGAAACTAAACCCAGTACTAGCACATAAAACTATCACATACAAGCTCCAAATGAAGAAGAGAGAATTGAACTATTTCATGTGAGGGTCATATCCAAACATACCAAGATTGACACACTATTTGACAGTGGGTCACAAGCAAACTTAATCTTGAGATCATTCCACATCCAAAACCATATCAACTTGTGTGGTTTTGTAAGGATGCAAATTTACAGGTTTCAAAGAAGTGCATATTGCGGTTTGCAATAACTGAACATTTTGTTGACACAGTTGAATTAGATGTGGTTCTGCTTGATATTACAGGTATTGTGTTGGGTAGTCCTTACTTGTATGATAGGAAAGAGATCTTCCATTTCCATGAGAACAAATACCATTTATTCAAAGATTGCAAGGAGTACATTGTTAGAGCACATCGTAAGAAGACAAATATTGCTATGGTAAATGCTAGACAGGTAAAAAGGCTAGTGAATTCAAGTAATAATTTTGTTCTTCTAATGTTTAAGCCTAAAGCTGATGTTAATCATGAATCATTTTAGGATTGTGATCCCAAGTTGAAATTATATTTATATGATGTAGTTGATGCACATCATGAGATGTTTCAGGAGCCAATAGGATTTCCTCCAAAAAGGGAGATTAAACATGAGATTCAGTTGCAACAAGATTGTCCTCTTCCAAACATCGGCATGTATCGCATGTTGATAATGGAGAATTATGAAATAAAGAAGCAAATCAAGGAAATTTTGGACAAGGGACTCATAAGGCCAAGCACTTTTCCATGTGGTTCACCCATAGTCTTGATTCCGAAGAAATATGGGACTTGGCGCATGTGTGTAGACTTCAGAGCTTTGAACAAGATAATGGTAAAGAATCGATACCCACTCCCAAGGATAGATGATTTGCTTGATCAAATGCAAGAAGAATTTTTTTTCACTAAGTTAGATTTACAAAGTGGATATCATCAAGTAAGAATTGCAGAAAGTGATATATGGAAGACTGCATTCAAAACCAAACAAGGACTCTTTGAGTGGTTGGTTATGCCATTTGGTTTGTGTAATGCACCGACAACTTTCATGTGTGTTATGGATTATGTTTTGCATCCATTTCTTGATGACTTTGTGATTGTGTATTTAGATGATATACTGATTTTCAGCAAAACAAGAGAAGAACATGTCTTGGATGTAAATAGGGTGCTTGATGTTTTGAAGAAAGAGAAATTATTTCTTAAGATGTCAAAGTGTGAGTTCGGAAAGACTTCTTTCGTTTATTTGGGACACATTGTAGGAGGAGGCGAGTTGAGAATTGATCCTTCTAAAGTGGAAGCCATTTTGAATTGGCCCACTCCCAAAACTATAATTGAGGTAAGAAGTTTCTTAGGTGCAACTCAGTATTAGAGAAAGTTTATTGCTAACTTTTCTGCCATAGCAGCTCCTATGCATGCAGTGACCAGTGTGAAGAAAGGCTTCCAATGGGGAGGCAAACAGCAGCAAGCTTTTGAAGCTTTAAAATAAAATATCAGTTTAGCTCCAGTCCTTGCATTACTGAATTTGATACATCCATTCGAAATACAAACCAATGCTAGTGATCATGCCATGGGGGTAGTACTTTTGCAGCATGGTAAGCCTATCGCTTTTCATTCTGAAACATTCAATGGTGCTGTAACTAATTATCCTACATATGACAAATATTTGTATGCTTTGGTTCAAAGCGTCAAGATGTGTAAACACTACTATGATGGGTAAAGAGACAATTATACATACCGACCATAAACCATTACAGGATTTGCAGTCACAAACAAAATTGTAGCAATCACGACATTTTAGGTGGATGGATTTCCTTCAAAAGTTTCACTTGGTTATAAGGTACAAGAAAGGTATTTTCAATAAAGTTGCTGATATGCTTTCAAGGCCAATCATAAGTTCTTCTACTTTACTTAAAAATGATTCTATTATACATGAGAGTTACATAGAACAATATGCACATGATGTTGATTTTCAAGATGTGTATGCTAGTTTTAATGAAGGGAATCAAGTTGAGGAAAATGATTATCACATGCATAACAATTTGTTGTTTCATTTGGGCAAGCTATGTATACCACAAGGAGAGAGGCTAAGTGTTATGAGGGAGGCTCATTCATCTCTTATTGCTAGACACTTTGGGGTAAGCAAAACAGTGGCACATCTAAAGAGTTATTTCTATTGGCCTCGCATGATAGATAGTGTGTCACGTTTTATAAGAGGTTGTTCTATGTGTGTAACAAGCAAGCCTAGCAATAGGAAGCTTGGGTTGTACATGCCACTACAGGTACCATCAATGCCATGGGAGAGTGTCTCCATGGACTTTGTTGGAGGTCTACCTATGTCAAGAAAACAACATGATTATCTTTATGTAGTTGTGGATAGATTCAGTAAATGTGTATACTTATGCCATGTAAGAAAACCATTACTGCTAAAATTTGTTTTCAACATGTATGGGTTCATTATGGATTGCCAACTTCTATTGTTAGTGACAGGGATTCCGGGTTCATTGGGAATTTTTGGTCCAATCTTTGGAAGATGATGGACACAAAGTTGAAAAAGAGTACTGCTTTTCATCCGCAAACTGATAGCCAAACCGAGGTGGTGAAAAGAACCGTTGTGCATCTATTGAGAGGATACTGCAGCAAACATCCCAAGTTGTGGGATGAACATCTGCATTACATTCATCATGCTTACAACCGGGCAAAGCACTCTTCTACAAATACTTCACCTTTTGAAGCATGCTTTGGGTATTTTCCGAAATCGCCATTAGACTTCATCTTTGAGAAGGATGTTGTAATTGATGGGCATAGTGATATTGACAAGGCTCGAAAGTTCATTGAGAAAATTCATATTATTCATCAACAAGTTCAAGAACAACTTGATAAGAGTCAAAGAAAATCCAAGGAGAGGCATGACAAACATAGATTTTATCACAAGTTTCAAGAAGGAGATGAGGTATGGTTGCACATAAGAAAATAAAGGGTGCAAGGAGAAGGTAAAATTCTCAAACCCATTCACTATGGTCCATTCAAGATCATCAAAAAAGTTGGTAACAGTGCATTTCAATTTGAATTTCCTTCATATATGCAAATGTATTCAGTTGTTAATGTTGAAAACTTACATTTGTGTGAGCCACCTTTGATCGATGATCAAGGAAGTCATGTTTAGTTGCCTTCTATTGAAGATTTCTCGCCAGAATTTCTGGATGAGCTCAAGGAGGATACCATTCTTAACAGGAGACAAGAGCATCTAAGAGGGGAAGTGTTGGCTACCTTCGAGTTGGGCTCAAAGGCAGTAAGCTGAGCAAGGAAAATTGGATGGAAGTTGGAAAGGTGAGGGAGTTGTACCCTAATCTATTGAACAAGTAATCAAATTATTTTGGGGTCCAAAAGCTTCCCAATGGGGAGGTGTGATCAGGAGTTCATGAATTTTGCTCAAAATTGAACGTGCTCGAAACTGTACTGAGCCTGAGTGACCTGGTAGATATCATCGTTTTGATTCCAGCACCACGAATGGTTCGAAAAACCAATGTCATATGAGGGAGATGTCGCGTTTTGATTGTTTTCATGCAGGTGTACAATCAGCAAAAGTGGAATATTCTAGGAATATTCCATTTTCTATAAGCCAATGATGTTTCGTCACGTGGCATATTTTGGATCATTGATGGTTGTACGAAGGATTTTTTTTTGGACCTATGGATGGGTGACATGTGGCCAACCCTGAGGCTGCCACGTGTCCCCTGTACAGTTCAGTAAAATTTTGTTGGGGTCCGGGGGGTTCGACCCTGTGACCTCCGGCGCTACCGCATAGTCTTCCATCAACTCCTCTACGCTTTGGAACTTAACCTATAAGCACTCCATATTATTTTATCTTGTAATGAAATGCGCGTTGGAGAGGGAACCACCGGCGGTCCCAACCCGCTGGCGGCCTTGTTTGAATATTCACATGACAACACTTAAACCGCGACATAAGTTGTTACCTCTGACGGTTTCAAAAACCATTACTCCAGCGGCTAACCATTTACCATATCACATGTGGGTTCTGACGTTTTTTGCGGTCGACGATTCCATAACCTTAACACCTGGTGGCATCGAAAGCATTGATCACATGCACCGTTTTTACGTTATACACCAACAGTACTGAACGGGTGGTTGGGCTTGGCGGTTAGCCTAACTGCGGGGTTCAAGAGGTTGGCATGTGGCCACCCACCCCACCACCCCCCCCCCCTTAACCACAAAACTTTAATGTTACGGCTTGATTTTTGACAGAAGGTTTAGTGTGCCTCTAATTTCAAAGGTTATGTCAAAATTAACTGAATTCCTCCAATTTTAGTGCAGGTTTTGTAGGGGACATTGGGAAAAATCCTAGCCAGGTCAATTTTTGACCAATTTGGGTGAAACAAGTGTCTACCTAGACTAATTTGAGAATTCTGGAGCCATTGGTGCAGAGAAAATATCCATTGGAGGTTTGTAAACACATGCATTTGAAAAAAATTGATCATAATGAAAGATGGACATGCCATTGGGAGTTGGACTAGCAGATGTAGCCCAGGAGGGGTGATCTGCTTCATCATGCCTACAGTGTAAATATTATGTGTGGTTTTATTTCTCTGTTATACACTGTTTTTCAGTGTTATTTAGGCTTATTTACATGCTTAAAATTCACAATTTCATCTATGTTTCATGGGTAAATTCCTCATTCCGTAAGCAAAAAAATGGAGACAAATATGTACATGGTATATAATGAAAGGACACTTAGCACAACAAACTAATACAGTCCTTTCAGATCATTTAGGGATATATACCATCAGGGATTTCACAAGCAAGGCAAGCTGTCTGGAGTCTGAGAATTGGCTATGTGTTGGTCAGTTTTGCATATGATAGTGTGAGACAATTAGCTAAGTACTGGAGGGCTCTTGTGAGAAGAGTTTTGTATGTAATTGTTTCATGATCCATGATGGATATACAATAGAATATAGTGGTCTTTTTAGCTGTAAGCTTTCCTTGGGAAATTATCTGTGTTGTGTGTGATTGATCTTTCTTCATGTTCATGTGATTAGCGATTGTGTTTTTAATTCCGCAAAATATTTGTAGAAGTGATTCAGTATTTAAATTTAGTACATTGTTAGATCGGGTGAATACAAGATATACATGCATTTTTTATAATTTCTACATGGTATCAGAGCATAGGAAATTGCAAAAGTGAAGCAAGAGCTGAGTTTGTGACTAGATAGAATTTGAATTTGTAGAAATACTTTCTTGGTGCTACAATTGATTCAAGATCGAAATGGATTTCAATGGCTTGAGGTTAGAGTATGCACTTGACGGTAGCTCTAACTATATTTCTTAGAAGGAAAGGATGGAGGGATTACTCGAAGACAATGGCTTGAAGGAATTCATTGAAAATGATGTTCCTAAACCCATTGTGGCAGATGCTGCAAATCTTGATGCATGGAAAAAGAAAGTGGCAAAGGCGAGCAGGATCCTATTGGAGGGAGTACGAGACCACAGTTTCTCAAGCCTCCATGGGAAAGCCAAACCATATGCAATGTGGAAGGCTTTGACGAATCTATTCCAAAGCAGTAGCGACCATAGGAAATTGGTGCTCAAATATAAACTCAGGAAGATCAAGATGGAAAAGGGTGACACCATTCCAAAAATCTAACAAATTTTGTCTAATGTCAGGATGAATTGGGGAGCGTGGGAATAATAGTTTCTGATGATGATTTAGTGAGCTTGGCTCTCCTAGGACTTCCCAAGATTTGGCACAATTATAAAGTCTATGTCAATGGAACGGAAAAATTTCTAGATTGGGAACGATTGTGGTCGGATTTTGTGCAAGAGGAGTTCAGATGGAACACCAGAGATGGATCTTCATCTAAGAATCATGATGAAGATGATTTTTATTTGGCTGCCAAGGTGAGGAAGGGGAAGGGGAAGAAATTCCATTCTAAATCTGATTCCTAGAATGACAAGAAGTAGGTCATGTCCAAGGTGAAGAGTTTTCACTATCACGAGCATGGGAATTTTGCTACTAACTGTCCACAAAAGAAGAAGAACAAGAAGGTTGGAGGATCTGCAGTTGGTGAGACCCTTGCCTTGCAATTTGAGGTTGAATTCTCATTGATCGCATGCATGGTTTCCAGTGCATTTGGATTTGTGTGGTATTTGGATAGTGGTGCTTCCTTTCACATGATGGGAGACAATGAAATTTTCAGTGACTTGGAGGAGAAATATATCTAGATGCATATTGAAATGAGCGATGATGGACGGTACAGTGCTACTGGGATTGGTACCATTACCTTTCATAGGCATTCAGGTAAACCATTTCAATTAAAATATGTAATGCATGTACCAAGTCTGAAGAAAAAATTGGTCTCAGTCGCAATGTTGGAGGATAGAGGCTATGATGTTGGTTTCAGTGATGGAAAGGCTTTCTTGCGACATAAAACAATAGGACAAGCCAAGAGGATAGGGATTCGAGTTAAGAATCTCTACAATTTGGAGGTATATGGCTGTGCAGCAATGATGGGCAAGGGAGATCAAGTTATGAGCCGGGATGAGGGTGAATTATGGCACAGGCAATTAGGCCATATTCACCATGGAGCCTTGAAAGTCATGCAACAGATTTCTACTGGTCTTCCCAGGGGTATACTTGCTCAGTCTAACACATGCAAGGGATGTAATATGGGAAAATATGTAAAGGACGCCTTTCATGAGAAGGAAAACTGAGCTTTGGGGATCCTTGAGAGAGTTCACAAAAATGTGTGTGGTCCTATCTCCGTTTCTTCAACAACAAAATATAAGTACTATGTAATCTTTGTTGACGAATTTTCTCGTAAGTGTTGGATATTCTTCATGTAGAAGAAAGATCAGACATTCTCTAAGTTATGTGAGTTTAAGGCACTGGTGGAGAAAGAGTCAGGGAAGCAAGTGAAGGCTCTTAGGGTCGATAATGGTGGAGAATACATCTCTAACAAATTCAAGAACTTCTGTAGCAAAGAAGGAATTCGAAGAGATTTCATAGCTACTCATAACCCACAACAGAATGGGGTCACCAAGAGGAAGAAAAGAACTATTGTGGGTGCAACACGAGTGATGTTGCAGGATCAAGGCCTACCGATGCATCTGTGGGTGGAAGCATGCAATACAACGGTACATGTGCAAAACCGTTGTCCTCATAGAGTACTTGGCATGAGTACACCTGAAGAGGCTTTCACTGGTAAGAAACCCTATGTTTCACTATTACAGAGAAATTTTTCATTGTCTGTGTACTCCCTATTCCTTGATCCTGGAGGACCCATATAGTGACCCTTGTGTACTTTCCAAGCATGGAATACATACCCCTGAAATGCATTTTTTCTGCTAAATCATCTCCCTTTACAAATTTTCTGAAAGATCCCTGTAAAAACCTGGTTTTCAAGGTTGGCGCTTTTTCTCAGTGTTTGACCCGCGGTGATAGCAGAGATTTACATTGAGACCCACGCCGATCGGCACTCTATCTTAATGTCGGACCCACACCGATCCTATTTTGGAAAGTTTTTTAAATAGAAAGGAAGCTTCCACGACTAGAGCTTCGTGAGGCGGTGAGCTGGAAGTTTGTTTTGAGGATATGGCTTAGGAATTCCCCTTTCAGATTCTTGCTCCCTAGAAATAGGAACTACTCCAAAGGATAAGCTCTTTTCCCATCATTTGAGGGCCCATAACCTCCTCCTCCATTTTTATATAAGGAGACCTCCTTTAGCTCTACAGCCTTAGTTATTTAGTTAGTGATGATAGAGAGGAGAAGCAATTATAGCTTCGGGAGAATAGTGCAGAGTGTGATTGTTTTTGTGTGTTGGGAACATAGTGAGATCTTGAACGTTTGTGTATGAGGGTGTTACAAATGTGCTTGGATACATATCTGCCGAAAGAGAGCCTCAACATCAAGGCTTGGTTGTAAACTCCCCTTGTCTTTATCATAAAAAAATTCATCTGATGTTTATCTTCCACTCTTGTTTAAATTTATAATGAGATTTCTAGCATTCCTTGATCAGTTAGATAGATTGTAATTGTTTTATGTTTGTCATGATTTTACGCTTGTCGTGGTGTCTTGACTGTTTGTACAGGTAATCAAACGTTCGCAGCAGCATGTATCGAACTTGAGGAGAGCGACGGATCAAGAATATTCAACGTAAGACGACAACATAGCATCAGGACAAGGTAGGTCATCTTCCTTGCTCTGAATTTAATTTACAATCTAGGAAGGTAGATGTTAGTATGTTCCCATAGTTGCTAGACCCACCCTAGGGCTAAAGGAATCGCCTCTTTCCGTAGAGGGGATTTACCTAGACAAAAAATTCCCGACTCCACTGGGGAGTTTCCTTTGAGTTTGTCACTCTTTGAGGTCTTAGTAATTCGATGAGTTTAGTTGAATGACCATTTCCCTATTTGTTCCTATGTTTTTCATCAATTATGATCTTTTATTTTTTGCTTGAAGTGGTGAGTCGGGTCTTGGTTGGGAGAAATTATTTGTTTTTTCTTGTTCAGGCATTGGCACTTTTATTTTTCTGACAGTCACGCCAATTGGTGCTAGTTGTCAGTTAGCAACTCGTGCCAATTGGCCATTGGCGCTAGTTTCCAGTTAGCAAGTCGCACCAGTTGGCGCTTGTTTCACCCACAAAATTTGTGCCAATTTCGGGGTGTGTGAAAAATTAAATATTTTCCCTAAGTCCTTCACCAGTGTGACTTTCCCTTCCGGTCCTTTTCTCTGCATGATTTACATGTTCTCCCCTTCACTCAAGTGGGTTTGATTGGCTTATTGGTTTTGTTTTTTGGTTGTTTTTCCTGTTCGAATGTGCATCCTTACATCTTAGTTTTTTCTAGGACTGTGCAAAGATTGCCTGGTTGCATGCTTCACGGGACATCACCCTATTGATTGAGTCAGTGTACTTTCTTGGTGAGCCATCTCTAGTTGATTGCATTTTGCTTTTTGGTTGATTGAGTGTTCAGTTTTCAAGTGTCTATCCAATTTTATTTAGTCTGCTTGTTCACTTGTGAGCATAGATTACATTGCTCATTGTTCAGCTGAAAAGTCTCTTGTCTATTATTGCTTCATGTAAAGGGGAATGAATGCCTTGTTTTGAGCCCCCACATTGGAAGTCCTCTTTTGCTTGAACTCATATGTCTTGTAGCCTTTTGAGGAGTTTCATTAGAAAGTGTTTAAAACAACGATTGCATTCTTAGTGTTTGTTTGCATCCCTTTTGCATTCATCCTTCCATTAAGGAAATTTGTGTTCATTTAGTTTTCATCTCATAGTTTGCTTTTCGTTAAAATGCATTAGATCACATTGCATTGAAAAGTATTTTTTGAGATCCATCATCGAACTTAGATTACATTATTTAATGATTGAAAGCTAAAAATCTCATTAAGTGCATTCTCTTTCATTAAAAGCATGCATTAAGTAGATTCTCATTTCATCGAAAGATGCATTGAGTGCATTCTTATTCTTTCAAAAAAAAAAGGAAATTGTGCATAGATTACAATTGCATAGTTTTCAAAAAAGAGGATTTTGCATAGATTACATTGCATAATTCGCATCGTTGAATGTTTTAGACTACTTTTGGATAGTGAAAATCATCTAGTTAGGAAAAATTTTTGTTTGCTGTATTACTGTTTTTTGCATCATTGTTTGAAACTCTTCCCTTAACTAGATAGCATTCATCAAATCGAAAGATTTATTTTCTCATATAGCTACATATAGGAGATTTTCAGATGAAATTTGATAGGGCCTTGAAATTGAGACATAATTAAATATCAACTTTAAAATTTATTCAATCAACCTAAGGAAGCATTGAAACCTAACGCAAATATTTTAGAGGTCTAGGCTAGTGAAGTGTTCCGACGTCGTTAAACCTAGTAGATGTTGTCTGCCCTCTGGCTTTAGACAGCGCTAGTACGGACTTGTGCTCCCCATACTGTCGAGTATATAAAGGGAGACCGTCATAGGCTCAAATCCTTTATCCATAGGAAGCCGAGTCTGATGCCCTATAACCGTGATACATCGAACACAAAATTTGGGGATATTTCCTGCACGTACGTTAAGTCCTTGGTCATTTCTCTTTCATTGGATCACCAAGGTGTATATTGCAGTTCACGGGAGCTTGGTACTCCCTCTTGCATAGATACCCTAAGTAGTCATTTTTTATCTTTACTAACTCTCTAAAAAGTGAAAATATCATCGAGCTCTAGTCCTTTCACACTCATTTCAACCTAAAAGTGATAGAGTCACATTTTTCCCGTTTCTCGACTCTTAAGATATGAAACAACCGATTTTTGGTTTCAGTGTCTTAAAATATTAATTTCTCAAGAAATATTCCTGGTTAAAGTTATCTTCCTTAGTATTTTAGGGTTGTCTCCAATGGCAACTTTTCTGGAGTTTTCCAGCCAAAGAATCCCCTCCAAAGGGAATCCTTGTCCTTTTCCTGCTTTTGGGAATGTTGGTGCTCCTTATATGGCAACATTGTCCTTGCCTGGGTTAACTGTTGGGTTTCCTGTTTGGTTATTCTCGACCTCTGTGGTCTCGAGTATTCCGCCCTCTGTGCAACCATCTCCTCCACCTGGACAACATCATGTTGATTATAAGGTGGACCTCTCCCCTTCTTCGCCTATTTCTTCGTCCTCCTCTTCTACTTCGCCTGGTGAAAGTCTAGATTCTAGTAACCAAGTGGCTAAGAAGGAGAAGAAGAAGGCTAAAAAGAAGATTTCAGATAAGAGAGAGGCCAGCTCTGCGGCTATTGCGCCCCCGATACCTTCCATCGATAAACCATCCAACCTTCCACGAAAATTTAAATTCCCTTGCATGTTGTGCAAAGGTGCCCATTTTCTTCGAGATTGCCTTGGCATTACCAAGGTACTTGAAGCATGGTCCGACAACTGTCAGTCCTTGCCTTTGGCTTCTAGAAGTCATATTGGTGGCACATCTTGGACTAGTACTGACAAGACTCATAAGAAACAGGGTAAGATTACAAATCCCTGTAAGTTGTGTGAAGGGCATCATCCCATTCACCTTTGTCCATACATGGATGAAGCCACGAGAGTGTTGGACAACCATATTGTTTCTGCACCCTGCCTTTCAGCTGGTTGCAAGAAGCTTTCTTTGAGTTCTCTGCTAGTTTTTTCAACGATCGGTCAAGAGTCATCTTTGGTCAATCCCACTCCCTCAGAAATTCAAATTCAAGAATCCATTCCCAACTAGCCATTGGTCGTGTAATCGGTCGATCTAATCCCGCCTACAGTTCATCAGGTCTTTTCCATCGAGAGTGGCTCTCATCCCTCTTACGTTCTTCTTATTTCTTTAGATTCCTCGGACTTGGAGAAAACTTCTCCCGTCCTTTTAGTTCAAGAAACTGCTCCTCCTACTCCCATGATGGAGGTCCAGGAGGATTATCCTCTTGCTTCGATAACACCAGGGGATGACCATCTCAGTTCAATGGTACCCCCTCCAAGTAGTTTGGTCGCTTCCTTCAATTGGATTCAATTTGCGAGATACCGTATTCCTTCTTACATGACTTTTGAGATTACGGTACAGGCCTCCAATGTGGTCGTACCCAACACAATTATAAACGAAGGCACGTATGTTAGTGTTCTATCTTCAACTACTTGGCAAGATTTTGTTTCTCCACCACTTGTGCTTGTTTTTTTTTTACAGAAACGAATATGGATTTATATTAGATATTGGCCAAAATGCCTTTCACCGGTTACAATAGATCGGGCATAGCCCTTGAACTTACTTCGACTAACTGATCATAGGCCCCAAAATTTGGAGATCCATGTTTTTTACTCAAGACTAGAGAATCTATCTCCGTTAATTTTCCTATCTTAAATGTACAAACAAACTGTTTCAAAATAATGCAGTAAAACATAACTCTAAATTAAGGGATGGAGTCCCACTCCACAATACCGTCTTTCAAGAGAGAGCCAACGGGAAGTGGCACCGCCCTGTTGGCTTCCATATCAGCATCTTTATTTTCCCCCCTCAATACATGAAGGAAGTTTGCAGTCTGAAAATATTTCACCAGAATTCTGATTCTTGAAATCACTCTTGCCAATCTAAGATCTGCAGGAGAAGAATCCTCCAATAAAACTTTAATAATGGACTAAGAATCTCCTATAATATTAACCTCTGAAAGACGAAAGGCCTTAGCTTTCTTGAGACCTTGAAGAAGAGCCAAGGCTTCTGCTTGAATGCTGGTGGAATGACCTAAACCCAAAGCGAACTTAGTCACAATTTTTCCCTCCTTATTCTTTATAACTCCTCCTGCCCCAGCCAATTCGGGATTGCCTTTCGCTGCCCCGTCAAAGAACAGAGAGTATCTGTATTGCCTGATGAGAAAATCAGAAAGATCATTCTCCTTCCCTCTGAATTGCCACTCTTTTGTATCCTTGTGATGCCTTGTTTCTCCAAAGAATTGGAGATCCAACGAGGCACCCCAGTATAGGTCTTGCTGACTTAGGTTCGAGTCCGAAAAATTCTCCCCCAGACTTTCTTTCCAAAGACTTTTTATTTTGATGATGGTGAACTGCGGATTTAAGCTTTCATCTACGAAGACTCTTATGTTTCTCTCCAGCCATATTTGCCAGCAGATAAATTTCGGCAAGGAGAGCCAAGCAGCTTTAAAACTTTCGTTTTTTGGGAGCATTTATGGGTAGAAGTTTCACCAGTTTGCAAATAAGTCAGGGATAGACGTTGGTAAGATGAATTCTGTTTTCCAATGGCTCAAGAGGTTCTGCCATATTTCTTTTGAGAATTTTCATTCCAAGATAATGTGTTGGGCGTTCTCTTCACTGTCACAACACAAGTGGCATCGTGAGGGACCTTGCAACCCTTTCTTCTTCAATATGTCTTCTGTTAAAATTCCTTTGTGGCATAACATCTAGCAGAATGAGTCAAATTTTGGCATGGTTTTGTAAGTCGAGAGCCCCTTCCACACAGCAGGGTCGGGAGGGATGTGTGGACGATCTTGGAGGCTTTTATACCCCTGCACAACAGTATATAGCCCTGGGGCGGCGTCCTTCCTACCAATGCGCAGAGGCGCCTTACCATGCAGCAAAGTGAGAAGAAGGTCGTGTTCTTGAATAAGCTTTGGAGGAACAGGCGGGAGTCTCCATCGCAGCCAGTTTCTGCCAGCCCACAGCGAAATGTCCCAAAGAGAAACGCAACCTGCTCTGTCTAGCTGCGGTCGCAGCGCTTGCAGAGAACTGTAGCTCGATAATGGGGGATGCATCATGATGTTGTCATCCCATATTCTGATTTCTTTGCCGTTGCCAGGAATCCAATACGCTCTGTCTCTGATTAAAGGAGCTGCTTTGAGACAGATTTTGATCAGTTGCGAACCTTAGGTGGGCAGTGAGGTTTCCAGGCATCTTTTCCATTTCCCCATGAAATACTTCCTCCATAAAGCTCTTTGCGCCCACCCTGGGTGTGGACCAATGATTCTCCAGAAACTCTTCGCTCCCATGGCTGTGTTTTGGAGGCTGAGATCTTTAAAATTTAGGCCTCCTTCATTCTGAGGCTTACAGGTTTTCTCCCAACTTACCAAGGGAATTTTCCTGTCATTGTGTTTGCCGCCTTTCCAGAAGAATTTGTGGATGAAGGCTTCCATTTTTTTGATGATGCCAATGGGAGCAAGGATTACAGAGAATTGAAAAATGGGGAGACTACTGAGAACAGATTTGATGAGGACAGTTTTGCCGGCAAGGTTTAACCATGAGAATCCCCATGCTTGAATTTTAGCCTTGAATTTATCTAGAAGAGGAATCCAATCTCTGTTGTAAGCTAGTTTTAGGAAGATAGGAAGGCCCAGATAGGTAAAAGAGGTCCAACTGAGGGAGGGAGAAAAGCCAAGGATTCTGGTGATGGCCGAAAGAATGGAGGCAGAGATATTCCAATAAAAAACTTTGCATTTACCTTTGTTCAAACTGCTGCCTGTAGCTTCACTATAATAATCCAGAACCTCCTTGAACATTAAGGCTGATCTGACAGAGGCAGTCCCTAACAAGAGGGTATCATCAGCAAACAAAGTATGATTAACATTTTTAACCCCTCTGGCTATGTTGAGCCCTAGGATCTCTTGATCAACCAATTTCTGGTCAAGATAGAAGCTCAGGACAAAAACATGGAGGATAAAGAGAAGTGGTGAGAGGGGGCAGCCCTGCCTAAGCCCTCTAGAAGCTTTGAAAAAGCCAGCTTCTCTCCCATTCACCAAAGGAGCGATCCGGGGATCGACAATACAAGCGCGGATCCAATTGATAAAGCCCATTCCAAAGCCAAATTTATGTAGGACTTCCCAAAGAAAACTGAGTCTGACACGATCAAAAGCATTTTCCAAGTCTAGTTTAATTACCATACCTTTCTCTTTGCGAAGTTGGCTTGAATGGATCGCCTCTTGCACAAGAATGAAATTGTCAGCAAGCTGTCTCCCCTGAACAAACCCGCCTTGATTTTCCAGAATGATGGTAGGGAGGATGCCTTTTAGCCTATTTGCAATCACCTTTGTCATTATTTTATATCCAATATTACAAAGAGAGATGGGGCGGAACCGATTAAAATATTTAGCGCCCTTTTCCTTGGGTATGAGGGAAAGGAAGGCAGAATTAGTGTTGCCCCCTATTTTCTGGCAATTTTGAGATTTCAAGATCATTTTGTAGAGGTCTTTCTCCATAATTGGCCAACAGGTTTGAAGGAATATTGCAGTGAAGCCATCCGGGCCTGGGGCTTTGTCAGGCTCCATGTCGGAGAGAGCATATTTTATTTCTTTTATAGATATCTTAGCTTCTAGATGCTGATTCATTAGAGGGGATATCTTAGAAGGAACCGCCTCCAAAAATTTAGAGTTTGGGTCAGTCACTCCCTCTTCTTTGTACATATTTTTAAAGTGGTTGAAAGCTGCTCTATTTATGCTCCCAAAGTCTTTGTGAGTCAAGTTTCCTTCTTTGATTTCTGCAATAGAATTGAAGCTCTTTCTATCTTGAGCTTGTTTATGAAAGAAGGTGGAGTTTCTGTCTCCCGCTTTAAGCCATAAACTCCTAGACTTTTGTCTCCAATGCTCTTCCTCTGAAAGGCAGGCTTTATGAAAGGTTTGCTGAAGCTCAGCTTCCTTATCTAATACTTCTTTAGTGATTTTTACATCTTCATTTTGAGCATGATGCTGAGCAAGTCTGTCTTGGGCTTGCTTTCTCTCTTGTGTATGGGAGGGGAGAGATTTGGCCCATGATTTAAGAACAACTTTCAGTCATCTAAGTTTTTCTTCCAAGATGAAGAAAGGTGAACCCTTCACTGGCACTTTCTAGCTGTCCTGAACTAAATTCAGGAACTCAGGATCCTTGACCCAAAGAGGATTGAATCTGAAAGGTATGGGACCAAGATCCATGTGATCCAACATCTCAAGCATAATAGGCTTATGATCTAAAACACTGCAAGGGAGGATATGCAATCTGGATTCTAAGCCCAACAAAAGAAAAGAACTCTGCACCAAACATCTATCAAGTCTAGCAACAATGTGACCGGGGCCTATTATTTTATTGGACCAGGTATACTTACCATATTTTGAGGGGATATCAAGTAGATCCCAGTCCTGCATGAGATCCTCCACCCACTCCCTTGCTGGGCCCCTTACGATTGTGCCTCCTCGCTTTTCCTCCATGCGCAGAGTGAGATTTAGATCACCCACAATAATGATGTTTTCCAAGTTCTCTGACTCCAACAGATGTCTGACGGAGTCCGAACACTCCCTTTTCTCCCCTATATTTGCTGGGACATAGACATTAAAAAGGCAGAAAGTCTCCCTCGAGTCCACAAGTTGAAGCTTCAAAAATATCCAGTGGGTATTGAGTGTCTCAGAGACCAACCTATACTTGAGAGGAATCCAGAGAGAGCCTAGCCCCCAGAGGCTTCCCGTGCTAAAACTGCTTGGCCTTTGCTTCCATTCCAAAAATTTTTACCGGTTTGGAGGAACTCATTGCCCTCCATTTTGGTCTCCTGGATTAGAAGAATATCTGGGGCTTCTCTTCTAATAAGACTTCTCATTGCTTCTTCTTTCACTTTACTCCCCATTCCTCTGCAATTCCAGGAGACGATCTTCATCATTTATTTTTATGATGATGGGCCCCCTTGGAGCCACTGTGTGATTTTTAGATATCTTCATATTTTTACTGGAGTTTCTCGAGTGGTGACTGGGAAGTTTGTATTTAAGTTTCTGGTTTGTCTTTTCTAAAGCATATTCATGGCCCTTGGCGTCTTCAGGCACATTTCTGTGTCTCTATTCACTCCTTCCTCTCTGACTCTTAGAATCATGTTCCTCCTCGGAGAATACAATTCTTATCCTTATTTCTTCTTGTGCTTTTTCTTTAGAGTATTGATCCTGTAGACCATTTTTACGAAGGTTTATCTTGCTATCTTCTGAGAACCTCTTCTTGAGCTTAAAATATACTGTTTTTTGACTTGATGGGTGAGGTACATTTTGGCGAGGCTGGTGCAGGGCCTGTATTCAAGTTCCTCATTTCTTGTGTGAGGTCTTTGACCGCTTAAATTGATTCCAACCATCTTCATTTCCTTTCTCTGCTTCCCCTTTGTTTGGACACCCTCTTGCAAAATGACCGTAGATGTGACATTTACGGCATTTGAAAGGGAGCTGCTCATAGTCCCGCACTTGCACATGCGTCCAACTGCCAACCTTTATTTTGATAGCCTCTAGAAGCCCCACTTCTAAGTCCACCTCGACATAGATTCGGGCGCACTCATACTGATCGTTGTTGTTTGCTCTGTCAATGAACTTTCCCAACGTATTTCCTATGTGCTTGAGGGAATCCCAGTTCCAACAATGCACTGGAAGATTTGGGAGCCGAACTTAGACAGGGAATGCCGTTGGGACATCCATGGCTGGATCGAAGTCTGGGGTCCATTTATTGAGGTAGAGACCCTGAGGGCCCATTCCTAAATATCAAGTCTTTGTCCTCCTTAGAGTTGAACTCAAATAGGAAGTAGCCTCTTCCCAGGAAATATGAAGTTACTTTGTTCTTGATTAGCGGGATCCAGTTCTTAACAACCCAATTTTCCATTGATTTTGGCGAGGGCCAAAGGCCCGTGAACTGACCCACTAGGGCACGATATGCCAAGGACAAAGCGACTTGGATCGGGCCCTCAGGAGGAAGGATGACCTTAGGAACATAAGAAAGTATTTTGACAAACTTGGCAGCTTCAGACTTCTTCTTCTTGGGCAACGAAGCTAACAAAGAGGAGAAAGCAGCTTCAGCATCAGGGGGAGAAGAAAGTGAAGGACCGAGGGGCGAGCCCTGATTCTCCATGGCCATGAAGAGCAGATCAGCAGCAACACTCCCAATCTACACAAAGCAAAAACGAAAGACGTAGCATCTCAGAGCCGAAGAGAAGTAGGAAAGAACCGGATAGAACCTGCAGGAAGAGGCCCCGCGGCAAAGGAGCGGGACCCAGCAAAGCTGGAGAGGGAGGCCAATCGAGCGGAACAGAGAGACCTTGAGGGAGGAGCAGGGGGAAAGGAGGATAAGACACAGCAGGAGGACACGACACAGTAGGGCGCGAGTAGCAGGGCACAACAGGAGGCTGCAGGCACAACAGGACACGATGCAGGACGCAACAGGAACATGAGCAGGCACAGCTGAATTCAGTGTTACTTTACAAAAAAATGTTACCTCCACTTGTGCTTGTTACACAGAATCTGTTGGCATTTAACAAAAGAACCAGTCAACCGTTAGGGATCATTCCAAAGTTTCTTGTTACTTTAGGAGGGAAAACCATCTATATAGACGTGATGGTTGTTCCATGCCCCTTGGATTTCAATTTACTCTTGGGGTGTGACTATGCTTATGCCATGGGAGTGCTTGTCTCTTCCCTCTTTCATGTGATTTCTTTTCCACACAAAGGTCGGATCGTGACCATTGATCAGATTTCATCTTTGGTCCTGATATGGTAGCTGGCCCATCATCATCTCTTACAGATCTTTATCTTCCGGTTGTATCTTCCCCGCCACAGGTTAATTATGTGGCTACCTAACCCATGCCCACATTCAGTGATAGCGCTGCTGTGCATCGTGTGTTGGGGGCATTGGGTCCTGATTTCCGAGATGTTGTTATCCCATCAGATGATAACCTCTTGGAAACCATGACTTCTTATTCAAAATGATAAGCTCATCAGAGCATAGTTTGTTTTCTTGTGTCAAGCTCCTTAAAAAATGAAACAAGCTCGTCGGAGCATGGTTCATCTTCTTGTGTCAAGCTCCTTAAAAAATGAAACAAGGTGGTAAGAGTAGAGTTCCTTTTCTTGTTCCAATCTCGTTAAAAAATGAATTAGGTCATGAGGATAGTTCTTTTACTGTGTCAACCTCGTCAAACAATGAAACAAGTTCCCATTCAATTCGAATCTTTAATCAGATCTCGTAAAATCCCAGTCGAGTCTTTCTCTTGATCTCGTAATTGAGCCTTCATTCCATCCACCTGCCAGTAACTAGCAGTCTACTACGGTGAATGCACTAAAGCTTGGGGGGCATGTACCTCGAATTGAGTCAGCATGCTGGGGGCATGCAAACATTTCAAGCATAGTTTGTTTCCGTTTCAAGCTTGTGTAAAAATGAAACCTATTTCAAGCATAGTTTATCTTTGTTTCAAGCTTGTGTAAAAATGAAACCAACCTCAAGCAAAGTTTCCTAATTTCAAGCTTGTGTAAAAATGAAACCATTCTTATTTTACGTCTTGTGATCGCCATTTTATCAGCCTATTTTTCCAGATGAGCCTGGCTTTCTCATTCCATTGTTACCATCTACTTGGCCAATAATATGCCTTCACTTGGTTGTTTTACCCATTCTTGAGGAACTGCTACAATGAGTGGTCTTGTTAGCTAGCCTCTTAACCTTTACCTGTTCTGAGCAGTTCCACCATCACTGGAACCAGTTGCTACCTTTAATACCACTCGTTCCTCCAGGAGGAGTCAACTTTCAACTCTTTTCTGACTCTCAAAAATTGAAAAGATTGTTGAGACTCTTGTCGTTTTGAACTCGTTAAATGGCTGTGAAATGATATCTACCCAGTATATGTTTACCCCTTTTTCGGGATGGGATAGATTATTTAAAAAAAAGTAATACCTTAGCCTATTGTGACTAAGAGGTTATCTCATATTTTGTTTTCTACCTTTTCGGATATGAGGGACTATTTACGAAAAGGGACCTGATGGAGTTTTATTTTCCACTTCTTTTCAAACTCTCTAAACATGAAAATATGCTGAGTTCTCCCTTTGTCAGACTCAGTAAACCCTGATGACATCGGAAATCGTCACCATGACATTACCCAAGTTCGTCCTTCCTAGGGCTCATAAAATGTACTAGGATGGATTTTTCCAAAGGAAAAACTTATATGAAAAGCATATGCTATCCTATTCAAGCTTGTGTAAAAATAAAGAGGTACTCACCATAAATGGTGGGGGAAAATGGAAGTTATTCGTCACTTGTTTCGACAGTATTTCACTCTTGAACATGACACTTATCTGTAGTTCGTGTTGGGTTGGGATATCTTTATTTTGTCACATTGCCTCCATGGCTTTAGGAAATCCATTTGCCTCTCATTTGATTACCAATTTTTTCAACATGACCACTGATCCTATTTTAAGTCAAATGCTGCCAAATTCCGGAGTTGTGTCACTGATATGTTCAAGAGAAAATCCTTCTGTAGTCTGTACATTCCCTGATCCTCTGTTTCAGTCTTGATTCACACTCATGTTACCTTCTCTGTTTCATGTCGATGATGTGGGATTCATTATGACCCTCCTTCGATGGATTGCTTCTTGTCGACTTCAGCTCATTATCCGAGAAGTCAATCTAGAGACTCCTTTCTGGTATCTTAGAGCATGCATGCCTCAATGGCAAGTTCTTCACATTCGATGATAGGTTCACATCATTGGCCTTTGATCGGGTGATATCAAAAGTGTTCGACTTTAGTTCCCTATTCACGTTCCGTGGATTGTACCATTAATACTGTTGTATAAAATCAGCCCCTACATTCAAATTCCAGCTAGGGTCCCCTTTTTCTTCCTTATCGTTGCCATTTCCCGAGCCGGAAATACACTGAAAAAAGGCTAAAATCTGCTTTTAAAAGTTATATAAGGCCTAGCTCCTTTCTCCCCTAGCTCCGCGCCTCCTTTCATCCATATAGCCAAGCGCTGCCCCTTAGAGCGTTTATCGCAAATCGCATGATCGCGCTATGGCATTTTCCTCCCCATCGCAAGAGCGCAGTTTCCTGTTCATGTCATCTTCCGGCATCGCATTTTTCATTTTTGCGATCCGCGCTCGACCGGTCACGCCCCTTTCATAGCGCAGAGTGCAGATTCTAGTTATTCCATCGCTCCCTCTACCACATTTTCTCTACTTGCGAATTTGCGATGTGCGCTATGGGTCCCACTTCCAAAACCTTTGCTCCATTGTTTTGTCATGTTTTTCTTTGTAACTCCCACGAAAGTTAATTTCTGAGTTTTGGTGCCATTAGCATCGTTTCGCCATTTTCATCATCTGCCCACGTGTCATCCACCGTTCCTTCCACTATTCACATATTCTGTTTATGTGTTGCATTTTAGTGTCTCTGTTTGATGTCTTTACCCCTTGCACTTATCATCGTCCCTTTGTATTACCTCATTTTCACTTCCTATTTCTCTATCGTTCCTCTGTGTTTTTCGCCACCCTGCGTCATCTCATCATCCTCTCAAATCTGTGCCACCACTTCCATTAACCTCACTACGTCCACTCTCTCTCTCTGTGGTTAGTTTTATTCAACAGGCTTTTGTTTTTGCAGGAACTTGTTATGGAAACGAAGTGGGCAGAAAGGATCCGGGAGTCACTATGATGTGACCTCTATCAAGCGAAGATATTCCAATATATAGAGCCCTCCAGAGAAAATTAAAAAGGCACATTTGGGCGGATGAAAACATTAATGCAGCAACAGATTATTAATGAAGGAGCAATGAATTTAGTGTCCGGCATGAAAAAGGTTCCAAATTTAAATTCAAAACCTGTAGATCGAAGGTACCACGTATAGAAGCAGGCGCCTCAAGGTTTAATTGCCACAGATCTTCCTCCTCCAGCAAAGAGCCGAATATCTACATATTTTATTATTTATGTCTTGTTTGTAAGCAGATTTTCATTCCCAGCATTCATTTTCAGAAATAAGTCGTAAAGTACAATCATTTGTGTTCAGTCATTCATAGTGTGGGCGCGAATGTTTTCCGCCATCCGATTCAAAATAAGTCATTAAATGTTTTCCATCTACCTCCTTCTCTAGAATTCTCTATTCCTTCTATAAAAGCTGAAAAGAAAGACATTGTAAAGGTTCCAGATTTCTATCAGCAAACTGTGCAGTGAAAAGGCTTTTGTATACATTTTGTAATATTTATGTATGAAGGTTCAGAGCCCGTAGGGTCTCAGTGAGGAGGAGTTATAACTGTAATGAGGATTCTGGTCTTTGGTATCTCACAGTATGTAATTTTCTCTTATGTGTTAATACAATATCTCCTTTCATGTTATTTAGCTTCTCGTATCATGTTCTAGAATGCGAGTGGCTCACTAGTTTGCAGTAAGGATTCACCCTTGTTGGTGCCCTTTCTGGAATTAGTCAAGCGCTTTAAATAGGCCTAGTCATGATATATTGTTCCATGTTCATATTTTCATATTTTATGCTATATTAGTTACTTGAGGAGGGTGCTTTTAAAACGCCATTGTCATATAAGGATTCATAAATTAATATGCCCTTATGTGGTTCTGTTGTGTATCTGGGTATCAGTCTCATGTTAACTAATATCTTCTTTATGTTTCCTCACTGCACTCATTTCCTGATATTTGATTTCTGTGGTATATTATTTGAACTGGCTCTCTTTACAGTAAGCTGTCTCTTAACTGTCTGATGCCTTTATATTGGAGTTTTACATAATGTCCC
This sequence comes from Pinus albicaulis, assembly GCA_034641835.2. NCBI lineage: Eukaryota > Viridiplantae > Streptophyta > Pinopsida > Pinales > Pinaceae > Pinus > Pinus albicaulis. Next base: position 1,316,436,836 of record CM076575.1, read on the forward strand.
TACACTATTCTCATCTTTGTATCAGCTTCTGAGAGAGATTGGTCCCATTCAAAACTAATTTCCTTGTTCAAACAAGAGATAGTAAGTGAGCTCTTGGACTGACAATCCAAATTATATAAGGAGCTCCTTGCTATATTAAGATGTCCTAGGCACTGGTCTATGGCAACTCTAGACTGTCTCTAGGGGGTGACAAAATTTTCCACAACATCTTTCTGGCGCCGTTGCCGGGGACGAATTCAAGAATATCAGTTTCCCTGGGTCTCGACAAATTGTTTTCACTCTCTAATCAGGTGAGCACAGAGAGTTGAAGAGTTTCATATCTCTCACCTTGGTGACTCCACTGGTTTCATTTGGTAGATTTATTGGTAGTCCTGGCTCCTCGTAAGCCACATTTAAGGTCAGATACATCTCAGCCGAAAACACCTTACGTGTCTGACCCAGAGAAGATCATTCATAGAAGAGTTTGGAAGGAGAGGAAGTCAGCTCGTGCTGAAAACCTTGAATATTCCGTTGAAGATTATCCGCCCTCTTCTTCTCAAGAAATTAGAACAGAAAATCCCGAGTTTTACTCAGAAACTCCACGTAGAAGAAGTACCTGGATTGAGGAAGATTCTCATCCTACTCTCGAGGTTGAGGAAATTAAAGAGGTCACAGAAGTAGCTGCTGTTAACCGTGAACTATTCCCATCCACCCCTCAGGCTTCTGTGCAATATATTCCCATTGTTATTCATACTCCACTTCCCCCTACTCCCCTCCCTTCATTTGTTTTTCAGACTGTTGCTCAACCCCCACCTCCCCCAATGGCTAATGTTCCCGCTTTTCTTTTGAACAAATACGCACCACTAGCCTTACCCCAAGTGATAAATGATATGCCACAGGATTATCTAAAGATTCTGCCGAGATTTAATGGTGAAAATGAAGTTGATGCTCAGAAACATCTTGAGACTTTCTGCTCTTTTGTAGAGAACTTAAATGTTGAACATTTGGATGTGGTCTTGAGATTATTTGTGCAGTCTTTGGAGGGTGAAGCCAGAAAATGGTTTAAGACATTGGGAAATAATTCTGTGACCACCTGGGACCAAATGGAGAATACTTTTCTCAGGAAGTGGGGAGAAAAGAAGGATCATGGTCAGTGTCGCATTGATTTTAATACTATGAAGAAGAAACAGAATGAAGGGGTATCAGAGTTCATTAAAAGATTCAACAAGTTATATCTGAGCTTGCCTCCCGAAATGAAGCCCCATGAAGCTGCTGCCAAGATAATTTTTATAGCAGCCTTTGATTTTGACTTTGGATTCTCCTTGAGAGAAAGAAAACCTGCCACTTTAGATGATGCACAGTCAGACGCTCTGGAATTGGAAGCAAACTTTGCCTCCACTGGGAAACTGAAGGGAAAAATTGAACAAGATACTAGGAGGAGAGGCAAAGAAGAGGTTTCCACCTCTAATCAGGAAAAAGATTTAGATAAAATGGATGAAATAAGTAAAATGATAAAGAAGATGGTCAAGCTTGAACTGGAAGCTAAAAATGCAGCTCCCAAGAACTATTACAATGCTCCAAACAGAGGATACAATCCTCAGTATAGAAGGCCACCGCTGCAGATACTGCCAAGAGAAGCAAAGGAATCACAGGACCAAGTACCTCATCCCTTATACCTAGAAGGTCCAGCAGAAGACTCCACTGAAGATGCGGCTTATGGATTAGAAGAATCAAACCTGGCTCTTTCAAATAATGATGATATGGAACACCCCTTGCAAGATGAGAAGAAGAAGCGGAGATTGACCATTATTGTAAGCAATTTGCTGATTTCATGCAAGCACAATTCAATGTAAAGTATGATCTCAGATCTTCAAGAAAGAGGACCAGAACTCAAGATCAAGAGGAGGAGCCGCCTCATAAAGAAGCACCTGCTCAGAAGGAATCAGCAACAAAGAAAAGCATAGAAAAAGGTAAGAACCCTCTAAACATTCCCCCGCAGTCTAATAATCAGATTCCTTCTTCTTCAAAAATAATCAGTCCTCTCAATGTTGAGTCAGGGTCGAAAGAAATTAAGTCTTCAGCTGAAAATAAAGAATTTAAAGAAGTTGTAACAGAAAAGCCCCCTTCTGCTTTTAATTTACAAAAATAACTTGAGAAAATTAAGATTCTTGTCCCCTTGACTGAACTATTAAAACAACCTGTATATCAGTCCCAAGTTACTTCCTTTATTCTCCCCCCTGAAATACCAATCATGCCTGATAGTTTAAACCTTCAAGAAGAAAGACCCATGGTAGTCTTTGGCCCACATGTTGAGGAGATAGACCCCTCTACTCCTCCCTTTTACGTGTCCCTAGTTATTCGTGACCTGCTGTTACACAATTGTATGTTAGATTCTAGGGCTTCCCATAATATTATGCCTTTGTCTGTCATGGAGCAACTAGGGCTGCAAATTACAAGACCATACAAAGACCTATATTCATTTGATTCCAAAAGGGTTAAATGCTTGGGAATGATTAAGGATTTAGTGGTCAATTTGGCCCAAATTCCAGCAAAGAGTGTGGTCATGGACATTGTGGTTGCCGATATCCCAGCCCGCTTTGGCATGCTGCTGTCAAGATCCTGGGGTACAAAAATTGGTGGGTCAATTAAATTGGATTTAACATATGCTACTGTCCCAGTCTTTGGAGGACAGGAAAGAAGGTTATACAGGGAGACTAGATTTGTTAAAATGGTAACTAAGGCTGATTGCTCAGAGAATTCTCCAGTTTATAACAAAGAGGGGGACTTCTCATGTTTGATGTTGGAAGAAAATAAACATTATGCTCATGAGCCCCTTTTTGGTCAAATCCAAGCTGAGCAGCTTAAAGAAGATCAGGAATCAGAAATTTGGACTCTGCATTTTGATGGAGCAAATTCAAGAGAAGGCAATGGAGCTGGGGTGTTATTAATTTCTCCTATAGGAAAATGGGTGCCACTATCTTTTAAATTGGAGTATGAGGCTACAAACAATGTAGCTGAATATGAAGCACTATTATTGGGATTACAGACAGCCAGAAACATGGGCATCCAAAGTTTAAAAGTCTTGGGAGACTCTGAGCTGGTGGTAAGACAGATCAAAAATCAATGCCAAACTAAGCATCCACGTTTGAGAGCTTATAGAAACGAAGTGTAGGACATGATAGAAAATTTATTCTCAACATTTAACATAGAGTTCATGCCCCGGGAGCAAAACAGAATAGCAGATTCTCTTGCTGTAGCTGCCAGTACATTCCGTCCTCCTCAGAACCCACTTCTAAGATATGAAGTGGAGGTACGTTACAGACCATCCATTCCAGATAACATAAAGCATTGGCAGGTATGATGAAGAGATTCATGGAGACAGTGGGAGAATTCTCCAATATGGAGATTGATGATAATGAGGAGGAAGAAGTTGAAAATATTGCAGAAAACAGATGGGAAGAAAGAATAGCAGGAAATAAAGTGTTGCAGCTGAAAGGAAATATTATACCTAGAGGTCTAGTGCCTCTAGAAAGATTATTTAACAAAGATGATATTCCATTGCAGCCAAACAAGGTGACAGAAGAAGATCAAGTGGGAGATTTGAATCTGGGTACTTATGCTGATCCCAAAATTGTTAAATTATCTAAAAGAGTCCCAGAAGAATACAAATAAAAATATTTGAAGTTGTTTCAATCTTACAAAGATGTATTTGCTTGGTCCTATCAGGACCTAAAAACTTTTGATGTTAATATAATTCAACATAAAATCCCTTTGAGGGAAGGTGCAAAGCCTTATAAGCAGAAGCTAAGACAGATAAATCCTCTGTTGCTTCCCTCCATTGAAAAAGAAGTCAAAAAGCTATTGAAAGCTAAAATAATTGTGCCATTGAGATACTCTGAGTGGGTAGCAAACTTTGTTCCTGTTCGAAAGAAGAATGGAGAAATAAGACTGTGTGTGGATTTCAGGAATTTAAATAGAGCATCATTGAAAGATAATTATCCACTGCCTAAGATGGACCACATCCTGCAGAAAGTGGTGGGAGCATCCAGAATGTCAATGATGGATGGATTTTCTGGTTATAATCAGGTAGCTGTATTTTCAGAAGACCAGAAGAAGACCGCATTCACTACACCATGGGGAACCTTTATGTATGCCAGGATGCCATTTGGATTAATTAATGCAGGAGCTACTTTTCAGAGGGCAATGGATATAGCCTTTGTTGGGGAGCGGGACAAGTTTTTGGTGGTATATCTCGATGACATTACAGTGTTTTCAAAGAATGACGATGAACATATTGAACATTTAAGAAGAACTTTTGAAAAGTGTAGAAGGTATGGCCTATCCCTCAATTCTCAAAAGTCCTTATTTGCATTAGATGAGGGAAAACTCTTCGGGCACATTGTAACTAAAGACGGTGTGAAAATAGACCCTAAAAGAATGGAAGTAATAAACAACATCCCTCTACCCAGGAATAAGAAGGAGGTGCAGGCGTTTTTAGGCCGAATTAATTTTTTGAGAAGGTTCATTCCTAACTATGCCGAGATAGTTAGGCATATAACTAATATGTTGAAAAAGGAGAATGAAGTAAAATGGTCCCAGGAGTCTAGAGATGCATTCACAAGGATAAAACAGGCATTCTCTGAAGCTCCTGTGCTAGCTGGACCCGATTACAAAAAGCCATTTATGATATTCTCATTTGCTTCACCTCATACAATTGCTGGAGTGTTATTGCAGAAAAATGAAGAGGGGTATGAGCAGCCTATAGCTTTCTTCAGTCACGTGCTTTATGATGTTGAATTGAAGTATAACATATTGGAGAAGCAGGCATATGCCATGGTAAAGTCACTTAAAGCTTTTAGAGCATATGTCTTGCAATCTCATATTACTGCCTATGTCCCCACAGCAGCTGTCAAAGACATTCTTGTTCAGGGAGATAGCGAGGGTAAAAGAGGAAGATGGATTGCAAAAATACAAGAATATGATTTGGATGTAAGGCCCACTAAGCTGATTAAAGGACAAGGACTTGCTAAGATGTTATCTGAATCAAATCATCAAGCTTTGGGCATTAATTTATCTATGATAGCAAATGAAGGATCCGAAAAAGAAGAAGAGCAGCAAGGGCTGGAGATGGCCATTCAAAAGATACATATGAAATATCTAACTAGTCCTTGGTATAAAGAAATAGTTGAATATCTGTTAACACTTAGCTATCCTCCAGGATGTGATAAGATAAAATACAGAGCTGTAAGGATGAAATCTCAGAAATATATAATTGCCAATGGGCAGCTCTATTGGAGAGACCCTTTAGGTATATTACTGTTATGCCTCACAGAGAATGAGGTGCAGAATGTAATGACAGAATTTCATGAAGGAATTTGTGGAGGACATTACAGCTGGAGGGCTACAACACATAAAATCTTGAGGGCTGGTTTTTACTGGCCAAAACTGTACTCAGATACTTTCGCTTGGGTCAGAGCATGTGACAAGTGCCAAAGATTTGCAGGAAGACAGAAATTAGCAGCTTTACCCTTGATTCCTATTCATGTGAATGAACCATTTCAAAAATGGGGGTTAGAATTTATAGGAGAGATACATCCCCCATCAAGTGGCCAATATAAATGGATACTAACGGCCACAGACTATTTCACGAAATGGGTGGAAGCCATACCTACCATAAATGCTACAAATGCCGTAATAATGAGGTTTATGGAGGAAAATATCATATCTAGGTTTGGCTGCCCTGCTAGAATTGTAACTGACAATGCGCAGGCTTTCAAGTCTGCCAGCTTTGTAAAGTTCTGCCAAAGGTATAAAATTACATTGACTCACTCCACAGCTTACTATCCACAGGGGAATGGCTTGGAAGAGTCCTCTAATAAAACCCTAGTGAGGGCCTTGAAGAAAACGATAAGTGAAAATCAGAAGAATTGGGACTCCCAATTAAAATTTGCTTTATGGGCGAATAGGATAACCAGCAAGAGAGCAACAGGGAAGTCACCCTATGAGCTGGTGTATGGGCGAGCTGCTGTGTTTCCTCTGCAATTGGCATTACCAGTGGCACGTTTCATGCAGGAAAGTAAGGAAGAATCGGATGATATGATCAGAAGAATAAACCAATTGGTGGAATTAGAGGAAACACGAGACCAGGTAAATAAGAGACTGGTAGAGTATCAAGAAAAAATGAAGGATATTTTTGATCGCCATGCAAAAGATAGGAATTTCCAAGTTGGAGACCTGGTTCTTAGGTGGGATGTTCGAAGAGTAGAGAAGGGCAAGCATGCAAAGTTTTATCCACTGTGGTTTGGCCCATTCAAAATCGTGAATCTAGGGAGAAATAATACTTTCATGTTAGAAAACCTGCAGGGTGATCTGCTGGACGCCCCTGTGAATGGACAATTCCTTAAACACTACTTTCAGTACTGACTCAAGCAGACCAGGCCTGATGTATTTTAATGTATATGATGTATGTAAGTGTGATTTCAATTTTGAATGTAAATAGTATAAATAAGCTGATAAGTTTTGAGGAAAAGCAAAGGGATCGTAGAATGAAATTCACGCACAAGAGGGTCTGAGGTCTGCGCGTTCTCGGCATGCCTGAGGACAAACATGTCATCCCCAGATGGAGCCAATGTTGTATAAAATCAGCCCCTACATTCAAATTCCAGCTAGGGTCCCCTTTTTCTTCCTTATCGTTGCCATTTCCCGAGCCAGAAATACACTGAAAAAAGGCTAAAATCTGCTTTTAAAAGTTATATAAGGCCTAGCTCCTTTCTCCCCTAGCTCCGCGCCTCCTTTCATCCATATAGCCAAGCGCTGCCCCTTAGAGTGTTTATCGCAAATCGCATGATCGCGCTATCGCATTTTCCTCCCCATCGTAAAAGCGCAGTTTCCCGTTCATGTCATCTTCCGGCATCGCATTTTTCGTTTTTGCGATCCGCGCTCGACCGGTCATGCCCCTCGCATAGTGCAGAGTGCAGATTCTGGTTATTCCATCGCTCCCTCTACCGCATTTTCTCCACTTGCAAATTTGCGATGTGCGCTATGGGTCCCACTTCCAAAACCTTTGCTCCATTGTTTTGTCACGTTTTTCTTTGTAACTCCCACGAAAGTTAATTTCTGAGTTTTGGTGCCATTAGCATCGTTTCGCCATTTTCATCATCTGCCCACGTGTCATCCGCCGTTCCTTCCACTATTCACATATTCTGTTTATGTGTTGCGTTTTAGTGTCTCTGTTTGATGTCATTACCCCTTGCACTTATCATCGTCCCTTTGTATTACCTCATTTTCACTTCCTATTTCTCTGCTGTTCCTCTGTGTTTTTTGCCACCCCGCGTCATCTCATCATCCTCTCAAATCTGTGCCACCACTTCCATTAACCTCACTACGTCCACTCTCTCTCTCTGTGGTTAGTTTTATTCAACAGGCTTTTGTTTTTGCAGGAACTTGTTATGAAAACGAAGTGGGTGGAAAGGATCCGGGAGTCACTATGATGTGACCTCTATCAAGCGAAGATATTCCAATCTATAGAGCCCTCCAAAGAAAATTAAAAATGCACATTTGGGCGGATGAAAACATTAATGCAGCAACAGATTATTAATGAAGGAGCAATGAATTCAGTGTCTGGCATGAAAAAGGTTCCAAATTTAAATTCAAAACCTATAGATCGAAGGTACCACGTACAGAAGCAGGCGCCTCAAGGTTTAATTGCCACAGATCTTCCTCCTCCAGCAAAGAGCCGAATATCTACATATTTTATTATTTATGTCTTGTTTGTAAGCAGATTTTCATTCCCAGCATTCATTTTCAGAAATAAGTCGTAAAGTACAATCATTTGTGTTCAGTCATTCATAGTGTGGGCGCGAATGTTTTCCGCCATCCGATTCAAAATAAGTCATTAAATGTTTTCCATCTACCTCCTTCTCTAGAATTCTCTATTCCTTCTATAAAAGCTGAAAAGAAAGACATTGTAAAGGTTCTAGATTTCTATCAGCAAACTGTGCAGTGAAAAGGATTTTGTATACATTTTGTAATATTTCTGTATGAAGGTTCAGAGCCCGTAGGGTCTCAGTGAGGAGGAGTTATAACTGTAATGAGGATTCTGGTCTTTGGTATCTCACAGTATTTAATTTTCTCTTATGTGTTAATACAATATATCCTTTCATGCTATTTAGCTTCGCGTATCATGTTCTAGAATGCGAGTGGCTCACTAGTTTGCAGTAAGGATTCACCCTTGTTGGTGCCCTTTCTGGAATTAGTCAAGCACTTTAAATAGGCCTAGTCATGATATATTGTTCCATGTTCATCTTTTCATATTTTCTGCTATATTAGTTACTTGAGGAGGGTGCTTTTAAAATGCCATTGTCATATAAGGATTCATAAATTAATATGCCCTTATGTGGTTCTGTTGTGTATCTGGGTATCAGTCTCATGCTAACTAATATCTTCTTTATGTTTCCTCACTGCACTCATTTCCTGATATTTGATTTCTGTGGTATATTATTTGAACTGGCTCTCTTTACAGTAAGCTGTCTCTTAACTGTCTGATGCCTTTATATTGGAGTTTTACATAATGTCCCTACACTATTCTCATCTTTGTATCAGCTTCTGAGAGAGATTGGTCCCATTCAAAACCAATTTCCTTGTTCAAACAAGAGATAGTAAGTGAGCTCTTGGACTGACAATCCAAATTATATAAGGAGCTCCTTGCTATATTAAGATGTCCTAGGCACTGGTCTATGGCAACTCTAGACTGTCTCTAGCGGGTGACAAAATTGTCCACAACAAATACCTTGAGTGCCATTGACATTATGGGTGGTTTCTCTTGCACTTGTTAACGGTTCACATCATTGGCCGGTAATCAAGTTATTTTCTAGCATGTTCGACTTCAACACGTCTATTCACATGTTGGAATTTGTACTTTTATCGGGTGGTGTTGGAGTGCAAGACCCTGGATTTTACTCTCTAAAGTCCAGGTTGCGAGGCGATATGATTTGTCCATGATTGGATACATGTTTCTTTTAGATGGATGGTTGCGACCATACCATAAGTCTATATGAGATCCTTCTTAGATGGATAACTGCGACCATACCATGATATCTTTTAGAGATGGATGGGTCCATACCTTGATTCATGTATTTTCATCAGAGATTTCAGTTATCTATATGTATCTATGCTTGATTTGCAGGTCTCCCGATGGCAGTGTTGGGTTCCTTGCACGTACTTGTAAAGCATTTCACCCCTCACTCATGTTCGGACTTCATACTTTAGGGGGCATCTGTTACAGAGAAAATTTTCACTGTCCCTGTACTCCCTGTTCCTTGATCTTGGAGGACCCATATAGTGACCCTTGTGCACTTTCCAAGCATGGAATACATACCCCTGAACCACATTTTTTCTGCCAAATCATTTCCCTTTACAACTTTTCTGAAAGATCCCTGTAAAAACCTGGTTTTCAAGGTTGGCGCTTTTTCTCAGTGTCTGACCCGCGCCGATAGCAAAGATTTACACTGAGACCCATGCTGATCGACGCTCTGTCTTAATGTCGGACTTGCTCTGATCCTATTTTGGAAAGTTTTTTAAATAGAAATGAAGCTTCCACGACTAGAAGCTTCGCAAGGCGGCGAGCTGGAAGTTTGTTTTGAGGATATGGCCGAGGAATTCCCCTTTGGGCTTCTTGTTCCCAAAAAATAGGAACTAATCCAAAGGATAAGCTATTTTCTCATCATTTGAGGGCCCATAACCTCCTCCTCCATTGTTATATAAGGAGACCTCCTTCAGCTCTACGGCCTTAGTTATTTAGTTAGTGATGATAGAAAGGAGAAGCAATTATAGCTTCGGGAGAATAGTGCAGAGTGTGATTGTTTTTGTGTGTTGGGAACATAGTGAGATCTTGAAACTTTGTGTATGAGGGTGTTACAAACATGCTTGGATACAGATCTGCGGAAGGAGAGCCTCAACATCAAGATTTGGTTGTAAACTCCCCTTGTCTTTATCATAATAAAATGCATCTGATGTTTATCTTCCACTCTTGTTTAAATTTATAATGAGATTTCTACCATTCCTTGATCAGTTAGATAGATTGTAATTGTTTTATGTTTGTTGTGATTTTACGCTTGTCGTGGTGTCTTGACTGTTTGTACAGGTAATCGAACGTTGGCAGTGGCATGTATCAAACTTGAGGAGAGCGACGGATCAAGAATCTTCAATGGAAGACAACAACATAACATCAAGACAAGGTAGGTCATCTTCCTTTCTCTGAATTTCATTTACAATATAGGAAGGTAGATGTTAGTATGTTCCCGTAGTTGCTAAACCCACCCTAGGGCTAGAGGGATCGTCTCTGTCCGCAAAGGGGATTTACCTGGACAACAAAGATTTTAGGGTTTCTGAAAAATTAAGTTTTTCCCCTAAGTCCTTCACCAATGTGTCTTTCCCTTCCGGTTATTTTCTCTGCATGATTTACATGTTATCCCCTTCACTCAAGTGTGTTTTATTGGCTTGTTAGTTTTGTTTTTTGGTTGTTTTTCCTGTTCGAACATGCATCCTTACATCTTAGTTTTTTCTAGGACTATGCATCAATTTCCTGGTTGCATGCTTCGCGGGACATCACCCTGTTGATTGAGTCAGTCTCCTTTCTTGGTGAGCCATCTCTAGTTGATTGCTTTTTCTTTTTGGTTGATTGAGTGTTCAAGTTTCAAGTGTCTATTCGATTTTATTTGGTCCGCTTGTTCACTTGTGAGCATAGATTACATTTCTCAATGTTCAGCTGAAAAGTATCTTGTCTAAAATTGCTTCATGTAAAGGGGAATGAATGCCTTGTTTTGAGCCCCCAGTTTGGAAGTCCTTTTTTGCTTGAAATCATATATCTTGTAGCCTTTTGAGGAATTTCGTTACAAAGTGTGTAAAACAAATATTGCATTCTTAGTGTTTGTTTGCATCCCTTTTGCATTCATCCTTCTATTATTGAAATTTGTGTTCATTTAGTTTTCGTCTCAGAGTTTGCTTTTCGTTAAAATGCATTAGATCACATTGCATTGAAATGTATTTTTTGAGATCCATCATTGAACTTAGATTACATTGTTTAATGATTGAAAGCTAAAAATCACATTGAGTGCATTCTCTTTCATTAAAATCATGCATTAAGTAGATTCTCATTTCATCAAAAAATGCATTGAGTGCATTCTTATTCTTTCAAAAGAAAAAGGAAATTGTGCATAGATTACAATTGCATAGTTTCAAAGAATAGAATTTTGCATCGATTACATTGCATAATTCGCATCGTTGAATGTTTTAGATTAATTTTGAATAGTGAAAGTCATCTAGTTAGGAAAAATTTTCGTTTGCAGTATTTTGCATCATTGTTTGAGACTCCTCCCTTAACTAGATAAAATTCATCGAATTGAAAGATTTATTTTCTCATATAGCTGCATATAGGAGATTGTCAGATGACATTCGATAGGGCCTTGAAACTGAGACATAATTAAATATTAACCATAAAATTTATTCAATCAACCTAAGGAAACATTGGAACCTAACGTGAATATTTTAGAGGTCTAGGCTAGTGATGTGTTCTGGCGTCGTTAAACCTAGTAGTTGTCATTCGCCATCTGGCTTTAGACAACGCTAGGACGAACTTGTGCTCCCCGTACCATCGAGTAGGAAGCCGAGTCTGTCGCCTTGTGACCGTGATACACCGAACACAACATTCGGGGAGACTACCTGCACGTACGTCAAGTCCTTGGTCATTTCTCTTTCATTTGATCACCAAGGTGTATATGGAAGTTCATGAAAACTTAGTACACCCTCTTTCTTAGATTACCTAAGTAGTCAGTTTTGATCTTTTTAGACTCTCTAAAAAGTGAAAAGATCATCGAGCGCTTGTCCTTTCACGCTCGTTTCAACATGAAAGTGATAGAGTCACCTTTTGCCTGTTTCTTGACTCTTAAAATATGAAACGACAATGTTTTCTTTCAATGTCTTAAAATTAACTGTCCACGAAATATTCCTGGTTAAAGTTATCTTCCTTAGTGTTTTGTTTTACAGTTGTTTCCAATGGCAACGTTTTCGGAGTTTACCAACCAAGGAATCCCCTCCGAAGGAATCCTGGTCCTTTTCCTGCTTTTAGGAATGTTGGTGCTCCTTATATGGAAAAATTATCCCTGCCTGGGTTAATTGTTGGGTTGTCTGTTTGGTTGTTCTCGACCTCTGTGGTCTCATTAGGGGAATTTTGAGGTCTAAAATGGGCCTCCTAAGGAAATAATAAAATAATAGCTAAACCAATAGAATAATATTTATAAATTTTCATTTTAATTTTTGCACCACAATCTATGTAACCATGGCTAAATTCAATTGAAAAGGTATACCAAAATAAAACTAATAATTTTTTTTATTGATGTATCTACAAATAAGAATGAGTTTTTCAAGAAAATGTCATTATCATTGAACAACTAATGCATTTGTCCTTTGTACTTAAATAACTTAAAATAAATTATAAATATAAATTCATTAACTCTTAAATGTATAATATACTATTAATTAAAATTTATATTATTTAAATTATATAATAACATGTAATTAATATACTATATAAAAATAATATAATATAATATAATAAATGTAATTTATTATTTTATGTATTTTTTTTTATATTACATATTCAATTGATTTTATTGATAACATATATATATATATATATATATATATATATATATATATATATATATAATATTTATTGAAAAATGTGTAAAGACATGAAGATTATGTAAGGATATGCATTGTTTCTTTCAAAAAATATGAAATGACAATAATAATATTTTATTCAAAAAGTGTGACATGATATTTATTATGGGTACTTTACTTTTTATTATTAGAACTTTACTTTTTTACTTTAAAAGTACTTAGAGGACTACCATGGTTAACCATGAGTTTTTATCCACCATTGAGAATGTAACAAATAAGTACCTTTAACTCAAGAAATGTCACCTCAACCATTGGGGATGATGTCATCCCCTAAGATGTGATTGGTTCTCATAAAGTGAATTTTGATTGTACATTTTCCTTGGGAGGCCCATTTCAGACCTCAAAATTCCCCTAATGCGAATGTTTCGTCACTGTACAACCACCTCCACCAGTTGGACAACATCATGTTGATTCTAAGGTGGACCTCTCCCCTTCTTTGCCTATTTCTTCATCCTCTTCCTCTACTTTTCTTGGTGAAAGTCTAGATTCTAGTAACCAGGTGGCTAAGAAGAAGAAGAAGGCAAAAAGAAGAAGTCAGATAAGCGAGAGGCTAATGTTGCAGTTGTTGCTCCTAAGACGCCATCCACTAATAAACCATCCAACCTTCCACGGAAATTCAAATTCCCTTGCATGTTGTGCAAGGGTGACCACTTTCTTCGAGACTGTCCTGGCATTCCCAAGGTACTTGAAGCATGATCCGACGACTGTTTGTCGTTGCCTTTGGCTTCTGGAAGTCATATTGGTGGCACATCTTCGACTAGCCATGATAAGACTCATAAGAAACAGGGTAAGATTACAACTCCTTGTAAGTTGTGTGAAGGGCATCATCCCATTCACCTTTGTCCGTACATGGATGAGGCCACAAAAGTGTTGGACAACCCTACTATTTATGCACCTTGCCTTCCGATTGGTTACAAGAAGCTTTCTTCGAGTCCTCCGCTAGTTGATTTAAAGATCGGTCAGGAGCCATCCTTGGTCGATCTCGCTCCCTCGGAAATTAAAATTCATGAATCCATTCCCAACCAACCATTGGTGGAGGAACCAGTCAATCTGATCGCGCCTATGGTTCATCAGGTCTTTTCCGTCTAGAGTGAGTCACATACCCCCCACATTCTTCTTGTTTCTTTAGATTTCTCAAACTTGGAGAAAGATTATCCCATCCCTGTGACTCGAGAAGTTGCTCTTCCTGCTCCCATGTCTGTGGTCTAGGAGGATGCTCCTTTTGCTCTGGTAACGCCAGGGGAAGACCATCTCAGTTCAATGGTACCCCCTCCAAGTAGTTTGGTCTCTTCCTTTGATTGGAGTCGATTTGCGGGATACCGCCTTCCTTCTTATGTGCCTTTTGAGATCATGGTACAGATCTTTGAGGTGGCCATACCTAGCACAATTATAGGTTAAGGCGCGTTTGATAGTGTTCTGTCTTCGACTACTTGGCAAGCTTTTGGTTCTCCACCGCTTGTGCCTGTTATGCAGAATTTGTTGTCTTTTAACAGAGGAGCCAGTCAACTGTTAGGGATCCTTCCAAAGTTATTGATCACTTTGGGAGGGAAAATTATTTATATAGATGTGATGGTTGTTTCAGGCCCCTTAGATTTCAATTTACTCTTGGGGTGTCACTATGCTTATGCCATGGGCGCACTTGTATCCTCCCTCTTTTGTGTGGTCTGTTTTCCACACAAAGGTTAGATCGTGACCATTGATTAGCTTTCATTCTTTGGTCTGGAGGTGGCAGCTGGCCCACCATCTTATCTGCCGGTTGTATCTTCCTCGCCATGGGTTAATTATGTGGCCACCTATTTGTTTCTTTCTTTTAGTGATAGTGCCATCGAGTACCATCTACTGGGGGCATTCGATCACAATTTCCAAGATGTTCTTCTCCCATCAGATGCGAACCTCTTGGAAGCGATGAATTCTTATTCATCATGATGAAAGGTCATCAGAGCATAGTTCGTTTTCTTTTGTCAAGCTCCTTAAAAAATGAAACAAGGTGTCATGAGGATAGTGTTTTTACTATGTCAACCTCGTTAAAAAATGAATTAGGTCATGAGGATAGTTCTTTTAATGTGTCAACCTCGTTAAAACATTGAAATACGTTTCCGTTCAATTCGAGTCTTTGATAAGATCTCATAAAATCCCAGTCAAGTCTTCCCTTGATCTCATAATTGAACCTTCACTCCATCCGTCTTTCAGATGGACTGAAGCTTGGGGGGCATGTACCTCGAATTGAGTCACCATGTTGGGGGCATGCCTACCTTTTCAAGCATAGTTTGTTTCTATTTCAAGCTTTTGTAAAAATGAAACCGGTTTCAAGCATAGTTTTCTACAAAGTTTCAAGCTTGTGTAAAAATGAAACCAACCTCAAGTAGAGTTTCCTGATTTCAAGCTTGTGTAAAAATGAAACCATTCTTATTTTACCTCTAATGATCGCCATTTTATCAGCCTATTTTTCCAGATGAACCTTGGTTGTCTCATTCCATTGTCACCATCTGATTGGTCGATCATATGCCTTCACTTGATTGTTTTACCCATTCCTGAGGAACTGTTGCAATGATTGGTCTTGTTATCCAGCCTCTTAGCCTTTACTTGTTCTGAGCAGTTCCACCATTATCGGAACCAATCGCTACCCTTAATACCACTTGTTCCTCCAGGAGGAGTCATCTTTCAGCTCTTTTCTGACTCTCCAAACATGAAAATATTGTCGAGACTCTTGTCGTTTTGAACTCGTTAAATGGATGCGAAACGATATCTACCCAGTATACGTTTACCCCTTTTTCGGGTTGGGGTAGATTATTTACGAAAAAGGAATACCTTAGCCTATCACGACTAACAGGTTCTTTCAGATATTTTTTTCTACCTTTTCGGATCTGAGGGACTATTTACGAAAAGGGACATGTTGGAGTTTTCTTTTCCACTTCTTTTCAAACTCTCTAAACATGAAAAGATCCCGAGTTCTTCCTTTGTCAGGCTCGTTAAACTCTATATGACATCAGAAACCGTCACCATGACGTTACCGAGTTCCTCCTTCCTAGGGCTCATAAAATGTACTAGGATGGATTTGTCTGAAGGAAAAACTTATATGACAAGCATATGCTATCCTCTTCAATCTTGTGTAAAAATAAAGAGGTACTTGCCAGAAATGGTGGGGGGAAATGGAAGTTATTCGTCAGTTGTGTTGGCAGTATGTCACTCTTGAACATGACACTTATCTGCAGTTCGTGTTGGGTTGGAATATCTTCACTCTATCACTTTTCCTCCATGGGTTTGGGAAATTTGTTTGCCTCTCATTCGATTACCAATATTTTCAACATGAACTCTGATCCTATTTCAGTCAAATGCTGCCAAATTCTAGAGTTGTGTCGCCGATATGTTCAAGAGAAAATCCTTCTACAGTCTGTACATTCCTTGATCCTTTGTTTTAGTCTTGATTCACAATCATATTACCTTCTATGTTTCGTGTCGATGATGTGGGATTCGTTATGACCCTCCTTTGACGGATCGCTTCCTGTCGACTTCAGCTCATTATCCGGGAAGTTGATCTAAAGACTCCTTTCTGGTACCTTAGAGATTGCATGCCCTAATGGAAAGTTCTTCGCATTCGATGACATGTTCACATCATCGGCATTCGATCGGGTGATTTCACGGGTGTTCAACTTCAGCTCACTATTCACATTTCGTGGATTGTACTAGTAGTACCTTGAGAGCCATTGACATTATGGGTGGTTTCTCTCGCACTTGTTAACGGTTCACATCATTGACCAGTAATCAAGTGATTTTCTAGCATGTTCGACTTCAACATGTCTATTCACATGTTGGAATTTGTACTTTGATCAGGTGGTGTTGGAGCGCAAGACCCTGGGCTTCGATCACAAAATTCCAGGTTGTGAGGAATGATGAGTCATTCATGATTATATACATGATTCTTTAGATGGATGCCTATGACCATACCATGGGTTCTCTCATTTTGATCCTCTCTATATGGATGGTTGTGCCCATGCCGTGGATCTATTTCATATGATCCCTTCATTCGGATGGTTGCGTCCATGCCAAGGATCAATTCACATGATCCTCTTCTTGATGGATAGTTGTGCCTATACCATGGATTCATGTATTTTCATTAGAGATTTCAGTTATGTATATGTATCTATGCCTGATTTGCAAGTCTCCCGATAGCAACGTCGGCTTCCTTGCACATACTTGTAAAGCATTTCACCCCTTACTCATGTTCGGACTTCATACTTTAGGGGGCATCTGCTACACATCAATTTGTCACCGTCCATGTACTCCCCGTTCCTTGATCTTGGAGGACCCATAAAATGACCCTTGTGTACTTTCCAAGCATGGAATACATACCCCTGAAACACATTTTGTCTTCCAATTCATCTCCCTTTACAACTTTTCCTGGATATCCCTATAAAAGCCTGGTTTTCAAGGTCGACACTTTCTCTCAGTGTCTAACCCGTGCCGATAGCAGAGATTTGCACTGAGGCCTACGTCGATCAATGCTCTGCCTTAATTTTGGACCCACGCCGATCCTCTTTTGGAAAGTTTTTTAAATAGAAAGGAAGCTTTCGTGACTAGAAGCTTCATGAGGCGGCGAGCTAGAAGTTTGTTTTGAGAATATGGTCAAGGAATTCCCCTTTGGGATTCTTGTTGCCATAAAATATGAACTACTCCAAAGGATAAGCTCTTTTCCCATCATTTGAGGGCCCATAACCTCCTCCTCCATTGTTATATAAGGAGACCTCCTTCAGGTCTACAGCCTTAGTTAGTGATGATAGAAAGGAGAAGCAATTATAGCTTTGGGAGAATAGTGCAGAGTGTGATTGTTTCTGTGTGTTGGGAACATAGTGAAATCTTGGACCTTTGTGTGTGAGAGTGTTACAAACGTGCTTAGATACGGACCTGCCGAAGGAGAGCCTCAACATCAAGCCTTGGTTGTAAACTCCCCTTTTCTTTATCATAATAAAATGCACCTGATTTTTATCTTCCACTTTTGTTTACATTCATAATGAGATTTCTAGCATTCCTTGATCAGTTAGATAGTTTGTAATTTTTTTATGTTTTTCATGGTTTAATGCTTGTTGTGGTGTTTTGACTATTTGTACAGGTAATTGAACGTTGGAAGCAACGTGTATCGATCTTGAGAAGAGCGACGGATCAAGAAGCATCAATGGAAGACGAAACCTAGCATCAGGACAGGGTAGGTCATCTTCCTTTCTCTAAATTTCATTTAAAATCTAGGAAGGTAGATGTTAGTATGTTCCCATAGTTGCTAGACCCACTCTAGGGCTAGAGGGATCGCCTCTATCCGTAGAGAAGATTTACCTTCATAAAAAAATACATCAACCTCCTATGTACTAGTGGTGTTATGAAGGTAAATATGTACTATGCAATCTTTGTCGATGAATTTTCTCATAAGTGCTGGATATTCTTCATGCAGAAGAAAGATCAGACATTCTCTAAGTTCTATGAGTTTAAGGCACTGGTGGAGAAAGAGTTAGGGAAGCAAGTGAAGGCTCTTAGGATCGATAATGGTGGAGAATACATCTCTAAAAAATTCAAGAACTTCTGTAGCAAAGAAGGAATTCGAAGAGAATTCATAGCTCCTCATAACCCACAATAGAATGGGGTCGTCGAGAGGAAGAACAAAACTATTGTGGGTGCAGCACGAACGATGTTGCACGATCAAGGCCTACCAATGCATCTGTGGGCAGAAGCATGCAATACAATGGTACATGTGTGTTACACAGTAATTTGTCACCATCCCTGCAATCCCCATCTCGCCCATTGGATGGTAATTTTTGTGACCAATAAGCGGTGTCATGCCTTGCAAATACCATCATTGCATCCCTTTCCATGAGGACAACATTTCTTCTGTTGATCATTTCCTGAGCAGACCCCTAAAAACACCTGTTTTTTCCTTGCCACTAGTAGCCCATTATGTACTCGCACCAATGAGGAAAATTAACACTAAGCTTGCGCTAATTGGTGCTCTGTCCCAGTTAAGCACCTGCGCCAATATTCTTTTGGAAAGTTTTTTAAAAAAAGAGGCGAAGTTTCGATTACAACAACTTTGTGGATGAGTCATCAGGAGTGGTTTCGACTGAATAACCACGACCTTCCTCCTTTGGCCTCTTGTTTCCACCTTATGGGGAACCTCCCAAGGGATAAGGCCTCCCTTCCACTATTGTAGGGATCCCAACCTCCTCCTCTCCTATATAAATATATCCTTCATCCATTGATGAAGGAGCTGAGGGGCTGAGTGGCTGAATAGCTAGTATTCAAGTTCCCAAGAGTCATCAGAACCTTATGCTGCAAGAGCCTTGATTCATTCCCTTAAGGCCAAATCCAAGCAAGGAGATCATTTTCGAGACATCCGAAGAGAGAGGTTTGTCCCATCCCCGACAAGATTTTTTGAGACGTGTTCTGCTGGCGACCCTCCGAAGGAGAATTCAGCGTCAGAGCTATGGTTGTATTCTTCTTTGATTGATTAATGATAAGCGACTATTGGTTATGGTTCCACTTCTGTTGTTGATTATGATGTTGAGTTATGTCTTCTATGACTGAAATATAGTTGCATCTACTGGATTTTACGCTTGCGTTTGTTTTGTTTCTTGCATGTGCAGGTGTCCGATCACGGAAATCGTGAGGATTGTGATCTGTCGGAGCTAAGGAATGGGAGCGCTACTTTCTCTACAAGCGACAGCATTGGATTCTAGGTAAGCCTTCATTGCTAGTTGGTTTATTTGCAATTAGGAACCTACACTATAGCGTGAACGATTGTTGCTAGACCTGGTCTGGGCTAGTAGGGATCGCCTCTGTCCGCAGAGGGGATTTACCTCCACAACAAATTGGCGACTCCACTGAGGATCGTCTAGCTTGTTGTTGTTCTGCTTTGTAAGCTACAGACGAAGCCTGAAGTTAGCCAGATAGCCTTCGAAATGCTATTGCTTTGCATTAGCGAAGTAGATCAAAGCTACTTCAGTCAATCTCCGGTTTAGTTTATGAACTGAACACTTGGAGTATTTTCTTGTATTTTCGGTTGTTTCTTGATTCTTCTTGCTTGATCGGCTCTTTTGGCTGGCTCTTTTCTGAGTATTTGGCTCTTGGTTCAGCCCTAGAGGATTAGATTTGACCTCTATTTTTTCAAGTTTTCATCCTTTCATGGTTGGCTTCATTGGCGCGGTTTCCACCCTGACAGTCGCGCCAATTGGCACAGGTTGCCAGTTCATCACTCGCGCCATCCCCTGTCTGGTGCGGATTACAGCCAGACAGTCGCGCCATCTCCTATAGGTGCTAGGGTTTACCCTTGTTCAGAAGTTTCTTTTGGTTAGTACTTTGCTTCTGGGTTTGTTTTAGATTCTTCTTGAAGTGGTGAGTCTGGTCTTGGTTGGGAGAAATTCTTTGTTTTTTCATTTTTAGGCATTGGCGCTTGTTTTCAGTTAGCAACCCGCGCCAATTGGGCATTGGCACTAGTTGTCAGTGAGCAAGTCACACCAGTTGGCGCTAGTTGTCAATGACAAAGTCAGGCCAATTTCAGGGTGTGTGAAAATTGAGATTTTTTCCCTAAATCCTTCACTAGTGTGTCTTTCCCTTCCAGTCTTTTCTCTATATGAGCATATATTACATTGCTCATTGTTTGAAATGTCTTCTCTCCATGATTGTTTGATGTAAAAGGGAATGAATGCCTTGTTTTGATCTCTTGCTTTGGAAGTCCTCTTTGTGTTTGACCTCATATGTCTTGTCGCCTTTTGAGGGATTTCGTGACAAATTGTTTGAAACAACGATTGCATTCTTAGTGTTTGTTTACATCTCTTTTGCATTCATCCTTCATTAAGAAGATTTGCATTTATTTAGTTTTCGTCTCAAAGTGTTCTTTTTGTTAAAATGCATTAGATCACATTGCATTGAAGAGTATTTTTGAGATTTATCATTGAACTTAGATCACATTGTTTAATGATTGAAAGCTAAAAATCGCTTTGAGTGCATTCTCTTTCATTGAAAGCATGCATTAAGTAGATTATCATTTCATCGAAAAATGTATTGAGTGCATTCTTATCATTTGAAAAGGAAAGGAAATTGTGCATAGATTACAATTGCATAGTTTTCAGAAAAGAGGATTTTGCATAGATTACATTGCATTATTCGCATCATTGAGTGTTTGAAATTACTTTTGGATAGTGAAAGTCATCTAGTTTTGAAGATTTCGTTTGCAGTGTTGTTTTATGTCGCATCATTGTTTGAAGCTCTTCCCTTAACTAGACAACATTCATCGAATTGAAAATATTTCTTTTCTCATATAGCTGCATATAGGAGATTGTCAGATGACATATGGTAGGGCCTTGAAAATGAGACATAATTGAAGATCAACCTTAATATTTATTCAATTTACACTAAGGCAGCATTGAAACATTAACGAGATATTTAGAGGTCTAGGCTAGAGACGTGTTCCGGAGTCTTTAAACCTAGTAGCTGTCATTCGCCTTTTGGCTTTAGACAGCGCTAGTACGGACTTGTGCTCCCCGTACCGTTGCGTATATAAAGGGAGACCCCACTAGGTTTCTATCCTTTATCCATAGGAAGCCGAGTTTGCCACCCTATACCCATGATACACTGAACACAGCATTCGGGGAGATTTCCTGCACGTATGTTAAGTCCTTGGTTGATTTCTCCTTCATTTTGAAACCAAGGTGTATATTGCAGTTCACGGTTATTTGGTACACCCTTTGCCTAGCATTCCTGAGCAGTCATTTTGATCTTATCTGACTCATTAAATTTGAAAATATCATCAAGTGCTTGTCCTTTCACACTTGTTTCCAATATGAAAGTGATAGAGTCACCTTTTGCCTATTTCTCGACTCTTAAAAGATGAAACGGTAGAGTTTTGTTTCAATGTTTTAAAAAATTAATTGCCCACGAAATATTTCTGGTTAAATTTAGTTTCCTTAGGGTGTTATTCTGAAGATTGTTTCTAATGGCAACTTTTCTGGAGTTCACCAACCAAGGAATCCCCTCCGATGGGAATCCTAGTCCTTTTCCTCCTTTTGGAAATGTTGGTGCTCCTTATATGGCAACGTTGTCCCTTCCCGAGTTAACTGTTGGGTTGCCTGTTTGGTTGTTTTCAACCTCTGTGGTCCCAAATGTCTCGGCTACTATTCAATCAGTTCCTCCGCCTGAACAACATCATGTTGATTCCAAGGTGGACCTCTCCCCTTCTCCTCCTGTTTCCGCATCCTCCTCTTCTACTTTGCCTGGTGAAAGCCTGGATTCAAGTAACTAGGGGGCTAAGAAGAAGAATAAGAAGATAAAGAAGAAGAAGATAGATAAAGGAGAGGCTAGCTCTGCGGCTATTGCACCTAAGAAGTCTCCTCTTGATAAACCTTCCAAACCTCCGCGGAAAGTAAAGTTCCCTTGCATGTTGTGCGCAGGAAACCATCTTCTTCGAGATTGCCCTGGCATTCCCAAGGTACTCGAAGTATGGTCCAACGGTCGCCCGCTGTTGCCTTTGGCTTCTGGGAGTCAGGTTGGGGGCACGTCTTCAACTGGTGTTGGTAAGGCTCCTAATAAGCAGGGTAAGCTCACCAGTCCCTGTAAGTTGTGTGAAAGGCACCATGCCATTCACCTTTGTCCGTACAAGGATGAAGCCAAGCGAGTTTTGGACAACTCAACTGTTTCTACACCACACCTCCTGGCTGGTTATAAACAGCTTTCTTTGAGTCCTCCACCAGCTGATCCTACCATTGGTCAAGAGTCATCCTTGGTCGATCCTGCTCCCCCGGAAATTCAAATTCAGGAATCCATCCCTGACCAACCATTGGTCGTGGGATCGGTTGAGTTGGCCCCTTCTACGGTGCACCAGGGCTTTTCCGTTGAGAGTGGACCTCACACCCCTCATGTTCTTCTGGTTTCTTTAGATTCTTCAGACTTGGAGAAATATTCTTCTGTCCCTATACCTCAAGAATCTACTCCTCTGCCTCCCGTGATGGAGGTCCCAGAGGATACTTCCTCCGCCTTCGAGATGGAGGTTGTGGAGGATGCTCCTTCTTCTATCATAACACCAGGGGAAGACCATCTCGGTTCGATGGTAGCCCCTCCAAGTAGTTTGGTCGCTTCCTTTGATTGGAGTCGATTTTCAGGATACCGCCTTCCGTCTTATGTGCCTTTCGAGATCACAGTACAGGCTTTTGGTCTGGTCGTACCTAGCACCATTATATATGAAGGTGCGTCTGTTAGTATTTTATCCTCAACTACTTGGAAAGCTTTCGGTTCACCGCCGCTTGCACCTGTTACGCAGAATCTGTTGGCATTTAATAGAAGAACGAGTCAACCATTAGGGATCCTTCCAAGGTTACCTGTTACTTTGGGAGGTAAAACCATCCATATGGACGTGATGGTTGTTCCAGGCCCTTTGTATTTCAATTTGCTCTTGGGGCACGATTAAACCTATGCCATGGGAGCGCTTGTCTCCTCCATTTTTCGTGTGGTATGTTTTCCACATGAAGGATAGATCGTGACCATCGATCAGCTTTCGTTCTTTGGTCCTGATGTGGCATCTGGCCCGCCATCATCCCTACCTAGTTTTTATCCACCTGTTGTATCTGCCCCACCATAGGTCAACTATGTGGCTACCTACCCTGTGCCTGTACTCAGTGATAGTGCCATTGTGCATCAGGTGTTGGGGGCATTGGGTCCTGGCTTCCAGGATGTTTTCCTTCCATCAAGAGTGGAACTCTTGGAAGCAATGACTTCTTGTTCATTATGATGAGGTCGTCGAAGCAGAGTTCCTTGTCTTGTGTCAAGCTCCTTAAAAAATGAAACAAGCAGATTGTTGGAGCATAGTTCGTTTTCTTGTGTCAAGCTCCTTTAAAAATGAAACAAGCTGGTCGGAGCATAGTTCATTTTCTTGTGTCAAGCTCCTTAAAAAATGAAACAAGACCGTCGGAGCATAGTTCCTTTTCTTTTGTCAAGCTCCTTAAAAAATGAAACAAGGTTGTCGAAGCAGAGTTCCTTGTCTCATGTCAAGCTCCTTGAAAAATGAAACGACGTGTTTGGAGCACAGTTCATTTTCTTGTGTCAAGATCCTTAAAAAATGAAACAAGGTGTCTTGAGGACAGTTCTTTTAATGTGTCAACCTCGTTAAAAAATGAAACACTTTCTTGTTCAATTCGAGTCTTTGATAAGATCTCGTAAAATCCCAGTCGAGTCTTTCTCTTGATCTCATAACTTGAACCTTCACTCCATCTGAATTTCATATGGACTAAATCTTGGGGGGCGTGTACCTCGAATTGAGTCACCATGCTGGGGGGCATGCTTACTTTGTCAAGCATAGTTTGTTTCCATTTCAAGCTTGTGTAAAAATGAAACTGGTGTCAAGCATAGTTTATCTTTGTTTCAAGCTTGTGTAAAAATGAAACCAACTTCAAGCAGAGTTTTCTGATTTCGAGCTTGTGTAAAAATGAAACCATTCCCATTTTACCTCTTGTGATTGTCATTTTATCAGCCTATTTTTGCTAGATGAGTCTTGGTTTTCTCATTCCATCGTCACTATCTGCTTGGCCGATCATATGCCTTCACTTGGTTGTTTTACTTGTTCCTGAGGAACCGTTGCGATGAGTGGTCTTGTTAGCCAACCTCTTAACCTTTACTTATTCTGAGCAGTTCCACCATTTCCGGAACCAGTTGCTACCCTTTATACTACTCGTTCCTCCAGGAGGAGTCAACTTTCAACTCTTTTCTAACTCTCTAAACATGAAAAGATTGTCAAGTCCCTTGTCGGTTCGATCTCGTTAAAGTGGTTACGAAACGACATCTACCCAGTATACGTTTACCCCTTTTTTAGGCTAGGATAGATTATTTACGAAAAAGGAATACCCTAGCCTATCGCGACTAGGAGGTTTTCTCAGACATAGTTTTCTACCTTTTCGGATCTGAGGAACTATTTACGAAAAGGGACCGTTGGAGTTTACTTTTCTATTGTCTTTTCAAACTCTCTAAACATGAAAAGATGTCGAGTTATTCCTTTGTCAGACTCGTTAAACCCTGATGACATTGGATTCAGTCGTAATTAAATTATCCGAGTCACTCCTTCCTAGGGCTCGTTAAATGTACTAGGATGGATTCGTCCGAAGGATGGACTTATATGACAAGCATATGGTATCCTCTTCAAGCTTGTATAAAAAGAAAGAGGTACTCACCAGAAATGGTGGAATGTAGTGTACCTAGAAGGGATAATATAGGGTACAGAGGGAGGTACCCAAGGGAATAATATGATGTAATAATATAAGAATGATAAATAAATGGACCATAGTTAATAAATAAGGTGGTTAACCCACATTATGTAAGGGACCACATGTAGCTAGGGAATAAAGTGATATGCCCATTGTATTGGATGTATGGTATTGAGAGACCCATGGTAACTACCCATGGTATTGCATGTATGAAACCTATATAGAGGCTAGAGACTCTCCATTGAGAGATGTAAAGGATTATTGTATGGGTAAGCATATGGCTTGTGGAGTGATCTCCTTCCTTAAGGAGTGAATGTATGGTGTTTCCCTACCTTAAGGGTTTTGATATTAATGAAGATCTGAAGTTTTGTCTTCAATGGTGTTATTTCTTGGGCATATTTTCCATTTTTATACATTTTCTTGTCAGATCTCATAGAGTACTTGGCATGAGTACACCTAAAGAGGCTTTCACTGGTAAGAAACCTGATGTTTCACACTTAATTTTTTTGGCTCATTTGTTTATGTGCATGTGACCAAGGAAACCAGGAAGAAGCTGGAACCAACAGCTGAGGTTGGGATTTTTGAGGGGTACACTAAAACACCAAATAATTTTCGTGTGTATTTTCCAAACAATAGAATGAATATTGTGCGATGGGATATCAAATTTGATGAGGAGAAAGCCATGCGGTTTTCCCTTGAGAGGGAGCTGGACTTGCATGCAGAGGAGGAACTGTTAGTTCCTAAGGATGAGTCTCAAGATGTGGATCAACCACATGAGGAGGTTCATGGAGTGGAGGAAAACACTCATGCAGAGCCATCCATCAGAAATGGCAGAAGGCACACCATGGAAGCTGATAGATTGAGACTTGATGCTACAGAGAATGTAGGAGCCCCTACTTCATAGAGTAGACAGAGACAGTGTCCTAACCGATTTACTAGATACATGGCTCTTATAAGCAAATGTATTGTGAGTGAACCATATTCCTTTCAGGAAGCAGTGCAACAATCAACTTGGGTTGATGCAATGGTGGAGGAGTATGACTCCATTGTCAAGAACAGTGCATGGGAGATAGTCCCAAGATTGGTTGACAAATAAGTGGTTGGATCGAGATGGATATATAAGGTAAAGAAAGTTGCTGATGGGAGTGTGGAGAAATACAAGGCTAGATTTGTGGCCCGAGGATTCTCACAGATCGAGGGGATAAATTATGATGAGAATTTTTCACCTGTTGCAAGGATACTCTTCCATAAGATCCATCCTTGCACTCTCAGTGCAGATGGGATGGCACATTCATCAGATGGATGTGAAAATTGAGTTTATCAATGGGATCATTGAGGAAGAGGTGTACATAGAGTAACCTGAAGGTTTCAAGATCTTCAACAGTGAGTCGCATGTGTGCAGACTCAAAATAACACTATATGGGCTGAAGCAAGCAACTCGTGCTTGGTACACTCAGATAGATAACTATTTCACTAGACTGGGCTTCACCAAAAGTGAAGTAGATGCAAACCTATACCAGATTGTGGTTGAGTGTAAGCTATTGATTATTTTTCTATATGTTGATGATCTTATTTTGACTGGTAATGAGAAGCTGATACACTCATGAAAGGAGGATCTTGCAAGGGAGTTCGAAATGAAGGACATGGGACTCCTTCATTATTTCCTTGGATTGGAAATATGGTAGCGGGATGGTGAAATTTTTGTGTCTCAAGGCAAGTATGCAAAGGAGATACTGGGTAAGTTTAACATGGAGAGCTGCAAACCCATGGATACTCCTCTTCCAGGAAATTGGAGGAAAGAGGATGCTACTTCTAGAGAGGTAGTGGATGCTACTATCTACATGCAGTTAGTGGGTTCACTAATGTATCTAGTGAACTTGAGACCATAAATTTTCAATGCAGTTAACCAGCTGAGTTAAGCTATGGTTAAGCCTACCAAGCTCTTTTGGAAGGTGGGGAAGCATGTCCTGAGATACCTGAGGTGCACATCAGTGTATGGTCTATGGTAAAAATAGACAGAGGGAGTGAAGCTGCATGGCTTCATGGATGTAAATTGGGCTGGCAGTCCATCAGACTTAAAGAACACATCATGAGGGATCTTTAGTATTGGATCGACAACAGTTTCTTGGTATGATTTATTATTACTTTATTCAATTATCAGTAGTCGATGAATAGCTATAGTGTTCCATCCTTCTTCATCAAAAATAGAATCAGGACTCCCCAAGGTGACTCATTGGGTCTGATTTACCCCTTATCCAACAACTCCTTTATTTGTATTTTCAATTCAGGGGTTCTCATGCAATAGGGTGTCTTAGAGACTAGCACCGAACTAGGAATTAGCTCGATAGAGAAATCGATGTCTCTTTTATGTGGAAACCCTAGTATTTGATCTAGAAATACATTGTTGTATTGCTATAAGATCAAGTGGTTCTCAAGTTTAGTTTTATTTTTCTTTGTTACATTATTCACCTAAATCAAATTAGAGTACACCCTTTTTACTGCACTTATTTTCCTATAATGTCGAGATCTTTTTAACAGAAATATATTTCTTCTTTCCTTGCAATTTTTTTCCCACACCTTAATCATGAAGGAATCCCAATGAATTATTGTAACAATCCACATTGGTCATGTAGCCTTTCAGCTAGTCCATACCATTTAATATATCATATGAACACAATGGAAGGATGTTGAGGTTCATTGTTGTAGCCATGTCATCTAGTTCTAAATGGCATGACTTTGATAATTCTATCACTTTCTTCCTGACTCATGTAGCCAAACAAACCATCCATGGATTGGCATGTTATTTCTTTTGTATGGTTAAATATTTTACAACTTTAGGGCTAATATAACTAATATTATATCATGGATCAATTAAAATTGAAATTGATTGATTAATGATCTTACCTTCCATATCAATGACTGATGTCCGGTGACTTGCTTTTCGATTGTCCAATGCAACGTAAATATAAGGCATACTCTAAGCTATGTCATTTAATATCATCACCTCTTTCACGTTGTATAATATTTTATCATTATGCTTCTATTGTTGAGTGCAATCCCTTCGCAGGTGGTTTTCTCAACAGTTCCAAAATTGAAGTTTCGTGTACCCCTCAACTTCTTCTCTTGTTGGTTTGGAGGTTTGCACTTTGTTAGTAGGATTTTTCCATTGGAATTCACCTTTGGCATGAGAGGTGAAATTTCATCCTTTTCCATTTGTTTATGCTTAAAGAGTTTTGATCCTTTCATTTTGAAGTTTAACCTATCTTTCTTCTTCCAATTGATCAAGTTCTTAGTCTTGTGTTTGGATTTTTTGTAGTAGTAATTGGTTTTCTAGATATTATCTTCCAATGTTTTGGATTCATCAAAATTGATTAGGTCTCTGAATGACTAAGGAAACCCTCTTTGAATTTTTAATTTTTCATCCTTAATATAAGGTACATACCTTAGTAGTCAAGTCCCACAAGAACAATTAGTTGCGGATGGGCCTCGTTAGCAAGGCGACCCGGGATCGAACCTCATGGAGGCTATTGTGCCCCTGCTAGGGGCAAGAGACATGCTAAGATCTAGTTAGCTCTGGTCTGGTGTAGCCTAGACCGGGTGTGATCCTTGAGTGAATTTGACAACTTAGATGCCCCTAGGTCGCAGTTTCTCAAGCCACAGGTTAAGCCTGGAGTAACATAGACTAATTGACAAAAAAAAGGTACATACCTTAGTAGTTATAAAAATGTATTTGTGTACTCATCTACAATAAGCTGACCCAAATTGATTTCATGAAACTTTTTTAGCGTAGCATCATAATACATCACTGGCATATACTTGTCTCAACAATATTTTTCAAATTCACTCCACAGAAACTCCCTTTCTTGAATGGCTTTAATGTTTCTTAATTCCTCCCACCATATATCTACCTTTCCTTTTAAGTTGAATATTGCTACCCTAGCCCTCATGTTTTCACAGTAATCATGTGCTTTGAAATACTTCTTAATCCCCAGTAACTAGGCTTTTTCCTCTTCAACTTTCTTATTCTGTCCATTAAAGGCGGGGGGATTTTCTTTCTTAAATTCCTTTGGTATTCATATTTTGTCATTCCTTCCATGTTGGTAATGTCTTTCAGATTTTGTTCTTAGTGATTGATCAGGGATATATGCTCTTCTCTGTGGGGTGTTCAGTGAAGTTTCTCCTCTCACAGTATCTTCATTGTTTTGTCAATGCCTTTTTTATTTTCCATCTCCTATCCTATTAACTCCAAATCCATGCCTCTCTAATTTGGTGGTGCTTTTCCAAGATTTTCAACTGTCCAAGTAGTTGGCACCATGCCCATATTGTTTTTGTCTCTGTAATTCTTATATGCTCTGCAAGATCATCGTGTTCACTTATGCTTTCTTCTCCTAAGCTTTGACGATTCTTTTGTTATCTTCCTTGCAGCGTCTTAATTTTGCATTGAAAATCAATACGCACCTCATTCAAATAAGGAGAAAAGGTTGCATTGAAAGAAAAAATAGTTGTAGAAAATGCATGTCCATGAGAAGAAGATCTAGAAGAAGAAAGATAAAAATTGATGATGTTTTTCTCCATCGCTTCTTCTAAGGCTTCCATCTTCTTGAAACATTTAGACCCATGTGGCCATCTCACCCACAAAATCACAATATCACTTAGTCTTATTGTCTTTTGATTTAGTTCCATTGTTAACATTAAGAGTAGGAGTTGGCTAAGAGGGTTGAGATCCTTTTTATATTTGTTGTTACATGGACATTACTTTGAGGATGTTCAAATACTTGCTTACATTATACTACTAAGGGTTTTTAACCTATAACATTGATAGATCTAAGTTTCAAGAGATTATCTTGATCTCTAATGAGAGAACACAATTTTTTTCAAATGAGGGAATTTTGTAAGTAGCCCATTGACTAATAAGCACTTTTATAGTAGTCGGAAGTAGAAAAATAGAATTTACACATTTCCAAGATTGGCAAAGAATATCATATATAATTTGGTAATTTTCATTTATTATATTACATTCTACAAGTAAATTTTATCATTGAGATTCATGACTTCTATTGTCTCCTTCAGTTCTATTTAATGGTTGAAGATGGTCAATTTATTGAAAATGGAATTCTAATGATAAAGTTATGCTTGTTTAAATAAATTCATAAAAGTTCAAAATGGTAACCAAGGTATCACATGGGAGGTGGAGGCCAATCCATTTTATGATGGGTGTATGGTGAGTTTCCTAGGAAGAGAAGTAACTTCCAATCAAGCTCTCTCTCTCTCTCTCTCTCTCTCTCTATATATATATATATATATATAGAGAGAGAGAGAGAGAGAGAGAGAGCTTGATTGGAAGTTACTTCTCTTAATTTTATAAATTAACATGAGTTTTATTTTGGGTTTATTCATGGCCTTCTTTAAATACATGATTATTCCCAAAACTCCTTTTTTTACTCTGCATACATCATCACATAAAAAATCAAGCAAATATTTCCAAAATAATTTTGGAATGATTAGAATTAGGTTGTGTTTAGCTCTAGGTTTATAGTTTGCCAATATTTTTCCAAGATTGAATAGGGTGTGAGGGAAAACATGATACAAAGGTTGAAACGTTAGCACACTAATAATACAAAAAATCAAACTATAAATTATAACAACATAAAGGAGGGTTAAAAAACTTTTAAATCACATATTACGAAAATGGAAAATTTTTGGCTAAACAAAAAGGCTTTCCAACTAGAAATGACACTTTGAATTTTTTGATGTGATTCTCTCCACATAAAAATAATTAAAAAAAGAAAAATTCAAACGTCCTTTATTGCATGCCATGGTACAACTTCAAGCTCTCAGTCACTAATGGGAATCGAGCTTCAAATAAACTCTAATATCATGTTTGTGAAATAAAATATATCCACACAATTTGAAGACCTCAAGGCAACAACTCACATAATTTGATCATTTTTTCCTTCAAAGTAACGATGCTAAGGGAAGACCTCACATGCATTGTCCCTCATTTCAAGGATGGTACTTGAGGAAAATGATAAATTTTATAAGTCATGAATCCAGGTTGAATGTGGCATATACATCACATCCATAATCAACTCATTAAGAGAAAACATGCCACAACGAAAGGCTTGAACCCAAATGGGGAGGGTAACAAATTTTCTTCATAGTGACTCAATTTAGACCCAATTGATAGATAAATCAAAGGTTAGTGCACATGTACATGGTTAAAACCCTAAAAAATAGAAATAATGCATGTCCCAACCAACATAACCACTTGAATCAATATATTAATGAAAAGAAAGATAAGTTACATTAACATCTCTTACTATCTAGAATAAGGAAATGACCCCCCGTGTTGTTTAAATATAGTTCATGGACCAATCAAGTTGTAACACACCCAACCCCCTAAGCCACCTTAAGGAGGTGGGGGTTATAATTATTTTTTTCTTTTAATCACTTCAAATGCTAATTTTAAGTTTTGCATCATCTTCTTATTATCAAGAGCCTTCCGACGATATAAAATTTTTCCCATTTTGAGTCTGAGACACCAAGATATGGCCCTTAGAATATTTTTATACCAATGCCACATCAACATGTGTGTACATCTGACACATGGTAGATGACATGGAAACTAGTGCCATGTGTCACCTCAAGAGTGTTGTCTTGTCAACATCCAAGCCCACCTAGTTTTCCTAAATCCCCTTACCTTCCTCACTAATTAATTTCTTTTATTTATTTACTTGAACTATTTTACCTTTTCCTTAAACCTTCATTCTTTTATTACTTCATGTCCACTTTAAATAATCAAACCAAATTTCAAATAAGAAAATAATAATTTAGTAACTGCTTCTTAGCTTCATTTATCTTAAGCTCCATTGTTTCTTATTTACATCTAATATTATTTGAATAGAAATGTTTTGATCAATTTTCCAAAACAAATATTATTTTAATACTCCCAAATTATATAATATTTTAATATCTATCTTTTTATTTTATCGGTGCTAAGAGCCCTTTCACAACACTTTCACTTGCATTACTTCACACTGATACTTAGCCATTTTTTCGGTGATGTGGGCTCTTTCTTGCAGGTGGGTAGAATTAAAAAACTTCATCATGCAATCCCCAACATTTCCACACCCATCAATTTCCATTCACATTCAACATTGTGCAGATTGCACCACCCATACATAGTTTATTTTCTATCTAGGTGGATTTTGCATGCGGAAATAATCTCCCATCACAAGGCTTACCACCTCATGTGCTATTTTCATAATTTATACTTCGTATAATTTCCAAATAAGAGAAGTCTTAAATCATTCATTAAATATAATTCCATTCACTAAGTAATTTTTTTACCA
The DNA here is from genome assembly GCA_034641835.2 of Pinus albicaulis. Taxonomy (NCBI): domain Eukaryota; kingdom Viridiplantae; phylum Streptophyta; class Pinopsida; order Pinales; family Pinaceae; genus Pinus; species Pinus albicaulis. The sequence continues at coordinate 1,316,469,132 of CM076575.1, forward strand.
AGAACGTAGAAAACAATAGCTTACCTCATAAGCATAAATTCCACAAAAAACTCTTCCCCAGTAAAAACCTGAATTTTTTTTTTGGAACTATCACCTTTTTTCAAATAACACTTTGGGCACCTAAAAAAAAAAATAGAGGGTAAAAGAACAAAATTTCCATCAAATGAGGGAAGATGTCTTAACATACTTTTAGGCTGAAATTGGTATAACTACTACTTAAAATATTTCTATGTGGAACACATCAAATTTGATAAAGTCTTACAGTAAAGTAGATAATTATCTACTTTGGTTTCATATTTTTCTTTCATGCATGTAAGTAACTTTATTTCTCCTAGTGTAACCTATAAAGGAATTAAAGATAAGGAAATCATACAGTCATAGACTATTATTTCCTTAACACAATCCATTTTATGCCTTGAATTCTCTCAATATATTTGAAAAGACTTAAGACATTTCAACCCAATAATAATTAGGATTGCATTCAGGCCAAAAATAATCGAAAGTAAACTATGTAAATTGTACAAATACATTTAGACATCATATTATATCTTTGTGCGTGCATGAAAGTAACAATCACTAGCTACCATAAAATAAAAACAAATTATAATTCCAAATGGTTCTTGAAATTTATGACAACTCAAAGGCTCTTTGAGCTTCCTAGATTAAACATGCACTATGCTCCATGGTTTTACCGACAAATGCTCACCATACATTAATTTAAAAGGCTTTGAAGGTCCCAATTTAATTTTACAATATACTTACAGGCTTCATGAATTTATTAATGATTTCTTTAATTTGTTAATTCAAATGTTTTTTTGAAGACCTTTATGACTAAGTATTCACTCTGAAAAATGGATATTCCAAACATTAATCATGTTAAAGAACAAATTTCAATCAAAGATTCATAATAATCCTCTTCCAAAGGAAATATTCATCCATTCACACTTGATATTATAGTCCAACTCAACACTAGTAATAAAGAATTGAACAACAATATCATTTCATTAAAAAGAAGAAGTTTACACACTTATCTAACTCATGGTAGCTTTCTTGAAACTGAAGAAGGGAAATTCACTCTCCACCCAACTGGAGGCACCACTACACTGGAATCTTTCTTGGCACCACTACACTGGAATCTTTCTTGAAGTTGGCCACCTCTAAGTTAGTTTTAATGCTTCAAGAGGAAGCATCACTCAGGGTTCCACAATATTCAAATTAGAGTAGAGGACATGAAAGCTACTCTCTTTCATGCATAATGATTCAGTACACTTCCTTTCAGCCATTAAGCCAGGGCATGTTGTATTTCACCATGTGGCCACTTTGGGCTTACACAACACAATGGGAGCCCTTCATTAAGGCAATAGTCACTTGGTACTTCAATTTCTTAATGCATTTTATTCATAGTTTCAACAATATTTCTCAACAATTGGCCACTTTGTGCTTGCACAACACAAAGGTATCCCTTCACTAATCCAATAGTCCCACGATGCTTCCCTTATTGATTTTTGTGCATATATTCTACAATCTTTCTCGACATTTTCATCTGGCCCTCTAGCTCGAGATGATGGCTTTAGCATTTACTTCCCTCACCAACTAAGTAGTCCATGAATTCACATAGGGTTTTTGTGATTTAGAGGGTCCTTTGTCACCCTTGAGAAGAGGAATAGTTCCATACCCACATATGGTTCAGGTTTCTATTCACAGATTCCACTCATTCACTAGAAAACACTTATTTTTCTCTCTCTCACACACATTTGCCTTCCACTGCTTGCTACTATCCTTTTCTCTTCACACTTGCACACACTCCTAGAATCATAATTTCTTGGGATTTTTTCTCATGCTATGCAGTTAATCTGAAGTCTCTAGAATGGATACATAGCCCATACTCGTGGAGTAGCTTTGTACCACTCCTATTCCTTCGCATAATTAGTGTAATTTGGGTGGTTCGAATATCAAATCAGAAATAAGAACATGAAGAAATCAAACATCTTAAACCCCCCTTACAACATTTCCCCTCAAGTATTGGGGTATGTATTAGCTGCTCTCTTCTTAGATACTTGGAATTATATATGAATAAAATGAATATTACAATTTTTTTAGGTATTTTGACCCATTTATAATTTAATTTAATTATAATTACAATATACGTGGGGGATTAAAGACTGGGGTTTTTAAAATCCCCTCCCCCTTAAAGGAACATCATCCTTGGTGTTTACACCATTTCAAGTGTTGTCCTAAGCAGCACACCATTCTAGGTTTCTCTTATTCAATACAAAAATATATGGAGCGCTTCATTTCAACTGTACCAACATCCTTGCTCTTGCATATGAGCAACATTTTTCACGTCCTTTACCTTTCAGAATGATTTAGCAATAGTATTTGTCTTCACACCTTGGTAAATTTTAGATTTGTAGAATTCCATTTAGTATCTACATTAAAATACTAGCAAAATATGTGTTATGACTATTTTAATATACAACCATTAAATTTATCATACAAGATCCAAATTTCCACAAAGTAACATGCATTTCAAGAAATGAAACTTTCAACTCAATAGTTATATGTATGGTTATCCTTCAGTTCATTAGGATACCATAAGTAACAAGCCCAACTCACTACTTGCATTCAACTTACCCATTTACTCAAATGATCCCAATGAATGTATGACATAATATTTTCATAGCTATCTCATTCAAGTCTCCTCCTCCTTGTTCTCACTCACCCTTTTAGGTCTAGGTAATTTCCTTATATGTTACACAATCCTTTTAGAAATCTACCCTACCAAGGATTTCTTGCAAGAGAAGTTCAAAGATATTGTTAAAATCTTTTATCCAAGGCATACATAGTTTACAGGTCATTACTCATGGAAATCAAGGCATATCGCAGGGTTGTAATGTCACTAATAGTGACCTTGTTCGTGGGCCTCTTTCTTCGCAACCTTTATTTTTCCTTCCTAGATTGATTCATCATTTGAGCCATATCCTAACATATAGTTCTCATGAGATATATTTGAAAATTTTCAATCAAATTTTTTTTTTCCAAACTTACTTCATACATAAGCCATGTCTCACAAACATGAGACTCTTCACATAATGTTGAGTGCCTTGAAGGTGATGATAATCCCAACCTTCATCATGGACTTACATTCCATGCCATACCCAAAGGATTCTACCTACAATGCACATTTTCACTTAGCCAAATAATGTTAGTTTCTTCTGCATAATATCCTTTCTATTGGGCGTGTTTTATATTATTTCAATGACTAGCCTCAAGTGAGAATCGAGGGGTAAGAGGGGATCGACCAACCCCCCTATGCTTGCGCTGGGCGCAGCAGGGGGGGCGATATCCCCCCTACATGGGATTTGGGGCAGTGCCCCGGGAAAGAAAATTTAGACCCTATATTAGGTGGGAGAACCTACCTATGGTTTTTTGCATGGATTTGCACATGGTTTTGGGCATCACGGTTTTCTGCCCATGGTATTTTGTAGATCCGGCCAAGGGAACTATGGTTATGTTCTAATCAAGAGTTAATGGATTAGGGTTTATGAATGCTTAAACATGTATATATATGTGTTGTAACATTGAAATGAATATAATGAAAAATCAAGTTGGTAGTCCTGGTTTTGGGATCCACAGGAAAATCTTTGTGTATATTTGTTTTATGTTTTATGCTCTCACTATTGTTTTATTTTCTGTTTTAAGAGTTCTTTTGTAGATAATTTATGTACAAAGTTAAAACCTACACTTTCAATATATCATTTACAACATCCATTAGATTGGTTCCAAAATAATCATATAGTCAATCATAAAATTATTTCAGCTACAGGGCCTACAATTGAAAGGAATACATCATTTCATTACATATTCATTTAATATCACCACATTTGTTCTAAAAAATTCATATGGAAATTAGAATTTTCATGCCCACAAATCAAATTATCTTAAGGCTAAGAGTTTCATATTTTCTCTCTTCACTTAGATATACATCTCAAAATTTATCATCAATCGATTTTCCCACCTTACTTTCTATGGAAGTGATGGATTCACATCACTCACTTCAAAACTTAATAGCTTCCCATAAGCATTAACAATCATTGAATTTCATGACATTTATTCATTCTAAAGCTTGTCCCACACGAGCATGCATGCATCCAGTGTATCAAACATATAGAATACTAAATTTTCAAAAATCATTATCATTTCAAATGCAACCATACCGCTACCATATTGCACTAGTTTCTTTACAATAAGCATGCATGTAGAAATTTATAAACACAATGATGTATTACTGGACTCTCCTTATCTAAAAATTATGCCACTATTTAATACATAATCCTTCTACTTAATTCTTTGCGGAAATTTAATCGCCAATTGCAAACACATGAAGAAAAATCAATCACACATAACAAGATGTTTTTACAGCGAAAGCTTAAAGCTAAAAACCCCAACTATCATATATTATGTATATCATGGATCATGAAACAATCTCATACAAAGCTCTAGATACAAGAGCTCTCGATACAATATACAATCGTCTCACACTGTCATACCAAAATTGGCATAAACATGCACCAATTTACTACCTCTTGACAACCTGCCTCCACTACGCAATCCTTGCTGATGAAGATCCCTAAATGAATTCAATCTTGCCTTGCCTTGACTGAGCAATCCTCATTGGAAACTCCAACGTGTGTGTATATGCATTGAATGCACCACTATAGTCACAAATCATAGTCAAACAGGCCCTTTCACCTATCTCTACACTGGGTCTCCATTGGATCTGACATGCATGTAGTTAACAGTAGTATTTCTTCAGTTGCATGTGAGACACTGCTTGTGAATTAATTAAATAATTAATTCATTGATATCTCACTAGTGTATCTTTAGTTACAACTAGTTACAACTAGTACAACTGAGTTTAACTCACTTAACTGAGTTAAACTAAATAACAACTCACATAACTACACATCCAACTCTGTTACAACTTTCTATCACTCAGTTACAACAAAGTCCACTCTGCATGTCCCACCAACCAACCTTAGAACTCGTAATTCCTTCAGTGAATTGGTTTGCCACATCATTTAACTAAAATCAAGTGCTTCAAGAGAATAAATTATTATTTATTGTCTAATTATTATTAAGGACTAATAATAATTGACATCCGATCTAATTTTAGACATGCGATCTATAAATAGACTTCGCCCATGCATCTAAAAATAGAATCTCATCTATAAATAAAATTTTCTCAAACATATATAAATAGAATCCCGCTATAAATAGAATATGCTCACCATTCTAAAAATAGACATACACCTAAAAATAGCCTGCGGGCCCCACCTAGTGTAGGTGCTTATTTTTCACCAGGATCATCATCTTGTTGAATCTCAACAATGCATTTGCAAATTAGAATAGTTACAATTCATGTTGATGTGCCTTACTAGCACTCTTAGCATCATTCCTCTCCTTAGCAATCCATATAAGCTAAGAGAAATCATACATGTAAGTACATGATACCATTTATAACACTCATCACTAGGTGATGAAATCATTTTCTTTAGATTAGAAGCTCTTGGGCCAATACCCATGGCCTCATGCATGCAATGCAATCACTACATTCACCTCATACATCACACATACCATTTGTTGAGCCTCAAGATTGTGCTTTCTTTCATCTTACTTTACCTCATTTTCCTTTGTCCATTGTTATCCCAGACCCAATTGATCAATGAATTTAGTTAAAATTACTTTTAGAATGATGAACATGGCTAACTTGCTAAGTTTTGTGATTTTTGTCATTGTAATGCATTTTGACCGGAACTAGCTGCAGAATGCAGACATTTCGTAGCTAACCGGAAATTCTGCAGCTGTCTTCACGTTCAGGCATGTTCCAGGTGTCCTCTCAAGAAAAACCACATATGGGTATATTCCACGTCATGTCTACATTGTTCGTTGCTCACCATGAAGGAAGAACCGAATTCTGGATACGGTTTTGGTACGTGGGAACTCATTTAAGGAAGCAGATTTCTAATAGGACTGTCTTAGTCCAGATGTCCTTTTCCTTTTTACGCTGCCACTTTAAGAGTCCTAGTATGATTTCGATAAGGAAAGACAATGATCCTTGAATTGTTGCAAGTCTTGTTATGTAAATTTGTTATAAAAACACTTGAGAAACCGAGAGATAGGCTAGATTTTGTTCCAGATTTTGCTTAGATTTTGTGCTACATTTCTAAAGACGCAGATTGCTATGTTCAAGTTATTTCTCCTTTAATGAAGAAGACAGTATTGTTTTGAAAGCGTTGATTTGATTTGGAGTTAGATTCCGTCTGGTGGTAGAGGGCCCCTGCCTCCTGCACAGTTTTACTTGCGTAATTTAGATAAGTATCTTAGTTGCCTTTACATTTTTGAAGTTTGAGTTCATAGTTAATTTCATTAGTCACTATAGTTATACTCGTTCTAAAAACTCTTCCAAAAGAAGAAAATCTTCCAAAATATTATGATAATGAATGGGAAATGGCTATAGTGTTGTAGGATTTAATTATAATTTCTTTTGTTCACTATCACAGTTACACTTGTTCTAAACACTCTTCCAAAAAATCCTTATGATGTCTAAGGCATGACTGTGATAATGAATGTTTCAGTTGTTTGTTTTCACTAAGTAACATAGCTGACCTTGCTCTTAAAACGCTCTTCCAAAATATCATAATGATGGGTAGGAGACAGCTGTGATATCTTAGTTTTTAAATTGCTTTCAATATTTATGTTTTCATTTGCACTGAATTGTATAATCAGGATTGTTCTAAGAAACTCTTCCAAAATACCAATCATGCTGGACAAACAGGTTGTATAATCCCATAGATTAATGCATGATAACTTAGTTAGGATACTCCGGAGTCTAATTGCATTTAACTCATGCTCTGTTATTTTGTTTTGAGTTTGATAATGACTTGTTAGTTCAACATTGTTTTAGACTACTGACATCTTAAGTTTAGTTTTAGCTTAACTCATTGCATTTGCACTCCACATTTAGTTGTCATCCACTGCATATTAGATTACCTCAGTTGTTAAACTTAACAAAACAACCTTCATTATTTACAAACCTCTTCTTGTTCCAAATCTATAATTGATTCATAACCATATGAACAGAAGATAGTATCATTTCAAGGCCTGAGGTACTTTTGCAACTTCTTTACTACTTCATAAACAGAGCCTTTCCTCGAAAGACTACTTTAAAAAGAAATCTATAACTCTTGGGCGAGGTTTAGTGATGATTAACTAAGTTGCAGAATATAGTTAGGAACTAGTCTTAGAGTAGAGATCTTATGATGGTATCAATGTTTTCCTCCAAATATGCTTCAACAAATCTCTAATCATGGATAAAACGTTGCATCATTATAAGCTAGTTGTTTAATTGTTTAGTTAGGAGAATTTGCATACTTAGCTGACCATTTCTCAAGCTCTCTCTCAAAATACCTTTGATGAAAGAATTGGACAAGTTGAGTTTATGTTTTGAGTCATTTGCTTAAAATTCATTATCAAGCTTTGTTTCTACTTAGTCATAGTTCAGATTTGATTCTGTTTCAATATTTGCAATTGCATTTGTCACTTGTCATCAACCAATTAGGCTTCACTCTGTTTTAATCATTAGCTTCTTTCCACTAGCTTTCTAGTCATTTTCCTTGTGAACATAAAACTACCAAAAGACAAAAAACATCATAAAACACTAAACACAACGCATTAAGAGACAAACACCTAGGCACATACGATGCACTTCACTTCAGCAGTTTACCAACCATGGTTGACAATTAAATGAACTCAATTTAGGAGACTAGGTTGAGACCAAACACCATCCATTCCATCAATGCATTATAAATCATAATTTTTTATCATGTGAATTTATTTATCACTCTTTCATTTGTTGTTCATCATGATAGGTCACTCACACACATATTATTAATATTTTTATCAACATTTTTGCTATAAAATTCCCACCTTAATCATCCTTCAAGTAGTGCATTCATACATTTCATGCATTCAAGTGAAGACATATCAGAAATATACAAATTAGCCTAAAGGAATTATACCCAATTCCTTTATCTTTTGCTTTGGCTTAGTTGATTTCTATACTTATATGTTGTCATCACTATGATAATTTAGCTGACGATGTTTTTTTCCAAGAATTTTGTCTAGATCCTTTTTAGCTTATTGACAAGCTTCTCATTGTCATTTTCCTCGAGACTCTTGTCAATGGTTGAAGGAAATTTTGTTGCCTCAAATCCCATTTCCAATAAGGGTTTTTTAAGTATCAAATTCCTAAGAATATTCTGCATCTTTTCCTAATTCACGATTTCATGCACACATCAGTTGTTAGTCAAATCAATTAAAACATGTGCCTCAACACTTCTAAATGAACAACCAATTTTACATTAATTACAAACACTCATTTTCATTTATTTTTTACATTTCATTTGTGCATTCATGTCTCAAAAATCAATCAATAATTATTAAACTCAAACTTTTTTTTTTTTCTAATTTAGGCTAATTCTATTAGATCATAAGAAACAAGAAGTTACAGGTCGCATGTTGTGGAAAGAACCGATTCAATCCATAAGGAAAGTACAAAATATTTCTGTCAAGTACTGGACTGCCCCAAAAGGGGAAAACAGTCCTTATAAGTTCAAAAAATATTGCTGCCCATGGCGGGAAACCAGCAAAAAAAGATAGCAGAGATGTACAAAAAAGCCTAGCATAAACATGATTGCACAAGCTAATGCCGCAAAGAGTTAAATAGATAAAACTAAGGGAGACCTGCATGCTTGTCATTGGAGGCTCTTCGAGGATCCTGCACACATAGCCCACGTCCATCATGCCTATGTCCAATGTGTGTTCATCTTGTGGAGGGCGTGGCGAGGCGGGGTCAATTAGGGTCTTTGCATCATCAGTTGTCGGAGGAGCTACATGGTGCTGAGGGTAGTCGCCAATGTTCAACTCCAAGCTACCACCCACATCCAACTCTGGGCTACCTTCATTGTTACCATCAGAATCACTTGAACCATTGCTACCACTGGTAGCACTGTGAACCGGAAGAACTTTCAACTTGCGAGGGGTGAAGGCGGGCTCAGGGGAGATGGTGGACTTGCGAGCTCATTATTTGCTGCGAAGGGGAGAGGGAGGCGGAGCTGAAGTAGGGAGCTACTAAGAAGGTTGAGGATTGTCAAAATAATTCCAATCAATGGAGAAGTTCAGGTAGTGACAGAGGTAGGGCGAGATGGGAGGGTAGGGAAGGCAAGCCACTCTCACCAGCTCTTTGACATCGTTGCTTGTGTCGCCGCGGCATGACAGTCCAAGGGGACGAGTCTTCAGACCAGAGGGAGGCGGGGACAGGTTTCCGAGAGGGGAGAAGACTAGAGGGGGCCTCCATCCTAGAAGAACCAGGGCACTGCTCCAGAGGCAGAGAAGCAGAGACAGAGAGCCGAAGGAAGAACGAGCAAGCAGATCCGAATGCACAATGGAGAGCCAGGGTGGTGGGTTTAAAGCTCATGATGAGCAGCATTAAAAAGACGTAGACCTGGTACGTCGACGGTAGGGTGGCGGAGGGTGGAGTAATGACACATAAATTTTTAGTTAAATCAATTAAAACATGTGTCTCAACACTTCTAAATCAACAACCAATTTTACATTATTTACAAGCACTCATTTTCATTTATTTTTTACAATTAATTTGTGCATTCATGTCTCAAAAATAAATCAAGAATTATTAAACTCAAACTATTAACATTTTAGCCGTTTTCATTTTAAAGAGATGGCATCGTAGCCAATTACACAAAATAATTTCAGGGGTAACACTCCTTTCTCAATTTTGCACACAGCTTGGGGACTCCACAAACCAATTTCTCACATCAACCTAGTTAAGCCTTCCTTAGAAGATTACTAATTATTCAACTATGTCCACTTGAGGTGACTATGAATTCAGCTCAGCAAGGTAAAATTTCCATGTTCATTTAGAACTCTAGCTTATTAAACACATGCAACAAAATTTATTAAAATTTTCTCGTAATTTCCAACAGACTCAACATCCAAAATTATTTCTTGTAATAGCCTAGGGGTCCCTCCCCCTTGAAATATTATGCATAAAAGTATCCCAATCATAAGCTATATCAATACCATTATTTTTTTATTTTGATAACCATTTAAAGCATAATTTCCTTCATTCGAGCATTCATTCATTTTATCATTGCACGATTACATCCATCTTAAAAAATTATTTCCATAGTCCACCCAAGGGACCATAATTACATACAACCTTTCATATTTCATTTATCCTAACCCTATCATGATCAAACCTCTAGATTTTCTTTGATACAACTAGCACTTACCTAACTACCCTTCACATCATCTCTATGCAAAACTTGCACTTCATACGATATTTGTTCAACTTTATATATCAATTCATATTTTTTCCTTAGAGGATAACTACAACATGTGCATTTTATTATTTTTAATGACTGGACATCACTCATTACAACCTCATGACAAGTTTATAAAATTGGAATTCAACTTTGAGATCCTTACCCTTACTCTCAACAATATTAGGACATTCATCCCTCTGATGACCAACATTCACTTGGTTTCTTTACATCATCTACATGAAATTATTGCACTTATGAGAGAACCCATTCATAGTAATACTTAGGTTTACATTCACATATCAAGGACAACACCAACTTTTCTTTACTATCCTTCCATTCACAAAAGACTATTTTTTTCATTTCACTGTCCACTGGAAGATGTGTCCAACATTTGACCTAGGATTGAATTCTCTCTCCATTGTTCTAGTGTGGGTGTGAATTTCATGCTACACTTTCGGTATATTGAAGATGCATTGTGTGAGTTTCACTTTCGAGGCAAAGAGATAAAGAGCATGTGCATCACTATCAATGATCAAATCTATGTCAATATGAACTTCAACAAAGGATTCATGACAAAAATAAAGTTGGTAGCAAATGATTACATCTGGACTTAAATGATAGCAGGTAACCTTTAGTTGATGGGTCTGCTTAGAAATAAGACACATAGAAGTGCAGTGCAGGAATACCTCCAAGGTGTTAAACAAGTGAAATTTCTGACAAGACAAGAGACATAAGAAGTGTTGGAAAAGGCCTCAAGCCATTTATCAACATTGTATTCATTTCAATAATACAAATATATATAACATGATTGAAACCACCTCTTTGCTCTCATCTTGACACCTCATCCAAACATAAAGGAGGAAAAATAGGAATCTTGAAACACACTTAGGATAACAACTATATCCTAGAATATGACATACAAAGGTGGTATATTAGGAGTTCATGATTGTATCTCTATAAGAGGTTAACATTACCTACCTCAATCATAAGTCTAAACAATAATTTTAGCAATGCAACAAAATTGGTACAATATTCAAGTCTTCATGCTATCAGTCTTCAATTAAGCCTCAATGAATAATTCCCTAACAAAATTGCTAAGAATGCACGCTAAACTCCAATATGATGAGTGAACAAATGGCAATGAATTATTTGCAAGTTTGACACATCTTGGAAAATGCTTGATAACTCAATCAAAATGTCCACAATTTCTCTCTCAATTAACATCCCAATCACGTGTCTTGTGTATGATCCAATTACAACACATTAAACCATAACATTTGCAAAACATTGTTGAATAGTAAACTAGGTGTGCCTCTAGACCTGCTTGAATCTCTAATCTTAAGCCGTGTCATTTATAAACTATTGATGCCCATTAGGTGATTTTGACCCCGATCTTGCATATTGTTTATTTTTTTTTTGTTGTCAACTTTGAGTTTGATAGCCATCATCGTTTCCCCCATTTTTCAGTGAAAAGGAGAGACAACATGGGTTTTGTGTGGATTACACTTAACAATTTCATCAAGTGGTTTTCGGTTACCACAAACCATCTTCGCACCATTTGACAGTTTTGTTTTACACTAACATTTCACTCAATTTGATTTTTTCTAGATTAACACTAACCATTTTCACTTTATTTGGTGGGTTTTTATTTACCATTGATCTTTTTCACCTCGTTTTGTGCTCTCATTTTTATTTATCTAAGTGTATGAGAGTTTCATCATTGTACTCCCCCCTTTCAAGCACGAAAGACAATTCTTTTCATTTCGTTGTCCACTGCAATATTTACTCACCATCACATGGTGCGAAGACTTATAGGCTCTTTTGTAGATAGAGCTTTACTTTGGGATTACTTTAGTCGTACTTTCATCTTAGATATCAATGTTTGTAATGCTTCATGAATGATTATAAAAATATGCATGGTCTCTCTCTCAAATGTTATTTATTTAATTTTGAATTTGAACTCCACCCATCACATTATATGCATATTATAGCTAAGGTGTTTCATTTTATTTTTCTAAAATTATATGTGCACATGCACATTCATGATAACTGTAAATCCATGTTTCTCTTGGTGAAATTAATTGAAATGTTTATGGTTATGTTGGAAAGTTCTGCAAAATTAGTCAACCAAGGAATTCTGAAAAGATCGGTTTGACCCACCTCTTATGTTGCAATTCTAGCCCTACCCATTCTTTCTTTAATGCCATGTGCCATCTTGTGATATTTTTAGTAAATTCTCCCTAGAAATCCATGATGGCTATTCTACAAAAGTATTATTCTATATCCATTGAATTAAGAAATTTTACTTTCAAAGGATGTGCCATTAATGTCTTGTGCCATCCTTGATCTTTTCATGAAATACTCCCCAACCATCCATGATAGCTTTTACTAAGTACTATTATATTTCCATTGAATTAAGAAATTTAAATCACGAAGGAGGATGAGATAATCTATGTATTATATTAAAAATCAACACACATGTTAGAGGAAGTGTTCTATTTTTTTTTTCAAAACAAAATTGGGGAACATTTATATTAATAGAAAAAGAGGGGCTCAGAGTTCTAGATAAGCCTAGGAATGGAAAAACATATCCAAGTCAAATTTCCCCTACCTTTTCAAGACTCATGACAATATCGTTGAATAAAGAAAAACATTTATCAAATCTAATAGGAAGAAGGTGAAGGATACTCTAGAGTCTCACTATGGAGTGGATGAAAAGATAGATCCATGTAAACAATTTGAATCAAGGTGTAGTGACAATTCTTTGAAGAAAAACAAAATCATATTGAAAAAGGTTGTTGGGATTTGTATCAAGGTGCGTGGCATTATCACCATGAGTCTCAACCACTTGGGTTACCCCTAAATAGCATAAATTATTTATGTTTTACTTAAATAAGGTTTGTATAAATTTACTACGCAAAGTAAATCTAACAAATTTAGCACTCTCTCTATTAATGGGCTAATGGATCTATAAGGACAATGAGAGGATATATTTTATACTCTATAATATCTTTAAAAATTATGGAACCATCAATATTATTTTGTAATCTTTATCGAAGGTTGGTGTGTAGAAATATGTAGAAATTCCTTTTCTCTTTTCATTACAATGATATATTAATATTCTAAGGGTCGATTCAACACTAATTTAAATCATCACTATCTTATTTCACATGATTTTAGTCCAAAATTACTACCCAAGTTGATATTTAAATGGTCTAAAATCAAAACATAATCTTTTAACCATTTTAAGCAATTTGAAGAGGGAAATCTTTGATCACTAGGAGTTTAACCCTAATTGTTATCTTCCACCAATGGCTTTTGCAAACTCCATCCTGAAAATTCCTATCTCCCTAGAAAATCCAACAATATGCATCCCTCCTTGTGATTTTGTTTTCTACATAACCCACATTTGCAAATCTAATAATAGCCTTGGCCTCAATATCCCCCCAGATACCCTTAGTGCTCCTAGACTTCTCTAGGAAGGAAGAATTACTTCTCAGTGGGACTTTGTATGCCTTCCTTAGCTACAAGTGTCACATCCTTCAAGGATGTATTGTTTCAAGGGAAAATTGGAGGGCCCTTACCTCAATACCCTCAAATCATAATTGTAAATTAAACATTGGCCCCATATAAACTCATATTTGAAGACACAATAGAACAATTTGCATTCTACAAGGGAAATTGGTTAATATTGGGTCCAATTGCCTTTAGCCAAAGCTAACAGATGTGCATCAATGGATTGCATGCCCTAAGAATCTAAATTGAAATAAATAAGTTTATATTTATCCTTGTTCCAAGGCTTTTTTAAAAGTGGAATTCGACCTAGCAAAGGATATAGAATAGATTCTTAACTTAGGGTTGTATTTTTGGGGTAAATTTTGATTTTGAATGAAGACTTGGTCTCCAAAATTTGACCTAGGATTTAATTATCTCTCCAACGCTTCATTATGGGTGTAAATTTCATGCTACACTTTTGGGGATATTGAAGATGCATTAGGTGAGTTTCACTTTAGGGGCAAATAAATAAATCATATTTTCATTATAACTTATGATTGAATCTATTTTGATATGAATTTCAACAAAGGATTCATGACAAAAATGAAGTATGTAGAAAAATAATATAGTTGGAGTCAAATGATAGATTATGAGTAGGTATCCTTTAGATGTTGGGCCTGCTTCAGCACAAATCGCATACAATTGCATTGCATGAAGAGCTTCAAGATGTTATATAAATAAAATGCATAAAAAGGAGACACAAGAAGTAGCAGAAAAGGCCTCAATCCATATTCTTGACATTATATTCATTTCAATGATGCAAATATATATTACATGATTGAAACCACCTCTTTCCTCTGACCTTAACACCTCATCAAGAAATAAATAGGAGGAAAAATAGGAAACTAGAAACACACTTAGGATAACAACTATATCCTAGAATGTGACATACAAAGGTGGTACACTAGGACTTCACGATTGTATATGAGTAAATAAAATTCCCCACCTCAACCATACTTCCAAAAAATAATACCAATAACTCAACATAAACCAATACCATCTCCAAGTTTTCATGTCAAAACTCTTGTACTAAGCCTCAATGAAGATTTGCATAAAAGGCTGCCAAAACTAGATGTGAACTCAAATATGATGAGAGTTAACCAATAGAAATGAATAAAATAAAATTTTGACACATCCCTAAAAATGCTTGACAACTCAATAAAATGCCAAAATGCAATGCAGAAGGATCAATATGTCATTTTCTAGGTCAAATGACCATCCAAGAGAACAAATTATCTACAAATTTGCTCTCAATTAACATCTCATTCATGCATATTGTGTATGATTCAACTACAACACATTGAATCATAAATTCCCCAAAACATTATTGAGTAGAAATCTAGGTGTCCCTCTAGAACACCTTGAATCTCAAAGTTCAAAGCCTACCATATACAGACTATTGATGCCCTTTTGACATCTTTTTTGTGTTATTTTTATTGTTGAAACTTTGAATTTGACAACCATCATGATTTTCCCCCTTTTTCAACTAAAACCATATACAACAAGTGTGTGTGTGGGTTACCCTTAACCAATTTCATCAGGTGTTTTTTCATTGATTGTGAACCATTTTCACTTCATTTGGTGGTTTTTGGTTTACCATTAACCTTTTTCAACTTGTTTTGTGCACTCCTCCTCACCCTTGAGGTATAGGAGAATTTCATCATTATAATCTCCCCTTCAGGAAGAAGTGAGTATCATTTTCATTCCACTGTCCATTTCAAGATGTGTCATTATTTGAGATTGAATTATTTAGTAAGATTGATAAAATTGTTTTGTTGTTGATGACCATTGCCAAGGATCGATCCACTCATAGTGAATATTTAATATTGCAATTCTTTTTTGCTTGGGTCATTTGTCTATTACATTATTCTTCTTGCCACAATGGTGGCAAGGATATAGATCATAACATTGATCTTCCATATGACAAACTCTTTTGCATTGTTGGCATTTCACATTCTAATGCTAAACTTGAACAAGTGAAGTCGAAACTTATTGAAGGAACCCTACACTAATGAAGTGGATTTTTCTAGAATAATCTGGTGAATAAAGTATTACTTATCATATCCAATGTTTGTGATGTGCTCATTGTTATTGATTTCTTCTCAATGCCTGATGATTGGATAGGAAAGATAAGGTTGAACTTGATCACGTATAACTTCATCATCTTCACTTGAAATTGAGTGGCTTAAGATTGGATTTTTCATCTGAATCACCATCATCATTATCATGTCTATCATCTTCTTAATAATCATCATTATCATGTTTATCATCTTCTTAATCACATCATCACCCTCATCATCATAATCGAATAGGGTTTCTCTAAAAAAATGCTAGTTCAGAATGCCTCATAGAGTTCTGACTTTTTAGATCCATTAACTCATCTAGCAATAGTTGCGATTAAGATTGGAATAAATGAACCTTTGTTTGCATGGCTCCCAAGCTGTCACATGATAATATTTTCTAATGTTATATTAGTTTAATATGATTGCACTACTTAACAAATTTTTAATTAAGAAACCAACTCCATGATTTTGGCCATCGTTTTCTTGTACTTGCTCACTTATACTAACTTGGATTTGTTTACTTGAGTTTACTCGCTTGAACTTCACACTTGCTTGTATTCTTGAACTCACTCATTTTCATTTCACATTAGTTTAATTTTTTTCTAGTAATATGAGGGTGTCGAATACTACAAAAAATGTACAGCTCATATTTTTTACAATGAAATGAGTTTCAACCACTCACCCTTCTCAAATTTTCACTCATATTCTAATGATTCAATCAATACTTGTATGTTGGTTCCAATTGAGTTTCAATGACAACGCGAATGATTGAATATGTGTGGCAATTTCTTGATTTCTTGCACTTGAATGTCATTAATCATGCATGAATTTCATTGTTTGGTACTCAAAATGTGTATGATTGTATGAGATATATTATCAAAACTAGAAAGAAAAAAGCATAATGCAATTAAGTGAATATTCACCATTACATGGAACAAAAAATGTGCATAGATCTCCTTACTCAATTTCATGTGAATCTAGGAGACAATCACCACAAAAAAAATATTTTTTGTAATTTTAGATACAATTAGTTCTTTACACCTAAGAAAAATTATGTTTTCAATGATAATTTATCCTTTGTTTCCTCTCAAAAAAGTTTGAATATCCACCCTTTACAAACTTTTGTCAAAGTTGATTTTCACATAATTATTATATACACTTCTTTGATATGAAAGAAAATGTTTTCTATCATAAATGTATGTGTATAATATAACATTGTTAGATGATAGTGAAATTGATTGTTAATTTAGTCTCTTAATATATCCCATATAACTTCAAATAATTGCAATAATGAAACCAAGTTGCATAACTTACAAGAGAAAAACTATAATAGAAGAGTACAAACTGCCAATAGTTGAAATACGAATCTTTTGATTAAAAATTGTAATAATATTGTCCTAAGATACAACAATACAATTTCTCTCTAAGAATCTGAACCTTTCTCTTGAGTTCTTCTTGATATTTTATATAAAATAATTATAAATTATTTTTTTTGCAAATGCAACCTTTTAGGAACTAACTAATAAGACTAGAAAGAATTTCCAAATATTAAATAGTCCTTGTCCACACATCCACTTCTCCATCGAATATATGTTGTTCAAATCAATAATATTGATGGGGAAAATTTAGCCAACCACTCCAAATTTGACCTGAGTGGATAGTTGTAAGATATTATCTTCCTATAGGCGATATCCAAATTTGTATACTTTTGATAGGTTGGAGTAGTTGAGAATAACATTTTAACCTGGTAGTAAATGTAAAAATCGTCCCTTAATTTATTCACTATAGTTACCCCCTGCAATGTTCCACTCATATTTGAAAATTTCTTTGACTTTGCTTTGGTTACTAACAAAGCCTCTTTGTATGCATCCAAAGACATGAACTTGCTATTTTGATCCCAGGGCATGCCCATTTCTTTCATAACATTAAATCTTGAATTTAATATCTCTACCTCCTTTTTACTAGTCTACAATTGTCCTGAGCTTGTTGGAAAATGGGTATTTTGGTTGAAACTTTATTATCATCCATTATGACATAAGTTCTATCTTAAACACCTAGAGTTTGTAGCTATTCTTGATTCCCATAGTTAAGGAATTTCACTATTATTGAGGCAATATGAGAATTGTCTCCTAACTCCGATTGAATTTTCCCAATGGCATGTTTAATGTTGTAGAAAAAATTTGATTCATCCACAATGATACTGATCAATCCTCACATTTTTGAAATACTTATCACTATTTAAACCCAATAAAAATGTCTTGCTTCAATTAAAGAGCGTGTTTCACTTGGTTGATCCTTCAACCAATCCAATTCCCTCTACAATCTTGCTCTTAGGTCTCAATATTTATGGATTGTTGCATTATTTTTCAGCTAATTCATATCTTATATTGTTAACCATGAGTATTTTATTGAGATTTTCAATTTCAATATCATTTATACTCAAATCCAACATTTTTTTATTCATCTTCTCAGAAGGATCAACTGGTGTTGATGGTGTTGAGGAAGTTAATGAACATACAAGCTCAATCTTTTCTTTCATCAAGATTTCAATTTGTTGCACATCATTCTCAACATGCATATTCTATTCAATCATAGGGAATAACAAAGTGTTCCTTTTCTTTTTATGTAGCTTCCAATTCAAGTGTTTGGACATGTTCAATACCTATCATTTTTAACTCTCAACACCTGAATTTAAGTGTCCTTAGAATTGATTAGGGATTTTATGGAAGATGAATCCTTTGGGTCTACCCCAACCTAACAATACATTGCTCCAAGTCTTAAACTTTCATATATGTGGTTCTTGTAGCAATTTGTTCCTACTTCAATTGATTAGTGACCTTTGTAAAAATAATTCCTAATTTTGAAGCATTCACATCAGTATTTGTTAAAATCTTGAAGATAATCTCTCTAGTATGTCTATGCAAGTCCATCTAATCCACTAAATGTGTATTTTTTCAATCTATGGTGAACTTTTTTGCCCTGTAATATTTGTAGTCTTAATTGTCTGAGCTTTCAGTTCCAAAACTGCCATGTTCAACTATCCTTTTTTCATAATTTAAAGCTACTTGTGACCTTTTGTAAGAAGGTCTTGAGCCTTGCCTCCATAACTATGTATAAGTTGTTAATTTTTCTTAGGGTTATATTTTTATTTACTTTAGATAATTTAATTTAATTATTTACATATTGAATTCACCCCACAACATCATCACATCATTATCAACATATGAAATGATATAGAAAGAAGAATATCATAATCAATGTAGCAGAAGATAAATGGACAATAGAAGAAAATAATTCACACATAAAGACACTAGGATTGGTCGGACACCAGGGAAAAACCCCACAAGGGAGAAATCCCTTTCAAAATATTCTTCTTATTAGATTGTCATAAATGTCTAGTAAAGAGAGAGTACAATAATCCAATTCTTCATTCATAATACTTTCAAGAAATATCAACCAAATTATATCCCATAGATTAACCCAACAATAACAATAATCAAAATCATGATTCAGAAGCCTACGGTCAACTGTCAACATCTCCTATCAACTGTCAGAATCTATGATCAATTGTCAAAAAACCCTAAGTCTTGGTTGCACAGAGTTGACGGTCATGTGTGTGGATGAAGAGTTTAGGCCGCACACATAGGCTTGTATGCATGCGATTGTGACCAAAATTTTTATGTGACAAACCTGTGGTTGTGAACCAAAAACCCTAATCTACACGTGCGAACTCGAACCCTGCAATTTTAGACCCATGCGAACAAATTCCCCGAGAACCAATTACAGACCTGTGCGATCCAAAACCAAAAAAGAGAAAAGAATAATGCTTAATGATGATGTCCAAATGAGGGTCACTTGACTTGTATTTATGACCATCCAAGGGTGTCCAATTTCTTCTTAGGGTCGACCTATCCTTTTGTGCACATATGGATTTTCATAATAAAATTTTATTTTTCCTTAACCAAATTAAATTCTTCCAAGATATTTCTTGATGAGGAAGACTATCCAAAGGAGGGAATTTGTCTCTAAGCTACCAAATTAACATTCCCTCTCATCTAGGGAGAAATTACCAACTGCAACATATGTCTGATCATAAACATCTCGTGAACAAATGTTGTCTTTTGTCATCTCTGCTCATCCCTGCTCATCCATGCTTATCCATGCTTATCTCTGCTTGTCTATGATTATCTTTTCTTTCCCTTTATCATATGTTGAATTCTCTTGAATCTAAAAAAAAATTAATTTGACATCAGAGGGGAGCCCGAACTACCACCCTCACTAACATCAGAGAGCTTATCTCAATCTAGAACAACATCGGGGAGTCTTGCTCAACCTGGAACCACATCGAGGAGCGTAGCTCAACTCAGAACCCACTGAAAATGAGAAAATTCCTATGAGACACTCTCACATCATGTTCATGACAATGGAGAAGGTCCTATGTGACACTCTCACCCCAATTCAATGCACATAGGGGAGCATCTGACTACTACCCTATATCAAGAAATAGGTGAGATACCACTTACCAAGCAAGGATCACAACTATCCCATTGCGCAATCAATGGTTGAGATACCAATTGACATACGAGGTAAGGATCACAACCATCTTATTTCCTATCGATCTTCCTAGAAATGACCCTCAAAATTCATGTGGTGGAACACCTGCATCATAATCCATCTTGGGTGAGATACCTAACTTACCAAAGGTAAGGATCACACACCCCTAAGCCTCCTTAACCCGTTGGCCAGATGGGGAGGGACAAACTCAACAATTTCAGCTTGTGGGTATCATGCCAACTAGGGTATACTATGCTAGACCAAGATAGGGGGAGATACCTGACTTGTCAAAATGGACAAGGATCATGCAGACACTATGGGTGAGAATAGGGAGATACCCAACCTAATGTAAGAGTAGGGATCACGCACACCTATTGTCCATAGTTCCCTCAACCCTAGGATCTTTTTGATTCAATTCATCACCTTGGGAGATCGGACAACGGGGAAGAGATAGCTCAGTGTCCTTGATCAGCCCAAACCCTTACTTGGGAGGGTGACATCCATCAATCCATGTTTCTCTCTCTGAATATCATAAACATATCAAAGTGCTCATTTCTGGTACCAATTCAAAAAATTCACTGAAGAGTTCAGTCACACTACCTCATACATTACCAAGAGTAGTAGTCCTTTGTTTTCCTATTCATGTAAGACATCAAATCAAATATTATGTTATAACAAGTACATATCATAAAGTGATACCTTATTCTTCTTCGATTCTAATGGATGTAGCAACCACTAGCCTAAGTTTGTCTCATACAATAACACTGCCTCAATCTATGAAGATATCTCTATCCAAACTATATATACGACATTATATTCCAATCAAATCCCATTCTTTTTGTCACATTGTATCATTTTCTTATCCAAAAATTTCTCAAATAGCTCTCCAAAGAGCTTCCTTAAATAAGCTTGCTACAAAGTACTCAACCTCGGTTGTGCTTAAATTTATTGACTCGTATTTCCTGCTCATCTAAGATATCATGGCAGATCCCAATCTACAGTAACACCCAGATGTTCTCTTCTTATAAATAATGTTTCCTACCTAGTCAACATCAGTGCATACATGCAATCTTACATCTCCCATAGTATATATTAGACCAATATTTATCATCCCATGCAGTTTATTTCAAAATTTTCTTGACGACAACCCAATTTTTACTCAAGGCGTTCACTACAAATCATATATCCATATGTGTGTTCTCAAGGAACATCAATGTCTCATTCAAATGTCGATAATCATAGGAGTATGCCAAGTCATATCCAACAACAACTCTGCATAATTTATTGAAATTCAATTCCATCATGGTGTCCAAGGATTTGCATTCCATCTTTCCAAATCTCTCCACTAGATTCATGCCATATTTTCCATGAGAAAGGAAGATTTATCTGGGTCTTTTCCAAACATTTAATCCCAGAAAGTAATACATCATAGCAAGATCCTTCGTCTCGAACTTGGAGGCTAAATCCCTCTTTCTTTGTTTATCAGAGGCTCATTATCTGCCAATAATATATTGTCAACATATAAAACCAAAATCAAAGTCATACCTTGAACCATTTTGCAGTAGAGGCTTGGATCAGCATTGCTTCCATACAAGGCTCGAGGAGCTTGCTTCAAATCATAAGATGAATCTACAAACATAACATTGACTAAAACAATATACCAAGCTTAAAAAAATTCAATATTGTGCAATCAAATCAACCAAGTCTACTTATCAAGCCTTAAATTCCAAACCAAAACTAATATAAAAGCCATGGAATTTTCTGCCAATATCACTATTAAAATTTTCAATCCAAGTCCCCAAGTAGAGCTCACACCCAAGTACCAATTTACAACCTTATCTATTTTTCATGTCAACAATTGTCATTTATCAAACAATATCGAGCCAATACTTCATTAAGTAATCCACATGATCATAATATGAATAATTTCTGCCACTAAATGTGAATTCATACACTAAGGAAAATTCATATAAGTTTTTATCATTCATTCATTGTGAAATCTATGTAATAACCAAAATATAAATTATTACATACTGAGGAGCAATCCTTTATTGTCATACTAGCTCCAATGATCAAATCAAGACAAATAACATACTTATATGCATACTGCAGACCCCTTCAAACACAAGATGAGTTAATACATTCATATTTTCTACAACATAAAAGTCTCTGCTTAAGACAATAATCATGTCAATTATGAGATTATCCTCAAGGTTCCATAAGTGATGTTTCTGTATATTTTTGTCCTGCAACGCAAGTGAGAGTATATTACAAAAGGTAGACTGCTTCAAATTTTCTATAGAGGTATTTCTATCAAACAACCTTCATTTGGATCCCTGAAATAAGTCAAACATTATGTATATCTTACTGTTCATTTTATTTCCATAGAAATTTCTATCATGCACTCTTGATTTCATGCATAAGGTTTTATATTTTTGTATCCTATAGGCTCAACCACTCCCATGGCTCTTCTTCTGTGCAACTAGGAGGCCTATAGCTGCACCCTTAGGCCTTTCTCCCAACAGTTGGGGCTTGAAATAGGAGAAATACTCTTTTCTCAAATCATAATTTGTCAAAAACTTCTCCCTTTAACAAAATCATACAATCATCTTATTCATGTCCAAAACCTTGCCTCATTGAAAAAGAGTCTTATATTCATTTACGAAAAATAATAATAGGTGTTGGTAACTCATGGAGAGTTTATCCCTTTGAATGGAAAGCCTCTTCAATCATCTTTAATCAAGACATTAACTTGTCTATCATAATATTGTCCTACAACAATAAAACTATGAAAATCAAACTATCCCAAGTTCTAAAACATCTACGCATCATACAAAATCATCATTAGCTATTTCATTGTTACAAATGAACATCAAATATTCATCAAATATTAGTGTCATATAATTAGGGTAGTTGACAAGAGTATTGTCATACTTCAAGGATCACAATCACAACATCAATTCTTGTTCACATCAAGTCAAGGCATCCAATTTTTTCCACATTGTCAAATTTACTAATCTAATCAACACCTAATAAAGATCAACAAGAAGATATTTATAATTTTATCATCAGGGTTATCATGCTTATCATTAACAATAGTATCAAAATCAATGGTTTTGACGTACTTTCAAAAAATCCAACATTTCTAATAAAATGTAAGATACTTGCCAAATATCAAGTGCACCAATATATCACATGTGCCATAAGTCAAAATTACTTTCATATGCATGAAGGTCATACTCTCTTCATATCTCAGGGCTTACCTTTCCATCCAATATTGCAGCTAAATCATAATGTTGAAACAATATACTATACATACCTTGTACTATTCATATACATTTGCAACTTGTAATACTTATTTTTTATTAACAGTTGTAGCACTTGAAATTTCTAGATTTTATTCTACTTTGTCAACTTTGCGAAAACCTTCAGCAAATACTTCTTCCTATTCCAAGACCAACTCTTCACTTCTTGCACTAGCTCTCTTTTCCTGCAATTTAGATGATCCTTAAGAAGGATCTACTTATCACATCTCATCTGGAAGTTAGAAGTATTCAGATACTCAAATATTCATGCAAGAAGCAATATTCAAATCAATAAATCTAAGCAAGAATAGTTTCATAAAGAAATAACATAAATATAAAAGGTACTTATCTTTTAACAAGAGGTAATCAACTCCCATTTTAACCATCTTTCAAGAGTTATTATGGTTTAGTATCCATGTAAAAATGTTGCCTTCAAATATTTCCAATTTTCTTCATCAACAACAAGGCCTAATTGAGACTAGGCCATCTAGGGTTGCATTGAATCTTGTCACAAGTACTAGATCAACATCTCATTGACTATGCTAGGGTTTCAAGACTACATAACTCAAAACATTTTTCATATTCCAGGGTTTCTTTCAAAACCTAACCTTATGTTATCCTTCAAACCCTAATAACCAGATTGCCTAGGGTTTCCTTCAAACCCTGGTATTATTTTAGGTCTCCTCCATATTCTCCTTACTCCATCAATGTTTTTTTCACAGGGGTGATCTTCAATGACTTTTCTTCAGCCAAAATTTGATACCATGTTATTTTTTATTAGGGCTATATTTTTCTTTGCTTTAAATAATTTCATTTCACTATTTACATATTGAATTCACCCCATAGCATCATAACATCATTAGCAACATATGAAATTATATAGAAAGAACAATATCATCATCAATGCAATGGAACATAAGGGAACATTAGAAGAAAATCATTCACACATAGAGACACCAGGATTGGTAAGAGACTAGGGCAAAACCCTACAAGGGGGAAAACCCTTCCAAATTATTATTCATATTAGATTGTCATAAAATTTTCAGCAAAGAGAGAGTACAATAATCAAATTATTCATTCAGAATACTATCTATCAAAACCAACCAAAGTATATCCCATAGATGAACCCAACAATAATATTAATCAAAATCATGATTCAGAAGCATGTGGTCATTTTTCAAGCATGTGGTCTTTAATTTGAATATAATTGGACACTTCTTTGATATAAAATTAATCTGATTAGAGTTGAGGCTCTTTCTGAAAAACTCTAATGAACATTGTCTTACTCTAGTATTCCTTTTGAATTGATATCTGGTTGCAATCTGAAAATTCATCAATAATAGAAATTATAGTTGCACCAATGACATTATGTATAGGATATTCCATGTTTGGAAGTGGGTAACTGTCTTTTAGTGATGCCTTGTTTAAATTCATAAGGTCAACACATAATCTAAACTCACCACTTTTCTTCCTTACAGGAACAAAATTAGCTACCCATATTCAATATATTTTTGGAACTATAATTTTGGCATCCAACAATTTCTTCACTTCTTTCTCTATTGTTGGCAACAAAATAGGATTGATTTTCCTAAGCTTCTGCTTGAAAGGCTTAGAACTAGGTTTCAATGGAATCTTATGCCAAATAATAGATGTATCATAAGTTTTTAAGTCTTGATACTAACAAGAAAGTACATCTATGTATTATTTAAATAAGCTTATGTACCTTTCTTTCACCTCATGTCGCAACAAATTAGCTTTTTTGACAAAATTGGGTTCTTATATTATTCCAATATTATAATCTTTTATTTCTTCTACATGTTCCTTTGCAAATGAACTAATTGGTATGTCATTTTTATTGAAGAGAATTTCCAATGGTACCAGTCCTCTAGGAATAAAATTATTTTTTAATTGTACAAGTTTATGATAAGTTATTATTTTATGATAACTAACATTGAAAGTGAGATTTTCTTATTTGTACAACCTTATTTCAAGGGGGTTCAGTATTTTGAAGCACTCTTCAAGGATCTAGTTGGATGCCTTATTCAAGTAATCCTTGAAGTACTTTCTAAATTACCACAAGTTTTTTTTAAAGAGATGAATAATTATTTGGAAGGCGATGCCTCAGAAGTGAAAGTTGATACCACCCTCTTTATAATTTAGAAAGGTAAGAGTCCAGGTTCAAATGGCATTATTTTTCAATTCTTCTATGCCTTCTATGATTTACTAAAAGAAAATATTCTAAAGGTGGTAATTGAGTCCAATAAATTTGGAAAATTTTTTGGGTCCATCAATTGCACCTTTATTACTCTTATCCGAAAGAAGAAGAATGGTGATACCTTAGATGATCTTAGACCTATCTATTGCCACAATGTCATCAATAATATTATAGATAAGGTCATTAGCCACCCCCTAAGTAAGTTTTGATCAAAAACATTTTGGATGAGCAATTTTGTTTCCATTAGAGAAGATAGATACATGTTGTACTTTCACTTTCCTGGGATGCCATTGACTCTTTGTAAATCTCACAAAACATCTAAATATCATCCTTAAGTTTGACCTTACTAAATACTATGATTAGATGAGTTGGAATTTACTTAAATTAGTCCTCTTGCAGACGGGGATGAGCCTTTCTTCTATGAATTGAATTGAATAATCGATAATGGAAGAAAATTAAGAATTGGATAAGATCCAGGATTAGGAACTATTGAGGATTATCATATTCATATCCCCCTTATCTATGCTCTCCATTAAGCAGGTGTTTTCACATTAGAATATGACAAAGCACAAACTCCTCATTTGAGCATAAGAGCAAGTTGGAAATCAATAGGTTTGCTAGGTTTTAAAGGAAAATAGCTAAGTGGGTGAATTTCATTAGACTTATAGTCTCCAATTTTATTAAGCTCAAGTAAGAAGTGGAATGTGAGAATTGTTGTTCTAAAGATTCTGGCAAGAGTGAATTCACAAAAAAATTAAGATATGAAGATTTTATAGAATCTCATTTTAGTTGTATCCCATAATGATGATCAAGTAGGCTCTGAAAAGTTTGCACTCCTCTAAATGGAAAATTACTCTTAGGATTGCACTAAATAAGAAACT
Organism: Pinus albicaulis; assembly: GCA_034641835.2. NCBI lineage: Eukaryota > Viridiplantae > Streptophyta > Pinopsida > Pinales > Pinaceae > Pinus > Pinus albicaulis. The sequence continues at coordinate 1,316,496,111 of CM076575.1, forward strand.
TTTGATGTGAGATAATGGTCTTGAAAGGGGTTGGATGGTCCTAATCATGCTCCTTATGCAAATAAAAACAAGAGGAAGTATCTCACTTACACATATCTTGTCCATATTCAGTGAAGGTTCTAAGGCTTGTTTAAGTTGAATTTAAGTAAAATTCTCAATGGGATAAAGCAGGATTGAAAGAATACGTGAAATTTTGGCTCAAAGAACATTCAATTGGAAATTTCGAAGTATTTCCTTATGTGTTTGTTAATAACATTTGGTGGTATGCCTCAAGGACGATTTCATCCCTCCTAATATTGTTGCAAGTTTTGTTCTAAAATAATGTATTAGGTGTATAATTATGTTTGATTTAGACTATGCCATCACTTGGGGTTATTCCGTTGGCGCTAGTCAAGGCCAGCCCCCTATTTCATTAGTGCCAGTTTTTGATAATTGTAACTAAGCTTGGTCTTCATAATGAGATAATCGTAATCATGACATTGTATATTCTTTATAAAAAACCAAAGAGAAAATATATTTTATTAAGGAGTATGGATTTCATACTCAAGTTTGAATCAAAAGCATATGCTTTTAGGTTTTCTAGGTCTTTATATGATAAATAATATTATTGGCCATGTATCATAGTCCCATTTGAACTCATTCTAATAAAGAGATATTTATTTTAGATATCATTTTGGGATTCAACTGCGTTAATTAAGTCATTCATCTATGACCATTTCCATGAGAGGTAGTCGTAACTGACTAGTTTCTCATGACTTTTGAATAGTCCACTTAGCACTCATTGCATTGGGTGATGCTCACAGGGGTGAAGAAGTCGGATTAAAACTAGTGAAATGACGTTTGTTTGAGCCACCTTTGATCAATGATCAAGGAAGTGATGTTCAGCTGCCTTCTATTGAAGATTTCTGGCCAGAATTTCAGGATGAGCTCAAGGAGGATACCATTCTTGACAGGAGGACAAGTGCATCTAAGAAGGGAAGTGGTGACTACCTTCGAGTTGGGCTCAAAGGCAGTAAGCCAAGCAAGGAAAATTGGATGGAATTTGGAAAGGTGAGGGAGTTGTACCCTCATCTACTGAACAGGTAATCAAATTATTTTGGGTCCAAAAGCTTCCCAATGGGGAGGTGTTTTCAGGAGTTCATGAATTTTGCTCAAAATTGAAAGTGCTTGAAATTGTACTGAGCCTGAGAAACCGGGTAGATATCATCTTTTTGATTCCGACGCCACGAATGGTTCGAAAAAATGATGTCGTATGAGGGAGATGTCGCGTTCTGATCATTTTCCCAAACAACTAAAATTGCGATAGGTTTGACTGGGATGCCTAGTCAGCATGCAGGTGTACAGTCAACAAAAGTAGAATATTCTAGGAATATTCCATTTTCTGTAAGGCAATGATGTTTTGCCACGTGGCACATTCTGGATCATTGATGGTTGTACCAAGGATTTTTTTTGGACCTATGGATGGGTGACATGTGGCCAACCCTGAGGCTGCCATGTGTCCCCTGTACAATTCAGTAAAATTTTGTTGGGGTCCAGGGCGTTCGACCCTGTGACCTCCAGCACTCCCGCATAGTCTTCCACCAACTCCTCTATGCTTTGGAACTCAACCTATAAGCACTCCACATTATTTTATCTTGTAATGAAATGCACGTTTGGGGGGGACCACTGGTGGTCCCAACCTACTGGCGGCCCTGTTTGAATGTTCACATGGCAGCACTTAAACCGCGACATAAGTTGTTACGTCTGACGGTTCCGAAAACCATTACTCTGGCGGCTAACCATTTACTATATCACATGTGTGGTTCTGACTTTTTTTGCGGTTGACGATTCCATAACCATAACACTTGGCGACATTGAAAGCATTGATCACATGCGCAGTTTTTTTGTTATAAGCCAAAAATTCCGAATGGGTGGTTGGGCTTGGCGGTTAGCCTAACTGCGAGGCTCGGGGGGTCAGCATGTGGCCACCCCCCCCCCCCCCCCCCCCCCCCTTAACCACAAAAATTTAATGTTACGGCTTGATTTTTGGCAGAAGGTTTAGCACGCCTATAATTTCGGAGGTTATGTCGAAATTAACTGCAGTCCTCCAATTTTAGTGGAGGTTTTGTAGGGGACATTGGGAAAAAGCTTAGCTAGGTCAATTTTCGACCAATTTGGGTGAAACAAGAGTCTACCTAGACTAATTTAAGCATGCTGGAGCCATTGGTGCAAATAAAACAACCATTGGAGGCTTGTAAACACATGCATTTAAAAATTTTTGAGCATAATGAAAGATGGACATGCCATTGGGAGTTGGACTAGCAAATGCAGCCCAGGAGGGGTGTACTGCTTCATCATGCTGTTGGGGCCCTTGTTTTGAATACTTATTTTGAACACTCACTTTGAATGTTTTGAATTTTGAGTAAAGAGCAGATCTCTGGGTTGCGGAACGACACATGGCAGTCGCAACCAAGTCACAACTACACTAAGTCGCGGAGCTACCAAGGTGGCAAGGAAGAAAGATATAGCTGAAGAAATTAGAAGCATAAGCACAGACGGAGAAAAGATACAGCGGAAGACAAAGAGAAAAACTCATAGATAACAAGAGAGAAGTCAGAAGCCGCTGAAGAAGAACACAAGAGGAACTAGCAGTTGCGATGGCGGGTGAATAAATAGCAGTCACCCAGTCGAAAGAAGTAACAAATGCGACAGAAGGGAAAAATGCAGAGCAACTGAAGAGGATTGAGCAAATGTTGCAGCGGGAATCCGTTATGAGCATGATATCTCTATAGTTCCTAGGCTTCCCTTATCTATCCTCCTATCCTAGGAAATTTTTGTGACAGACTTGTAACGATCTTGTTGTGGAAGCGATGTAACTATGGATTTGGTTGAAGATTATTAATATACATGCAGGTTGCTATCTGATTCTATGAGTTACATGCATGCATGATGTCTGAGATGCTTTAAAATTTTATTTGCTTAATACCTAGTTGATATTCTGAATGTTCTTGCATATATATGATGTTGATGCAATCAATTCTATGATAATCATGAGTTGCGGATCCCTCCATCACCATTGATCTCTTCCCCTCTTGCATGCGGTCGCGGCACACCTTGGGTGAGACTCTCTGCTCTCCGAAGTAGGGTGACAATGCCGGCATGGTTCTAGACTACAGCGGATACCCTTGTTGGCCCTAACCTATGAACCTAGGTCTTGCCTGCGAGACTTGTTTCTTCGCCAACAAATGGTTCTGTTGCCGGGACCTGACACGTTATGAGGGGAACTAGATCATGGTATCGATAATTTTCGAAGGAGAAATATGGTGATGGTGGGATAACCATCTAGACTAGTTTTTTTCTCAGCAAGTGGAGATGACGAATCAAAAGGAGGGGGTGCTCAAGAAGGATCTCGTCCTTTTCTCTGATTCCACTAGTGATACCTACGAAATCCTTTGGGGAAAATTCCCTAGCGACCTCTACAATTGGTTGCGGAGATTGCAGACCAGGGTACCTAGGGATAGCTCGTGGAAGATAAACCGCAAGTGGGTGCACGGGGATCTGGTGACCCTGCATCGGTTGGATACTGAGTTAACACGCGCGGTGGATTTTTGGGTAGAGACCACTTTGGACGGATATATTGTGGAGTTCATCGCCGAGTGCTACCAATCCTTCTCGAAGGCTGAGGCTATCTTTCGCTCTGGGCTAAGAGGGAAACTGCTCAAGGAGCTCCCGCTGTGGATTAAGGCCCTGATGGTGGACGAAGGGCTGATGGAATTCCAAAATTTGAACATGGGAGCGTAAACCTCCAGTGTTGGGGGAAGGGTTGAAGGGATAGATGCTACGTGAAATGTGAAGCGGGGGAGTGGGGAATGGATGTCAAGGCCGCAAGGAGGTTGAGGGAGCGACGTGCACATCGGAGGGCGCAGATCGCCGACAGGTGGTGAGAAAGGGTGATACGGGAGTTGAAGCAACGGGAAGACAATAGGAAGAAGCAAGAAGAGGTGCCTCAGAGGATGGGAACTATGGACACTCAGGCGGGGACCCAGGAGATGGAAGGGACTGTTGTGGGAGTGCGGCGGATGCATGGGAGCCTGGTTGGGAGAGAATGGGAGACGACGACTGACGAAGACGATGCAGGTGTGTAGCCTGAAGGAAGTTCCGATGGCGAATGGTACGTCGTGATGCAGCAGTTGTTTCAAGAGCGGACGACATTCATCTCTCCAGGCAGCCCTACTTCCAAAAATTTACATGGCAAGGATCCCTACCTTCCCCTGGTACTCTATCAACCTTTAAGTAATATTTTCATTAAGTTACAAGCATTGAGTCAATTGCACAACAGTTCATTGTCGATAGCGACACACGTTAATAGCAGCGTCGCTAGTAGTATTGCATTCCCCAGTGGAACAGTCACGCAACCAGGACCCGGTGGGTTTATCCTGGTCAACCCTTCGCAAGTAAATATGGCCGGTTCATTCACCCAGTATCTAGAATTCTCTGGCCGAGGCAATGATGACATGGAGCAACACTGGTATCTCTGCGAGGCCATATGGAGGGCCCGATAGACGCCAGACGCAGGGGAGCTAATAGAGTTCCAGAACACGCTTAGAGAAAGGGCTCTGCGACGGTTTATCAAGTGGTCCGAGGCCCATCCGAATCCAGTAATCACTGTCGTTCAGTGAGATTTTGTCCGCGAATTTAAGCTTCCCCAGACAGACCAGCAGGGTCTGTCCGAGCTCTGGGAGATTAAGCAAAAAGAAGGGGACACTACATGGGAGCTGATGTGCCGATTCAAGGACGTGATCGGGAAACTCAACTACCCGATCAACCCAAACCATCAGAGGGACTGGCTCATCAAGGCTCTGCTTCCCTTGACACAAACCCCCCTCACCCAGCAGAAGATTGACAACTTGCAGGATGCTCTGGAGCAGGCCATGAAGATAGAGGCCATGGCGGGCTACCCTCAGGAATATTGGGGAGGGCCAGCCCTATAGGATCCTTCTTTGGTGGGATTGCAACATCAGATCGCCAGTCTGACTGAAAAGCTCAAGGAGATGCAGCCTATAACACCAGTCAGGCTGAACGTTTGGTGCACTCACTACCTGGTCGAAGGCCATGTCACAACCGAGTGTCCCCGGTTGCGTGGCACGGGTGTGGGAACCTCCGTTGTGGCAATCCAGGGAGGTCCACCCATGGGGGGAGGCACGGTGATGAATCCACAGGGGGTGTACCAGCCGTAACAGCCTTACGCGGGGTTCCCACCTCAACCAAACCCAACCGCCACGGACTATTGCGAAATTTTTCGGATGCTAGGGCATCAACCTCATATGTGCCCAATACTGTAGAAGTACTCCAACGTCCCAAAAAATGCATATTTTGAGTTTTGTGCTTCCACGACTCACAACACCGAGCAGTGAAGAGATCTCGATGCGCTAGTGGACCGGTTGGACCGACCCTCCTATTGGGTGAATGAGGCTTCCAGGGGCCGAGGAGGCGGTATGCGCGGCGGCCGCACAGGGGGGCGAGGTCCACTGAAATGCTACAACTCTGACCAGGAGGGTCATGTGGCCTGGGAATGCCCCCTTCCCCAGTGTCCCTAGTGTTCCCAGTGTCGCGTGAATGCCCATGCAACAGAGCACTGCCCGGAACTTATCAAGAAGTGGGAGGAATGGGCACAGCAGAGGGGCACGAATCTGGTAAACTCCGAACCTCGGGGAACCGTGACTCTGGCCATGTAGAATGTAACTATTGTGATGCGAGGCAGAAAGAATACGGGGGAGGACGCTCGCAGAAACGAACCAGCACGGGTTATCCAGCTCGCCTCTCCGAAACAATTGATTAGGTTGGACACACAGAAGAAGTACTTCCAGGAGGCAGTGGTGACATTTGCTCAACTAGAGGGAGCCAGAGGCCCTGAAGCACCCCTAATGACTGATTCTAAGGGACAGAGCGCCACGGGGACCCTGATTGAAGAATGGCTCCAGTTGTTCCTCAGGATTGTTGACGATGCTTCGATGCGGGAACAACTCAAGCATACCTTGGAGGACGCGATGTAGGGGAATACAGGGTTGGGGGAACATTTGAACACAGCACCCCAGTATGTGTAGCGAGTCAAGCAGAACAAGCAACGAACGGGGAAATATTTCTGGCTTAACACGAAGGTTGCGGGATTCCAAATCAGCGACACCATGCTTGATTTAGGATCCGATGTCAACATCCTATCGAGGAAGACGTGGGAGACCCTTGGCTGGCCACGGCTGACCTACTCGCCAATCCAGCTCAGAATGGCAAACCAGTACTACATTGTGCCGATCGGCCGACTCGAAGGTGTCGAGGTCGACATTGTAGGGGTGAATACTTACACAGATTTTGAAGTTATTGATACTATGGAGATAAGGATCCTTACCCTACCCTGTTAGGCATTGATTGGGCTTTTGAGAATTATGCCATCATTGACCTCAAAAAGGAGCTGATGATTTTTGAAGATGGAGAGGTCCGGGTCACTCAACCTCTCGACCCGTATCAAGGCCCGAGGTATACCGAAACTGTGGATAACCGGGAGGATGCTCAGATGTTGGACAATCTTTATCAGATGACAGCAGGGAAACGGGAAGACTACATTAAAACGACCACATCCGGCTCCGTCAGCTGGCGTAGTGTCCAGAGCTCGAAGCTGGGATTGGAACTAGCCTGGGAAGACTGGCAGCAAGGTGGGTATGAGACTAGCACGCGGAGGTGTGCCAACATTGCCCGAGTCCGTTGGGTTGCTGCCGAGATTAGGGAATATCCCACCTTGTCGAACATGCAAACCGTCAACACCTTTATTGCAAAAGTAGAGGACACGATACCAGAAGGAAGCAGGATACCAATTTTGGACGTAGCGCTGCAGTCCACATCAGCCAGGTGGTGGAAAAATCACCACAACACCCTGTCGCGGTGGAGTCGCGTAGCGGAGGCTTTGAGGGCGCGGTTCAAAGAAGACGAAGGACCTCGGAGCAGGCATAGGTACCAATGGACCTATGATCCGAGGGACCACCTAAAAACCTGTGAGGTGTAGTGGCAAAGTATAGGGTACCTGGAAGAGCTGTGGGTACATCATTTCATCCACTCCTTAGATACCATTCCCCACACATGGTACTTAGAAGAAGAGAGAAAAAGAGGAACCAGCTCCTGGCAGGAAGTCGTGAAAAAATTTGTGCGGTACTTTTCCTTCGAAGGAGAGACCAAGATGGTGTCCCAGGCACTACACGCTATCAAGGGGGTATTTTTTCTCCAGGATCCGGGGACTGACGGGAGCACCTTCACACTACATCCTGAGGCGAGGCGTGAGTTGGCTTGCCAGCGGATCGATGGTGAACCAGACGATGATGGTCTGGAGGACCTAAGGCACCTGTACTTCGAAGAAAAGGAAGGCGAGTGAAGCATCAAAGATGAGCCACCCACTGAGGGCATCCATCTACTCCCGCTGAAGACAAAGAAGCTGAACATCAGTATGGAGGAAAAACCCAAACTGGCTACGGTTGGAGACTACTGGGATGAGGAGACGACAAAGGAAATTTTCAGCCTCCTCCAGGAATATGAGGACCTCTTTCCTTCATCAGTTTCAGACTTAAAGGGCATCAAAGGTGACCTCAAAGAAATGCAGATTGTGCTGAAACTGGACACCAGGCCCGTGAAGCATCGACCCTATCGGTTGAACCCGCGGATCAAAGAAAAAGTCAAGATGGAGATCGATAAGATGCTGGCAGTAGGTCTAATCTTTCCTGTGGAAGAAGCAGAATGGGTTAGTCCTATCGTCATTCAGAATAGGAAGGATAAGTAAGAAATTTGAATCTGTGTCGACTACCGAAGTCTGAACAACGCCTGCATCCATGATCTGTTTCCCACTCCTTTCAACGATGAATTTTTGGATCATGTTGCGGGAAATGAAGCGTACTCCTTCACTAATGGCTTTTCAGGTTATCATCAGGTGCGCATTACGGAAGAAGACAAGATGAAGACAACGTTCACCACCGAGTGGGGATCATTCGCATACCACGTGATGCCGTTCGGATTGAAGAATGCCCCGGCCGTGTTTTCCCGAATCGTCATTGCTGCTTTCTGGGAGTATATCCACAAGTTCCTGGAAGTCTACATGGACAATTGGACCGTCTACAGTTTGCTGAAGAAACACGCCACCCTGTTGCATATCATGTTCGATCGGTGTCACTAGTTGCATATTTCCTTGAACTGGAAGAAATTCATTTTTGCAGTTCCTTTTGGCACGCTGTTAGGACACGTGGTGTGCAAGCAAGGGGTCTGCGTCGACCCTGCCAAGGTAGACGTGATCGTCCATATGGAAGCCCCTGAAACGGTGAAGCAGTTGTGGGCAATTCTAGGGCACACAGGTTATTACCAATGGTTTATCCAGAATTATGCAAAGATCACTGCTCCTTTAGAAAAGCTCTTGCGAAAGTCAGAAGTGTTCTAGTGGATAGAGGAGTGTCGGATGGCCCTTGACACCCTGAAGGAAAAACTGGCAACGACGCCTATTCTGGTTCACCCGGATTGGGAGAAGTAGTTCCACGTGCATATTGACGCTTCCAGTATTGCACTTGGGGCTATCTTGGCGCAACCATGGGAGACGACAGTTGACCACCCATTTTACTTCGCCAGCCGCAAGCTGTCTAACGCAAAGCGGAATTACACCACTACTGAGACGGAGGCCCTTGCAATGGTGTATTTTCTCCAGAAGTTCCACCACTATCTTCTTGAAGTTAAATTCAAGTTCTTTACAGATCATTCTGCGTTAAAGTACCTGGTCAATAAGCCCGTCTTGGAAGGACAGATCTGTCGGTGGCTCCTACTCTTCCAAGAATTTACATTCAAAGTGATCATCAAGCCCGGGAGGTTGAACGTTGGACCTGAACATTTATCCCAGTTGGAAACAGGGGAGAACGACGGCTCTCTCGATGATCAGCTACCGGATGTAGATTTTTCCGTGTCGAAGCCGTACCCGATTATTTGGCCGATATCGCAACTTATTTGACCACGGGGCAGTGCCCTTAGCACTACACCCCGCTTCAGAAGTGGCACTTGGTCGTTCGCGCTACTGAATATCAATTGATATCAGGGAAGCTATACAAATTGGGTCTCGATGAGGTTCTGCGCAGATGTATACTTGACCACGAGCATGAAGCTGTCATGTGGGAATGCCACAGCGGCGTTGCAGGTGGGCATGTGGGGGCGAAACCCACCGCCAGGAAGGTGCTTCAAGCTGGCCTATGGTGGCCGACAGTCCACACTGATTGCAAGACTTTTGTTAAGAAATGCGATGTCTGTCAGCGAACGGGGAGGCCCTCTCACAAGGATGAGCTCCCGCTACACCCGGTGCATGTGTTGTGGCAGTTCGAGAAGTGGGCTGTCAACTTCGTAGGTCCCATAGCCCCGATAGCCCAGCATTCCAAGGCCCAGTACATCATTATCGCAACTGACTACCTCACCAGGTGGGCTGAGGTAGCGGTAGTCCGGGACTGCACAGCGGATACAACAGCATAGTTCATCTTTGAACACATCATCAGCCGATTTGGCTGCCCGCGAAGTTTAACCAGTGATCAGGGTACGTATTTCATTAATGACATGATCAAATCATTGTTGGACACATTCATGATCCAACATCACAAAATCAGCCCATACCACCCGCAGGCCAATGGTACTGTTGAAGAGTTCAATAAAATCCTTGAAAAAGGCTTGACAAAGATTTGAAATGCCCAGCGGGATGACTGGGATGAGCGGCTACTAGCTGCACTATGGGCTTACCAGAATACGGTGAAGTTCTTGACAAATCATACACCGTTCCAGCTTGTGTATGGCCGAGAAGCTGTGATTCCCGTCGAGTTCACCGTACCGAGTCTTTTAATTGCCACATCCCTCAGGTTCTCGGAAGAGGAGTCGCTACAGGAGCGCCTCCACGAATTACAAGAACTGGACAAAGCCCGGTTTTTGGCCGAATTTCACCAGAAGGTTCAGAAGGACAGGAAAAAATCGTGGCACGACCGCCACATCAAGAACAAAACGTTCCAGGTTGGAGGAAAGGTCCTCTTATATGACAGCAAGTTCCAGAGGTTCCCCGAAAGCTGCAGATGCACTGGCTGGGACCTTACTTCGTCATCGAGATTAGAGATTCCAGAGCCATTCGGTTGGCTCAGCTGGACGATACTGTTTTACTTGGGTGGGTGAATGGCGCACGCCTAAAACCCTACCAGGAGTAGGTTTCTTTCACTCTTCATCAATAACTCTCACAACTGAGAGCACCCGTAGAATAACGTAGCTGAATAACTCTCCCGTAACCGAGACGAGCATAGATAGTATTTCTTGTTCATGCATAGCTTGTCAATAACCGCTCTGTTGTGGAAACCGTCCCACAACCGATTTTGGTCGGGGAGGGGTGTGTCCAGCGTGTCATCCCCGTAGGATCAGTAAACGTGTCAATGTCATTCCATGTCATTTCAGTCAGTACTTGTGTCAGTCCGTAGGATCGTCTAGATTTGCACCATAAATTACCATAATTGGAAGTAACCTTGCCATAATAATTTTGCCATAATCCGCAGTAACCTCAGTCGTCGCGTCCACCCATTTCCCCATGCCACCAGCAGCAACTGTCAGAATACACATTAGTGCGCGATTGATCGCACGATTATCACCGAGAAGAATTCCAGCAGTAATTAACTCATTATGGGGTCTCATCAACTTCACTCGTGCCAGGTAAATACATAACTTGCATGGGAAAAAGCACGAGAATGCCAGAGCAGTTAGAATTAGCAATTGAAGCAGAACCAGAGCAGTAGAGGTATCTAGACGCCCAACACCAAGAGAAGACGCCGAGACGAATTCTGCAAGTTTATCAGCGCCGAGCAAAAATTCCGAAAGCCCTCCCAGCCATCCTAGAACCAGAGCTCGACAGTAGAATCCATAAGATAGAGTCTCTTTTCGGGAAATACGACAATGCGGCCCTGATAGATGCCAACCTCTCGGACTCTTCCGAATTCCCAACGCTCAAATGGCATGTATATATGGAACATTACTTCACAGCAGTCGGGCACTCTGCCAACAGAATCTTACCAGAGTTTCGGGGCCTCCAACAATCTTCTCTTCTGAACTTAAGAAATCTTCCGGTCTTCGGGACCACAGGACCGGCTATGCAGTGGACTAAGTTCCTAATCAGTCGTATGCAGAATGGGTCCTTGTGGCTGAATAAGGAAATTCCCATTCATGTTGAGGATATCCATTGACTTACAGGGCTTTCACAGAATGGCACAGATGTCTCGACTGCATGCCAGACTATCTCCAAGCGCGCAAGGAAGTTGGGAGACGCCAATTATTATGCCAAATATGGCACGTGACGAGGAGGGAAGGGAGAAAAGATCGAGCTCATCAATAAGCCTGAAATCAAATTCGCCTGCTACCTCATTTCCAGTAAGAAAATGAGGCATTACACAAAGGGATAATGCACCTTGGACACCATATCCATTGCAGAGCATTGCATTCAGGGGGCCAAGCTGAACTGGTGCTCCTTCCTATTGAAGGAGCTATTGGACGCGTGCGAAGAAAACTACAAGTGGGCTACCAGTTTCATTTATGGATATTTGATAGTTTCCTTCGCCATGTGGAAGTGGCACACCCCCCTCGTCAGGTTCCCGGTGGAAATAACAGAGGGCCAGCCTCTAGCCATGAAGTTCATTCCGTGGAAGGTGTTAGGTGATCCCAGCACCAAAGAAGTTAATGTAGAGGAATTTCGGTCCTGGTATGGTTTAATGACGGACGTGGTAACCAGCCAGCAAAGGGTGCCCAGGAACCTGTTAGATGAGTACAGCGAGCAAGTATGGTTTGGGGTCAGTCACAGGCATACTTACCTCTGACCTACTTGCATGCCGGAGGACACCTTTCACATGAAGCTGCTGAAGTTCCAGCTTGAAGATACCACCTTCCACAATGAATTATGTTCGTGGCCGGGGGTCATGATGGAAATACGCAACGGGGTACCCATTTACAACTTTGATCGGATGTTACTGCAGCAACAGCCTGTCGAGACAGATTCGGAGGCGACACCACAGGAACTCCCTGTGTCGCTCGTCCCCCTTGTCTGCCACTTAAACACTCAGGTACACAGTTTTAATGCCGCGACCAAGGTCATTTCAAGTGGTGCCACTCCTTTTCCTTTACTTTCCGAGTTCCAGCTTTCTCGCTCTACATCGCACCCCCACACAATTCCTCTCACCTCCCCCATCCCTACTGTTTTATTTACTTCTTCAAGCCTGATCATAACCCCGATGGGGGAGAAGAACAAGTCTACAGATCAATTAGAAGCTCCTCAGGCCAAGCGAGCCCGCACCATCGAAGCAAGTCCGGTGGTGGACCTCACTGAGGAGGATCCACCACTTCCACCAAGTACCGGGGTGTCGATACAAGAAGAACCGCTCATTGACCCCTCATATTTTATCAATATTCTTCTTCCACCATCACACTCCGTTCCACCTCCACCTACCACTTCATCTGCCCCATCCAATTCATCTGCCACCCTGTCTGACCCAATCATCCGAGAGCTCATTAATGGGGACCACAAGGCCGAGGTTGACTCCAGTACTGCAGTAGTAGTACCACCGGTCAACCCTGTTGGAGAACCCCACATTTCTTTGTCTAATATAATTACCCAAATGGCACAAATTATTACAGACTCAGTTGGGGCTCAGCCTGAGCCCACTATACCTCCACAGGTTGTCAATACAGATCAGCAGGAATGGCCAGACTTGAATATGGCTGACTCAGTGCACCAACAGACCTCGTCGCCATCCCCTCCAGAGAATTCTAATTGATTAGTTTCCAGTGGGAAACCCTTGTAGGAAAGGAGGCTGGACCAAGGCACTTCGGGGGTTGCAAATTTAGAAACATGGGGTACAGCTCAGCTGTACTTATTTATCCAGAGGGCGGCCCAGCAAGCTGAACGGCTTCATTCCGACCTACAGAAAAGGTGCAATGAGCAACAACAACAGATTGCAGCACTTACTGAACAGCGCGACCAGCTCATCACTACACAGGGGCAGCTGCAAGGGCAGATAGCACAAGTCACCACAGTTTTTTCAGGGTTATGGCCAGCCGTAGAGGCTCATTATACTCAACTGCCTGCAAATGTGCCAGAGACAAGTATCGTAGAACAGGCCCTCCACCTCCAGATTGCACTTAATGGCCTCCACAAGGAAAATGTGGAGCTTCACGCAGCGTTAGTAGCCCGGCCAGCTCTGCCCAATCTAGAGGCAGTTTATACAGCACAAATTGCCGAAAAGCAGGTTCAGGTCAACCAAATGCAAGAAAATCTCAACTCTGCAGTGCGTGGCGCCTACAACCTCCTGAAGGGTCTTCAGGAGTGCTCAATGGCTCTTACAGTCAAAACACAACCAATTTCAGAGCAGCTGCAGCAAATTTCGAGGGAAATCCAAGAGGCCATGGACCCCGCACGATTGGACCAGCTATACGCCCAGGCGGACGCTCTAGAAGTACAGATCCAGCAGACAGAGGCCAAATTAGCAATGGCCAAACAAGTAATCCGTGAGCTCCGCTCGCCCTCCAACGCAGTGCTAGGACAATGCAACAGCTAGCTGCCGAGGCCGAAACTCAAATCGGCACAGTATTCAGAACTGTAGCGGCGCATGTAGAGGAGGCAGTTGTCACCAAGATTTCCGCAGAGACTGATTCATTGTTACAAGGGTGGCATCAAGCTGTGTCTACCTTCAATGAGCTCAAGGCTGCAGTGTTCAGCAAAGTCCCAGAGTTGGGGCTCTTGTTTGGACAACAGGCTGAAGGCACACAGCAAGAACAGGGCACGGGCTCTAGTAGGGCAATGGAGATAGAAACAATGATTTGTGATTGACTTGGGGACGAGTCAAGAAACTGTGGTCGGGGCCTGTTGGGGCCCTTGTTTTGAATACTTATTTTGAACACTTGCTTTGAATTTTTTGAATTTTGAGTAAAGAGCAGATCTTTGGGTTGCGGAACAACACATGGAAGTCACAACTAGACTAAGTCGCGGAGCTACCAAGGTGGTGAGGACGCAAGATATAGCTGAAGAAAGCAGAAGCATAAGCGCAGACGGAGAAAAGATACAGCGGAAGAGAGAGTAGAACTCATAGATAAAAAGAGAGAAGCCGGAAGCCGCTGAAGAAGAACACAAGAGGAACTAGCAGTTGCGATGGTGGGTGAATAAATAGCAATCACCCGGCTGAAAGAAGTAACGAATGCGACAGAAGGGACGAATGCAGAGAAAATGAAGAGGATTGAGCAAATGTTGCAACGGGAATCCATTCCGAGCATGATATCTCTGTAGTTCCTAGGCTTCTCTTATCTATCCTCCTGTCCTAGGAGATGTTTGTGATAGACTTGTAACGATCTTGCTGTGGAAGCGATGTAACTATGGATTTGGTTGAAGATTATTAATATATTATATACATGCAGGTTGCTATCTGATTCTATGAGTTACATGCATGCATGATGTCTGAGATGCTTTAAAATTTTATTTTCTTAATACCTAGTCGATATTTTGAATGTTCTTTCGTATATATGATGTTGATGCAATCAATTCTATGATAATCATGAGTTGTGGATCCCTCCATCACCATTGATCTCTTCCCCTCTTGCATGCGGTCGCAACACGCCTCAGGTGAGACTCTCTGCTCTCCGGAGTAGGGTGACAATGCCGGCGTGGTTCTAGACTATAGCGGATACCATTGTTGGCCCTAACCTATGAACCTGGGTCTTGCCTGCAAGACCTGTTTCTTTGCCAACACATTCCTGCTGTGTAAATATTCTGTGTGGTTTTATTTCTCTATTATACACTGGTGTTTAGTGTTATTTAGGCTTATTTACATGCTTAAAATTCACAATTTCATCTATGTTTCATGGGTAAATTCCTCATTCCTTAAGCAAACAAATGGAGACAAATATGTACATGGTATATACTGAAAGGAAACTTAGCACAAAAAAATAATACAGTCCTTTCATATCATTTAGGGATCTATACCATCAGGGATTTCACAAGCAAGGAAATCTGTCTGGAGGCTAAGAATTGGCTATGTGTTGGTTAGTTTTGCATATGATAGTGTCAGACAATTAGCTGAGTACTGGAGGGCTCTTGTGAGAAGTGTTTTGTATTTAATTGTTTCATGATCCATGCTAAATATACAATAGAAGATAGTGGTATTTTTAGTTGTAATCTTTCCCTGGGAAATTATCTGTGTTGTGTGTGATTGATCTTTCTTCATGTTCGCGTGATTAGAGATTGTGTTTTTAATTCCGCAAAATATTTGTAGAAGTGATTCAATATTTAAATTTAGTACATTATTATATCAGGTGAATACAAGATATACATGCATGTTTTATAATTTCTACATGGTATTGGAGCACATGAAATTGCAATAGTGAAGGAGGAGCTGAGTTTGTGACTAGATAGAATTCGAATTTGCAGAAATACTTTCTTGGTGCTACAATTGATTTAAGATCAAAATGGCTTTCAATGGCTTGAGGTTAGAGTATGCACTCGAGGGAAAATCTAACTATATTTCTTGGAAGGAAAGGATAGAGGGAGTACCCGAAGACAATGGCTTGAAGGAATTCATTGAAAATGATGTTCCTAAACCCACTGTGGCAGATGCTGCAAATCTTGATGCATGGAAAAAGAAAGTGGCAAAGGCGAGGCGGATTCTATTGGAGGGAGTACGAGACCACATTTTCTCAAGCCTCCATGGGAAAGCCACACCATATGCAATGTGGAAAGCTTTGATGGATCTATTCCAAAGCAGCAGCGACCGTAGGAAATTGGTGCTCAAAGATAAACTCAGGAAGATCAAGATGGAAAAGGGCGACACCATTCAAAAATATCTAACAAAGTTTGTCCAATGTCGGGATGAACTGGGGAGCGTGGGAATAATATTTAATGATGATGATTTGGTGAGCTTGGCTCTCCTACGACTTCCCAAGAGTTGGCACAATTATCAAGACTATGTCAATGGAAGGGAAAAAATTTCAGATTGGGAACGACTATGGTCGGATTTGGTGTAGGAGGAGTTTAGACAGAACACCAGAGATGGATCTTCATCTAAGAATGAGGATGAAGAGGATTGTGCTTTGGCTACCAAGGCGAGGAAGGGGAAGGGGAATAAATTCCATTCTAAATTCAATTCCCAGAATGGAAAGAAGCAGGACATGTCCAAGGTGAAGTGTTTTCATTGTCACGAGCATGGGAATTTTTCTACTAACTGTCCACAAAAGAAGAAGAACAAGAAGGTTGGAGGATCTACAGTTGGTGAGACCCTTTCCTCGCAATTTTAGCTTGAATTCTCATTTATCACATGCATGGTTTCCAGTGCATTTGGATTTGTGTGGTATCTGGATAGTGGTGCTTCCTTTCACATGACGGGAGACAATGAAATTTTCAATGACTTGGATGAGAAATATATCTAGATGCATATTGAAATGGGCGACGACAGACGGTGCAGTGCTACCGGGATTGGTACCATTACCTTTCATAGGCATTCAGGTAAACCATTTCAATTAAAATATTTAATGCATGTACCAATTCTGAAGAAAAATTTGGTCTCAGTTGCAATGTTGGAGGATAGAGGCTATGATGTTGATTTTAGTGATTGAAAGGCTTTCTTGCGACATAAAACAACGGGACAAACAAAGAGGATAGGGATTAAAGTAAATAATCTCTACAATTTGGAGGTATATGGTTGTGCAACACTTATTTGCAAGGCAGATCAAGTTATGAGCCGGAATGAGGGCGAATTATGGCACAGGCGATTAGGCCATCTTCACCATGGAGCCTTGAAAGTCATGCAAAATATTTCTACTGGTCTTCCCAGGGGTATACTTTATCAATCAGACACATGCAAGGGATGTACTATGGGAAAATATGTAAAGGAAACATTTCATCAAAAGGAAAACTGAGCTTTGGGGATCCTTGAGAGAGTTCACACAAACGTGTGTGGTCCTTTCTCTATTGCTTCAAAAACAAAACATAAGTACTATGTAATCTTTGTTGATGAATTTTCTCGTAAGTGCTAGATATTCTTCATGCATAAGAGATATCAGACATTCTCTAAGTTCTGCGAGTTTAAGGCACTGGTGGAGAAAGAGTCAGGGAAGCAAGTGAAGGCTCTTAGGATCGATAATGGTGGAGAATAAATCTCTAACGAATTCAAGAACTTTTGTGGCAAAGAAGGAATTCGAAGATAACTCATAGCTCCTCATATCCCACAGCAGAATGGGGTCACCGAGAGGAAGAACAAAACCATTGTGGGTGCATCACGAGTGATGTTGTAGGATCAAGGCCTACCGATGCATCTGTGGACGAAAGCATGCAATACAATGGTACATGTGCAAAACCGTTGTCCTCATAGAGTACTTGGCATGAGTACACCTGAAGAGGCTTTCACTGGTAAGAAACCTGATGTTTCACTGTTACAGACAAATTTGTCAATATCCCTCTACTCCACGTTCCTTGATCCTAGAGGACCCATATAGTGACCCTTGTGTACTTTCCAAGCATGGAATACATACCCCTGAAATGCATTTTGTCTGCCAAATCATCTCCCTTTACAAATTTTCTGAAAGATCCCTGTAAAAACCTGTTTTTCAAGGTTGGCACTTTTTCTCAGTGTCTGACTCGCGCCGATAGCAGAGATTTACAATGAGACCTATGCCGATCGGCGCTTGTCTTAATGTTGGACCTGCGCCGATCCTGTTTTGGAAAGCTTTTTAAATAGAAAGTAAGCTTCCACGACTATAAGCTTCGTGAGGCGACGAGCTGGAAGTTTGTTTTGAGGATATGGCTGAGGAATTCCCCTTTGGGCTTCTTGTTCCCAAGAAATAGGAACTACTCCAAAGGATAAGATCTTTTCCCATCATTTGAGGGCCCATAACCTCCTCCTCCATTGTTATATAAGGATACCTCCTTTAGCTATACAACCTTAGTTATTTAGTTAGTGATGATAGAAAGGAGAAGCAATTATAGCTTCGAGCGTGTGATTTTTTTTGTGTGTTGGGAACATAGTGAGATCTTGAACCTTTGTGTATGAGGGTGTTACAAACATGCTTGGATACAGATCTACCGAAGGAGAGCCTCAACATCAAGGCTTGGTTATAAACTCCGCTTTTCTTTATTATTTGGTCCACTTGTTCACTTGTGAGCATAGATTACATTTCTCATTGTTTAGCGGAAAAGTCTCTTGTCTATTATTACTTCATGTAAAGGGGAATGAATGCCTTGTTTTGAGCCCCCACTTTGGAAGTCCTCTTTTGCTTGAAATCATATGTCTTGTAGCCTTTTGAGGAATTTTGTTACAAATTGTTTGAAATAATGATTGCATTCTTATTGTTTGTTTGCATCCCTTTTGCATTCATCCTTCCATTAAGGAAATTTGTTCATTTAGTTTTCGTCTCAAAGTTTTCTTTTCGTTAAAATGCATTAGATCACATTGCATTGAAAAGTCTTTTTTGAGATCCATCATTGAACTTAGATTACATTGTTTAATGATTGAAAGCTAAAAATTACATTGAGTGCATTCTCTTTCATTAAAATCATGCATTAAGTAGATTCTCATTTCATCAAAAAATTCATTGAGTGCATTCTTATTCTTTCAAAAGAAAAAGGAAATTGTGCGTAGATTACAATTGCATAGTTTTCGAAGAATAGAATTTTGCATCGATTACATTGCATAATTCGCATCGTTGAATGTTTTAGATTAATTTTGAATAGTGAAACTCATATAGTTAGGAAAAAGTTTCGTTTGCAGTATTTTGCATCATTGTTTGAGACTCCTCCCTTAACTAGATAGCATTCATCGAATTGAAAGATTTATTTTCTCATATAGCTCCATATAGGAGATTGTCAGATGACATTCGATAGGGCCTTGAAACTGAGACATAATTAAATATCAACCATAAAATTTATTCAATCAACCTAAGGAAAAATTGGAACCTAACGCGAATATTTTAGAGGTCTAGGCTAGTGACGTGTTCCGACGTCGTTAAACCTAGTAGCTGTCGTTCACCATCTGGCTTTAGACAGCGCTAGTATGGACTTGTGCTCCCCGTACCATCAAGTATATAAAGGGAGACCCTCATAGGTTGCAATCCTTTATCCATAGGAAGTCGATTCTGCCGCCCTGTGACCGTGATACACCGAACACAACATTCGGGGAGACTACCTGCACGTATGTCAACTCCTTGGTCATTTCTCTTTCATTTGATCACCAAGGTGTATATGGCAGTTCACGAAAAATTGGTACACCCTCTTGCTTATATTACCTAAGTAGTCAGTTTTGATCTTTACTGACTCTCTAAAAAGTGAAAATATCATCGAGCGCTTGTCCTTTCACGCTCGTTTCAACATGAAAGTGATAGAGTCACCTTTTTCCTGTTTCTCGACTCTTAAAATATAAAACGATAGAGTTTTTTTTCAATGTATTAAAATTAACTGTCCACGAAATATTCCTGGTTAAAGTTATCTTCCTTAGTGTTTTGTTTTATGGTTGTTTCCAATGGCAACGTTTCTAGAGTTTACCAACCAAGGAATCCCCTTCGAAGGGAATCCTAGTCCTTTTCCTGCTTTTGGGAATGTTGGTGCTCCTTATATGGAAACATTATCCCTACCTGGGTTAACTGTTGGGTTGCCTATTTGGTTGTTCTCGACCTCTGTGGTCTCGAATGTTCCGTCCACTGTACAACCACCCCCACCACCTGGACAACATCATGTTGATTTTAAGGTGGACCTCCCCCCTTCTTCACCTATTTCTTCATCCAATTCCTCTACTTCGCTTGGTGAAAGTCTAGATTCTAGTAATGAGGTGGCTAAGAAGAAGAAGAAGATGATGAAAAACAAGAAGTCAGATAAGCAAGAGGCTAAAGTTGTATTTGTTGCTCCTAAGACGCCATCCATTGATAAACCATCCAACCTTCCACGGAAAGTCAAATTCCCTTGCATGTTGTGCAAAGGTGACCACTTTCTTCGAGACTGTCCCGGCATTCCCAAGGTACTTGAGGCATGATCCGACGGTCGTCCGTCGTTTCCTTTGGCTTCTGGAAGTCATATTGGTGGCACATCTTCAACTAGCCATGATAAGACTCATAAGAAACAGGGTAAGATTACGACTCCCTGTAAGTTGTGCAAAGGGCACCATCCCATTCACCTTTGTCTGTACATAGATGAGGCTACATAAGTGTTGGACAACCCTACTGTTTCCGCACCCTGCCTTCCGGTTGGTTACAAGAAGCTTTCTTCAAGTCCTCCGCTAGTTGATTTAAATATTGGTCAGGAGCCATCCTTGGTCGATCCTGTTCCCTCAAAAATTCAAATTCACAAATCCATTCCCAACCAACCATTAGTTGAGGAACCGGTCGATCTGATCCTGCCTATGGTTCATCAGGTCTTTTTTGTCCAAAGTGACTCACATACCCCCCACGTTCTTATCGTTTCTTCAGATTTCCCGGACTTGGAGAAAGATTCTCCCATCCCTGTGACTCGAGAAGTTTCTCTTCCTGCTCCCATGTTTGTGGTCTAGGTTGATTCTCCTCTTATTTTGGTAATGCTAGGGGAAGACCATCTCAGTTCAATGGTACCCCCTCCAAGTATTTTGGTCGCTTCCTTCGATTGGAGTCAATTTGTGAAATACTGCCTTCCTTCTTATGTGCCTTTTGAGATCACGGTACAGAAATTTGATGTGGCCATACCTAGCCCAATTATAGGTTAAGGCGCATTTGTTAGTGTTCTGTCTTTGACTACTTGGCAAGCATTTGGTTCTCCATCACTTGTGCTTGTTACGCAGAATCTTTTGCTTTTAACAGAGGAACCAGTCAACTGTTAGGGATCCTTCCAAAGTTGCCGATCACTTTGGGAGGGAAAAATGTCTATATAGACGTGAGGGTTGTTATAGGCCCCTTATATTTCAATTTACTCTTGGGGCGCGACTATGCTTATGCCATGGGCGCACTTGTATCCTCCCTCTTTCGTGTGATCTGTTTTCCACACAAAGGTCAGATCGTGACCATTGATCAGCTTTCATTCTCTGGTCCGGGGGTGGTAGCTGGACCACCATCTTCTCTACTGGATCTTTATCCCCCGGTTGTATCTTCCCCTCCACGGGTTAATTATGTGGCCACTTGTTTGTTGCCCTCTTTCAGTGATAGTGCCATCGAGTTCCATCTACTGGTGGCATTCGATCACAATTTCAAAGATGTTCTTCTCCCATCAGATGCAAACCCCTTGGAAGCCATGACTTCTTATTCATCATGATGAAAGGTCATCGGAGCATAGTTCATTTTCTTGTGTCAAGCTCCTTAAAAAATGAAACAAGGTGTCACGAGGATAGTTCTTTTACTATGTCAACCTCGTTAAAAAATAAATTATGTCGTGAGGATAGTTCTTTTAATGTGTCAACCTCGTTAAAACAATGAAACACGTTCCTGTTCAATTTGAGTCTTTGATAAGATCTTGTAAAATCCCAATCAAGTCTTCCCCTAATCTCGTACTTGAACCTTCACTCCATCCGTCTTTCAGATGGACTGAAGCTTGGGGGGCATGTCCCTCGAATTGAGTCGCCATGCTGGGGGCATGCCTACCTTTTCAAGCTTAGTTTGTTTCCGTTTCAAGCTTGTGTAAAAATGAAGCCAGTTTCAAGCATAGTTTTCTTCAAAGTTTCAAGCTTGTGTAAAAATGAAACCAACCTCAAGCAGAGTTTCCTGATTTCAAGCTTGTGTAAAAATGAAACCATTATTATTTTACCTCTATTGATTTCCATTTTATCAGCCTGTTTTTCCAGATGAATCTTGGTTATCTCATTCCACCGTCACCATTTGCTTGGTCGATCATATGCCTTCACTTGATTGTTTTACCCATTCCTGAGGAACCGCTGCAATGAGTGGTCTTGTTATCCAGCCTCTTAACCTTTACTTATTCTGAGCAGTTCCACCATTACCAAAACCAATCGCTACCCTTAATACCACTTGTTCCTCTAGGAGGAGTCATCTTTCAGCTCTTTTCTGACTCTCAAAACATGAAAATATTATCGAGACTCTTGTCATTTTGAACTCGTTAAATGGCTGCGAAACGATATCTACCCAGTATACGTCTACCCCTTTTTCGAGCAGGAATAGATTATTTACGAAAAAGGAATACCTTAGCCTATCGCGACTAAGAGGTTCTTTCAGATATTGTTTTCTACCTTTTCAGATCTAAGGGACTATTTACGAAAAGGGACATGCTGGAGTTTTCTTTTTCGCCTCTTTTCAAACTCTTTAAACATGAAAAGATCCCAAGTTATTCCTTTGTCAGAATCGTTAAACTCTATATGACATCGGAAACTGTCACCATGATGTTACCGAGTTCCTCCTTCCTAGGGCTCGTAAAATGTACTAGGATGGATTTTTCCGAAGGAAAAAATTATATGACAAGCATATTCTATCCTCTTCAAGCTTGTGTAAAAATAAAGAGGTACTCACCCGAAATAGTGGGGGGAAATGGAAGTTATTTGTCAGTTGTGTCGGCAGTATGTCACTCTTGCACATGACACTTATCTACAGTTCGTGTCGGGTTGGGATATCTTCACTCTGTCACTTTGCCTCCATGGTTTTGGGAAATCCATTTGCCTCTCATTCAATTACCAATATTTTCAACATGACCTCTGATCCTATTTGAGTCAAATGCTTCCAAATTCCAGAGTTGTGTCGCCGATATGTTCAAGAGAGAATCCTTCTACAGTCTGTGCATTCCTTGATCCTCTATTTTAGTCTTTATTCACACTCATATTACCTTCTATGTTTCGTGTCGATGATTTGGGATTCGTTATGACCCTCCTTCGACGGATCACTTCCTGTCGACTTCAGCTCATTATCTGGGAAGTTGATCTAGAGACTCCTTTCTGGTACCTTAGAGCTTGCATGCCCTAATGGCAAGTTCTTCACATTCGACGACAGGTTCACATCATCGGCATTCGATCGGGTGATTTCACGGGTGTTCGACTTCAACTCACTATTCACATTCTGTGTATTGTACTAGTAGTACCTTGAGAGCCATTGACATTATGGGTGGTTTCTCTCGCACTTGTTAACGATTCACATCATTGACCGATAATTAAGTGATTTTCTAGCATGTTCGACTTCAACACATCTATTCACATGTTGGAATTTGTACTTTGATCAGGTGGTGTTAGAGCGCAAGACCCTGGGCTTCGATCACAAAAGTCCAGGTTGCAAGGAGTGATGAGTCATTCATGATTATATACATGATTCTTTAGACGAATGGCTACGACCATACCGTGGGTTATCTCATTTTGACCCTCTCGATATGGATGGTTGCACCCATGCCGTGGATCTATTTCATATGATCCCTTCATTCGAATGGCTGCGTCCATGCCAAGGATCCATTCACATGATCCTCTTCTTGATGGATAACTGCGCCTATACCATGGATTCATGTATTTTCATCAGATATTTCAATTATGTATATGTATATATGCTTTATTTCCAGGGCTCTCGACAGCAGCGTCTGGTTCCTTACACATACTTTTAAAGCATTTCACCCCTCACTCATGTCCGGACTTCATAATTTAGGGGGCATCTGTTACACATCAATTTGTTACTGTCCTTGTACTCCCCGTTCCTTGATCCTAGAGGACCCATACAGTGACCCTTGTGTACTTTTCAAGCATGGAATTCATACCCCTGAAACACATTTTGTCTGCCAATTCATCTCCCTTTACAACTTTTCTTAAAGATCCCTATAAAAGCCTGGTTTTCAAGGTCGACGCTTTCTATTAGTGTCTGACCCGCACCGATAGTAGATATTTTCACTAAGGCCCATGTCTATCAGTGCTTGGTCTTAATGTTGGACCCGCACTGATCCTCTTTTGGAAAGTTTTTTAAATAGAAAGGAAGCTTCCTCGACTAGAAGCTTTGTGAGGCAGCTAGCTGGAAGTTTGTTTTGAGGATATGGCCAAGGAATTCCCCTTTGGGCTTCTTGTTGCCATAAAATAGGAACTACTCCAAAGGATAAGCTCTTTTCCCATCATTTAAGGGCCCATAACCTCCTCTTCCATTGTTATATAAGGAGACCTTCTTAAACTCTACAGCCTTAGTTAGTGATGATAGAAAGGAGAAGCAATTATAGCTTTGGGTGAACAATGCAGAGTGTGATTGTTTCTGTGTGTTGAGAACATAGTGAGATCTTGGACCTTTGTGTGTGAGAGTGTTACAAACATGCTTGGATACGGACCTGCCGAAGGAGAGCCTCAATATCAAGGCTTGGTTGTAAAATCCCCTTGTCTTTATCGTAATAAAATGCATCTGATGTTTATCTTCCACTCTTGTTTACATTCATAATGAGATTTCTAGCATTCCTTGATCAGTTATATAGGTTGTAATTGTTTTATGTTTGTCGTGGTTTTATGCTTGTCGTGGTTTTTTGACTGTCTGTACAGGTAATCAAACATTGGCAGCAACGCGTATCGAGCTTGAGAAGAGTGATCGATCAAGAAGCATCGACAGAAGACGAAAACATAGCATTCGGACAAGGTAGGTCATCTTCCTTGCTCTGAATTTCATTTACAATATAGTAAGGTAGATGTTATTATGTTCCCGTAGTTTCTAGACCCACTCTAGGGCTAGAGGGATCGCCTCTATCTACAGAGAGGATTTACCTTCATAAAAAATTACATCTACCTCCTATGTACTAGTGGTGTTATGAAGGTAAATAAGTACTATGCAATATTTGTTGATGAATTTTCTTGTAAGTGTTGGATATTCTTCATGCAAAAGAAAGATCAGACATTCTCTAAGTTTTGTGAGTTTAAGGCACTGGTGGAGAAAGAGTCAGGGAAGCAAGTGAAGGCTCTTAGGATCGATAATGGTGGAGAATACATCTCTAACGAATTCAAGAAATTATGTAGCAAAGAAGTAATTCGAAGAGAATTCATAGCTCCTCATAATCCACAGCAGAATGGGGTCACCGAGAGGAAGAACAGAACTATTTTGGGTGCAGCATGAGCGATGTTGCACGATCAAGGCCATTGATGCATCTGTGGGTAGAAGCATGCAATAGAACGGTACATGTACAAAACCATTGTCCTCATAGAGTACTTGGCATGAGTACACCTAAAAAGGCTTTCACTGGTAAGAAACTTGATGTTTCACACTTTAATATTTTTGGCTTATTTTTTTATGTGCATGTGACCAAGGAAACTAGGAAGAAGTTGGAATGAACAACTGAGGTTGGGATTTTTGTGGGGTACGCTAAAACACCCAATAATTTTCGTGTGTATTTTCCAAACAACATAATGACTATTGTGCGACGAGATATAAAATTTGATGAGGATAAAGCCATGCGGTTGTCCCTTGAGAGGGGGCTAGACTTGCATGCAGAGGAGGAACTGTTGGTTCCTAAGGATGAGTCTCAATATGTGGATCAACCACATGAGGAGGTTCATGGAGTGGAGGAAAACACTCATGCAGAGAAATCCATAAAAAATGGCAGAATGCGTGCCACGGAAGCTGATAGATTGAGACTTGATGGTGTAGAAAATGTAGGAGCCCATACTTCACAGAGTAGATAGAGACAACCTCCTGACCGATTTACTGGATACATGGCTCTTATGAGAAAATGTATTGTGACTGAACCATCTTCCTTTCAGGAAGCAGTGCAACAACCAACTTGGTTTGATTCAATGGTGGAGGAGTATGACTCCATTGTCAAGAATAGTGCATGGGAGATAGTCCCAAGATCTGCTGACAAATCAGTGGTTGGATCGAGATGGATCTATAAGGTAAAGCAAGTTGCTAATGGAAGTGTGGAGAAATACAAGGCCAGATTTGTGGCCCGATGATTCTCACAAATCGAGGGGATAAATTATGATGAGAATTTTGCACCTGTTGCAAGGTACTCTTCCATAAGATCCATCCTCGCACTCTCCGCATAGATGGGATGGAACATTCAACAAATGGATGTGAAGCTGAGTTTCTCAATGGGATCATTGAGAAAGAGGTGTACATAGAGTAACCAGAAGGTTTCGATATCTTCAACAATGAGTCGCGTGTTTGCAGACTCAAAATAACATTGTATGGGTTGAAGCAAGCACCTCGTGCTTGGTACACTCAGATAGACAACTATTTCACTGGACTGGGCTTCACCAAAAGGGAAGTAGATGCAAACCTGTACTAGATTGTGGTTGAGGTTAAGCTATTGATTATTGTTCTATATGTTGATGATCTAATTTTCACTAGTGATGAGAAGTTGATACACTCATGAAAGGAGGATATTGCAAGGGAGTTCGAAATGAAGGACATGGGACTCCTTCATTATTTCCTTGGATTGGAAATATAGCAGGAGGACAGTGAAATTTTTGTATCTCAAGGCAAGTATGCAAAGGAGATACTGGGCAAGTTTAACATGGAGAGCTGCAAACCCATGGATACTCCTCTTCCAGGAAATTGGAGGAAAGAGGATGCTACTTCTAGAGAGGTAGTGGATGCTACTGTCTACATGCAGTTAGTGGGTTCGCTAATGTATCCAGTGAACATGAGACCATAAATTTGCTACGCATTTAAACAGCTGAGTTAAGCTATGGTTAAGCCTACCAAGCTCTTTTGGAAGATGGGGAAGCATGTCCTGAGATACCTGAGGGGCGCATCAAAGTATGGTCTATGGTACAAATAGATAGAGGGAGTGAAGCTGCATGGCTTCACTAATGCAGATTGGGCTGGCAGTCCATCAGACATAAAGAACACATCATGAGGGATCTTTAGCATTGGATCGATAGCAGTTTCTTGGTACAACAGGAAGCAACGATCCATGGCACTCATTTAAACGGAATCAGAATACATGGTAGAAAGTCAAGCTACATGTGAGGTTATCTAGAAGTGAAAGATCTTGGTTGGTTTGTTTGGTTCTCAAATAGACCCGACAGTGATTCATTATGATAATCACAGTTGTATTAAACTCTCGATTAATCCTGTGTTTCATGATAGGTCCAAGCATATAGATATCCAGTACCATCATCTCAGATATTGTGTGTAGAGAAGGATATCGGGTGAATCCAAGATATACATGCATGTTGTATAATTTCTACACAAGCTTTCCCAGTAAATTATCTGTGTTGTGGTTTGATTTGATTCTTTCTTTAATTCATGTTATTAACGATTGTGTTTAATTTCCATAATTTATTTGTAGAAGCAAATCAATATCTAGCTTTAGTACATTGTTAGATCAGATTAAATCCATTGATATACATATGTTTGCATAATTTCTACATCCTGCAATAGCATTCCACCCAATCCTTCTTTACAAGCATTTGTGCAAACTAGGAAGTCTTTCTCAAGATTGTAAATTATTAATATGGGCACATGTCTGAGCAGATACTTGAGTTTCTCAAATTTGGATGTGCACTCTTATGTCTAATAAAATTTTAGGTGCTTCCCTCTACAAAGCTATGATTGGATGACCAATTTTCAAAAATTAATGAATGAACCTCCAATAATGTCCTACCAATCCCATAAATTATCTAACTTATCTGACATTCATGTGGGTGGGCCATTTCATGATGGCCTTGATTTTCTTACGGTCCACAACTTCCCATTCTTCTGAGATCACATGCCCTAATTATTGAACTTGAGTTTTAAATAACTCACACTTACTGATCTTGGCATATAACTTGTGTTCCCTTAGTAACTATAATATTTCCTTCAAGTGTTCTTCATGCTCCTCTTTATTTTTTTAGCTTACCAAAATATCATCTAAAAATACTAAAACAAAATTGTCTAGGTATCGGTTGAGCACATTATTCATTAGGCACATAAATGTGGTCGATGTGTTTGTAAGAATGAAAGGTACCACCATGAACTCATAGTGCATGTATAAAGTTCGGAATGTCATATTATGAATGTATTCATTCTTGATCCCTAATTGGTGATAGAGAGACCTTAAGTTAATTTTTGAAAACATCGTAGCTCCTCTTAGTTGGTCAAATAAGTCATTTATTCTTGGAAGTGAATATTTGTGATTTATTGTTACTTTATTCAATTATCAGTAGTCAATGCATAGTGTTAGATTCGGTCTATTCATCCCTCCGTCAGAGATCAAAATCTCTTTCGTTGCATTTCATTTTTAGGTGTCTCATTCAATTCAGTCATTTGCATTCCATTAGGAGCATCCATCTTCTGACGGAAGGGTTTTGTCACTCATGTCCCTCATGTCATGTAACTGTTGGTCCGTGTCTGTTCATCAAAATGAATTTTAAAGTCATTCACAGTCCTGTTTTGGTCTCTTAGTCAGCGAAGAGTCATTTCAGTCATTTGGTCTAGGGTTTCGCAAATTTTGTCTTCAAAGTGTCCAATAATGCCAGCAGGCCAGAGGGAGGTTCAAAATAATTTTTCTTTTCAAAAAAATTCATTGTTATAATGTAATATCTTGACTTTTCTTCAAAACTCTGTTTTGAAGAAAAATCGTCATTTCGTATTTTGTAATAAATTCCATGTATATTTTCAAAAAATTTCAGCTGTCAAAATCTTCAGGCGCAGCCCTGGTCGCCTGTGCCAAATTTTGTGCCAGTCATCCCTGCAAAAAATTGACAAAATTTTTGTCATTCAAGTCAAAAAAGTCAAAATGGAAACAAAAACAGAGTTTGTATTAGAAAGTGAAAAGTGCCAAAGCCAAAACATAATAAAGTGGGTTTTTTCAAAATAAAAATCAAATTCCATGGCTATTCAAGATATTTTGATGTCCAAAACAATTCATTTGCACACAAGGAGACATCAACGAAACCGAGCCAAGTGAGGAAGAGCAAAAACGTTTTTGGAGGCCGGACTGTGGGAGGAATTCAATGTCGCGACGCACAGAAAGAAGGCGCGGCACATAAGGGGGTCGTGGCGCATAGATCTGCATAGCACTGTGTGTTTTTGAATGTGCGTGGCGCACAAGACCGGCGCGGCACACTGGGTTGTGCGTGCAGCGCACAGATCCTCCAAGCCGATTTTCACTACTGCTTCACAAAAATCAAATTGAATCTGTTAGGGTCAGTCTCTGCAGCCTTCCTCGTGTGATTAAATATACTCTTACAAACATACTCTTAAGGTGTCAAATTCAAATTAGGTTTAGTGTTTTGACAATTTGGTTTGCAGAATGTCCAATAATGCCAAAGGCACGTAGGGAGGGTTGAAATAAGTTTTCTCTGCTAGTCATTTCATCATCATATTGTTGAACGCCTTTTCCTAAAAACTCTGCTTTTGAGAAAAATAAAGTATTTCAGTAATGTAAATAACTCAATATTTTAGAAGAGGTGATTAGCTTGTCACTTTCTTCACTCTCCATGTCGGGCGCTTCCTTCTGTGTTTCAAAGAAATTCCCATCCCTACAAAAATCAACCAAGAGATCATCATTTCAAAGCCAAAAGTGAGAGGAAACTAGAAATCAGAGTTTGTATCGCACCGAGGGAAAATTTGATTCTGAATATTGCATCAAGAATTATTTCCTTCAGTTTCAACATGATAAGGCACTACCAGAAGTTTGAAAAACTCATTACAAAATTGGAGAAAGAAACAGCCATGCTTGGTGCATCTAAGGAGATTTCTCTCTCAGATTATCATAAACTGAGACTAAGCATAGCAGAGTTAGAGAAGAAAATGATGACTGAAATTACTAGACTTGAGCGTGTCTTCTATTTTTGGTTCCTGGTAGTTAATGTGGTGAAAATGGGAAAAGTCCACCAGAAGCAATTGATTTTATTTTGCAGTTGTTAAAGTATAACGACAATAGTGGAAATTCATACTCAGATGTATATTGGCTGGCAGCACTTGTGGACTCGATAGGCAAGATTGAATTTGGGCAACAGAGTATTCAAGCATTATCGCCACTCTTGAAGCAAATAAACTCTCTCTTGCAATTTGATAGATTGATGCCAAGCCACAATGGAGTCTTAACCATCAGTTGCATTCGTACTTTGACACAAATTGCATTGAAATTGTCGCACTTTGTACCCATGGGACACCTGGAAGAACTTATAAAACCATTTCAAGACGTGCAAAGCACACCATGGCAAATTTGTTTGGAAAAAATTAAGGCACTTATTGATCTCGAGGCACATAAAAATGGCCTTCTTGTTGCTCTGTCTTCAGCTGTGAAATTTATAATAGACGAATCATCCTTGCAAGTACAAATGAAAGCTGCTATGCATTGTCTACACTTATGTCAAATGCAAAGGAACTTCGGAAACAGGATCAACGGTTCTGTACTTTGAGATTTACTTCATCTGCTTGAAAGCCGCAAAGCTTTTGTAAATGTTAATCTGCGACATCATGTTTTCTGTGTTTTGCAGATCCTTGCAGGCCGATCTGCAACTCTTTTTGGTGTTCCAAAGCCAAAGATGCTTGTCATCTTAGAAAAAGCCATGGATGTTGAAATGCTCGAGGAACAGAAGGGAAAGTCGGGTTCAATGAAGATACGGTTTTCAAAATGTCAGGAAGCTAATGTTGACCAAGTTCATGTGAGTTCTGAGGTATTAAATTCTTTGGAGGTTGTAAAGGAAATGGATACTACAGTAAGTGGTAGTTCTTGTGGTAATGAATGCAAAGTGCATTCCGTTAAGTTGCGGATTAAGCCTCCGGAGGCAGTAGAAGATGAGAAGATTATGGATACCACTCGGGGTGGTGGTCCAGATGAAAGAGGTTTTCCCATGTACCCAGTTGCAAGCTCCTCAGTGTCAGTCCATGCTGCACAAGGAGAAAGTCTGTATACACTTGGAGGTGAGGCTATGGAGGTTATTAGTATTCTGTAACAAAAAGCTAAAGAGGGTGCATATGCCCCCCATGCAAATGGTTCTCGATTAAATAGAAGTCTTCTTAGTATTGCTAAGGTTCTTCATTCAAAACTTGATGTGGGTCATAAGCCTCGATTAGCCACGGCCAGCGTCAAAGAGCTACGCGGCGCATCCACGGAGCGCGGCGCGTAGAGCCAAAACACACCGTGCAAATTCCAAAGGGCGCGGCGCACCCATGCGATGCGGCGCACCCATGCGATGCGGCGCACAGGGCCAACAATGCAAAAATTCATCACAACTCCATAAAAAAACAAAATTTTCAACTCATTCACTCCATATAAGTTTGACAACGCTTGTTCCGTGATTTTTGTCATGTTTGGTGTGTTTGGAGCGCAAATGACTGGAATTAATGCTGTTATGTTTTACGGCACCTACATTTTCAAATCATCATACAGATCGGCAGTTTAACTTTGATGTATTGAAGGGCGATGACGACATACTGGCGAATTTCACTTGCCCATTTTGTTTTGAGGATTTTGATATCGCATTGCTCTGCTGCCATCTTGAGGATGAACATGGCATCGACACAAAAAATGCGCTATGAATAACTTTCTATGGAATCAATTTTTTATTTCATATGTATGTTGAGAATATTTAAAGGGAGAAAACGCAGCTGGAAATGGCGGAACTTTGTCAAAGGCAAAATTCAAAAGCTATTTTTATTTAAAATTAGTTTTTATTTGAATGGTGAAAGTCAAAGACCGAAACTTAAAATAGAGCGAAGATATCTATCACAGCAGAGAAAAAGGGTTCGAGTGCCTATTTTGGTCTTCAGTTGCAATTCCAAAGCTCTACATTACAGTTTCCGCTTTTTTATTGGTCATCAGAAGATTTAGGTGGAGCGATGTTCCTTTTTAGAATAGGTGGATGGCTTTTCAGCTGTTATTAGTTAAATGATTAAATAATTCCTTATTTTTGGGTCGATTTGTTTTCTCGTAGCAAAGTCTATTTATTGTATTGTAATCATTTGTAAAAGAGGAGAGTTCTGAAAAGGTGTGGGAGGAAAAAACCCAGTTCTATCACTGTACAATTTTGACAGAGAAATAATTAAATGGTGCAGCTCTGATTTGTAAGATTCTTGCAGTATGAGTTTAGCATGTGTTTCCTCTTTATGTTTCATATGTTTTTGTTATGTTCACAGTTCATCATTTTCAGCTGAATGCTTTTACAGTAAGAAAGGTAGAATTCATTTCTTGCTCTACCTTGAGGAAGTGTTCAGACTTTGTGTGTCTTCTTTTGCCTGGAAGGGATTCATTGGTTAATGCCCTTTTCAGTCTTCTTAAACAGTCTTTTCAGCCCATTTAAATTAAATTTGATTGCTAAAACCTCATGCCTATCTCGCCTTATGAAATACTTTGTGCCTTTGATTAAATCTCTCTGCTCATGCTGTCCTTGATTCCATACAGCCCAGAAACATTCATCAAAATTACCTTTTTCCTATTTATTTACTAGCCTAAAATCATTATCAGTTTTGCATTTAAGGTCATCTCAGGCCCTATTGGACATCTTTTGCTGAGATAGACCCGGAGAGAGCCCTCTCCTGTCCTCGTAGGGCTAGCTACGAGGCTAAGCTTGGTTTGATGTTGCCTTGAGTTTTACCTTATTTCAGCCTAAGGTAGATTCGAGCGCTAACATAGTGGCGACCATACTGGGGACGAAAATGGTCCAGCTTGTGAAGATGACACTTGATTTGTAGATTATCTCGCCCTAGTACCTGTAATCAAGTTTAGATCTGATGGTTGATGGTGAACAACGATCAGACATCAGAAGGCTGAACTCATTCACCTGGCGATTTCACTGAAAAATCCAGAAATCAATCCTCCATGGTGACTTCACTGCAGAGAGATCGGTAGCTTTAAGATTGTCAAGATGGACCGGATTGCAAGAAGATACGCTCCCATGAGCCGAGATCACATCCCAGGTTTTCCAAATAAGATGCCCAAAGCAGATTGGCTTCAAAATCTGCCTATGTTCAGGAATGTGGAAGGTAATGACGCTGCCTTCATCTGGTGAAATTTCACATTCATGTGCATAAATTAAAGATCGTTTTTCCTTAAGACTGTTTGATGAAAATGTTTATGGCTACTCTGGAAGATGAAGCCCGATCTTGGTATGAAATTTTGCCACCTGCTTCTATTTATTGTCTAAAGGATTTTCATTCAATATTCTTTGAAAGGTACAAAGAATCTTGTCCGTCTTTAATGTTAGTGCAGAATTGTTGTGAACACATTAGTAATTTCATTGAAGATCTTGAGAATTGTTATGGGGATAATGAATTGATGGACGAAGAAATCATGGAAGCATGGTATGAAAGTTCATTTCAGCAGCACACAGAAATCTTGAAAGATACATATCTAGATCAGCAGGTTGAAGATTGTCATTTGGCTTAAAATGATGAAAGAGAAAGTTTCATTTCAGATCTTCCCATAGAAGAAGACAGCATGCAGGGAAGTCAAGTTTCAATTTCAGAATGTGATAATGTCAAGTCAGCTGTTTCAGATCCAGATTCAGATCGTGATGATCAAGAATACCTTGTGCAGAACTCTACTGTTGAAATCATCTGGGATGCAGAAGACAGAGTTGTGAATCCAAATGTTCTTATTTCATTAGAAGACAACCTTCATGAGGAGGTAATCCAGTCAGTTCATGAACAACAAGATGAGATTTTTGTCCAAGTAAGTGAAAAAATTTCTCTTGATGAATTTATGGTAGATGATAGAAATGATAGTGTTGGGTTTCAAGAATCAGCTGAAGTTTGTTTTCTTATGATTGATGAATATAATGAGAATCTGGCTGTCATATCATATGAAGAGGACCCACAAAATATTCAGACTACAGAAGATCAGACCATTCAGGATTCCCTTTCAGATTCTTCTTCATATGTCTCATGTTTTGAAATGTTTTCTCAAGAGGAGATCTGCTCATACACTTGTTCAGAATTTTTTGAGGACCAGAAACAGACTTTTACTGAAGAAAGATCAGAAGCAGGAGAAAAGGACACTTGGTTCTTTCAGCAGGAGGTAAATCTTCATGTTTTTCAGGATCCACTGGCAAATCTGTTGCAGTCAGCAGTGAAGGTGATTATTGCTGTGTTCACTAATGAAGGAGATCATGGCCAATTATATTTTTGGATGCCCAGTTACCAGTATTTATTATTGACCAGGAGATCAGATCAGGAGAATCAATCAGCAAGGCATTTGCTTGATTGGTTACATTGGAAATCCCATTATACATAATTGTACATATTTCATCAGTATGTAGGTGGTTGTCATCATGCTTTCAAATCTTGATGAACTGCTGCCTTTTTCAAAAATTTTGTAAATACTTGTTTTAGTTAGTGATGAGTCATTTGGGAGTCAGTTTCCAGTCAATAAATTAGTCGTATCGATTTCTTGAAATAATGGACTCCATGGCCCAATGGAAGGAGGCACTGTCTGCTCTTCCAAAGATATGTTGTTCTTGGCACCTCTAGGGAGCTACCATCCCCATTGGAGCCAATGTTAGGGTCAGTCTCTGCAGCCTTCCTCGTGTGATTAAATATACTCTTACAAACATACTCTTAAGGTGTCAAAGTCAAATTAGGTTTAGGGTTTTGACAATTTGGTTTACAGAATGTCCAATAATTCCAAAGGCACGTAGGGAGGGTTGAAATAAGTTTTCTCTGCTAGTCATTTCATCATCATATGCTTGGAAATCTATTTTTCCTCAAAACTTTGTTTTGAGAAAAAATAAAGTATTTCATAGTCATGTAAATAAATCTAAGGTATTTTAAAGAGTATCAGTTGTCAAAATCTTCAGGCAGCCCTGGTTACCTTCAGGTTTCAGCAGCTCCCATCCCTGCAAAAATCAACCAAGAGATCATCATTTCAAAGCCAAAAGTCAGAGGAAACTAGAAATCGGAGTTTGTATCGCACCAAGGGACAATTTGATTCTGAATATTGCATCAAGAATTCTTTCCTTCAGTTTCAACATGATAAGGCACTACCAGAAGTTTGAAAAACTCATTACAAAATTGGAGCATGAAACAACCATGCTTGGTGCATCTAAGGAGATTTCTCTCTCAGATTATCATAAACTGAGACTAAGCATAGCAGAGTTAGAGAAGCAAATGATGACTGAAATTACTAGGCCTGAGTGTGTCTTCTATTTTTGGTTCCTGGTAGTTAATGTGGTGAAAATGGGAAAAGTCCACCAGAAGCAATTGATTTTATTTTGCAGTTGTTAAAGTATAACGATAATAGTGGAAATTCATACTCAGATGTATATTGGCTGGCAGCACTTGTGGACTTGATAGGCAAGATTGAATTTGGGCAACAGAGTATTCAAGCATTATTGCCACTCTTGAAGCGAATAAACTCTCTCTTGCAATTTGACAGATTGATGCCAAGCCACAATGGAGTCTTAACCATCAGTTGCATTTGTACTTTGACACAAATTGCATTGAAATTGTCGCACTTTGTACCCATGGGACGCCTGGAAGAACTTATAAAACCATTTCAAGACGTGCAAAGCACACCATGGCAAATTCGTTTGGAAACAATTAAGGCACTTATTGATCTCGAGGCACATAAAAATGGCCTTCTTGTTGCTCTGTCTTCAGCTGTGAAATTTATAATAGATGAATCATCCTTGCAAGTACAAATGAAAGCTGCTATGCATTGTCTACACTTATGTCAAATGCAAAGGAACTTCGGAAATAGGATCAACGGTTCTGTACTTTCAGATTTACTTCATCTGCTTGAAAGCCGCAAAGCTTTTGTAAATGTTAATCTGCGACATCATGTTTTCTGTGTTTTGCAGATCCTTGCAGGCCAATCTGCAACTCTTTTTGGTGTTCCAAAGCCAAAGATGCTTGTCATCTCAGAAAAAGCCATGGATGTTGAAATGCTCGAGGAACAGAAGGGAAATTCGGGTTCAATGAAGATACGGTTTTCAAAATGTCAGGAAGCTAATGTTGACCAAGTTCATGTGAGTTCTGAGGTATTAAATTCTTTGGAGGCTGTAAAGGAAATGGATACTACAATAAGTGGCAGTTCTGGTGGTAATGAACACAAAGTGCATTCCGTTAAGTTGCGGATTAAGCCTCCGGAGGCAGTAGAAGATGAGAAGATTATGGATACCACTCGGGGTGGTGGTCCAGATGAAAGAGGTTTTCCCATGTACCTAGTTGCAAGCTCCTCAGTGTCAGTCCATGCTGCACAAGGAGAAAGTCTGTATACACTTGGAGGTGAGGCTGTGGAGGTTATTAGTATTCTGGAAAGTGAACAGAAAGCTAAAGAGGGTGCATATGCCTCCCATGCAAATGGTTCTCGATTAAATAGAAGTCTTCTTAGTATTGCTAAGGTTCTTCATTCAAAACTTGATGTGGGTCATAAGCCTCGATTAACCATGGCCAGCGTCAAAGAGCTACGCGGCACATCCACAGAGCGCGGTGTGTAGAGCCAAAACACACCGTGCAAATTCCAAAGGGCGCGGCGCACCCATGCGACGTGGCGCACTGGGTGTGCATGCGGCGCACAGGGCCAACAATGCAAAAATTCATCACAGCTCCATAAAAAATCAAAATTTTTCAACTCATTCACTCCATATAAGTTTGACAACGCTTGTTCCGTGATTTTTGTCATGTTTGGTGTGTTTAGAGCGCAAATGACTGGAATTAATGCTGTTATGTTTTACGGCACCTACATTTTCAAATCATCATACAGATCGGCAGTTTAACTTTGATGTATTGAAGGGCGATGACGACATACAGGCGAATTTCACTTGCCCATTTTGTTTTGAGGATTTTGATATCGCATTGCTCTGCTGCCATCTCGAGGATGAACATGGCATCGACACAAAAAATGCGCTATGAATAACTTTCTATGGAATCAGTTTTTTATTTCATATGTATGTTGAGAATATTTAAAGGGAGAAAACGCAGCTGGAAATGGCGGAACTTTATCAAAGGAAAAATTCAAAAGCTATTTTTATTTAAAATTAGTTTTTATTCGAATGGTGAAAGTCAAAGACCGAAACTTAAAATAGAGCGAAGATATCTATCACAACAGAGAAAAAGGGTTTGAGTGCCTATTTTGGTCTTCAGTTGCAATTCCAAAGCTCTACATTATAGTTTCCGCTTTCTTATTGGTCATCAGAAGATTTAGGTGGAGCGTTGTTCCTTTTTAGAATAGGTGGATGACTTTTCAGCTGTTATTAGTTAAATGATTAAATAATTCCTTATTTTTGGGTCGATTTGTTTTCTCATAGCAAAGTCTATTTATTGTATTGTAATCATTTGTAAAAGAGGAGAGTTCTGAAAAGGTGTGGGAGGAAAAAACCCAGTTCTATCACTGTATAGTTTTGACAGAGAAATAATTAAATGGTGCAGCTCTGATTTGTAAGATTCTTGCGGTATGAGTTTAGCATGTGTTTCCTCTTTATGTTTCATATGTTTTTGTTATGTTCACATTTCATTGTTTTCAGCTGAATGCTTTTACAGTAAGAAAGGTAGAATTCATTTCTTGCTCTGCCTTGAGGAAGTGTTCAGACTTTGTGTGTCTTCTTCTGCCTGGAAGGGATTCATTGGTTAATGCCCTTTTCAGTCTTCTTAAACAATCTTTTCACCCCATTTAAATTAAATTTGATTGCTAAAACCTCATGCCTATCTCGCCTTATGAAATACTCTGTGCCTTTGATTAAATCTCTCTGCTCATGTTGTCCTTGGTTCCATACAGCCCAGAAACATTCATCAAAATTACCTTTTCCTATTTATTTACTAGCCTAAAATCATTATCAGTTTTGAATTTAAGGTCATCTCAGGCCCTATTGGACATCTTTTGCCGAGATAGACCCGGAGAGAGCCCTCTCCTGTCCTCGTAGGGCTAGCTACGAGGCTAAGCTTGGTTTGATGTTGCCTTGAGTTTTACCTTATTTCAGCCTAAGGTAGATTCGAGCGCTAACAGACTCCACCTTTTTTGCTCCGTGTAAGTTTAAATCACCTTGCTATTACCTTTGGTTAGTGTTTAATGTTGTTGGAAAGATTGGTTTGGAGAGTTTGAATGGTGAAAACATAAACCCTATCATTTTATTAAAGCTGCTCCTTAGGGTTTCAAATTGGTGTTTTAAAAACAACTTTGGTGCCAAATAATCCAACATCCCTCCCCACCTATGGACCCTTTCCCATCATTGTAATCCCATCATCATTTTCAATTCCCTATTCCCTTATAATCCCAATTCACTCATTCCCATTATCCCTATCTCTAAACCCTACAATTCCCCATCACTATCACTCTTCCATATCATTTGCAAAAATCCTCAAACCCTGCATTCCTAAAACATAGTCAAGTGACCGTCCTCACATTGTAAACTTCACTTGATTGAAACATATTTTTTCCCACAATCCACTATACCCACTGTCCTTATTTACCACAGTCCCTTCCTACTTGGCATATTTTGGCAATTGAAACAAAAGCACCAATTTATCATTTTCAACAAACCAAACATACACTTGACATATACCTTGCAAGACCATGGAGATGGATACTGAGTCATCATATGAACAAGACAGTGATTCTACCACAGAGCTACATGAACCGAGAAGGCCTTGTAAAGGAGGCAAACATGTGAGAGAGGAGACCACCTCATTAACTCAGTTGCAGGCCTACCCACTTGCCATGGCATGTTTTCGAGAGCAGTCATGCTATCAATATTGTGAGAGGATTGCTCAGATTCAGCATCATTAGGAGTTAGCCCGGTTGTTTGTTTTACATTTTCGAGATGGTCAGGTTACTCTCGTTGGTGTAAATTTCACCTTGACACCAGAAACCATATCTCAGGCAACAAGAATACTGAATGTAGGTGAGGAGTGGAACAAAAGACAACAGGTGGATAGAGTGCATTACGAGCCATACATCAGGCCTAGCTATGTGAGGCAGCTCAGCAAGGTATTCCCATTCCAGTTCTTGAAGGAATCCTATGTGCCATTGATGAGACTCATTATCAGATACTTCAGTTGTGAGGGCCGGTTCTCACGCCTCTATGCATACCACATCAGATTATTAATGCATTTCACGAGAGTGAGGATGATGAACATTCCATATTTCATGTGCCCAAACATAGAGATGATGATTACGCTTGTGCAGAAAAAGACTCCTGATCAACAGTACAACAACATTTATCATTATGCGCTCATCAAGATCATTGTGGTACATCAGCTTGGATTGCAGGGAATTGCATGGGAAGATTTCATTTCCCATGACTTCTTCACAGCCCCTCAGCCTCCTCCGGAGATTATTCATGATGCAGGTGAGCCTTCACATCAGTTTTAAGGTCCTGATATGGAGCCTATCAGTGTGCCAGTATTTGTTACTTATCAGAGAGGCACGAGATCATTATTTGCAGCAGCCCGACGAGTACTATCTCCACCCAGGGTGGAAGGGGTCTCATTGCCGTTGTCATTAGCACAGGTACAGGTATAGGATAGAGGAAAGAGGCCTATGCAGGAGGAGGACCCTTCAGGAGGCCAGGATACTGATTTCATGTTGAGTGATGTGGATTTGAGCTCTCCAAACTCAAAACTGAAAGAGATCATTCAGGAGCAGAAAAATGAGATCGGCACATTGACTGACAAGTTGTAAAGAGCTCAATGGATCATTAACTATCTGGAGTAGTGGAATAAGCAGTTGGAGGATTAGCAGAAGATCATGGAGTTTCAAAACATCCGTGAGAACCGACAATCTTCTCGAAGAAGCCCATCCGAGATGACACCTATTGAGCGGGAGATTGAGGCCGATAGAGGGACTTGGCTTGAGAGAGTCAACATGCATCTTGAGAAGCTGTTGGAGAAGGAAAATGAGAAGAACATGCTCAGACATATGAAGAACCATTATTGGACATGCACACATGTTTGCAAAGCGAAGATCAAGATCCTGAAAGTGAGGCTAAGGAGAGCACTGAAGCGTCGTAAAAGACATGATAGGCTCCAAATCTTGGCGGAAGCTTCTTTGGCTGAGCATGGTACTTGATGAGGGACCTTTAGCCCAAATTCCAAGAAATTTTGGAAAAATTTTGTCAATTTTGAATTTTTTGGTCAGAAAACAGGTTTTCCTGCCTGACGCGTAGCGCCACCTAGCGCGCGCTTATAATTGGTAGCTCTTCAGGGGGAAAACATTGCATTTCTGGAATTTTTGTGAAAATTTATGCATGTTCATGGATTACCTAAGGATTTCATCAAGTTATGGGTTGCCTAAAGGGTCAAAAACACCCTAAAAATGGCCTTTCTGCCACTTTTTGCACACACAAGAAGCAGTGTTGGGAGATTGAACTTTTGGAGGGGAAAATGGAAACCAAATCTATAAATTCCACTTAGGTTGGAAAGTAGATAGGCAGGGATTTCCAACGAGCTATCATGAGCTCAATTTGGACTTCGGGAAGGGCCTCAAAATTAGCTCCAAACTTGTGATATGCATAGAGATTTTGGGCGTGGCGCATAGAGGAGTTTGGCCTATTTTTCACTCAACAGCTCAGAATTTCGCCTAGTTTTGACCAGTTTCACTTTTTCATGTAACTATTGATGTACCTTGATGTAATTTCATGACTATGATGTAATTTTGGTACATTTTTACTTGTTATATAAGATTCATTCACCAAAAGGTGAAATGTGAGTGAATGGATCAGTTTCCTAGCATATAGAGGCAAGTTGTTTCATGGCCTATTTTCTAGTTCCTAGTTTAGATATGGTTGAAACAACTCCTAGAATGATGAGCTCGACCCCTAGAGGCATGGGAATGAGTTAGTCTTGTCTATATCATGTATTTTCTCAGTCATTTTCAAAGTTGGACACTTGGGATTGCTTAACACTCCATTGTACATTTTGTTTTTGCAATTTTGGCAAAGGAATAGACTAGGGTTTTGCAGCACTTTTTGGGATCCTTGTGGCTCTGTGTTTTGATGGTGTTTTTCTCCATGTAATTTTAAGTTCTCTGATTTTTATGTGTGTCAATTTCCTTCTCCTTTCTTCTTAGATTAAACAAATCAGTGTTAAAGGTGGAATTCAGTAGCTTGCTTTGCTCTGCCTTCAGTTTTGTTTAATTTTACATGTTTTCATCTATTTGAGGAGGACTCTTGAAACCCACTTGCCCTCTTCAGCTCCTCACCGGTCTGATCCATCCATTCAATCAATCTAAAGCATCAAAAAAATTTCCTTCCTTTCCCCAATCAGAACTCTGCAAAAACTAGGCCTTATCCCCGCACCCAAAACTTCCTTTCCCTTTGATCCAACAAAAACCTCCAAAAACATAATCAAACTCCTTTATTTATATACCTAGCCTAAAATTAGCTTTTATTTCAGTCATCTCAAGCCCTGTTGATTACTTTTCGCTGATATTGACCCGGAGAGAGCCCTCTCCTGTTCTGGTAGGGCTAGCTACCAGACTGAGCGTGGTTTGATGTTACCCTGAACTCTGCCTTCCTTCAGCCTGAGGTAGATTTAGGCAATAACACATAGCTATAGTGTTCCATCCTTCTTCGTCAAAAATAAATCCAGGGCTCCCCAAGGTGACTCATTGGGTCTGATGTACCCCTTATCCAACAATTCCTTTAGTTGTATTTTCAATTCAATGGTTCTCATGCGATAGGGTGTCTTAGAGACTAGCACCGAACTAGGAATTAGCTCGATAGAGAAATTGATGTCTCTTTTATGTGGCAACCCTAGTATTTGATCTATAAATACATTGTTGTATTGCTATAAGATCAAGTGGTTCTCAAGTTTATTTTTATTTTTCTTTGTTACATTATTCACCTAAATCAAATTAGAGTACACCCTTTTTACTGCACTTATTTTCCTATAATGTCGAGATATTTTTAACAGAAATATATTTCTTCTTTCCTTGTAATTTTCTTCCCACACCTTAATCATGAAGGAATCCCAATGACTTATTGTAACAATGCACATTGGTCTTGTAGCCTTTCAGCTAGTCCATACCAATTAATATATCATACGAACAATGGAAGGATGTTGGGGTTCATTGTTGTAGCCACGTTGTCTAGTTCTAAATGGAATGACTTTGATAACTCTATCACTTTCTTCCTGAATCGTGTAGTCAAATAAACCATCCATGGATTTTCATGTTATTTCTTTTTTATGGTTCAATATTTTACAACTTTAGGTCTAATATAACTAATATTAGATCATGGATCAATTAAAATTGAAATTGATTGATTAATGATCTTACCTTCCATCTCAATGACTAATGTCAGGTGACCTGCTTTTCGATTGTCCAATGCAACGTAAATATAAGGCATAATCTAAGATATGTCATTTAATATCATCACCTCTTCCACGTTGTATAATATTTTCTCATTCTTCTTCTATGGTTGACTTCAATCCCTTTGCAGGTGGTTTTCTCAACAGCTCCAACATTGAAGTTTCGTGTAGCCCTCGACTTCTTCTCTTATTGGTTTGGAGGTTTGCACTTTGTTAGTAGGATTTTTCCATTGGAATTCACCTTTGGCATGAGAGGTGAACTTTCATCCTTTTCCATTTGTTTATGCTTAAAGGGTTTTTATCCTTTCATTTTGAAGTTTAACCTATCTTTCTTCTTCCAATTGATCAAGTTCTTAGTCTTGTGTTTGGATTGTTTGTAGCAATAATTGGTTTTCTAGATATTATTTTTAAATGTTTTGGATTCATCAAACTTGATCAGGTCTCTGAATGACTAAGGAAACCCTCTTTGAATTTTTAATTTTTCATCTTTAATATAAGGTACATACCTTAGTAGTCAAGTCCCACTAGAACAATCAGTTGCAGATGGGCCTCATTAGCAAGGCAACCCGAGATCGAACCTAACGGAGGCTATTGTGCCCCTGCTAGGGGAAAGAGACATGCTAAGATCCAGTCAACTTAGGGCTAGAGTAGCCCAGACTGGGTGTGATCCTTGAGTGAATTTGACAACTTAGATGCCCCTAGGTCGCAGTTTCTCAAGCCACAGGTTAAGCCTGGAGTAACATAGACTAATTGACAAAAAAAGGTACATACCTTAGTAGTTCTAA
This sequence comes from Pinus albicaulis, assembly GCA_034641835.2. Classification (NCBI taxonomy): domain Eukaryota; kingdom Viridiplantae; phylum Streptophyta; class Pinopsida; order Pinales; family Pinaceae; genus Pinus; species Pinus albicaulis. Next base: position 1,316,539,004 of record CM076575.1, read on the forward strand.
AAATGTATTTGTGTACTCATCTACAATAAGCTGACCCAACTTGAGTTTATGAAATGTTTTTACCGTAGCATCATAATACATCACTGGCATATACTTGTCTCAACAATATTTTTCAAATTCACTCCACAGAAACTCCCTTTCTTGAATGGCTTTAATGTTGCTTAATTTTTCCCACTATATATCTACCTTTCCTTTTAAGTTGAATATTGCTACCCTAGCCCTCATGTTTTCACAGTAGTCATGTGCTCTGAAATACTTCTTAATCCCTAGTAACTAGGCTTTTTCCTCTTCAACTTTCTTATTCTGTCCATTAAAGTCGGGGGGATTTACTTTCTTAAATTTCTTTGGTATTCATATTTTGTCGTTCCTTCCATGTTGGTAATGTCTTTCAGATGTTTTTCTTAATAATTGATAAGGGATATATGCTCTTCTCTGTGGGGTGTTCAGTGAAGTTTCTCCTCTCACAGTATCTTCATTGTTTTTTCAATGCCTTTTTTATTTGTCGTCTCCTCTCCTATCAACTCCAAATCCATGCCTCTCTAATTTGGTGGTGCTTTTCCAAGATTTTCAATTGTCCAAGTAGTTGGCACCATGCCCATATTATTTTTTTCTCTGTAATTCTTATATGCTCTGCAAGAACATCATGTTCACTTATGCTTTCTTCTCCTAAGCTTTGACGATTATTTTTTTATCTTCCTTGCAACTTCTTAATTTTGCATTGAAAATCAATACGCACCTCATTCAAATAAGGAGAAAAGGTTGCATTGAAAGAAAAAATAGTTGTATAAAATGCATGTCCATGAGAAGAAGTGCTAGAAGAAGAAAGATAAAAATTGATGATGTTTTTCTCCATTGCTTCTTCTAAGGCTTCCATCTTCTTGAAAAATTTAGACCCATGTGGCCATCTCACCCACAAAATCACAATATCACTTAGTCTTATTGTCTTTTGATTTAGTTCCATTATTAACATTAAGAGTAGGAGTTGGCTAAGAGGGTTGAGATCCTTTTTATATTTGTTGTTACATGGACATTACTTTTGAGGATGCTCAAAGACTTGCTTACATTGTACTACTAAGGTTTTTTAACCTATAACATTGATAGATATAAGTTGCAAGAGATTATCTTGAACTCTAATGAGAGAACACAATTTTTTTCAAATGAGGGCATTTTGTAAGTAGCCCATTGACTAATAAGCACTTTTATAGTAGTCGGAAGTAGACAAATAGAATTTACACATTTCCAAGATTGGCAAAGAATATCATATATAATTTGGTAATTTTCATTTATTATATTACATTCTACAAGTAAATTTTATCATTGGGATTCATGACTTCTATTGTCTCGTTCAGTTTTCTAGGGCTAAAAAACTTTTAAATCCCATATTACGAAAATGGAAAATTTTTGGCTAAACAAAAAGGCTTTCCAACTAGAAATGACACTTTGAATTTTTTGATGTGATTCTCTCCACATAAAAATAATTAAAAAAAGAAAAATTCAAAAGTCCTTTATTGCATGCCATGGTACAACTTCAAGCTCTCAGTCACTAATGGGAATTGAGCTTCAAAGAAACTCTAATATCATGTTTGTGAAATAAAATATATTCACACAAGTTGAAGACCTTAAGGCGGCAACTCACATAAATTGATCATTTTTTCCTTCCAAGTAACGATGCTAAGGGAATACCTCACATGCATTGTCCCTCATTTCAAGGATGGTACTTGAGGAAAATGATAAATTTTAAAAGTCATGAATCCAGGTCGAATGTGGCATATACATCACATCCATAATCAACTCATTAAGATCAAACATGCCACAACGAAAGGCTTGAACCCAAATGGGGAGGGTAACAACTTTTCTTCATAGTGACTCAAGTTACACCCAATTGATAGATAAATCAAAGTTTAGTGCACATGTACATGGTTAAAACCCTTAAAAAGAGAAATAATGCATGTCCCAACCAACATAACCACTTGAATCAATATATTAATGCAAAATAAAGATAAGTTACATTAGCATCTCTTACTATCTAGAATAAGGAAATGACCCCCCTATGTTGTTTAAATAGAGCTCATGGACCAATCAAGTTGTAACACACCCAACCCCCTAAGCCACCTTAAGGAGGTGGGGGTTGCAATTCTTTTTTTCTTTTAATCACTTCGAACACTAATTTTAAGGTTTGCATCATCTTCTTCTCATCAAGAGCCTTCTGAAGATATAAAATTTGTCCCATTTTGAGTATGAGACACCACGATATGGCCCTTAGAATATTTTTATACCAATGCCACATCAACGTGTGTGTACATTTGACACATGGTATATTACATGGAAACTAGTGCCATGTGTCACCTCAAGAGTGTTGTCCTGTCAACATCCAAGGCCACCTAGTTCTCCTAAATCCCCTTACCTTCCTCACTATTTAATTTCTTTTATTTATTTACTTTAATTATTTTACCTTTTCCTTAAACCTTCATTCTTTTATTACTTCATGTCCACTTTAAATAATCAAACCAAATTTACTTCATGTCCACTTTAAATAATCAAACCAAATTTCAAATAAGAAAATAATAATTTAGTAATGCTTCTTAGCTTCATTTATCTTAAGCTCCATTGCTTCTTATTTACATCTAAAATTATTTGAATAGAAATGTTTGGATCAATTTTCCAAAACAAATATTATTTTAATACTTCCAAATTATATAATATTTTAATATCTATCTTTTTACTTTACCGGTGCTAAGAGCCCTTTCACAACACTTTCGCTTGCATTACTTCACACTGATACTTAGCCATTTTTTTGGTGATGTGGGCTCTTGCTTGCAGGAGCGTAGACTTTAAAAAAATCATCATGCAATCCCCAACATTTCCACATCCATAAATTTCCATTCAAATGCAACATTGTGCAGATTACACCACCCATACATAGTTTATTTTCTATCTAGGTGGATTTGGCATGCGGAAATACTCTCCCATCACAAGGCTTACCACCTCATGTGCTATTTTCATAATTTATACTTCGTACAATTTCCAAATAAGAGAAGTCTTAAATCATTCATTAAATATAATTCCATTCACTAAGTAATTTTTTTACCAAGAAAGGAGAAAACAATAGCTTACCTCATAAGCATAAATTCCACAAAAACTCTTCCCTCATAAAAACATGAAAATTATTTTTGGAACTATCACCTTTTTTCAAATAACACTTTGGGCACCAAAATAAAAAATAGAGGGTAAAAGAAAAAAAATTCCATCAAATGAGGGAAGATGTCTTAACATACTTTTAGGCTGAAATTGGTATAACTACTACTTAAAATATTTCTATGTGGAACACATCAAATTTAATAAAGTCTTACAGTAGATAATTAATGTAAATTTTAGCATAATTATCTACCTTAGGTTTCATATTTGTCTTTCATGCATGTAAGTAACTTTATTTCTCCTAGTGTAACCTATAAAGGAATTAAAGATAAAGAAATCATGTAGTCATAGACTATTATTTCCTTAACACAATCCATATTATGCCTTGAATTCTCTCAATATATTTGACAAGACTTAAGACATTTCAACCCAATAATAATTAGGATTGCATTTAGGCCAAAAATAATAGAAAATAAACTATGTAAATTGTACAAAGACATTTAGACATCATATTATATCTTTGTGCATGCATGAAATTAACAATCAGTAGCTATCATAAAAGAAAATAAAAATTGTATTTCCAAATGGTTCTTGAAATTTATGACAACTCAAAGGCTCTTTGAGCTTCCTAGATTAAACATGCACTATGCTCCATGGTTTTACCGACAAATGCTCACCATAAATTAATTTAAAAGGCTTTAAAGGTCCCAATTTAATTTTACAACAGACTTATAGGCTTCATGAATCTATTAATGATTTCTTTAATTTGTTAATTCAAATGTTTTTTTGAAGACCTTTATGACTAAGTCTTCACTCTGAAACATTGATATTCCAAACATTAATCATGTTAAAGAACAAATTGCAATCAAATATTCATAATAATCCTCTTCCAAAGGCAATATTCATCCATTCACACTTGATATTATAGTCCAACTCAGCACTATTCATAAAACATTGAACAACAATATCATTTCATTAAAAAGAAGAAGCTTACACACTTATCTAAATCATGGTAGCTTGCTTGAAACTAAAGAAGGGAAATTCACTCTCCACCCAACTGGAGGCACCACTACACTACAATCTTTCTTGAAGTTGGCCACCTCTAAGTTAGTTTTAATGCCTTAAGAGGAAGCATCACTCAGGGTTCCACAGTATTCAAATTAGAGTAGAGGACATGAAAGCTACTCCCTTTCATGCATAATTATTCAGTACGCTTCCTTTTAGCCATTAAGCCAGGGCATGTTGTATTTCACCATGTGGCCACTCTGGGCTTACACAACACAATGGAAGCCCTTCATTAAGGCAATATTCACTTGGTACTTCAATTTCTTAATGCATTTTATGCATAGTTTCAACAATATTTCTCAACAATTGGCCACTCTGTGCTTGCACAACACAAAGTTATCCCTTCACTAATCCAATAGTCCCATGATGCTTCCCTTATTGATTTTTGTGCATATATTCTACAATATTTCTCGACATTTTCATCTGGCCCTCTAGCTCAAGATGATGGCTTTAGCATTGACTTCCCTCACCAAATAAGTAGTCCATAAATTCACATAGGTTTTTTGTGATTTAAAGGGTCCTTTGTCACCCCTGAGAAGAGTCATAGTTCCATCCCCACACATGGTTCAGGTTTCTATTCACAGATTCCACTCATTCGCTAGCAAACACTTATTGTTCTCTCTCTCACACACATTTCCCTTCCACTGCTTGCTACTATCCTTTTCTCTTCACACCTGCACACACTCCTAGAATGATAATTTCTTGGGATTTTTTCTCATGCTCTGTGGTCAATCTGAAGTCTCTAGAATGGATACATAACCCATACTCATGGAGTAGCTTTGTACCACTCCTATTCCTTCGCATAATTAGTGGAATTTGGGTGGTTCAGATATCAAATCAGAAATAAGAACATGTTATAATTTCAGGTGAGAAAGCAAACATCTTAAACCCCCCTTACAACATTTCCCCTCAAGTATTGGGGTATGTATTACCTGCTCTCTTCTTAGATACTTGGAATTATATATGAATAAAATGCATATTACAATTGTTTTAGGTATTTTGACCCATTTATAATTTACTTGTGCCTACGATAATCATTAACATAATTAATTATAATTACAATATATGTGGGGGGTTAAAGACTAGGGGTTTTACAATCCCCTCCCCCATAAAGGAACATCATCCTTGGTGTTTACACCATTTCAATTGTTTTCCTAAGCAACACACCGTTCTAGGTTTCTCTTGTTCAATACAACAATATATGGAGCGCTTCCTTTCAACTGTACTAACATCCTTGCTCTTGCATATCAGCAACATTTTTCACGTCCTTTACCTTTCAGAATGATTTAGCAATGGTATTTGTCTTCACACCTTGGTAACTTTTAGATTTGTAGAATTCCATTTAGTATCTACATTAAAATACTAGCAAAATATGTGTTATGACTATTTTAATATACAACCATTAAATTTACCATACAAGATCCAAATTTCCACAAAGTAACATACATTTCAAGAAATGAAACTTTCAACTCAATAGTTATATGTATGGTTATCCTTCAGTTCATTAGGATACCATAGGTAACAAGTCCAACTCACTACTTGCATTCAACTCACCCATTTACTCAAATGATCCCAATGAATGTATGACATAATATTTTCATAGCTAGCTCATTCAATTCTCCTCCTCCTTGTAGTCACTCACCCTTTTGGGTCTAGGTAATTCCCTTCTATGTTACACAATCCTTTGAGAAAGCTACCCTACCAAGGATTTCTTGCAAGAGAATTTCAAAGAGATTGTTAAAATCTTTTATCCAAGGCATCCCTCAAGCTTTCTCTAACATAGTTTACATGTCATTACTCATGGAAATCAAGGCATATCATAGGGTTGTAATGTCACTATAGTGACCTTGTTCGTGGGCCTCTTTCTTCACAACCTTTATTTGTTCTTCCTAGATTGATTCATCATTTGACCCGTATCATAAAATACAGTTCTCATGATATATGTTTGAAAATTTTCAATCAAAAATTGTGTTTTCCAAACTTACTTCATACATAAGCCATGTCTCACAAACATGAGACTCTTCTCATAATGTTGAGTGCCTTGCGGGTGATGATAATCCCAACCTTTATCATGGACTTACATTCAATGCCATACCCAAAGCATTCTACCCACAATGCACATTTTCACTTAGCCAAATAATGTTAGTTTCTTATGCATAATGTCCTTTCTATTGGGTGTGTGTTATATTATTTCCATGACTAGCCTCAGGTGAGAAGTGAGGGATAAGAGGGGGGGTGGCCAACCCCCCTACACTTGCGTTGGGTGCAGCAGGGGGAGCGATACCCCCCCTACATGGGATCTGGAGTAGTGCCCCGGGAAAGAAAATTTAGACCCTATATTAGGTGGGAGAACCTACCTATGGTTTTTTGCATGGTTTTGCACATGGTTTTGGGCATGATGGTTTCTTGCCCATGGTATTTTGTAGATCCAACCAAGGGAACTACGGTTATGTTCTAATCCAGGGTTAATGAATTAGGGTTTATGAATGCTTCAACATGTATATATATGTGTTGTAACATTGAAATGAATATAATGAAAAATCAAGTTGGTAGTCTTGGTTTTGGGATCCACGGGAAAATATTTATGTATATTTGTTTTATGTTTTATGCTCTCACTATTGTTTTATTCTATTTTAAGAGTTCGTTTGTAGATAATTTATGTACAGATTTAAAACCTACACTTTCAATATATCATTTACAACATCCATTAAATTGGTTCCAAAAGAATCATATAGTCAATCATTCAATTATTTCAGCTGCATGGCCTACAATTGAAAGGAATACATCATTTCATTACATATTCATTTAATATCACCACATTTGTTCTAAAAAATTCATATGGAAATTAGAATTTTCATGCCCACAAATCAAATTATCTTAAGGATAAAAGTTTCATATTTTCTCTCTTCACTCAGATATACATCTCAAAATTTATCATCAATCAATTTTCCACCTTACTTTCTGTCGAAGTGATGGATTCACACCACTCACTTCAAAACTTAATAGCTTTCCATAAGCATTAACAATCATTGAATTTCATGACATTTATTCATTCTAAAGCTTGTCCCACACAAGCATGCATGCATTCAGTGTATCAAACTTATAGAATACTATATTTTCAAAAATCATTATCATTTCAAATGCAACCATACCGCTACCATATTCCACTAGGTTCTTTACAATAGGCATGCATGTAGAAATTTATAAATACAATGATGTATTACCGGACTCTCCTGCTCTAAAAATTATGCCACCGTTAAATACATAATCCTTCTACTTAATTCTTTGCGGAAATTTAATCGCCAATTGCAAACACATGAAGAAAAATCAATCACACATAACAAGATGTTTTTACCGGAAAGCTTAAAGCTAAAAACCCCAACTATCATATTTTATGTATATCATGGATCATGAAACAATCTCATACAAATATCTAGCTCCAAGAGCTCTCAGTACAATATACAATCGTCTCAGACTGTCATACCAAAATTGGCATAAACATGCACCAATTTACTGCCTCTTGACAACCTGCCTCCACTGCGCAATCCTTGCTGATGAAGATCCCTAAATGAATTTGATCTTGCCTTGCATTGACTGAGAAATCCTCATTGGCAACTCCATTGTGGGTGTATATGCATTGAATGCACCACTATAGTCACAACTGATAGTCAAACAGGCCCTTTCACCTATCTCTCCACTGGGTCTCCACTGGATCTGACATGCATGTAGTTAATAGTAGTATTTCTTCAATTGCATGTGAGACACTGCTTGTGAATTAATTAAATAATTGATTCACTAATCTCTCACTAATGTATCTTTAGTTACAACTAGTTACAACTAGCACAACTGAGTTTAACTCACTTAACTGAGTTAAACTAAATAACAACTCACATAACTACAGATCCAACTCTGTTACAACTTTGTATCACTCAGTTACAACGAAGTCCACTCTGCATGTCCCACCAACCAACCTTAGAACTCATAATTCCTTTAGTGAATTGGTTTGCCACATCAGTTAACTTATTAAGGGCTAATAATAATTGGCATCCGATCTATTTTTAGACATGTGATCTATAAATAGACTTCACCCACGCATCTAAAAATAGAATCTCATCTATAAATAGAATTTTCTCAAACATCTATATATAGACTCCTGCTATAAATAAAATATGCTCACCATTCTAAAAATAGACATACACCTAAAAATAGCCTACGGACCCCACCTAGTGTAGGTGCTTAATTTTCACTAGGATCATCATCTTGTTGAATCTCAACAATGCATTTGCAAATTAGAATAGTTACAATTCATGTTGATGTGCCTTACTAGCACTCTTAGCATCATTCCTCTCCTTAGCAATCCATATAAGCTAAGAGAAATCATAAATGTAAATACATGATACCATTTATAACACTCATCACTAGGTGATGAAATCATTTTCTTTAGATTAGAAGCTCTTGGGCCAATACCCATGGCCTCATGCATGCAATGCAATCACTACATTCACCTCATACATCACACATACCATCCATTCCATCAATGCATTATAAATCATAATTTTTTTATCGTGTGAATGTATTTATCACTCTTTCATTTGTTGTTCATCATGATAGGTCACTCACACACATATTATTAATATTTTTATCAACTCTTGTGCCGCAAGCTTCCCACCTTGATCATCCTTCAAGTAGTGCATTCATGCAATTCATGCATTCAAGTGAAGACATATCATAAAGATACAAATTAGCCTAAAGGAATTATACCCAATTCCTTTATCTTTTTCTTTAACTTAGTTGATTTCTATACTTATATGTTTTCATAACTATGATAATTTAGCTGACGATGTTTTTTTCCAAGAAGTTTGTCTAGATCCTTTTTAGCTTATTGACAAGCTTCTCCTTGTCATTTTCCTCGAGACTCTTTTAAATGGTTGAAGGAACTTTTGTTGCCTCAAATCCCATTTCCAATAAGGGTTTTTTTAGTATCAAATTCCTAAGAATAGTCCGCATATTTTCCTAATTCACAATTTCATGCACACATCAGTTGTTAGTAAAATCAATTAAAACATGTGCCTCAACACTTCTAAATCAACAACCAATTTTACATTATTTACAAACACTCATTTTCATTTATTTTTTACATTTAATTTGTGCATTCATGTCTCAAAAATCAATCAAGAATGATTAAACTCAAACTATTACACATTTTAGCCTTTTTCATTTTAAAGAGATGGCATAGTAGCCAATTACACAAAATAATTTCAAGGGGAACACTCCTTTCTCAATTTTGTACACAGCTTGGGGACTCCACAAACCAATTGCTCATATCAACCTAGTTAAGCCTTCCTTAGATGATTACTAGTTATTCAAATATGTCCACTTGAGGCAACTATGCATTCAGCTCAGCAAGGTAAAATTTCCATGTTCATTTAGAACTCTAGCTTATTAAACACATGCAACAAAATTTATTAAAATTTTCTCCTAATTTTCAACAGACTCAACATCCAAATTTATTTATTGTAATAGCCTAGGGGTCCCTCCCCCTTGAAATCTAATGCATAAAAGTATCCCAATCATAAGCTATATCAATACCATTATCTTTTTATTTTTATAACCATTAAAAGCATAATTGCCTTCATTTGAGCATTCATTCATTTTATCATTGCACGATTACATCCATCTTGACAAAGTATTTCCATAGTCCACCCAAGGGACCATAATTACATACAACCTTTCCTATTTCATTTATCCTAACCCTATCATGATCAAACCTCTAGATTTTATTTGATATGACTAACACTAACCTAACTAGCCTTCACAACATCTCTATGCAAAACTTGCACTTCATAAGATATTTGTTCAACTTTATATATCGATCCATATTTTTTCCTTAGAGGATAACTACAACATGTCCATTTTATTATTTTTAATGACTGGCCATCACTCATTACAACCTCATGACAAGTTTATAAAATTGGAATTCAACTTTGAGATCCTTACCCTTACTCTCAACAATATTAGGACATTCATCCCTCTGATGACCAACATTCACTTGGTTTCTTTACATCATCTACATGAAATTATTGCACTTATGAGAGAACCCATTCAGAGTAATACTTAGGTTCACATTCACATATCAAGGACAACACCAACTTTTCTTTACTATCCTTTCATTATCTAAAGCATCTTCAAATTATTTTCCATTGCTCTAATGGAAAACCACATACGCACACTTAGCAATACCATTTCCTCTTTTGTGAAGAAATATGGTACACACATCATTCTCACTCAATTTCCAAGTTAGTACTTATACCAACTTTATTTAAGGAAATTATAATCTATATTAGGCATACATCTTCATAAATGGTCAACATACCACAACTTGACCTTTCTAGAAATAGGCTTACCTCCTACTCCATACTCACATAAACATTCAAGCCATTTCTATGCTCTAGGTACTTTCAGGTATGCTCTACATACTTTCATATGCCCATACACAAACATACTCATGTATATTACCTCACTCAAGATTCCTTCAATCATATTTAAAAAAAATCAGAATTGTAGTTTACTTGTCCACGTACTCATTCCATAACCAACATCTTGCACACTTGTATCCATAACACCATGTGCCACATATCCTTTCCAAGAGTGTCCTTCTCTTGCACACTTGTATCCATAACACCATGTGCCACATATCCTTTCACTCAAGCAACCTAGGTAATGTCAAATCTACCCAAAACATATCAAGTAGATATTTTCTTGCTGAACAACTTAACTGATCCATGCATCTTCCCCATGCATTTCAACCAATATAATAACGAACATTCTTTTACTAGGAATAAATTAACCACATCCATATTCCATGCTCTATAGCATTCTTTTTCATTTTTCTTGAGGGATCATACCTTGACCATATAGGACACTTATCCTGGAACCATAGCCAAGGCATTTTAACCTAGGCATGTCCATTTGCACACAAGGTGTAGGGAATTCTCTCATCCCCAACATAATCAACTTTAGTCACATCATTACTCGAAATATATAAGTATATCCACTTCCATAACATCCATTCTATCAATGCACTCCAACTTTGCCTTAAACAAGGGCATCCAAAACTGCCCACATACACATATCCATATAAATTCATTGGCATCCACTGCAGTTTCCATTTTTAATTATACCTTATTGATACCTAGATCAACATCATTCACAAGATTCAATACTCCCTTAAACAACCTTATTCAAGACACCTTTTCTAGATTAGGACTCTATTTTCTCATAGAGAACTCTTTCCACATAATTGCTCCACTTCAAGACACAAGAGCTTCTATCCAAGGTCAAGTCCAAGTAGTATTACTATTTCCAAACATAATAGCAAGTTCTATATCTTTCTCAAAATTCATCTTTGTGGTATATTTCTAGCTCTCTAGGCCTAGTGTTTGAACCATAACTTAGATATCACTCTATATAATATCCAACCTTATAAGTCACATTAAGGAGGTGGGGGTTATAATTCTTTTTCTTCTAATCATTTCATACCCAGCTTCTAAGGTCTCCATCATCTTCTACTCACTAAGAGATTTCTAACGATACAAAATTTGTCTCATTCTAGATTTTTTATACAAGTGTCATGTCAACATGTATGTACATTTAACATATTGCAGATGATGTTGCAACTAGTGCCATGCGTCACCTCAAGGGTGTTGTCTTGTAAGCACCCATGACCACCTAGCCATGTTAATTCATCCCTTACCTTCCTAGTGAATTACTTTATTTTATTTGTTTACTTAGATGGTTTTACCTTAGCCCTGTTAATTCATCCCTTACATTCCTAGTGAATTACTTTCTTTTATTTATTTACTTAGAATATTTTTACCTTTTCTTGGAACCTTTATTCTCTTGGGCTAAGAGCTCTCCTATGGTAGAGTGTTGTAGCTTAATGTTTAACATTTTGACTAAGTCAAATTACAAAATAAAAATAAAATAAAATTAAATAAAAATATCAAAGTAATGTAATGTAATGGACTTGTCTATATGTGAGACTTTTTGGAGTTCTCCGGAAAAATTTTGTGGTGAAACCTTGATTTGTGTTGTTTAAATTGGGTTTTTGACTGCATATATGGATTCAACACCTTAAAAAGCTAGGAGGATTTCAATTGTGAAGAGTTTACTTGTCAAACTTGTGATTTCAATGAATCCTTACCAGATTCTAATAGGTTTAGATCTAAAATAAATGGGAAAACTTTTCAAAAAGTCTCACTTATATACAATGGTTAAAATAAAATAAAAAAATAAAAAATAAAATAAAAGAAACTAAATAAAAATAGCCATATAAAAATAAAATAATAATAAAATAAAAAATGGTTTATGATATTGACCCTACAACGGTTAAAATAATAAAAAAATAAACAACAACAACTAAATAAAAATAGCCACGTAAAAATAAAATAATAATAAAATTAAAAATGGTATATGTATTGACTCAATCTTGAGAACTCATGGTATTCATGTGGAATGTAGCATATTTAAAGGGGGAAATTAAAATAACATAGATCCATCTTAACTTGTGATCGTTGAGAAGGATCAAATCTGTTGACATGCAAACCTCTTTTAGAGTGAAAAGAGATTTAATCTCTCTAAACACTTGGTGGATCCAGAGTTAAGATGAATCTAAGTTGGTTACCTCATGTCCACTTTATAAATAAAACCACATTCTAAACAAAATAAATAATAATTTATTACTTCTTAGCCTCAATCACAATAAATTTTATAATTCATTATTTATGCCCAACTTAAAATGTTAAAATCAATTTTCCATTTATTTTAATACTTCATTTTCACCTAACTTCCAAATTATATAATATTTTAATATCCACTTTTTAGGAATGGGAAAGCCCTTTAGCAATACTTTTCAACTTCATTACTTACCACACATTTATTCATACTTAACCAATTGTCCTTCTTTTTGGGTTGTGCAAATTGCACTGCCTATAGATAGATTTCTATTAGGCGTTGAAAAAATCTAATGAATGATTCACCCCAACCTAGGCTATCCTAACTTAGTATGGTTTAATGAATGATTTACCCATAGATAGATTTCTATCAGGCGTTGAAAAAATCTAATGAATGATTTACCCCAACCTGTACTATCCTAACTTAGTATGGTTTAATGAATGATTTACCCCAATCTGGGCTATCCTAACTTAGTATGAATCTAATGAATGATTTACCCCAACCTGGGCTATCCTAACTTAGTTTGGTTTAATGAATGATTTACCCTAACCTGGGCTATCCTAACTTAGAATGGTTTCCAATAAGACATTCCTTATAGTCTTAATTTACCTCATAAGTATAAATTTCACATAAATTCTTACCTAATAAAAATATGAGTGTTACTTTTGGACACCAAAAAATAGAGGAAAAAAACAAGATTTCCACTAAATGGGGAAGAATGTTAATACAACTTTTCACTTAAATTAGTATAATGACCACTTCAAATATTTTCATGCTAACTAAATGAGAGAGAATGTCTTAATATACCTTTCAACTTAAATTAGCATAATGACCACATAAAATATATCATATTTGATAAAGTAATTGATTTGAATTTAAGCCTAATTATCTACTTTAGGCCTTAGATTTGTCTTGAATATTTCTCCTCCACATAACCTATAAATGAACTAAAGCCAAATAAATCATAAAACCATAATAATAATGATTAATTTCTTAACAAAGGACATATTATGCCTTATTTCTTCTGATATCTTTGAGAGGACTTGAGACATTTCACTCAACGCTAATTAGGATTTTATCATAGTGAAGAGAGAATATAAAATAAAGCTTCTAACTTGTTTAAGATATAGAGATCATATTATATATATTTACATGTATGAAAGTAACTATCACTAAGTACCATAAAATAAAGGTGAAGTGACATTTCTCATTGGTGATACGATTTCAAGCAAGATAGTAATTTTTGTTGTTTAAAATACATTTTTGAATGCATAATGGATTCAACTCCCTAAAAAATTCTCGGGCCACTAAAATTTTATAAATTAAACAACTTAATCTCAAAATTATAAAAATCTCTGAATTTTGGTTAAAATGAACATGAAAAAAAGCCTTGAAAAGGGTCATTACATCTAATAGTCATACTGCACGTAAAATAAATACAAATGGCAATTTTGAGATTCCTCCAAATGCCTCTTAAACTTTATGACAACTCAAAGGCTCTTTAAGCTTCCCAATTTGAACATGGGATATGCTTCATGGCGGTACCAATAAATACTCACTATACAGTGATTTAAAAGCTCTAAAGGGCCAAATTTATTTTTGCAGCAAATTTATAGGCTTCATGAATTTATTAGTGATTTCTTTAATTTCTTAATTCAAATGTTATCTGAATACCTTTCCAACTAAGTCTTCTCTCTAAAACATTGATAATATGAGCATTACTCATGTTAAAGAATAAATTGCATTTAGAAAATCATAATCAATCCCCTTCTAGAGGAAACATTCAATGTTCACTCTTTGAAGAGAAGGCCCCATCCCTCTCAAATGTGCTCTCTAAAGCATAAACATCATTTCATCCTTCCCCCAACTCATAAAAAAATCCTAGTCAATCAGGTCACATGTAGATATAATCAAAAGAGACATGGCATGGGCATTTAGCATGGGCTTTCTTTGATAGATATTTTCAAGGAGCTCTCAAGTGATCACTTTATCTCTTTTTTCAGCTAACATTGGGAATGAGACTAGCAAATTTTGTGAGCTCGTGGCCGTAAAACTCACTCTACATGTAGCTTGGGGGAAAGGGAATCTCTCATTTACACATCTATGGTAATTCCCTATCAGTGATTCAATGGATGAATAGGGATTTCAACATTATAATTTCTCCTCGATCTCTCTTTTTCAAGATATTTAAAATGGTTTAAAGATTTATCCTATATATTTCTCGACCATATCTTCTTCTTATTCTTTCCATGTAACAAAGCACCCCATGCTCCATATTTTAGGCAATGGTAGGATATTTGGTACGGTTTAAGGTCATCTCTCATTTACACTTAAAGTCATACTAGACAACAATCAAATTTATCCTTTGGATTTGAACCCATGATCTCATACGAGTAAGCACATGTTTTTAACCATTAATCCCACTCACATTATAAATTTTTTAATTAAAAACTCACTACTTAACTTTCAACTAACTTTAATTAAACTCGATTAACTATAATGAGTGTTATGTAGTTATAAAGAAAATTTGTCGATAAAAGAACTTCCATTATATTAACATGAATATATTAGGTATATATTGATTTTCAATGGCTCTTCCTACCTCATTTCGACTGGATTTGTTGTTTTGACTGGATTTGTTGGTGAGGAGAGCTGGAATGTAGTGCATAAGATTTTGCAATTGACCCTTTATTTTGGGCGGGCTTAGAAGCCATACATACCAAAAAAAGAGAAAAATGAGCAAACAATCAGTTGACTGCATATTAAGGTGGCAGATGGGGAGGCTACATAGGCTGAACTACTAGAGGCCCCTGTTGTTCATCAGTCCAGGGACGGAGGTTGGACAACATGTTCAAGTGAGCGAGCTAGATCCTAAGAAATCTTTCCCACTCTAACCATGCTATTTGAGTATTCCTCGTTGGAGGAGGTAACCCTACTCGTGCGTGCCTCTGGTCTTCCTTGTTGTCTGCCCCCTATGCAGGGTCATCCTCGTTGTTGAGGCATCCCTGTATACAAGAAAAAACCCCAGACCCAGACAATGACATTATCAATTTTTCCCTTAAAATTTTCAACTAGACTCCTACTCCACACGACCCCCGACAACCAGGCTAGATAGTGAGGAGAAAACCGAGCTAAGGAAGAGGAAGCCCACAGAACCCACAGAGACCATACATTATAGGGGTGACAAAATCTGCTTCTTGGATCTAACCTAAATGGTTGGTGTTTTGAAGACCCCAAAATCTTCCACCAAGTTCCCATTTTGGAAAATTCCCCCACCCAAGTTCTTCGCCAATGCAGACCTGACTCATAGTAAAATGTCGAAACCAAGACTGACTAGAGACACAATGGGTAAACTCAGGAGACAAACTATGAGTTATATTGCACACCGTAACATAAAAAAAAGCAATTAGAGACCTCAGGGAACCAATACCTTATTTAGACCATGACATTAGCTTAATAATTGGATGAAGGGCGAAAGAAGGGCTAGTAAGGAACTCGTTCTCACAAAAGGTGCCTAATTCAAAACTTGACAGAGAAGACTTTACTGTAGGCAACGAGGGCCACCAAGAAGGATACCAAGTCTCCAAACCCTCCCTTGCCCAAAGCCTTTACAAAACCCACTAGCAGGGGAAGGAGAATACTTGATATTTGAAGCTCATTATGTTGGACGGAAGGCAGTCGCAATGAGAAATAATGTTGATACTTGTAGCTAACACTAGGCTGAGAAGAAAAATCCCAGGGTGAGGAGGTTGAGTGCCAAAGTCCCAGATAAATGCCTAAGAACAACACATGACATTGAAGCCATCACCCTTTCTTATCCCCATGATCCAATGGCCTTTCAACTTTCGCTGCAAGCCTTCTTGGCAACCCTGACAGTGGCAAACCTCCTTGGAGCCCCTACTCATCTCCCACATCACAAAACCACTTACACTTCACAATATTTGCATTATGAGAATGTCAGGGCCTCTAGAGGCTTATTCAACCGGACCATCTACCCATTAATGTCTTTAATGACATAACTCGTGTTTGACGTGTGGAGATGGGGGGGTTCCCAAGACCTCGTTTTCCAAAGTTTGATCACCCTCATGAGGGGGTCATTTAATAAATTGAAAAAACTTAATAGTTTTCCATTAAAAATATTTCTCTAATTTATGAGAATTTAGATTATAAAATATTATAGCCAATGCTTTTGGCCCTTTATAAAGAAGCTAAAAAATCTCCAATTTACTATCACCAAAATAATCCTATTAAAATAACATCTCTTTAGAAAAAAAAAAAAAAACAATGTATTAAAAATATTAAATTTATCCCCTAATAAATGAGTTAATAAGTATGTAAACTTAACTTCTTTTCTATAAATAATTTTCATAAATCCAATATTTAAAAAAAATTTATTTAATTAATAAAAATAATAATAAAAATTTAAACCACTAATATTTAAACCATAAATTTCATAATTTACCTAATAAGTATCACCGGAATCTTTCTTAACACCACAATCACCCATTAAAATGTCCCTATGAGCAAAACTTTAAGCATATTATCTATGTTTGAGGATTTTAATTCATTTAAAAAATTCATTAAAATTATAACCAATCGCATCAAAATAAAAAATTATCCACTAAAAAAAATCACATAAAAAATAATTACATTTAATTACTAATTCACTGACCAAATACTTTTGTATTTACGCATTTTCTGCCACAAAAATCAGGTAACTCCCTGCCAAATTTATATATATATAGAGGTGTGTGCATGCAAAATATACGTGGTGATCCAGTCCACTAATTTCTTGTTTGAAGAAGGCTGGCAGAACTTTTCGATTCGGCCATTAAATAACCATTGAGGCGTTGAGAACATGGTCAGAGGGGCATTCTAATCACCAAGTGTCGTGATAGTGAAATTTATCAGTTGAAATTCCTGGTGCTCGTGTGATTCGAACTCGCGATTCCCGTGGACGCGAAATTATGTCTTCTCCTCCGTTGCTCAGTAGGCCTGAGAGCGGCCTATCGACCCCTTTAGTCGTAAAGGTAACGTGGTTTTCCTAACGTGGGTTTCTGGGATTCCTGTTATCTCTGTTTCTTGAATATTTATGTACAGCGTAGAGGATTTGGGTTTGATGGAGTTTGTGGGTTAGTTATGTTCTAGTGCAATAGCACATCTGAATTAAGTTGGTTCTTGGCCTAGTTATTTTTTTTTGTTACTTTTTCCTGAAGATTTTTCAAATTATGAGAACATATGGCTAGGCTCAGTCTGCTTCTGATAGCATGAGAAGTGGAATCCCTTTGTTAAAATTGGGATCATGAATGGTTCTAAAAATTTGGATTCAATTGTCTTTTTAAATATAATTTAATCCTTTTATTTCCTGAACAAGCATTGTCTTATACAAACAAAAAAATAAATTTATAGGAATACAACTACCTAATAAGATACAAGAAAATTTCAGAATGCAGCACATAGAATTTCTAGCAGCCCAATGTATTCCTCCATTCCATTGCAAGCTGTTTTAACTTTTTTGTATTGTGTTTTTCCTGGTTGTAGTCTAATGTCATATTTGCAGGATTGCTTTTATTTCACTAAATTGCACAATGTACTTTCTTTTTAGCTTGGCTCAAAAGTCCCTTCTGTATGATGTAAAACTTTCTTTGTATCTTTGATCATTTTTTCATATCACTAGCTAGGAATTTATAACTTTTGATCCATTGAGAGCGGCCTTATGGGTAGACCTATCTGCTTTTCAAGGCGTGCAGTGGCAATATAATGGGCTTTTGCAGTTAACCCACACTTTTGATTCATTGAGAGCCGAATGCCTTTATATGCAGGCAACAAACCTACCTGCTTTTCAAGGTATGTTGTGGCAATCTAATGGGCTTTTACGGTTCACCCGCCTCTTTCCAACCACTATGTTAGACCCTATTGTGGAGTGTGGTTTGGAGAGTTTCCAGGTCATCTGGACTGTATTGAGTCAAATTGTGAGTGAATAGGCTGTGATAATTGAAAAGTCATTATGGATGTCTAATAAACATGAAGTTACAATTCAATCATGAGCTTTGTGGGTTTAAATTCAAAACCCATCAATTATGATAATCATCTTTCATTGTATTAATTTGATGTTCTTTTACAGGGTTGCAAGTTTCAAAATAATGAGTGTTCATTTCCTTTGCCCTTCTTGTTTGCAGGTGAAGTATGAGGGTACACTGCGGCGTTTCAGTATCTACATTTTGGAAGATGGAAGACCAAATATTTCTTTGAATGCCTTGAGATATAAAATATGTGATCTTTTTAAGTTAGAAATTAATTCAGATTTTATTATCACTTACATAGACGAAGATAATGATATTATTGATATGGTGGATGAGGATGAATTACTTGATGCTGTTCAACAGAGACTAAATCCTCTTCGTTTAGAGGTATCATTTACTAGACAGAAAGATGTGGAAGCTACCATGAGATCTTCCAATGAAACATCCACCCTCAAAACAAATCCAATTCCTAAGGGGAACAATCAAACTTTGATTTCAGGAAGCATATGTTTGGATGGAATATTAAAAGATTTTCCTGAGCTTCTGCAAAAGACACAGATAAAATGTGCTGAGGATCCATTTCTTAAATATGTTGCACCTATGTCAAAGATGGCAGTAAAAATGGACAGTTTGAATAAGCATGTGGCTACTGCTGGCTCCCTCACAGAAGGGTGCCAGTTGGAACCATGCAGTGACACCCAGGCTAATACACTGAATGGACGCAATGATTGCAAATTTCATGCTGGTTGTCATATTCTCCCTGGTCGTTTAGCACGCAATGATTGCAAATTTCACACTGATCGTCATATTTCTTATGGTCCTTCAGCACCTCCCCTTTCTATAGAGACTAACTATAATCACAATTGTCATCATGGTCTTGAGAATCTTTCAGGTCCTACAGCATCCTATGTCCCTGGAGACGTTTCTAGTAATGGATTGAGGAGAACCACAAGGCCTTCCAAGATGACATTTCAAACATTCCACAATGGAGTGCAATGTGATCGTTGTGGAATGAGTCCCATTGTTGGTCCACGTTATGCATCCAAAATGTAAGTGATGTTAATACATTACTGTTTATGTGCCATGGATTTTCATTCAAATTATTGTCATTTATAAAAGAACTAATATATAAATATGCTTCTGCAGTAAGGATAGCTATGATCTCTGCCTTGCTTGCTTCTATGAAATGGGGAAGGATGATGAATACATGAAAATTGTCCATCCTTTCGAGAACACCCCTCCAAAATTTCCCAAAGAAGTGCAGTGCCATGGTTCTGCAATGAGTCCAAATGTTTGTTCGAGCTTTTCTTCTAAAATGTAAATAAAGTTGATATATTAAATTGTGTTTGCTTATTTATATGATTTCCCATTTAGATGAGTGCAATTAATAGGACTAATGTCTTGACTCTGGGCATGCACCTGTAGGAAGGATGACTATGATCATTGCTATGATTCCTTCAGTCAAATGGGCAATGAGGATCAATACAGGGGACTTGCTTGTATAGAAGTGGGCAATGAGGATCAATACAGAGGACTTGGTTGTACAGAAGTTGCAAATTGCTTAAGAATAACCCATCCTTCTGATTCATGCAAGCTACAACACATTTACGAGGAAGGGTTAGCACACCAGGGAAAGTTATTTGATACATGGGTAATGTCTCCATCAGAAGCATTTATATTCTTTCTTTTTTGCTACAATTTCAATGTACAATGCAATTTTGCTGATGCAACATAGCCTTATGCTTGTGGCAGTCTCCTTACTGCTCATGTAGCTAAAGAAGTTATCTTTCTTCTTTGCAGTCCCCAGATGGAAAAATGGACCATCAATCACCAGGAACGCTTAATTGTGGTTTTGTTAAAAATATCACTGTCTGTGATGGAGCTCAATTGGCTCCAGGGACTCATTTTACTAAGATTTGGCGATTACGCAATTCTGGTACATTGCCATGGCCCCAACATACTCATCTAGTGAGAAGTGGGGGCGTTGATTTAGGAGCTGGAAATGAAGTCAACCTGGAGGTCAGTGGGATATATGTCTCTTAGTTCTCCTTCTATATGCATTTACCTTGGGATAACAATGTAGTGCTAGAGTAGAAATGAACTTTTGGCTGTTACAGGCCATTAAAGTACACATTGGATATATATTCTTGGGTGTAATATATTTGACAACTGTGCAATACAGATTCAGGAGAAGGGTTGTTTGGTGGATGAGGATTTTGATGTTGTCGTCCATTTTATTGCTCCGGTGGAACCTGGACTATATGTCTCATACTGGCGTTTGATGGCACCTTCAGGTCAAATGTTTGGGAAAACACTGCGTGTCTTAATTCAGGTGCGATGTTTTGTTAAGTGCTCTCATGTTATAGTATTGTTTGCATTGTATAGATATTTTCCCTTTTGTTTTATAATTAAATGAAATGCAAGTATTCCCTTTCTGTTTGCATTTCAACCTAAATCTTTTAAGCAGACAGAAATTGTCACCTATATCTATATGTTTGTCACCCTTTTTACTCTCCTGGTGCGGGGTTAAATGGAACTTTCAGAATTTCACGATGGCTATTAGTTATTGAGATCCTAGATATTCTTTTTTGTTTGAGAGTTAATAATTTATCTTTGACACTTCTTTATGAATGCAACTTTTTATTTCAGGTAGTAGAATCCTTAAAAGACGGAGTCTTACCTCTCCTTGTGAAGTCTGTCATAATCGTAAAGTATCCTGAAGGAAATACTGGATCATTTCAAGGGAAAAGCAAACAAAGATTATTTGGTGTGGATATTTCAGGCGAGGAGTGTGTCTCACCTGATTCTATGAGGTCCGTCCAGTCTACAAAGGTTACCGATGCAAGAGCTGCATCATTTAGAGGGCAAAGCAAACAAAAATCATATGGTGTAGATATTTCTTTGAATTTCATGCATCCAGATATGGTCACGATACCTGATGGCACTTCGGTGATTGAACAATCTAGAGAAAACACATCTAATGTAACTGTGCAGGATAACTCTGTTCCTGTCACAATATCTGATGGTTCTTCCATGATTGAGCAACATAGAGAAAAGGCATCTGATTTAACTGTGCAGGATTCTGATGTTCCTAACCAGCTGCAGGGAGTAAGCACGGATACTACTGTAAGCAGAAATTCATCGCTTTATGTTCCTGTCCACAATGCTTCTAAACGGAACCTTAATGTGTGTGCTGGGGCTCCGTGTTTGGCCATGTCTGACACAAATTCATATAGTGGTAAATACCCAGAAGAGACTAGGGTAATGAAGCAGTTCCATCTGCATCGTGACATACCGAGAAGATATAACATCGGATGTTCCATGTACTGCAGCCGAGTGAGATCCAAAGTTTTGACGAACAGGTCGGATGTTCTATGTACTGCAGCTGAGCGGGATCCAAAGTTTTGACGAACAGGTCGGATGTTCTATGTACTGCAGCTGAGCTGTTTTCTTTATTCTATACATTTTTCAACGAGAAAATGAATAATGATTAGATGAAAAATTGTTTGGTTATTTATTTCTACCGTGAATGTGGGCTTGCATGATTTGATATTTCAGGGCTTGTATGGCTTGGAGACAATGCTCGATAATGATGTACTGTGAAGGGAGTTGATTTGGATCTCTTAACAGCCAGAAGTGCTCTCCAAACCTGGATCAAGTTTTAGTATTTTAGTGATTGAATTGTTGCAGATAGAGTTTTACTCTGGGATTACTTAGTCATACTCTGGGATTATTTTAGTCATACTTTCATTTTAGATACAAGATGAATGAATATAAAAATATGGATGGTTTTTCTCTCAGATATTATTGAATCAATTTTGAATTTGGGCCGCATCTATCACATTGTATGCATACTATAGCTAAGGTGTTTCATTTTATTTTGCTAACATTATATGTGCACATGCAAGTACATGACAACTGTAAATCCTTGTTTCTCTGGGTGAAATTAATTTAAAAATAGTTATGGTTATGGCTACATTGAAATGGTTTTGGTTACGTTGGATTGTTCTCATAAAAATACTCAACCATGAAATTATGTAAAGATTGGTCTGACCCACCTCCTATGTTACAATTCTAGCCCTACCCATTCTTGCTCTAATGTCCTGGGCCATTCTATGATCTTTTATGGAAACTCTCTCCAGCCATCCAGGATGGATATTCTACAAAGTTTCTCCGTTGAATTAATAAATTTAATTCTCAGAGGAGGATGTGCCATTAATGTCATGTTTCATCCTTTGAAAAGATTACGTATCCATTGAATTAGGAAATTTAACTTTCAGAAGATGTGCCATTTTAATTTTTGGAGTTCTAGATAAGTCTAGAAGGACAAGAGAAACATATCCAAGTCAAATTTCCCTGCCCTTTAAGGACTGGTGACAATGTCTTCCAGTAGTGTACATAATTGAAAGGATGGTGCAACTTCCCACTGCCTTCATTCCCTTTCATGGCTGAACTGGTTCCATAATTGCTCTCCCATCGTTTCAAAGTGTGGTTTAAACAAATCACTTCCTGGTTTACTTCGTGGTTTAAACTCGAAGTGTCCACAAACTAAAATGACTACAGTGGAGAAAATTCTGAAATCTCAGAATATTAACCACTTCTTATTTGATTCTCAATATAATCGATTGGAATCTGATTTTGCTTGAACTCCAGACCTTAATCATTGAAATAATGGCAACTAAAGAATCCCCAGTCACAATGAGGGAGTGAATTTCGCAAGCAAGAGGTAATTTCAGACCTTGGAAAAGGGAGTAAGCCTTTACTTGATTATAGATATTGTTTCCATGCAACTATAAGTATTGCAATTCCATTTTGCATTTGGGATCGTGAAGAATCCCCACATTTTCCACCCCTAGCTTAACATATTCTATCTTTACTAGGTTGAACTTGAGTTATTATTGTGGATGAGCTCAAGCAAAAACCGAAATCATTACTTATATCCCACAATGGTTTAGACCCTTTACACCAGCAACACTTTAATATGCTTTTTATCGTCTAACTTTTGAGCGTATGTTTGGTGGGGATTTGAAACAATTTTCAATCAATTAGGTATTATTTTTGTTTGTAGCAAAACATCTGGTAAACATTTTTCATTATATTATTGTCATATTAGGGATATTAGGGTTATTTTTGTTTATGGTAGAATGTCTGATCATGTATTACTATTTCATTATCTTATCAAGTTTATGTGACTGTTTTATTCTTATACCAGGGTTTTGTGATTGTTTTATTATTAATGAGGTTATATCATAGGAGTGAGTAGAATGTCAATCCTGTAAATCAATGAAGTATTTTCATCGTTTCTTCATCAAAATGTGTCTATATATATGGTTTACTTTATGTAGTATTACTTCATATTATTTGTATTTTGGAAAAGTATTATTTTTCTATTTCTTTTTTTGAAAAAAGAATGTCATGCATATAAAATTATGTTATCTACATTTTTTTATAAAGTTGGAATTGGTCAAGAAACTAATACTTTTATGAATTGATGGCATTAAAGTTGGTCTTGATGGTTATCCAAGATATGCGTAAAGAAATTGTTTTCATGAATTTTATATTACCACCTTTGTATGGTGAAGTTTTCAATCTTTTGACATTTTTCACAAGAAAGCTATAACCTATAAACTACCCAAAAAAACATAAGTCACCATAGATAGTATTCTTCTAGGAGAATTATTCATAAATAATGATAATGAAGTTATAGTTGTAAATTATTCTACGAATGTATATAATTATTCATTGATATTCTCAAGCTAGAATTGAAAACTCCTTAGGTTAATTTAAAGAAGAGTGAGCAAGGCTTTTATGTTGCCTTATACCTAGAATCCTCTTTCCTTAGGTTGTACATTACATATGAAAGTCAAGGAGGTCTGACAACACATTTCCAAAGTCTCTTGTGGCCTTGAACATTGTTTGACAAATATAATTTGTCATTTTTAGGGAAATCATCTTTGGCTATCATTAATATGTCAATGAGTAAAGAATAACCTTAATCGAATCTAATAGGAAGAATATCTTCTTCCTATAATTGAAAGCCTCACTATGGAGTGGATAAAAAGATACATCCATGTAAGCAATTTGAAGCAAGGGGGTAGTGATAGTTGTTACTGAGGGGTGCCCATAAATCACACTAAGCAAGGCTAGCTAGGATTTGTACCGAGGTGTGTGGCATTATCATCACAAGTCCCAACCGCTTGGACTACTCATGACAAGCCTAAATGATTTAAGTTTTACTTGATTACGATTGTATAGATTTATTTTGCAAACTAAATCTAACAAATTTACAATACTCAAAATGAGAGGATATATTTTATACTTTGTATTAGCTTTAACAATTGTGAAGCTATGTCCATTCAATAATTTAAAATCATCACTATCTTATTTTAGAGGGTTTGAGTCCAAAATTTCTACCCAAGTTGATATTGAAATAGTCTAAAATCAAAACACAATCTTTTAATCATTTCAAACAATTTGAAGATGGTAATATTTGATCCCCTATGATTTTAGGCTAGGGTTTTACCCTAATTGTTATTTGCCACCAATGGCTTCCTCAACCTCCATCTTGAGAATCCCTCCCCCTATAGAAAATCCAACAACATGTGTCCCTCCATGTGATGTTGCCATGATGTTGCTTTGTACATAACCCACTTTTGCAGATCTAATAATAGCTTTGGCCTCTAAACTCCAAGATTCCCTTAGTGTTCCTAGATTCCAAATTAATCACTCCTAATGATTGGAAAATCTCTTTGCTCTCATTCTCGTTAAGGTAAGCTAGACTTCTCTAGGAATGAAGAAATGTTTCTCCCTATGACCTCGTGTGCCTTCCTTACCTACAAGTGTGACATCCTTCAAGGATGAGTGTTGCAAGGGAACCTTGGAGGGACCTTACCTCCATACCCTTAGATCACAATGGTTAATGAAGCCCCTCTCTCATCCATAGTCATATTTAAGGGCACAATACAACAATAGAAAAATGGGTTAATATTGGGTTCAATGGCCTTTAGCCAAAGATAGTAGAACTTCATCAATGGATCACATTTCCCTAGAAAATAAATCAAAATAGAAGCTTATATTTATCCTTGTTCCAAGCAATAATTTTAACAATGCAACATAATGGCACAATCTTCAAGTCTTCATGTCATCACTCTTCAATTAAGCCTCAATGAATAATTCCTTAACAAAATTGCCAAGAATGCACACTAAACTCCAATATGATGAGATTGAACCAATGGCAATGAATTAGCTACAAGTTTGACACATCTTGGAAAATGCTTGATAACTCGATAAAATTTCAAGCTACAATGAAAAAGGATCAATCTATCATTTGCTTAGTTAAATGACCATCTAAGTGAACAAAATGTCCACAATTTCGCTCTCAATTAACATCCCAATCAAGTATATCCAATTACAACACATTAAACCATCAAATTTTCAAAAAAATGTTGAATAGTAAACTAGATGTGCCTCTAGACCCACTTGAATCTCTAATATTAAGCCTTGTCATCTATAAACTATTGATGCCCATCAGGTGATTTTGACGTCGATCTTGCATATTGTTTGTTTTTTTTTTTTGTAAAATTTGAGCTTGATAACCATCATCATTTCCCCCCATTTCAGTGAAAAGGAGAGACAACATGGGTTTTATGTGGGTTACACTTAAAAATTTCATCAAGTGGCTTTTGGCTAACCACAACCCATCTTCACTCAATTTGGCGGTTTTGGTTTTGCACTAACATTTCACTCAATTTGGTTGTTTTTGGATTACCACTAACCATTTTCACTTTATTTAGTGGTTTTTGATTTATCACTAATCTTTTTCAACTCGTATTTTGCTCTCATTTTGATTTAACCAAGTGTATGAGAGTTTCATCATTGTACTCCCCCCTTTCAAGCACAAAAGACTATTGTTTTCATTTCACTGTCCTCTGAAATATGTGTCCAACATATGACCTAGGATTGAATTCTCTCCATTGTTCTAGTGTGGATGTGAATTTCATGCTACACTTTGTGTATATTGAAGATGTATTGTGTGTGTGAGTTTCACTTTAGGGGCAAAGAGATAAAGTACACGTGCATCACTATCAATCATCGAATCTATGTCAATATGAACTTCAACAAGGTATTCATGCCAAAATAATTTTGGTAGCAAATGATTACATGTGGACTCAAATGATAGCAGGTAACCTTTAGATGTTGGGTTTGCTTCAAAATAATACACATAGTAGTGCAGTGCATGAAGACCTCCAAGGTGTTTAACAAATGAAATGTATGACAAGACAAGAGACACAAGAAGTGTTGGAAAAGGCCTCAAGCCATATATCGACATTGTATTCATTTCAATTATACAAATATATATAGCATGATTGAAACCACCTCTTTGCTCTCATCTTGACACCTCATCGAAAGATAAAGGAGGCAAAATAGGAACCTTGAAACACACTTAGGATAACAACTATATCATAGAATATGACATACAAAGGTGGTATATTTGGAGCTCATGATTGTATCTCTATAAGAGGCTAACATTCCCTACCTCAATCATAAGTGTAAACAATATTTTTAACAATGCAACATAATGGCACAATCTTCAAGTCTTCATGTTATCACTCTTCAATGAATAATTCCTTAACAAAATTGCTAAGAATGCACACTAAACTCCAATATGATGGGTGAAAAAATGACAATGAATTAGTTTCAAGTTTGACACATCCTGGAAAATTCTTGATAACTCAATCAAAATGTCCACAATTTCTCTCTCAATTAACATCCCAATCATGTGCCTTGTGTATGATCCAATTACAACTCATTAAACCATAACATTTTCAAAACATTGTTGAATAGTAAACTAGGTGTGCCTCTAGAACTGCTTGAATCTCTAATCTTAAGCCCTGTCATGTATAAATTATTGATGCCCATCAGGTGATTTTGACGTGGATCTTGCATATTGTTTGTTTTGTTTTTGTTGTCAACTTTGAGTTTGATAGGCATCATCATTTCCCCCATTTTTCAGTGAAAAGGAGAAACAACATGAGTTTTGTGTGGGTTACACTTAACAATTTCATCAAGTGGTTTTTGGCTAACCACAAACCATCTTCGCTCCATTTGGCGGTTTTTGTTTTACACTAACATTTCACTCAATTTGGTTGTTTTTGGATTACCACTAACCATTTTCACTTTATTTGGTGGTTTTTTATTTACCAATGATATTTTTCACCTTGTTTTGTGCTCTCATTTTGATTTACCCAAGTGTATGAGAGTTTCATCATTGTACGCCCCCTTTTCAAGCACGAAAGACTATTGTTTTCATTTCATTGTCCACTGCAAGATTTACTCACCATCACATGGTGCGAAGACTTATAGGCTCTTTTGCAGATAGAGCTTTAATTTGGGATTACTTTAGTCATACTTTCATCTTAGATATCAATGTTTGTAATGATTCATGAATGATTATAAAAATATGAATGGTCTCTCTCTCAAAGGTTATTTAGTTAATTTTGAATTTGAACTCCACCCTTCACATTATATGCATATTATAGCTAAGGTGTTTCATTTTATTTTGCTAACATTATATATGCACATGCACATTCATGATAATTGTAAATCCATGTTTCTCTTGGTGAAATTAATTGAAATGTTTATGGTTATGTTGGAAAGTTTTGAGAATATTAGTTAACCAAGGAATTGTGAAAAGATATGTTTGACCCACCTCTTATGTTACAATTCTAGCCCTGCCCATTCTTGCTTTAATGCCATGTGCCATCTTGTGATATTTTTAGGAAATTCTCCCTAGCAATCCACGATAGCTATTATACAAAAGTACTATTCTATATCCATTGAATTAAGAAATTTAACTTTCAGAGGATGTGCCATCAATGTCTTGTGCCATCCTTGATATTTTCATGAAATACTCCCCAACCATCCATGATAGCTTTTACTAAGTACTATTCTATTTCCATTGAATTAAGAAATTTAACTCACAGAGGAGGATGAGATAATCTACGTATTACATTAAAAATCAATACACATGTTAGAGGTAGTGTTCTATTTATTTTTTTCAAAACAAAATTGGGGAAAATTTATATTAATAGAAAAAAAGGAGCTCAGATTTCTAGATAAGCCTTGGAAGAGACAAACATATCCAAGTCAAATTTCCCCTGCCTTTTTAGGTCTAATGACAATACTGATGAATAAAGCAAAACATTTATCAAATATAATAGGAAGAATGTGAAGGATACTTTAGAATCTCACTATGGAGTGGATGAAAAGATAGGTCCATGTAAACAATTTGAATCAAGGTGTAGTGACAATTCATTGAAGAGAGACAAACTCGTATTGAAAAAGATTGGTTGGGATTTGTACCAAGGTGGGTGGCATTCTCACCATGAGTCTCAACCACTTGGGTTACCCCTAATGAGCATAAATTATTTATGTTTTACTTAAATAAGGTTTGTATAAATTTACTACGCAAAGTAAATCTAATTGATATGATAGGCCACTTCAAATTTTCTATAGAGGTATTTCTATAGAACAACTTTCATTTTGATCCCTGCAATAAGTCAAACATTATGTAGATCTTACTGTTTATTTTCTTTCCATAGAAATTTATATCATGCACTCTTGGTTTAATGCATAAGGTTTTATATTTTTGTATCCTGTAGGCTCAACCACTCCCATGGGTCTTCTTCTGTGCAACTGGGAGACCTATAGCCACACCCTTAAGCCTTTCTCCCAACGGTTGGGGCTTGAAGTAGGAGAAATATTATTTTCTCAAATCATAATTTGTGAAAAACTTCTCCCTTTAACAACATCATACGATCATCTTATTCATGTCCAAAACCTTGCCTCAACGAACAAGAGTCTTATATTCATTTACGAAAAATAATAATAGGTGTTGGTAACTCACGGAGAGTTTCTCCCTCTGAATGGAAAGCCTCTTCAATCATCTTTAATCAAGACATTAACTTGTCTATCATAATATTGTCCTACAACAATAAAACTATGAAAATCAAACTATCACAGGTTCTAAAACATCTATGCATCATAGAAAATCATCATTAGCTATTTCATTTTTACAAATGAACATCAAATATTCATCAAATCTTAGTGTCATATAATTAGGGTAGTTGACAAGAGTATTTTCATACTTCGAGGATCACAATCGCAACATCAATTCTTGTTCACATCAAGTCAGGGCATCCAATTTTTTCCACATTTTCAACTTTACTAATCTAATCAACACATAATAAAGATCAACAAGAATATATTTATACTTTTATCATCAGGTTTATCATGCTTATCATTAACAATAGTATCAAAATCAATGGTTTTGGCGTACTTTCAAAAAATCTAACATTTCTAATAAAATGTAAGATACTTGCCAAATATCAAGTGCACTGATATATCACATGTGCCATAAGTCAAAATTACTTTCATATGCATGAAGGTGCTATTCTCGTCATATCTCAGGGCTTACCTTTCCATCCAATATTGCAGCTAAATCATAATGTTGAAACAATATACTATACATACCTTGTACTATTCATATACATTTGAAACTAGTAATACTTATTTTTTATTGACAATTGTAACACTTGAAATTTCTAGATTTTATTCTACTTTGTCAACTTTGCGAAAACCTTCATCAAGTACTTCTTCCTATTCCAGGACCAACTCTTCACTTCTTGCACTAGCTCTCTTTTCCTACAATTTAGATGATCCTCCAGAAGGATCTACGTTTCACATCTCATCTGGAAGTTAGAAGTATTCAGATACTCAAATATTCATGCAAGAAGCAATATTCAAATCAATAAATCTAAACAAGAATAGTTTCATAAGGAAATAACATAAATCTAAAAGGTACTTATCTTTTAACAAGAGGTAATCAACTCCCTCTTGAACCAACCTTCAATAGTTATTATGGTTTAGTATCCATGTAACAATGTTGCCTTTAAATATTTCCAATTGTCTTCATCACAACCAGGCCTAATTGAGACTAGACCATCTATGGTTGCATTGAATCTTGTCACAAGTGCTAGATCAACATCTCATTGACCATGTTAGGGTTTCAAGACTATATAACTCAAAACATTTTTCATATTCCAGGGTTTCTTTCAAACCCTAACCTTATGTTATCCATCAAACCCTAATAACCAGATTGCCTAGGGTTTCCTTCAAACCTTGGTATTATTTTAGGTCTCCTCCATATTCTCTTGATTCCATAAATGTTTTCTTCATATGGGTGATCTTAAATGACTTTTCTTTAGCTAAAATTTGATACCATGTTATTTTTTATTAGGGCTATAGTGTTCTTTTCTTTAAATAATGTCATTTCACTATTTACATATTGAATTCACCCCATAGCGTCATAAAATCATTAGCAACATATGAAATTATATAGAAAGAACAATATCATCATCAATGCAATGGAACATAAAGGAACATTAGAAGAAAATCATTCACACATAGAGACACCAGGAGTGGTCAGAGACTAGGGCAAACCCTACAAGGGGAAAAACCCTTTCAAATTATTATTCTTATTAGATTGTCATAAAATGTTCAACAAAGAGAGAGTACAATAATCCAATTATCCATTCACAAGACTATTTATCAAAACCAGCCAAATTATATCCCATAGATGAAACTAGCAATAATACTAATCAAAATCATGATTCAGAATCATGTGGTCATTTTTCAACATCTGCGGTCAACTATCAGAAAAAAAAAACTAAGTGTTGGTCGCATGGATTTGATGGTCATGCATGCAGTTGAAGCATTTTGGTTGCATGCAATGTAAGATCGTATGCATGTGGTTGCAGCTAGAATTGTTTTCTGACAACCCTGTGGCTATGAACCAAAAGCCCTAATTTGTACACGTGAACTAGGACCTTGCAATTTCAAACCTGTGCGAACGAATTTCCCATGAAAAAATTTCATACATGTGCAAGAATAAACCAAAGAAGAGAAAATAATAATTCTTGATGATGATTTCCAACTGAGGGTCACTTGAATTGTATTTATAACCATCCAGGGGTGTCCAAATTCCTTTTAAGGTTGACTTGTCCTTTTGTGCACATGTGGATTTTCATAATAAAATTATATTTTTCCTTAACCAAATTAAATTCGTCCAAGGTCTAGGAGGGGTATTTCTTGATGAGGAATACTATCCAAAGGAGGGAATTTTTCTTTGAGCTTCCAAATTAACATAAGCATCTTGTTTCATTTTCAAATTTGTATTCTTGATTTCCATGAATTATGAATAGATATTGTCCTATTTCGCTACTATTGAAGGTGATATGCCCAAAGATGAAGTATATTGAACCATAAAATCTATTGGAAAGAGTTCCCAATTGAACACAAGCTCATTTGATGTAGCTTATTCTATTCTTTGAGCTAAAATTGAGACCTCTTCTTCTTCAACTCTAAGTATTTTTTTTTTTTTGCATTTCCTTTATCTCCGAAATTGAGAATGCCTATTGTGTTTGTAAAAATCCTATTTGGAAGTATTTATGCTTTGGTTGAGGAGTATCCAGAATAATTGGTTGTGAACTTTGACCTACTTTATCACTAATTTGAGTTACTTGTAGTGGATCTTGTTCCAAGACATATTGTTTGCAAATAGTTCTATGTCTAGTTTGGGCACATGTTTATAAGGGGCATATCCTTGTTTTACTGTTATTTTTTATATGATCTTATGGGGGGGTCATATTGCCACACTTCTCCCTAGGGAAATTTCATACATTTTAGTATATCCTCAACCTTATGCAATGTTTCTCTAGTTTTGATTAAGAAAGGTCCCACTCCTTTCTTTAATTTGAATATAATTGGACACTTCTCTGATATAAAATTAAATTGATCAGAGTTGCGGCTCTTTCTGAAAAACTATAACGAACATTGTCTTACTCTAGTATTCCTTTTGAATTGATATCTGGTTGCAATATGAAAATTCGTCAATAATAGAAATTATAGTTGCACCAATGACATTATGTATAAGATAGTCCATGTTTGGAAGTGGGTAGCTATCTTTTAGTGATGCCTTTTTTAAATTCATAAAGTCAACACATAATCTGAAATCACCACTTTTCTTCCTTACAGGAACAAAATTAGCTACCCATATTGAATATCTTTTTGGAACTATAATTTTGGCATCCAACAATTTCTTCACTTCTTTCTCTATTGTTGGCAACAAAATGGGATTGATTTGTCTAAGCTTCTGCTTGAAAGGCTTAGAACTAGGTTTCAATGGAATCTTATGCCAAATAATAGATGTATCATAAGTTTTAAAGTCTTGATACTACCAAGAAAGTACATCTATGTATTATTTAAATAAGGTTATGTACCTTTCTTTCACCTCATGTCACAACAAATTAGCTATTTTGACAAAACTGGGTTCTTATATTATTCCAATATTATAATATTTTATTTCTTCTACATGTTCCTTTGCAAATGAACTAATTGGGATGTCATTTTGATTGAAGAGAATTTCCAATTGTACCAGTTCTCTAGGAATAAAATTATTTTTTAATTGTACAATTTTATGATAAGTTATTATTTTATGATCACTAACATTGAAAGTGAGATTTTCTTCTTTGTACAACCTCATTTCAAGGGGGTTCAGTATTTTGAAGCACTCTTCAAGGATCTAGTTGGATGCCTTTTTCAAGTAATCCTTGAAGTACTTTCTAAATTCCCACAAGTTTTTTCTAAAGAGATGAACAATTATTTGGAAGAGGATGCTTCAGAAGTGAAAGTTGATGCTACCCTCTTTATAATGTAGAAAGGTAAGAGTCTAGGTTCAAATGGCCTTATTTTTCAATTCTTCTATGCCTTCTATGATTTACTAAAATAAAACATTCTAAAGGTGGTAATTGAGTCCAATAAATTTGGAAAAAAATTTGGGTCCTTCAATTGCACCTTTATTACTCTTATCCGAAAGAAGAAGAATGATGATACCTTAGATGATCTTAGACCTATCTATTGCCACAATGTCATCAATAATATTATAGATAAGGTCATTTCCCATCCTCTAGGTCAATTTTGATAAATAAAAATTCGGATGAACAATTTTGTTTCCATCAGAGAAGATAGATACATGTTATAGTTTCGCTTTCCTGGGAGGCCATTGACTTTACGTAAATCTCACAAAACATCCAAAGATCATCCTTAAGTTTGACCTTTCTAAATAATATGATCAGGTGAGTTGGAATTTACTTAAATTGGTCCTCTTGCGGACGAGGATGAGCCTTTCTATGAATTGAATAATGGGTCGTGTACAATCTGCCTTCATCATTCTCATTAATCGAAGTCCTTCAAGATTTTTTAGGGCCTCTCGTAGCCTTGAAAAAATATGCCGACTCTTACCTTATCTTGTCATTTTTGTTGGCAAGGCTCTTTGTAAGTTGTTAAACGATCCCAATTTTAGAGGTGTGCTTAAGAGAATAAAGGTATCTGACTTACATCACTTGTCCCATCTTATATTTTTAGTTGATGTTCTCTATTCTTCTCAAGGTTCTTTGATGGGATTATCCACTCTAAAGGTTATTTTGGATCTTTACTTTAAAGAAACATGAATGGATAAAAACCTCGATAAGTCTTATCTCATTCCATTCGAATTCCCGATCCTCTCTTTAGAATATTATTACTTTGTTTCCCTTTCCTAAAAAGGTTTTGGAGGAAGGATTCAAATACCTTGGTTTCTTCCTTATGCCAAACAATTAGAATTTCACTAAAATTTAATTTTTGTTCAAAAATATCAAAGCTTGAATCTCTCTATGGATAAACATGTTATTATCAAGAATTAGCATGCTAATCCTATTGAAATTGGCCATTACGAGTATTATGGTATATTGGATGTCAATTAGGGTGGTCCTAAGATAATTCTAAAAAAAATAAAGAACTTTGGTTTCAAACTTGTATGGTATAGAGCTTGTAATAAGTGTGGCACCCCCTTAATTAACTGGAAGTAGGTGGTGTCCCCCAAGAAGCTTGGTGAATGGAGGATCAAAAACAATTTATTTTTTAGCAAAATATCTTTTGGCTCGAAGCTTATGGAGGCTCCAACAAATTATTTATTATGGGGCCATATCATGAAATATAATTACCTCCATGGTATGCCTAATGGAATATTGGTTTAAAAATCCCCTAAAGTTTCTCAAAGGTCCAATTATATAGAAAGTGATTGTTTCTTCCTTTCCATCTGTTATCACTCAGGAAAATGTGAAACAATTAATTGACATGTCATACAGTTCATTTATCAAAGGTCTCAAGTTGGTATAGGAAATTTTCATTTTTACATATTTAACCTATCATAAAGTTCAAGACCACCTCCATTTTATCTTAATCCATCTCCATTCAGGTCATGTCATGTCCCATCAGTCATCATTTGCTGTCATTTTTCATTTCCCTAGCGTTTAAATTTGAAAAAGGACACTTAGCCAGTTTTACCTCTTTTCGTAGTGTTTTACACTAAGAATTAATAGTTTTCGCTACTAAACTGCCTAATAGTTTCGTAGCGAAACTGTCAGAGAATGAACTAGCTACGCTACGAAAAAAATTTATGTCTGTCTTGTCAAATCCGATGCAAAGTGC
Organism: Pinus albicaulis; assembly: GCA_034641835.2. Taxonomy (NCBI): domain Eukaryota; kingdom Viridiplantae; phylum Streptophyta; class Pinopsida; order Pinales; family Pinaceae; genus Pinus; species Pinus albicaulis. The sequence goes on from CM076575.1 coordinate 1,316,574,547, forward strand.
CAGTTCATGATTAGAGGATTTAGGGTGGATGTCATTCGAGTCTGTTAGGGTTAATTCAAAAGTACAAAGTCAGGTCTGAGGTCATCATTGTCGTTTTCAGCATGCATGTGTCATGATTAAGGCATGAGTTGTCATCGAAACCATAAAAAATTACCCAATTGAGTTCTTTTTTCATCCTCTTATTTATCTTTGCATGTTATTGGGTTTCTGGAGAGCTTCTTCATCGAGCCAAGAATGTTGCTGTCATTTTCAAAGGTTGCAGGTGTCATTGATCAAGTGAGGTCGAGAAGATATAAAGTCACCATGGCTGCAAGGAAGAAAACCAACAAAGGTGGTCACTGCCACAGATATGAGCCCATGGACATGAATTTTATCAATGAAGACCCAACTGCCATGGAGGTATTCAGAAGAAAAGGTTGTTTTCAATTCTGCCAAAGGTTGCAGGGTTGTCATCTACATGTTTCCAAGGATTTTGCTAACAGTTTCACTGGAACAACTTCAAAGGTGGGAATGCTAAACCTCACAGTAACACTAGACAACATTGCAGCAACAACAGGAATCCCTAGAGGAGGGGAACAATGGTTTAAAGGAATCAAATTCACCATGCAGGACTACAAATAATTCATCAAGCCAGAGCATAGTGAAATTAATCTCACAAATGATATCCCAAGGAGTTACATGAAAGACAAATTTTCAAAGTTGTTGATGATCATTCAGAAGTATTTCACATGTGAAGGAAGGTTTCACATGGTTTACTCCTACCACCTCATGCTTCTGTTGCATTTTGTGGGTAAGAGGTCTCTTGACTTGCCCTTTTACTTATACAGAAGTCTAGGTAAAATGTCAGATAAGGTCCAATTTAAAACAAAAGGAAATGATACTTTTCTCTTTCATCATAGTTTGATTAAGTTTCTTGCCTTAGAGGAGTTAAAGATATTAGGAAGAGATTGGACATCATTTCTGTTCATGAGTGATTTTGAAGTTGATGTTGTCACTCCTAAAAGAGTTCCTAAACCTAGAAGTATCTCATCACCAACAGTGGAAGAGGAAATTAAAGAAGGGAATATATCATCCCCACTAGAACCAGTGAGCATAGAGATATAGTCTTTGCTGAAGATTCAAACACCTAAAACCACACCTGCAAAATAGAAGCCAACAGTTAGCAAACATAGCAGCAAAAGAGTTACTAGGAGCCAAAAAGTGGTTAAGGGTAACTTAGAGGAAATCTTGCATGCAATTGATATTGAAGAAACTCCCATAGTAGTGCAGTGCACGAAGACCTCCAAGGTGTTAAACAAATAAAATGTATGGCAAGACAAGAGACACAAGAAGTGTTGGAAAAGGCCTCAAGCCATATCATCGACATTGTATTCATTTCAATTATACAAATATATATAACATGATTGAAACCACCTCTTTTCTCTCATCTTGACACCTCATTGAAAGATAAAGGAGGCAAAATAGGAACCTTGAAACACACTTAGGATAACAACTATATCCTAGAATATGACATACAAATGTGGTATATTAGGAGTTCATGATTGTATCTCTATAAGAGGCTAACATTCCTTACCTCAATCATAAGTCTAAACAATAATTTTAACAATGCAGCATAATGGCACAATCTTCAAGTCTTCATGTTATCACTCTTCAATTAAGCCTCAATGAATAATTCCTTAACAAAATCACCAAGAATGCACACTAAACTCCAATATGATGAGATTGAACCAATGGCAATGAATTAGCTGCAAGTTTGACACATCTTGGAAAATGCTTGATAACTCAATAAAATTCCAAGCTACAATGAAAAAGGATCAATCTATCATTTGCATAGTTAAATGAACATCTAAGTGAAAAAAATGTCCAAAATTTCACTCTCAATTAACATCCCAATCATGTATATCCAATTACAACACATTAAACCATAACATTTTCAAAACATTGTTGAATAGTAAACTAGATGTGCCTCTAGACCCGCTTGAATCTCTAATATTAAGCCTTTTCATCTATAAACTATTGATGCCCATTTGGTGATTTTGACGTCGATCTTGCATATTGTTTGTTTTGTTTTTGTTGTAAACTTTGAGTTTGATAACCATCATCATTTCCCCCCATTTTCAGTGAAAAGGAGAGACAACATGGGTTTTATGTGGGTTGCACTTAAAAATTTCATCAAGTGGCTTTTGGCTAACCATAAGCCATCTTCGCTCCATTTGGCGGTTTTGGTTCTGCACTAACATTTCACTCAATTTGGTTGTTTTTGGATTACCACTAAACATTTTCACTTTATTTAGTGGTTTTTGATTTACCACAAATCTTTTAAAACTTTTTTTTTTCTCTCATTTTGATTTAACCAAGTGTATGAGAGTTTCATCATTGTACTCCCCCCTTTCAAGCACGAAAGACTATTGTTTTCATTTCACTGTCCTCTGAAATATGTGTCCAACATATGACCTAGGATTGAATTCTCTCCATTGTTCTAGAGTGGATGTGAATTTCATGCTACACTTTGTGTATATTGAAGATGTATTGTGTGAGTTTCACTTTAGGGGCAAAGAGATAAAGTACACGTGCATCACTATCAATCATCGAATCTATGTCAATATGAACTTCAACAAGGTATTCATGCCAAAATAATTTTGGTAGCAAATGATTACATGTGGACTCAAATGATAGCAGGTAACCTTTAGATGTTGGGTTTGCTTCAAAATAATACACATAGTAGTGCAGTGCATGAAGACCTCCAAGGTGTTTAACAAATGAAATGTATGACAAGACAAGAGACACAAGAAGTGTTGGAAAAGGCCTCAAGCCATATATCGACATTGTATTCATTTCAATTATACAAATATATATAACATGACTGAAACCACCTCTTTTCTCTCATATTGACACCTCATCGAAATATAAAGGAGGCAAAATAGAAACCTTGAAACACACTTAGGATAAAAACTATATCCTAGAATATGACATACAAAGGTGGTATATTAGGAGTTCATGATTGTATCTCTATAAGAGGCTAACATTCCCTACCTCAATCATAATTCTAAACAATAATTTTAACAATGCAACATAATGGCACAATCTTCAAGTCTTCATGTTATCACTCTTCAATTAAGCCTCAATAAATAATTCCTTAACAAAATTGCTAAGAATGCATGCTAAAATCCAATATGATGGGTGAACAAATGACAATGAATTAGTTGCAAGTTTGACACATCCTAGAAAATTCTTGATAACTCAATCAAAATGTCCATAATTTCTCTCTCAATTACCATCCAAATCATGTGTCGTGTGTATGATCCAATTACAACTCATTAAACCATAACATTTTAAAAACATTGTTGAATAGTAAACAAGGTGTGCCTCTAGAACTGCTTGAATCTCTAATCTTAAGCCCTGTCATGTATAAACTATTGATGCCCATCGGGTGATTTTGACGTGGATCTTGCATATTGTTTGTTTTGTTTTTGTTGTCAACTTTGAGTTTGATAGGCATCATCATTTCCCCCATTTTTTAGTGAAAAGGAGAGACAACATGGGTTTTGTGTGGGTTACACTTAACAATTTCATCAAGTGGTTTTTGGCTAACCACAAACCATCTTCACTCCAGTTGGTGGTTTTTGTTTTACACTAACATTTCACTCAATTTGTTTTTTTTTGGATTACCACTAACCATTTTCACTTTATTTGGTGGTTCTTTATTTACCAAAGATATTTTTCACCTTGTTTTGTGCTCTCATTTTGATTTACCCAAGTGTATGAAAGTTTCGTCATTGTACTCCCCCCTTTCAAGCACGAAAGACTATTGTTTTCATTTCATTGTCCACTGCAAGATTTACTCACCATCACATGGTGCGAAGACTTATAGGCTCTTTTGCAGATAGAGCTTTACTTTGGGATTACTTTAGTCATACTTTCATCTTAGATATCAATGTTTGTAATGATTCATGAATGATTATAAAAATATGAATGGTCTCTCTCTCAAAGGTTATTTAGTTAATTTTGAATTTGAACTCCACCCATCAAATTATATGTATATTATAGCTAAGGTGTTTCATTTTATTTTGCTAACATTATATGTGCACATGCACATTCATGATAACTTTAAATCCATGTTTCTCTTGGTGAAATTAATTGAAATGTTTATGGTTATGTTGGAAAGCTCTAAGAAAATTAGTCAACCAAGGAATTGTAAAAATATCGGTTTGACCCACCTCTTATGTTACAATTCTAGCCCTGCCCATTCTTGCTTTAATTCCATGTGCCATCTTGTGATATTTTTAGGAAATTATCCCTAGCAATCCATGATGGCTATTCTACAAAAGTACTATTCTATATCCATTGAATTAAGAAATTTAACTTTCAGAGGATGTGCCATTAATGTCTTGTTCCATCCTTGATATTTTCATGAAATACTCCCCAACCATCCATGATAGCTTTTACTAAGTACTATTCTATTTCCATTGAATTAAGAAATTTAACTCACAGAGGAGGATGAGATAATCTATGTATTACATTAAAAATCAATACACATGTTAGAGGCAGTGTTCTATTTTTTTTTTTCAAAACAAAATTGGGGAACATTTATATTAATTAAAAAAAGGAGCTCAGAGTTCTAGATAAGCCTTGGAAGAGCCAAACATATCCAATTCAAATCTCCCCTGCCTTTTCAGGTCTAATGACAATAGCGATGAATAAAGAAAAACATTTATCAAATCTAATAGGAAGAAGGTGAAGGATACTTTAGAGTCTCACTATGGAGTGGATGAAAAGATAGATCCATGTAAACAATTTGAATCAAGGTGTAGTGACAATTCATTGAAGAGATACAAATGTTGGACATTGGATAAACCAACGCTCCCCGTGTGTTTCACGACATGGACTAACCTCCTCTCATGGATCCTTATCTTTGGCGATGTAATCGTTGACTGAAACCTGCGGGTTTTGGTCTAACGACAATCGTGATTCCCAACAAGTGGTATAAGAGTGTAGGTCACGAGTTCGATCCACACCTGGCTCACGTTGGGGGGGAGATTGTTGGACATTGGATAAACCAACGCTCCTCGTGTGTTTCACGACATGGACTAACCGCCTCTCGTGGATCCTTATCTTTGGCGATGCGATCGTTGACTGACACCTGCGGGTTTTGGTTTAACGACAATCGTGATTCCCAACAACAAAATCGTATTGAAAAAGGTGGTTGGGATTTGTACCAAAGTGGGTGGCATTCTCACCATGAGTCTCAACCACTGGAGTTACCCCTAATGAGCATAAATTATTTATGTTTTACTTAAATAAGGTTTGTATAAATTTACTACGCAAAGTAAATCTAACAAATTTAGCACTCTCTCTATTAATTGGTTAATGTATCTATAAGAAAAATGAGAGGATATATTTTATACTTTGTAATAGCTTTAACAATTGTGGAACCATCAATATTATTGTGTAATGTTTATCAAAGGTTGGTGTGTAGAAATATGTAGAGATTCCTTTTCTCTTTTCATTACAATGATATATTAATATTCTAAGGGTCGATTCAACACTAATTAAAATCATCACTATCTTATTTTAGAGTATTTTAGTCCAAAATTACTACCCAAGTTGATATTTAAATGGTCTAAAATCAAAACATAATCTTTTAACCATTTTAAGCAATTTTAAGAGGGAAATATTTGATCACTGGGAGTTTAACCCTAATTGTTATCTGCCACTAATGGCTTCTGCAAACTCCATCTTGAAAATTCATCTCTTCCTAGAAAATACAACAATATGCATCCCTCCTTGTGATTTTGTTTTCTACATAACCCACATTTGCAAATATAATAATAGCCTTGGGCTCAATAGCCCCCCGGATTCCCTTAGTGCTCCTAGACTTCTCTAGGATGGAATAATTACTTCTCAGTGGGACTTTGTATGCCTTCCTTAGCTACAAGTGTCACATCCTTCAAGGATGTAGTGTTTCAAGGAAACAATGGAGGGTCCTTACCTCCTTACCTCAATACCCTCAAATCATAATTGTAAGTTAAACCTTGGTCCCATATAAACTCATATTTTAAGACACAATAGAACAATTTGCATTCTATAAGGGAAATTGGTTAATATTGGGTCAAATTGCCTTTAGCCAAAACTAGAAGATGTGCATCAATGGATTGCATGCCCTAAGAATCTAAATTGAAAGAAATAAGCTTATATTTATCCTTTTTCCAAGGCTTTGTTAAAAGTGGAATTTGACCTAGAAAAGGATATAGATTAGATTCTTAACTTAGGGTTGTAGTTTTGGGGTAAATTTTGATTTTGCATGAAGACTCGGTCTCCAACATTTGACCTAGGATTGAATAATCTCTCCAATGCTTCATTATGGGTGTAAATTTCATGCTACACTTTTGGGGATATTGAAGATGCATTAGGTGACTTTCACTTTAGGGGCAAATAAATAAAACATATTTGCATTATAACTTATGATTGAATCTATTTTGATATGAATTTCAACAAAGGATTCATGAAAAAAATGAAGTAGGTAGAAAAATAATACAGTTGGACTCAAATGATAGATTATGAGTAGGTAGCCTTCAGATGTTGGAACTACTTCAGAACAAAGCGCATATAATTGCATTGCATGAAGACCTCCAATATGTTATATAAATAAAATGCACTACAAGGAGACACAAGAAGTATCAGAAAAGGCCTCAATACATATTCTTGACATTATTTTCATTTCAATGATGAAAATATATATTACATGATTGAAACCACCTCTTTCCTCTAACCTTAACACCTCATCAAGAAATAAATAGGAGGAAAAATAGGAAACTAGGAACACACTTAGGATAACAACTATATCCTAGAATGTGACATACAAAGGTGGTACACTAGGACTTCACGATTGTATATGAATAAATAAAATTCCCCACCTCAACAATAGGACCTCCATCAATCCATGTTGCTCTCTCTAAATATAATAAACATATCAAAGTGCTCATGTCCGGTATCGACTCAAACAATTCACTAAAGAGTTCAATAACACTACCGCATACATTACCAAGAGTAGTAGTCCTTTGTTTTCCTATTCATGCAAGAAAGCAAATCAAATATTATGTTAGAACAAGTACATATCATAAAATGATACCTTATTCATCTTCGAGTCTCATGGATGTAGCAACCACTAGCCTAAGTTTGTCTCATACAACAACACCGCCTTGATATATGAAGATATCTCTATCCCAGCTATATATACAACATTCTATTACAATCAGATCCCATTCTTGTTGTCACATTATATCACCGTCTTATCCAAAACTTTCTCAAATAGCTCTCCAAAGAGCTTCCTTAACCAAGCTAGCTACAAAGTACTCAACCTCGGTCGTGCTTAAATTTATTGACTCGTATTTCCTGCTCATCCAAGATATCATGGCAGATCCCAAGCTACAGTAACACCCAAATTTTCTCTTCTTATAAATAATGTTTCCTACCTAGTCAACATCAGTGCATCCATGCAATCGTACATCTCCCATAGTATATATTATACCAATATTTATCGTCCCATGCAGATTATTTCAAAATGTGCTCGACAACAACCCAATTTGTACTCAAGGTGTTATCACTCAAAAAATTCAAACATCATTTTGAAAAGGTTACATAGGTTCATGGGTCAAAATATGGTTTTAGGAGTCATTTTAAGTTTGATCAAGGGAAGTATTAAATTTTTTATAGTTTGAACTTGCCCTAAGGTTTAAACACACCCATCCTCAAACTCCTTCATGTCACATCATTCATAATTTTCTGATTCATTTCATTTTCCAAAGGTTTTTGTACCAAAAGTGCCAAATTAGCTAAGAAACTATAGTTTCATAGTGCATTACACTGTAAAAGGTCACTTTTTTCTTCAAAACTGCTGAAAGTTTCGTAGCGAAATATGAAGCAAAATTCTGTTTTCTAACTTTGCGAAGTCAACTTAAAAGGTGGTTTCTAGGAAAAAAAAAGGTATTTTAAGAGCATGAGAGAGGTTAATTTCACAAGGATATCAAATAAAAATAAACTCTCTCACTTTTCTCACAGGTGTTATCAGTTGGGAGATACAAGGATTTATTTGAATCCCTATTTTCAGAAAACAGAGTTTTCCTATTTTACACATGTTGTGCAAATGTAGTTTCTGGACAGATGGAGATGTGTTTCAAAAAAAAGAAGAGGTTTTTCTTCAAGGCATACTGAAATAAAAAAAACCTCCTTTTGTTTTTCAAAATACATCATGTATTAGAAGATATAGGCTCTGTTATAAGACCTAATTTTGAGGAAAAAACAAGAAAAACTGCAAGGATGTCTTAAATATGAAAGGTGATATTGACACCTTAAGACTCTTAGGTGAGTTGATATATGGTTGTTTGAGGTTGAAGACATGATTAGATACAATTTTTTTCTACTCACAAGTTTCAGTTTTCAAAATTATGCAAAAATCTTCATTTTCAGCAGTTTCGTAGCACCTCTAGGCTTGAAGGGCAGCAATGTGCTACGAAACTGTTGTAGCTGCGTTTTTGTCTTTTTGACCAGTTATGGAGGGTTTTGAGAGCTGAAATTGGTTTAAAAAATGTGTTGGATGATTTTAAATATGATGCAAAAGGAAAGAGTTGAAATTTTTGAATATAAAGGCTTGTTTTGCAGCACTACGAAACTGCCTTACTTTCGTAGCGCACTGCATTTCATCCTTTTGAGCAGGTTTTGAAGCGACTTTTGGAAAGCTGGAGGTTATGGAAGAATAATAGACCATGTCAAGCCATAATTAAAAATTCAAGGACCATGAATTGAAGATTAAATGATAGTCAAAAATGTTAAAAAAGAAGAAGAAGACCATTTGCCTAAAAAACAAGGTCTTGTTTCCTAGTTTTGAGGAGGTCAGCTAAGTGGTCATAAAGGGATGAAGCCCATCATCTAAATTTGACCATGTGAATGTATAATTGTAAAATATGTAATTTATTTTAGTATATAAGGTTGTTAAATATAATAAAGAGTATTTTGAGTCTTATTTGAAATAGGACTGTCAAGTAGGATAGGTGTCTGTTTATCATTAAAGTTGATGTTATATGGTTATGCAAGGTGTCATTGGGAAAAAATTTGATGTATATAGCCTAGAGGCAGATAATATGATGATGTAACATGTCTATTAAAGGCCATGGGGGTGGAATTTTTCAAGGGTTGAAGATTTTTAGCAAAATTGCAGCTTATTGTAAATTGACTGTTTCAGCAATACAGAGATGTGTTACTTGACCAACTTGAGATTCTGAAGGATTTTTTAGTGTTTATTTGTTCTATATTTAATTTTTATGTATCTCTCTTGCAGTGGTTTTAATTTATATTACTCAGAATTCATCCATGTGATGCTCTGACTTCCTTTATAAGTGAATTGACTGTGTATTTTCATATCTCATGTGTGTATGTCCTACTACTAAAAACTTTGACCTGCCTCAACTTCCATGTCAAGTGAACTCACTGAATCACTGAAAGTGTTGACTCCATAAGACCAATGGCTACATATTGATATTATTTTCAACCTACATTCATCATAACCAGTTTATTTCCTAAATAGATTTAGTCGTCTATATCTTTATTCCATATCATTAACCCTTGAGAGAGCCCTCTCAGATTGAGGAGGCTAAGCCTCAGTCACAAGATTGGTTTGAAATAGTTACACTGAATTTATCTGATCAGCAACCAATCAGGTACAATTTTGGTGATAACATTTTTGCACCGTTTCTAGGGAGTGAAGGTGTAAATTTTCCCTGGGAAGAACGACAAAGTTTCAGTTCTAAGGTCTTAGAGCAGCAGACACTTAGACACATATTGGTTGTATTTCTGCTCTGGCGACTCCACACATCAAAAAATCAATTGGAAGGTGACTCCACTGCTTGAAGATCAATAGCTTGATGAAGTTTCAAGATGAGTTCCATTGCAAGAATAAATGCCGGGTATGCCCCTATGAATCGGTCTCATATCCCTGGTTTTCCAAATCCTATGCCAAAGGTCAAATGGTTAACTGATCTTCCTATATTTAAAGATGAAAATAAATACAACGCTGCTCTTCATTTGGTTATATTCCATATGCATGTACACATTATTAAGGTTTAGTTCCCTGAGGATTGTCTCATGAAGATGTTTATGGCCACTTTAGAGGGAAAAGCATGGTCTTGGTATGAAATCTTTCCAAATGGTTCATTATATTCTCTTGCTGATTTCCATGTTGCATTTTATGAGATGCATGAAGAGTGTCATCCCTCCTTATTGTTGTTTAAAGACTATTGTAAACAATATGTGAGTTTTATTGAATATTTGGAGAATTTTTATGAAGATGATGAGTTCATGGATGAGGAATTCTTAGAGGCCCTTCGTGACAATCCTTTTCATCACCAAGAAGAAAGGATATCCTCTCTCTTGGATGAAAATGAAACCCAACAGGAGTTTATTTATGATAATCATGTTACATCCTCTAATTTTGATGAAAGCTTGCAACAGACTTGTCAGTGTTTTGATCATCAGGAGTATGAGAATCATTGCAAACAACAAGAGGAAATATTGGAAGATAATCACTATAACTCTCAGGTAAAGGAAAAAGTTTATTCTTCATGTGATTTCTTGCATCAGTCTACATCAAATAATGATCACACTAATGAAGAAGTGGGTGAAAATTATCCTTGTCTTCTAATCTGAAATAATTTGAGTACAAGTCAGAAGTTAAGATTCAATATGTGGATGAAGTTGCTAAGAACATTGAAAAAGACATTGAATTTTTAGAAGATCAAATTCAACCTTATAGGCTTCAAGATCAAGATCATTCTTTTCAAAATCTTTCCATGCCAGAACACAAAGAGAGGGTGTTGATTCCTTTCTCTTTTGAGATTGAGGAAGAATACATTGTTCTCAAAAATTAGTTGGATAGCGCACAACTGAAGTCTTGTGTGGTTGATCAAAGCATGTATGAGTTTTCCAAAGCTGCAGAATGTCATGAGAAGCATCAAACAGATCATGTCTTCTTTGATCCTATAGCTTACTACATGGAAGAGTTCTACAGTTCATATTTTCAATTATATTTTCATCATGAGGATCAGATCCATTTTGTGTTTCCTTGGTCATTTCAGTATCATGTTTACTGTTGGTTCAAGTGCAGTCAACAAGTTTAAGTGTCAGATCAGATCAATGACTGGCTTCATTGGAAGTTTCATGTTGCTTGAGTTAAAAATGGAGATTTCAACTGTTAGGGTAGGTAGGAGTGTGTGAATAAGCTCAAAGTTGACTGAGCATATTTTCAGTAGGTACAGATTTGGTTCTTCTACAGTGATCATCAAGATTAAGCCTGAGGTGAAGGCCATAAGAGCTTGGTGAAATTTTCATAAATTTTAGAGTTTTTATTTCTAAGAAGATGGATAGCACTAGAACTACAGGTTCTTTGGTGTACCACAGGGGCACACCATCCCAAGTGGAGCCACTGTTATCACTCAAAAAATTCAAACATCATTTTGACAAGGTTACATAGGTTCATGGGTCAAAATAGGGTTTTAGGAGTCATTTTAAGTTTGATCAAGCGAAGTATTAATTTTTTTATAGTTTGAACTTACCCTAAGGTTTAAACACACTCATCTTCAAACTCCTTCATGTCACATCATTCATAATTTTCTGATTCATTTCATTTTCCAAAGTTTTTTGTAACAAAAGTGCAAAATTAGCCAAGAAACCATAGTTTCGTAGTGCATTACACTGTAAAAATTCACTTTTTTCTACGAAATTGCTGAAAGTTTCATAGCGAAATATGAAGCAAAATTTTGTTTTCTAACTTTGAGAACTCAACTTCAAAGGTGGTTTATGGGAAAATAGAAAGGTATTTTAAGAAACTGAGAGAGGTTACTTTCAAAAACATATCAAATATGATAACCTCTCTCAGTTTTCTCACAGGTATTATCAGTTGGGAGATACAAGGATTTATTTGAAGCCCTATTTTCAGAAAACAAAGTTTTCTTGTTTTACACATGTTTTTCAAATGCAGTTTCTGGACATCTGGAGATGTGTTTAAAATAACCAAGAGAGGTTTTTCTTCAAGAAATAATGATCTACGAAAACCTCCTTCAGTTTTGAAAAATACATCATGTATTAGAATATATAGGCTCTGTTCTAAGACCTAATTTTGAGGAAAAAACAGGAAATATCTGCAAGGATGTCTTAAATATGAAAGGTGAGATTGACACCTCAAGACTCTTAGGTGATTTGATTTATGGTTGTTTGAGGTTTATGACATGATTAGATACAATTTTTTTCCACTCACAGGTTTTAGTTTTCAAAATTATGCAAAAATCCGCATTTTCAATAGTTTCGTAGCGCCTCCAGGCTTGAAGGGCAGCAATGTGCTATGAAACTGTTGTAGCTACTTTTTTGTCTTTTTGACCAGTTATGGAGGGTGTTGAGAGCTGAAATTGGTATGAAACATGTGTTAGATGATGATAAATCTTATTCAAAAGGAAATATTTGAAATGGTTGAATATAAAGGCTTATTTTGCAGTGCTATGAAAAGCACTACGAAACTGCCTTACTTTTGTAGCGCACTGCATTTCATCCTTTTGAGCAGGTTTTGAAGTGAATTTTGGACAGCTGGAGGTTATGGAAGAATAATATACCATGTCAAGCCATCATTAAACATTCAAGGACCACAAATTTAAGATTAAATAATAGCCGAAAATGTTAAAAAAAAGAAGACCATTTGCCTAAAAAGCAGGGTCTTGTTTCCTAGTTTTGAGGAGGTAAGCTAAGTGGTCATAAAGGGATGAAGCCCATCATCTAAATTCGACCATGTGAATATATACTTGTCAAATATGTAATTTATTTTAGTAGATAATGTTGTTAAAGATGATAAAGAGTAGTTTGAGTCCTATTTGAAATAGGACTGTCAAGTAGGATAGGTGTCTGTTTATCATTAAAGTTAATGTTTTATGGTTACGCAAGGTGTCATTAGGCAAAAATTCGATACATCTAGCCTAGAGGCAGATCATATGATGATGTAACATGTCTATTAAAGGACATGGAGGTTGAATTTGTCAAGGGTTGGAGATTTTTAGCAAAGTTGCAGCTTATTGTAAATTGACTATTTGAGCAATACAGAGATGTGTTACTTGACCAACTTGAGATTATTAAGGAGTTTTTAGTGCTTATTTGTTCTATATTTACTTTTACGTATCTATATTGCAGTGGTTTTCATTTATATTACTCAGAATTCATCCATGTGATGCTCTGACTTCCTTTATAAGTGAATTGACTATGTATTTTCATATCTCATGTGTGTGTGTCCTACTACTAAAAACTCTGACCTGCCTCAACTTCCATGTCAAATGAACTCACTAAATCACTGAAAGTGTTGACTCCATAAGCCCAATGGCTGCATATTGATATTATTTTCAACCTACATTCATCATAACCAGTTTATTTCCTAAATAGAGTTAGCCATCTATATCTTTATTCCATATCATTAACCCTTGAGAGAGCCCTCTCAGATTGAGGAGGCTAAGCCTCAGTCACAAGATTGGTTTGAAATAGTTACACTGAATTTATCTGATCAGCAACCAATCAGGTACGATTTTGGTGATAAAACAAGGCATTCACTACAAATCATATATCCATATGTGTGTTCTCAAGGAACATCAATGTCTCATTCAAATGTCGGTAATCATAGGAGTATGCCAAGTCATATCCAAAAAAAAATCTGCATAATTTCTTGAAATTCAATTCCATCATGGTTTCCAAGGATTTGCATTCCATATTTCCAAATCTCTCCACTAGATTCATGCCATATTTTCCTTGAGAAAGGAAGATTTATCTTGGTCTTTTCCAAAATTTTAATCCCAGAAAGTAATATATCATAGCAAGATCCTTCGTCTCAAACTCAGAGGCTAAATCCCTCTTTCTTTGTTTATCAGAGGCTCATTATCTGTCAATAATATATTTTCAACATATAAAACCAAAATCAAAGTCATACCTTGGACCATTTTGATGTAGAGGCTTGGAGCAACACTACTTCCATACAAGGCTTGAGGAGCTTGCTTCAAATCATAAAATGAATATGCAAACATAACATTGAATAAAACGATATACCAAGCTTAAAAAAAGTCAATATTGTGAAATCAAATCAACCAAGTCTACTTATCAAGCCTTAAATTCCAAACCAAAACTAGTATCAAAGCCATGGAATTTTCTGCCAATATCACTATTAAAATTTTCAACCCAAGTCCCCAAGTAGAGCTCACACCCAAGTACCAAGTTACAACCTTATCTATTTTTCATGTCAACAATTATCATTTATCAAGTAATATCGAGCCAATAATTAATTAAGTCATCCCCATGATCATAATATGAATAATTTCTGCCACTAAATGTGAATTCATACACTACGGAAAATTCATATAATTTTTTATGATCCATTCATTGTAAAATCTAGGTAATAAACAAAATATAAATTACTACATCTTGAGGAGAAATCCTTTATTGTCATACTAGCTCCAATGATCAAATCAAGACAAATAACATACTTATATGCATACTTCAGACCCCTTCAAACACAAGATGAGTTAATACATTCACATTTTCTGCAACATAAAAGTCTCTGCATAAGACAATAATCATGTCAATTATGAAATTATCCTCAAGATTCCATTAGTGATGATTCTATATATTTTTGTCCTGCAACGCAAGTGAGAGTATATTACAAAAGGTAGGCCACTTCAAATTTTCTATAAAGGTATCTCTATCAAACAACCTTCATTTTGATCCCTACAATAAGTCAAACATTATGTAGATATTACTATTCATTTTCTTTCCATAGAAATTTCTATCACGCACTCTTGGTTTCATGCATAAGGTTTTATATTTTTGTATCCTGCAGGCTCAACCACTCCCATGGGTCTTCTTCTGTGCAACTGGGAGACATATAGCCGCACCCTTAAGCCTTTCTCCCAACGGTTGGGTCTTGAACTAGGAGAAATATTATTTTCTCAAACCATAATTTGTCAAAATATTCTCCCTTTAATAACATCATATGATCATATTATTCATGTACAAGACCTTGCCTCAACAAAAAATCTTGCCTCTTGACGCTCCCATTAGTAGCTTGCTTTACCTTGTAGATCCATCTTGATCCTAAAACTGATTTACCCATTGGCCTTGGAACAATCTCCCAATCACTGTTTCTGACAATGGAGTCATACTCCTCCACCATGGCATCTACCCATGTGGGCTCCTGAACTTCTTATTCAAAAGAAGATGGCTCTGTCACGATACACTTGCTAATAAGAGCCATGTATCGAGTAAATCGGTCAGGTGACTGTATCTGTTTGCATTGTGATGTAGGGACTCCTACATTCTGTGCCGCATCAAGCTTCAGTCTCTCAGCTTCTGTGGTACACTTTCTACCTTGTCTGATGTTTGGTTCTGCATGAGTGGACTCCTCCACTCCATGAATCTCCTCATGTGGCTGATCCACATCCAGAGGCTCATCTTTTGGAACAAGAGGTTCCTTCACTGCATGCAAGTCTAGCTTCCTCTCAAGCATAGCTTGTGCAGCACCCACGATCATTCTGTTCTTCCTCTTCGCAACCCCATTATGTTGTGGGTTATTAGGCACTATGAGTTCTCTTCAAATTCCTTCTTTGCTACAAAAGTATTTGAATTTTTTTGAGATATATTCACCATCATTATCGCTCTGCAGAGCCTTCACTTGCTTCTCTGACTCCTTCTCCACCAATGCTTTAAACTCACAGAACTTTGAGAATGTTTCGCTCTTCTTCTGCATGAAGAAGATCTAGCATCTACGAGAATAGTCATTAATAAATATAACATAATACCTGTGTTTTTCTATTGAAGCAATCGAGAAAGGTCCACACACGTCTGTGTGAATTCTCTCCAGGATCACCGAAGCATGGTTCTCCTTCTCATGAAAGGTGGTCTTCACAAACTTACCCATATTAAATCCCTTGCATTGATTTGACTACACAAGAGTACCCTTGGGAAGTCCAGTAGAAATCTGCTGCAAAATCTTCAAAGCGCCATGGTGAAGATGGCCCAATATCATGTGCCATAATTCGCCCTCATCCCGGCTCACCACTTCTTCTGCTTTGCCCACCATTGCAGCGCAGCCATCTACCTCCAGCTTGTAGAGATTATTAACTCAAATCCTTATCTTCTTGGTTTGAACCGTTGTTTTATGTCGAAGGAAAGCTTTTCCCTCACTGAAAAAAACATCATGACCTTTGTCTTCCAACATTGCGACCGAGACCAAGTTCTTCTACAGACCTGGAACATGCATAAAATCCTTCAGCAAGAATGGATTACTGGACTCCCTCTCAAAGGTAATGGTCCCAATGTCAGTCGCACTGTATCGACCATCGTCGCCCATCTCTATATGCATCTGGAGGTCCTTCTCCTCCAAGTCAATAAACAACTCCTTCTCTCCCGTCATATGGAAAGTCGCACCACTATCAAGATACCACATCGAACCCATATAGCTTGAAACCAAGCATGCGATCAAAGAGAAATCAAGTTCAAATTGCGAGGCTGAGGCCTTTCCAGCTGCAACTCCAACAACCTTCTTGTTCTTCCTCTTTTGTGGGTAGTTAGTGGCGAAATGCTCATGTTTGTGACAATGAAAACACTTCACTTTGGACAAATCCTGCTTCTTGCCTTTAGCATCGGATTTTGAAGGAAATTTATTCCCCTTCCCTTTCCTTGCTTTGGAAGCCAAATCAAAATTCTCTTCATCTTCATTCTTCGATGAAGAGCCATCCCTGGTACCTCGCCTTATCTCCTCTTGCACAAGATCCAACCAAAGTCGCTCCCATCCTGGCAGTTTCTCCCGTCCATTGACAGAGTCTTCGTAGCTATGCCAACTCTTCGAAAGCCCAAGGAGAGCCAAGCTCACCATGTCTTCATCATCAACAATAATCCTCACACTTCCCAGTTCATCCCTACAGTGGACAAACTTCGTGAGATATTTTGGAATACTGTCGCCCTTCTCCATTTTTATTTTTCTGAGCTTATCTTTCAGCGCCAACTTCCTCTGGTCACTGCTGCTTTGGAAAAAATCTTTCAAAGACTTCCACATTAAAAATGGAGTGGCTTTCCCATGAAGGCTGGACACAATATGGTCCTTTAGACCTTCCAACAGAATTCTTCTTGTCTTTGCTATCTTCTTTTGCCATGCGTCAAGTAATGCAACATCGCTAGATCCTGGCTTAGGGACATTGCTATCGATGAACTCCTTCAGTCCATTATCCTCTAGCACCACCTCCATCCTATCCTTCCAGGCTATGTAATTTGAGCTCCCATCAAAAGCATACTCCAATCGCAACCCATTGAAAGACATTTCAATGTATACTCAACTTCTGCACCAAAAAAATTCTGTAGCAAATTCAAATTGTCCACCAGCACAAACTCAGCAATTATTCACAATTGCAATCTTCAAGAATTAACATTGCTCTGATACTGACGCAACAAGGCTAAAAGGTCTGCCAAGAGAGAGCTGGTCCACAGTGACGTGGCTCTGTCTCTAATTTTCCTTTCCCTTCACATGGTCTAATTCTCTTTATTAATTATCAAATTCACCAAATTTGATAAATAATACTATCCGCAATATTAACTTTATATTATATCCCCGAACCTTGATTAGGCCTTTCGAAACTTTATATTAGTTTTCAAAACTTATTTTAATACTCCACGCATATAAATCAACTTTACAATGGGACTCTCGCTCCGGGCCCACCTCTATGTCCAACAACCAAAAAAAAGTACGACGTACCTTAGGTTAAACCTCGCGCATCTCCATTAGGCGACCACCATCCGATGACTCCACTCCAGATCGATGGCCCTTGTCGATATCGCTTGCCCCCCAGCGCCGGATTTTAACACGCGATGAGAATACGGAAAGAAAGTTTTATACCTCCGTCCGGTGCCATGCGTCGACGGTTCTATGGAATCGCTTCGATTCAGGAAATACCACCTTCCCCGCGAAGGTGGTGCGATATGGGGAAATCTGCCTTTCAAAACGACCGCGGTTTTGCTATAGTGATTTACCAGGGTTAATATGAGGTTAAGTTATTTCTCTTTTTTCAACTCGCGTCCAGAACACGGTTCCAGTTCCAAGAACAACACCTCTATTTCTTTATAAAGCAGGAAATCTACCTAGTTAACCAATGTCCCCAGCCACACTTCTTCTACATAGACCTGCCTTCCGGTAGCCTGGATTTAACAAGATTTATTCGGATAAATTAGGGGAATTGACTGACAGGGAACGGAATTACCATTACACAATTGCCTCACAGTTAACCAATTCTTCACAATTATAAATACAGACAGTTTGGAAATCAACAAGACTTAATTTCTAGTCAACCGGAATCAATTGCTCAATACACAGAGTTATTTCAGAAATCTCTCTTTTTACCTCTTTCTCTATCTCTTTTTTCTTGATACATCTAAGGGATTACATCTATATACATCGATACATGACTTTTCGGTTCCTCTGTGAGGACCGTTATGGTAACTCAAGAGCCTAAATACAATTATTCGAAAACTAAAACATGACGGATGGACTAGCTGTTCCCTTTCTGACTCTAACTGATCTAATAATAAAATCAGCTAAGGTATTGACACCTAGCTGTAACACTTCGACTATTTCCAAACCCTCCTAGCCACAACATGTGGAAAAAACTCCTAAATTGTTGGATAGTATCTAATGCCCCTACATCAGACTCCCGAGGGAAATTTTCTTCATGGGCTCCTATCCATGAGCTCCTCCACTGATCTGCCTATCTTCTGCAACATTTCTTCAGTCATCCAAGTGGCATCTTCCTCTGGCTTATCCTTACATTTGATCAAGTACTGAAAGTACTCTCGTCCTCTGGTCCTTCTGAATGGTCTTTTATCCAATATTTTCTCTGGTTGTAATGGCTGTGCTAGAGGTAGCTGCTCTCTCCACTCAATTTGTTCCTTGTCCGCTGCTCTTTCTTCTGGACCATCATCCTCATACTTGTACAAATCTGCAACATTAAAAATGGGATATATTCCAACATCAGGAGGTAATTCAATCTCATAAGAAATTGCAAAAAACTTCCTATTTATCTTGCACGGCCCAATCTTTTTGAACTTCAATTTATTGTACTGCTTCTTTGGGAATCTCTCCTTTCTCAAGTGTGCCAAAACCTGATCTCCTACTTCAAAATGAACTTCTTTTCTGCTCAATTCTGCTCTGCTCTTGTATATGATGCTGCTTCCTTGTAGTTTCTGTTTCACTTGTTCATGTATGGCCTGGATCTCTGAAGCAAATTCCTCACCATCTGCACTTCTCAGTTCTTCCTTTCCCAGATCTCTTAACTTTGATATTCCCCTGGGGTGCATTCCATAAACAATGTGGAATGGACTCCGCCCTGTGCTCCTATTTGGTGAGTCATTATATGCATATTCTTCCTGAGGCAAAATATGGCCCCACTGCTTGGGATGTTCTCCTGCCATACTTCTCAATAAATTTCCCAGACTCATATTCACCACCTCAGTTTGTCCATCAGTCTGGGGATGATAAGCTGAGCTGAAACTTAGTTTGGTACCAAGTTTCTTCCATAGTGTCCTCCAAAAGTGCCCCACAAATCTGGTGTCTCTCTCTGAAACAATACTCTTGGGCAACCCCTGCAATCTAACAACTTCTTTGAAGAACAAGTTAGCAACATGGGTGGCATCACTAGTTTTATAACATGGAATAAAATGTGTCATTTTGGAGAATCTTTCCACCACAACAAAGATTGCATCATTCCCTCTCTGATTCTTGGGAAATCCTAGAACAAAATCCATGCTCACCATGTCCCAAGGCCTGTCTGGAATAGGCAAGGGAGTGTACAATCCTGCATTCTGGCTCCTTCCTTTAGCATATTGAAAAATCTTGCAATTCTTCACAAACCTATCCACTCCTGTTCTCATCTTGGGCCAGTAATAAAAGTGACTCAGCTGCTCATAAGTCTTATCAGTACCAAAGTGTCCAGCAAGTTCACCATTATGCTTCTCTTTGATCAAATTTTCTCTCATGGAACATCTTGGTACACATAATTGGCTTCTTCTAAATAACAAGTCCTCCTGCAGGAAATAATCCAGCCACTGGCTTCTATCTGTTAAAACAGGGTTACTACATGCCTCAACTGCTTCTTTAAAATCTGGATCTATTTTATACAATTTTTTGAGAAAATCAAATCCTACAACTTCAAAATAAGTTTCTTGAACAAGCATGTGCCTCCTACTCAAAGCATCAACTACTTTATTGGCTTGGCCGCTTATATGTTTCAAAACAAAATTAAAACCTTGGATACACTTAACCCATTTAGCATGCTTATGTTTCAACTTGGGCTATTGCACAATATACTGCAAAGCATGATTTTTAGAATACAATACAAATTCCCTCGACATCAAATAATGTCTCCACTTTTTTAACGCCTGAACAATTGCATAGAATTCCTTCTCATAAGAGGAATAATTTCTTCTTGTGTCATTTAGCTTCTCATTGAAATATGCCACAGGCCTATCATCCTGACTCAACATAGGTCCAATGGCCTCTCCACTGGCATCACATTTTACTTGAAATGGTTTAGTAAAATCAGGTAGAATCAAAACAGGCTTCTCCGTTATCTTTTGCTTCGAAGCTTAAAATTCCTTGCTTGGTCCACTTAAATAATTTGTTTGCTCCTTGCTTTATTGTTTCAATTATGGGTGCATTAATCTACCCAAAGTTTCTTATAAACTTCCTGTATTAAAAACTAGCAAGTCCATGAAACTTCTTACCTCAAAAACATTCCTGGGTGAAGGCCACTCCACAGTGCCTTGTACTTTTAAGGTCCCATCTTCAATCCTTTTGCAGAAACAACAAACCCCAAATACCCCAACTCTTCCTTCATGAATGAGCATTTCTTTAAATTTATCAGCAGTTTCTCTTGGTGCAACTTCTTCAAGACATGATTAAGATGCTTTAAATGTCCTTCTTTAGTTCTATTGAAAACTAATATATCATCCAGATACACTATCAAAAATTTACCAATGAATTCTTCCAATACTTCATTCATAAGTCTCATAAAATTACTAGGTGCATTTGACAACCCAAAAGGCATTACCATCCATTCTCACAGTCCTTTCATTTGTTTTAAAGGCGATTTTCCACTCATCACCCTCTCTTATTCAATACGATGGTATCCACTCTTCAAATCATCTTTGAGAAATATTTAGCACCACTCAAACAATCCATTAAGTCTTCAACTCTAGGCAAAGGAAATATGTACCTGATTGTGATCTTATTGATTGCTCTAGAATCGGTACACATCCTCCAGCCTCCATCTTTCTTTGGGTTCAATACCGCTGGTACTGCACATGGACTCAGACTTTCTCTAATCAGCCCCTTATCCACCAACTCCTGTACTTGTATCCTGATTTCCTCATTTTCCTTGGGAGTCATTCTGTAGGCTACCTTATTTGGCAGATTTGAACCAGGGATAAAATCTATCTGATGGCTGATCTTTCTCACAGGTGGCAGCTCATCAGCTAAATCATCCACAACAATGTCACAGTAATCATCTAACATCTCTTGGATTTCTACTAGTAAATTAGAAATATTTGTAGAAGTAAGAACTAATTTAGGCTTGGAAACTAAAGCAAAGCTTACTTCTTCTTCTTCTATCTGCTGCAGATATTCCTTCACGCTCAACAACAAGGTCTTTGGATCAATCACTCTGCTGGATGGCTCTCCTTCTTCCATGGGAATCAACGTATGATGTACCCCATATTTGAAGAACTTGTAAGTGTTCTTCTTGCCATCATGCACTGTTGCTCTGTAAAACTGCCAAGGTCTACCCAGCAGTATATGACACACATCCATGGGCATTACATCACATAGGACCTTATCTTTATATTTTCCCATTTGCAGCTCTATCTCACACCGTTCTTTCACAACCAGATGATTTCCTTTATGCAGCCAGGACACCCTATAGGGAGTTGGATGCTCCCTTGTCTTCAAATTCAGCTTATCTATTACCTCAGTGGAAACCAGATTGTCTGTGCTGCCACTATCAATGACTAGCTGGTAGCATTTCCCTTGGACTTTGCATATGCTCCTAAACAAAGTCTTCCTTTGTGCAGGCTCAGTGACCTCTTTGGCTTGCTTCAACAGGACCTTATTCACCACCAAGGATTCTCCCCTCTCTGGAAGAATTTCTTCTTCGATTTCTGCCTCTTCTCCAGCCTGGGCAACAACAACATTCCTTGGACCAGCACCCACATTCTCTGGACATTCATAGTGCTTGTGTCCCACTTGCTGACATCTATAACACCTCAATTCTCTACCCCTGCCTCTATCTCTGCCTCCTCTTCCTTTTCCTTTGTAAGAACCCTTTCTGCCCCTTGCATCATCGTCTGTAGATGCATTCTAATGTGAGCTACTGTTAGCTCCATCCCTGGGTGTAGCAGGCTTTCCTCTACCACCCTAACTTCCCTTCCCTCAAAAAGTACCTCTCTTCTTGGCAGACTGTTTCCTCAGGAGTTTCTCCTCTGCTTTCAAGGCAATCTGGTAGGCCTCTTCCACTATCTTAGGAGACAGGAGACCAATCTCGTCTTGGATCTCTAGCTTGAGACCATTCACATATCTGGCAGTCTTCTCAGGTGTGTCTTGGAATTGCCCAGCCCTTATGCTTACTCTGTAGAATTCCTCTGTGTATTCTTTTACTGTCAGCAACCTCTGTCTCAGGTTCGCTGATGCCTTCAGGAACTCTGGGCTGTCTTCGCTCCATGGCATATATTCTGGCCTTGACCCTATGCAACATTCCCAACACCTCAGCGTTGGAAACATGTCTTCTTTTTCCAGAACCTCTACCAACTCGGATCGCCATGTCAGCAAACAACTTCAGACAACAGCTCTGATACCACAAATGACGCAACAAGGCTGAAAGGTCTGCCAAGAGAGAGCTGGTCCACGGTGACATGGCTCTGTCTCTGATTTTCCTTTCCCTTCACGTGGTCTAATTCTCTTTATTAATTATCAAATTCGCTGAATTTGATAAATAATACTATCCGCAATATTAACTTTATATTATATCCCCGAACCTTGATTAGGCCTTTCAAAACTTTATATTAGTTTTCGAAACTTATTTTAATACTCCACGCATATAAATCAACTTTACAATGGGACTCTCGCTCCGGGCCCACCTCTATGTCCAACAACAACAAAAAAAGTACGTCGTACCTTAGGTTAAACCTCACGCATCTCCGTCAGGCGACCATCGTCCGATGACTCCGCTCTAGATCGACGGCCCTCGTCGATATCGCTTGGCCCCTAGCGCCAGATTTTAACGCGCAATGAGAATACGGAAAGACGGTTTTAGACCTCTGTCCGGTGCCATGTGTCAATGATTCTATGGAATCTCTTCGTTTCAGGAAATACTGCCTTCCCTGCGAAGGTGGTGCGATATGGGGAAATCCGCCTTTCAAAACCACCTCGGTTTTGCTATAGTAATTGACCGGGGTTAATACGGGGTTACATTATTTCTCTTTTTTCAACTCGCATCCAGACCACGGTTCTAGTTCCAAGAAAAACACCTCTATTTCTTTATAAAGCGAGAAATCTACCCAGTTAACCAACGTCCCCAGCCACACTTCTTCTGCACAGACCCACCTGCGGGTAGCTTGGATTTAACAAGATTTATTCGGATAAATTAAGGGAATTCAAGGACAAAGAACGGAACTCCCACTACACAATTTCCTCACAGTTAACTAACTCTTCACGATTATAAATACAGACAGGTTGGAAATCAACAAGACTTAATTTCTATTCAACCGGAAGCAATTGATCCACACACAGAGTTTATTTCAGAAATCTCTCTTCTTCTCTTGCCCTCTCCCTCTACACATCTGAGGGATTACATCTATATACATCAATATATGTCCTTTCGGTTCCTTTGGGAGGACCATTATGGTAATTCAACAGACTTATTACAATAATTCGAAAACTAAAAACATGACAGATGGACTAACTATTCGACCTCTACAACTCTAACAGATCTAATAATACAATCAGCTAAGGTATTGACACCTAGCTGTAACAATTCAAATGTTTTCAAACCCTCTTAGCCACAACATGTGGACAAAACACCTACATTTCTGGCTAGTGTATAATGCCCCTGCATCAGATACCATGTAGAAATTATATACAAGATGCATGCATATATCCAGATTCTCCTCTTCTAACAATATTTTATCTTCTTGCTAAATACAGAATCCTTCCATTGTTAATATTTTGCGGAAATTAAAATCAATTGCAAACACATGAAGCAATAAAAACAATCGCACATAACACATTTTTTTAACGGGAAAGCCTGAAGCTAAAAACCCCAACTATCATATATTATGTATCATGGAGATCATATAACAATCTCATACAAATCTTAGTACATCAAGCTCTTAGTACAATCAATCGTTACACACTAATCAGAAGAAATCAACAAATCCATGCACCGATTTCTTGCCACCTGATAGCCTGCCTCCACTGCATAATCCATGCTGAAGAATAGATCTGAATGAATTTGAATTACCCCTTCCTTTACTGCGCAATCCTCATTGGCAACTCCGATGTGTGTGTGGTGCAATCAATGCAACACTATACTCACAACAGATAGTCCATCTTGCCCTTTCACCTATCTCTCCATTGGGTCTCCACTAGAACTTACATGCACTGTAGTTAACTGTTGTATTGTTCAGTTGATTAATGCATTATTATTTGTGAATTAATTAACTAATTAATTCACTCCACTCTCACTAGTGTATCATTCAATTAGACTAGATACAACTAGCTCAACTGAGTTTAAATCCATTAACTGAGTTAAAATGAATAACAACTCCATGAACTACTCTTCCAACTCTGTCATAAATTTTCCACTTCAGTTCTAACTGAGTCCTCCATGCATGAACCACCAGTAAACCCTAGGAATTGCGTAATTCCTTCAGTCCACCGATTTTCCAAATCTTTGCACTGAAACTAAGTGCTCCAAGAGAATAAGTTGTTGTTTATTGTCAGATTATTATTAAGAGCTAATAATAATCGACACTTCTATTTTCAGATCGACGATCTATAAATAGACTTCGCCCAATATTCTAAAAATATAATTTCATCTATTTTTCCAACTTGATCAACCATCCACAAATAGAATCCCATAACTTCTAAAATATGATCACCATGTCTAAAAATAGACTTGCGCCAAAAATAGCCTGCGGGCCCACTTAGTGAAGGCGACTCTTTTCACTAAGCTCATCATCTTATTGAATCTCAACACTCCCTCTCAACAAGATAGGGATTATCCTTCACCCCAATCATGCCTCTATGGTATTCAAATTTTCTCTTGGTGAGTGCCTTCGTCAAAATATTTGCATCTTGATCCTCCATAGGAATGTACTGAAGAAACATGATCTTCCGCTGCACACAATCTCTAATATGATGATACCAGATATCAATATGTTTATATCTACCATGAAATACAAGATTAAGTGAGAGTTTAATGCAACTCTGATTATCACAATGTATCACTGTAGGATCTAAATGTGAACTGAACAAACCAACTAGGATCTTCCTCATCCAGATAGCCTCACATGCAGCTTGATTTGCTGCCATGTATTCTGCTTCTGTTGAACTGAGTACCACAGATCTTTGTTTCCCGCTGTACCAAGAAACTGTCGTAGATCCAATACTAAAAATCCCTCCTGATGTGCTCTTTCTGTCTGTTGGGCTACCTGCCTAATCTACATTCGTGAAGCCATGCAACTTCACCTCATCTGTTTGTCTGTACCGTAAACCATATTCAGATGTGCCCCTGAGATATCTCAGGACATGCTTGCCTGCCTTCCAAAAGATCTTGGTAGGCTTAACCATCGCTTGTGAAAGTTGGTTCACCGCATAGCATATGTCCGATCTTGTATTAACTAAATACATGATAAAACCCACCATCTATCGATAAACAGTGGCATCCACTACCTCTGCCGATGTAGCCTCCTCTTTCCTCCAATTTCCTGGAAGAGGAGTGTCGATAGGCTTGCAACCTTACATGTGAAACTTCTCAAGTATCTCCCGAGCATACTTGCCTTGAGACACAAACAATTTACCTTCCCATTGCCATATTTCAAATCCAAGGAAATAATGAAGGAGGCCCAAATACTTCATCTCAAACTGCTTTGCAAGGTCTGCCTTGCATGAGTGTATCAACTGCTCATCACCCGTTAGTATTAAATCATCAACATAAAGAACAATGATTACAAGCTTACCCTCCACCACAATTTGGTACAGGTTTGCATCCACCTCACTCTTGGTGAAGCCAAGTCTAGTGAAATAGTTGTCGATCCGTGTGTACCAAGCACGAGATGCTTGCTTCAGCCCATACAACGCTCTTTTGAGACTGCACACATTTGACTCGCTGCTGAAGATCTCAAATCCTTCAGGCTGCTTAATGTACACCTCTTCCTCATTGATCCCATTAAGGAATGCATTCTTCACATCCATCTGATGAATGTGCCAACCCATCTGCGCTGAGAGAGAAAGGATGGTCCTTATGGAAGAATACTGTGTGATAGGTGCAAAGGTTTCTTCATAATCAATCCCCTCATTTTGGAGAACCCTCTGGCAACAAAAATTGCCTTATACTTCTCGACGCTCCCATTAGTAGCTTGCTTTACCTTGTAGATCCATCGTGATCCTACAACTAATTTACCCACCGGCCTTGGAACAATCTCCCAAGCACTATTTATGACAATGGATTCATACTCCTCTACCATGGAATCTACCCATGTGGGCTTCTGCACTGCTTCTTCAAAAGAATATGGCTCTGTCATGATACACTTGCTCATAAGAGCCATGTATCCAGTAAATTGGTCAGGTGACTATCTCTGTCTGTGCTATGATGTAGGGACTCCTACATTCTGTGCCGCATCAAGCTTTAGTCTCTCATCTTCTGTGGTACGCTTTTTGCCTTGTCTGATGTTTGGGTCTGCATGAGTGGACTCCTCCACTCCATGAATCTCCTCCTGTGGCTGATCCACATCTAGAGGCTCATCTTTCGGAATAAGAGGTTCCTTCACTGCATGCAAGTCTAGCTCCCTCTCAAGCATAGCTTGTGCAGCACCCACGATCGTTCTGTTCTTCCTCTCCGCAACCCCATTCTGCTGTGGGTTATGAGGCGCTATGAGTTCTCTTCTAATTCCTTCTTTTCTATAGAAGTCTTTGAATTCGTTCGAGATATATTCACCACCATTATCGCTCAACAGAGCCTTCACTTGCTTCCATGACTCCTTCTCTACCAATGCTTTAAACTCACAGAACTTTGAAAATGTTTCGCTCTTCTTCTGCATGAATAAGATCCAGCATCTATGAGAATAGTCATCAAAAAATATAACATAATACCTGTGTTTTTTTGTTGAAGCAACCGAGAAAGGTCCACACACGTCTGTGTGAATTCTCTCCATGATCACCGAAGCATGGTTCTCCTTCTCATGAATTTGGTCTTCACAAACTTACCCATAGTACATCCCTTGCAATGATCTGACTTCGCAAGCATACCCTTGGGAAGTCCAGTAGAAATATCCTGCAAAATATTCAAAGTGCCATGGTGAAGATGACCCAATCTCCTGTGCCATAATTCGCCCTCATCTCGGCTCACCACTTCTTCTGCTTTGCCCACCATTGCAGCGCAGCCATCTACCTCCAGCTTGTATAGATTCTTAACTTGAATCCCTATCTTCTTGGTTTGACCCATTGTTTTATGTCGAAAGAAATATTTTCCCTCACTGAAAACAAAATAATAACATTTGTCTTCCAACATTGCGACCGAGACCAAGTTCTTCTTCAGACCTGGAACATGCATAACATCCTTCAACAAGAATGGGTTACCAGACTCCCTCTCAAAGGTAATGGTACCAATTCTAGTTGCACTATATCGACCATCATTTCCCATCTCTATATGCATCTGGAGGTCCTGCTCCTCCAAGTCACTAAACAACTCCTTGCCTCCCGTCATATGGAAAGACGCACCACTATCAAGATACCACACCGATCCCATATAGCTTGAAACCAAGCATGCAATAAAAGAGAAATCAAGTTCAGATTGTGAGGCTAAGGCCTCTCCAGGTGCAGCTCCAGCAGCCTTCTTGTTCTTCTTCTTCTATGGGCTGTTAGTGGCGAAATGCCCATGTTCGTGACAATGAAAACACTTCACTTTGGACAAATCCTGCTTCTTGCCTTTAGCATCAGATTTTGAAGGAAATTTCTTCCCCTTCCCTTTCCTTGCTTTGGAAGCCAAAGAAAAATTCTCTTCATCTTCATTATTCAATGAAGAGCCATCCCTAGTACCTTGCCTTATCTCCTCCTGCACAAGATCCGACCAAAGTCGCTCCCATGCTGGTAGTTTCTCCTGTCCATTGACAGAGTCTTCATAGCTATGCCAACTCTTTGGAAGCCCAAGGAGAGCCAAGCTCACCAAGTCTTCATCATCAACGTTAATCCCCACACTTCCCAGTTCATCCCTACAGTGGACAAAATTCGTGAGATATTTTGGAATATTGTCGCCCTTCTCCATTTTTATTTTTCTGAGCTTATATTTCAGCGCCAACTTCCTCTAGTCACTACTGCTTTGGATCAAATCTATCAAATCCTTCCACATTAAAAATGGAGTGGCTTTGCTGTGAAGGCTGGACACAATATGGTCCTTCACACCTTCCAACAGAATTTTTCTTGTCTTCGCTATCTTCTTTTTCCATGCATCAAGTAATGCAGCATCGCTAGATCCCGGCTTAAGAACATTGCTATCGATGAAATACTTCAGTCCATTATCCTCTAGCACTGCCTCCATCCTATCCTTCCAGGCTATGTAACTCGAGCTCCCATCAAAGGCATACTCCAATCGCAATCCATTGAAAGACATTTCAATGTATACTCAACTTCTGCACGAAAAATTTTCTGTAGCAAATTCGAATTGTCCACCAGCACAAACTCAACAATTCTTCACAATTGCAATCTTCAAGAATTAAAACTGCTCTGATACCATGTAGAAATTGTATACAAGATGCATGCATATATCCAGATTCTCCTGATCTAAAAATATTTTATCTTCTTACTAAATATGGAATCCTTCCATTGTTAATATTTTGCGGAAATTAAAATAAATTGCAAACACATGAAGCAATAAAAAAAATTGCATATAACACATTTGTTTAATGGGAAAGCCTAAAGTTGAAAACCCCAACTATCATATATTTTGTATCATGGAGATCATATAAAAATCTCATACAAAGCTTAGTACATCAAGCTCTCAATACAATCAATCGTCACACACTAATCAGAAGAAATCTATAAATCCATGCACCGATTTCTTGCCACCTGATAGCCTACCTCCACTGCGCAATCCCTGCTGAAGAATAGCTCTGAATGAATTCGAATTACCCTTTCCTTGACTGTGCAATCCTCATTGGCAACTCCAATGTGTGTGTGGTGCAATCAATGCATCACTATAGTCACAACAGATAGTCCATCTTTCCCTTTCACTTATCTCTCCACTAGGTCTCCACTGGAACTCACATGCACTATAGTTAACTGATGTATTGTTCAGTTGATTAATGCGTTATTATTTTTGAATTAATTAAATAATTAATTCACTCCACTCTCACTAGTGTATCATTCAGTTAGACTAGATACAACTAGCTCAACTGAGTTTAACTCCATTAACTGAGTTAAACTGAATAACAACTCCATGAACTACTCTTCCAACTCTGTCATAACTTTTCCACTTCAGTTCTAATTGATTCCTCCATGCATGAACCACTAGTAAACCCTAAGAATTGCGTAATTCCTTCAGTCCACTAATTTTCCAAATTTGTGCACTGAAAGTAAGTGCTCCAAGAGAATAAGTTGGTGTTTATTGTTCTGACATACATATGAGCTACGAATAATCGAAACTTCTCTATTTTTAGATCGACGATCTATAAATAGACTTCGCCCAATATTCTAAAAATAGAATTTCATCTATTTTTCCAACATGATCAACCATCCATAAATAGCATCCTTCAACTTCTCAAATATGATCACCATGTCTAAAAATAGACTTGCGCCAAAAATAGCCTGCGGGCCCACTTAGTGAAGGCTAATATTTTCACTAAGCTCATCATCTTGTTGAATCTCAACACTCCCTCTCAACAAGATAGGGGTTATCTGCCACTCCAATCCTGTCTCTATGGTATTCAAATTTTCTCCTGGTGAGTGCCTTCGTCAGAATATCAGCATCCTGATCCTCCGTAGGAATGTAAGTTAGTAACATGATCTTCAGCTGCACACAATCTCTGATATGATTATACCATATGTCAATGTGTTTAGATCTATCATGAAATACTGGATTAACCGAGAGTTTAATGCAACTATTATTATCACAATATATCACAGTAGGATCTAAGTGTGAATCGCACAAACCAAACAAAGATCTTCATCTAGATAGCCTCATATGCGCTCGACTTGCCACCATGTAAATGTGCTTTCCATCAACCCAGTGCAACTCGATCTTTGTTTCCTTCTATACCAAGAAACTGCCGTAGATCCGATAGTGAAAATCCATCCTCGATGTGCTCTTCTTGTTTTTTTGGCCGCCCGCTCTAATCGTATCCATGAAACCATGCAACTTCACCTCATCCGTCCGTCCGTACCATAAACAATATTCATATTTTCCGCCGAGATATCTCGCATTACGTTTGCCCTCGCCTTCCAAAAGAGCTTGGTAGGCTTAACCATCGCTTGTGAAAGCTGGTTCATCGCATAGCATATGTCTGGTCTTGTATTAACTAAATACATGAGCGAACCCACCAATTGTCGATAAACAGTGGCATCCACTACCTCTGCCGATGTAGCATCCTCTTTCTTCCAATTTCCTGGAAGAGGAGTATCAATAGGCTTGCAGCCTTGCATGTGAAACTTCTCAAGTATCTCCCAAGCATACTTGCCTTGAGACACAAACAGTTCACCTTCCCGCTGCCATATTTCCAATCCAAGGAAATAATGAAGGAGGCCCAAATCCTTCATCTCAAACTCCTTTGCAAGATCTGCCTTGCATGAGTGTATCAATTGCTCATCACCCGTTAGTATTAAATCATCAACATAAAGAACAATGATTAAAATCTTACCCTCCACCACAATTTGGTACAGGTTTGCATCCGCCTCACTCTTGGTGAAGCGAAGTCCAATGAAATAGCTGTCGATCCGTGTGTACCAAGCACGAGGTTCTTGTTTCAGCCCATACAATGCTCTTTTGAGTCTGCACACATGCGAATCACTGTTGAAGATCTAAAATCCTTCAGGCTACTCAATGTACACCTCTTCCTCAATGATCCCATCAAGGAACATAATCTTCACATCCATCTGATGAATGTGCCAACCCATCTGTGCTGAGAGAGAAAGGATGGTCCCTATGGAAGAATACCATGTGACAAGTGAAAAGGTTTCTTCATAATTAATCCCCTTGATCTGTGAGAAGCCTCGGGAAAAATATCTTGCCTTATACTTCTCGATGCTCCCATCAGTAGCTTGCTTTACCTTGTACATCCATCTTGATCCTACAACTGATTTACCCAGCGACCTTGGAACAATATCCTAAGCACTATTTCTGACAATGGAGTCATAATCCTCCACCATGGCATCTACCCATGTGGGCTCTTGCACTTCTTCTTCAAAAGAAGATGGCTCTTTCATGATACACTTGCTCATAAGAGCCATGTATCCAGTAAATCGGTCAGGTGACTGTCTCTGTCTATGCTATGATGTAGGG
Source organism: Pinus albicaulis (assembly GCA_034641835.2). Taxonomy (NCBI): domain Eukaryota; kingdom Viridiplantae; phylum Streptophyta; class Pinopsida; order Pinales; family Pinaceae; genus Pinus; species Pinus albicaulis. The sequence continues at coordinate 1,316,606,421 of CM076575.1, forward strand.
ACTCCTACATTCTATGCCCCATCAAGCTTTAGTCTCTCATCCTTTGTGGTATGCTTTCTGCCTTATCTGATGTTTGGTTCAGCATGAGTGGACTCCTCCACTCCATGAATCTCTTCTTGTGGCTGATCCACATCTGGAGGCTCATCTTTCGGAACAAGCAGTTCCTTCACTACATGCAAGTCTAGCTCCCTCTCAGGCATAGCTTGTGCAACACCCACGATCGTTTTGTTCTTCCTCTTCGTGACCCCATTCTGCTGTGGGTTATGAGGTGCTATGAGTTCTCTTCAAATTCCTTCTTTTCTACAGAAGTCTTTGAATTTTCCTGAGATGTATTCACCACCATTATCACTCCATAGAGCTTTCACTTGCTTCCTTCACTCCTTCTCCACCAATGCCTTGAACTCAAAGAACTTTGAGAATGTTTCACTTCTTCCTCTCGCATGAAGAAGATCCAAAGATCTACGAGAATATTCATCAAAATATAACATAATACCTGTGTTTTGTTGTTGAAGCAACCGAGAAAGGTCCACACACGTCTGTGTGAATTCTCTCCATGATCACCGAAGCATGGTTCTCCTTCTCATGAATTTGGTCTTCACAAACTTACCCATAGTACATCCCTTGCAATGATCTGACTTCGCAAGCATACCCTTGGGAAGTCCAGTAGAAATATCCTGCAAAATATTCAAAGTGCCATGGTGAAGATGACCCAATCTCCTGTGCCATAATTCGCCCTCATCTCGGCTCACCACTTCTTCTGCTTTGCCCACCATTGTAGCGCAGCCATCTACCTCCAGCTTGTATAGATTCTTAACTTGAATCCCTATCTTCTTGGTTTGACCCATTGTTTTATGTCGAAAGAAATATTTTCCCTCACTGAAAACAAAATAATAACATTTGTCTTCCAACATTGCGACCGAGACCAAGTTCTTCTTCAGACCTGGAACATGCATAACATCCTTCAACAAGAATGGGTTACCAGACTCCCTCTCAAAGGTAATGGTACCAATTCTAGTTGCACTATATCGACCATCATTTCCCATCTCTATATGCATCTGGAGGTCCTGCTCCTCCAAGTCACTAAACAACTCCTTGCCTCCCGTCATATGGAAAGACGCACCACTATCAAGATACCACACCGATCCCATATAGCTTGAAACCAAGCATGCAATAAAAGAGAAATCAAGTTCAGATTGTGAGGCTATTCTCCACTGCATCTCTACAGCCTTTCTTTTTCACTCCTCAACTATGTGGCGACAGGTGAAATCTATGGTTTCGTGACAGTGAAAACACTTCACTTTGGACAAATCTTGCTTCTTGCCTTTAGCATCGGATTTTGAAGGAAATTTATTCCCCTTCCCTTCCTTGCTTTGGCAGCCAAAGTGCAATTCTCTTCATCTTCTTTATTCGATGAAGAGCCATCCTTGGTACCCCGCCTTATCTCCTCCTGCACAAGATCCGACCAAAGTTGCTCCCATCCTGGCAGTTTCTCCCGCCCATTGACAGAGTCTTCGTAGCTATGCCAACTCTTCGGAAGCCCAAGGAGAGGAAAGCTCACCAAATATTCATCATCAACAGTAATCCCCACACTTCCCAGCTCATCCATATAGTGGAAAAACTTCGTGATATATTTTTGAATACTGTCGGCCTTCTCCATTTTTATTTTTCTGAGCTTGTCTTTTAGTGCCAAATTCTTCTGGTCGCTGCTGATTTGGAAAAAATATGTCAAAGCCTTCCACATCAATAATGGAGTGGCTTCCCATGAATGCTGGACACAATATGGTCCTTCACACCTTCCAACAAAATTATTCTTGTCTTTGCTATCTTCTTTTTCCATGCGTCAAGTAATGCAGCATCGCTAGATCCCAGCTTAGGAGCATCGCTATCGATGAACTCCTTTAGTCCATTATCCTCCAGTACTGCCTCCATCCTATCCTTCTAGGCTATGTAATTTGAGCTCCCATCAAGGGCATACTCAAACCGCAACCCATTGAAAGAAATTTCAATGTATACTCAACTTCTGCACCAAGAATTTCCTGTAGAAAATTCGAATTTTCCACCAGCACAAACTCAACAATTCTTCACAATTGCAATCTTCAAGAATTAACACTGCTATGATACCATGTAGAAATTATATACAAGATGTATGTATATATCTAGATTCTCCTGATCTAACAATATTTTATCTTCTTGCTAAATACAAAGTCCTTCCACTGTTGATCTTTTGTGGAAATTCAAAAACTCAATTGCAAACACATGAAGCAATAAAAACAATCGCACATAACACAATTGTTTAACGGGAAATCCTGAAGCTAAAAACCCCAACTATCATATATTATGTATCATGGAGATCATGTAACAATCTCATACAAAGCTTAGTACATCAAGCTCTCAGTACAATCAATCGTCACACACTAATCAGAAGAAATCTGCAAATCCATGCACCGATTTCTTGCCACCTGATAGCTTGCCTCCACTGTGAAATCCCTGCTAAATAATATCTTTGAATGAATTTGAATAACCCTTGCCTTGACTGTGTAATCCTCATTGGAAACTCCAATTTGTGTGTGGTGCAATCAATGCATCACTATAGTCACAACAGATAGTCCATCTTTCCCTTTCACATATCTCTCCACTGGGTCTCCACTGGAACTGACATGCACTGTAGTTAACTGTTGTATTGTTCAGTTTATTAAAGAGTTATTATTTGTGAATTAATTAAATAATTAATTCACTCCACTCTCACTAGTGTATCATTCAGTTAGACTAGATACAACTTGCTCAACTGAGTTTAACTCCATTAATTGAGTTAAACTGAATAACAAATCCATGAACTACTCTTCCAACTATGTCATAACTTTGCCACTTCAGTTCTAACTGTGTCCCCCGTGCATGAACCACTAGTAAACCCTAGGAATTGTGTAATTCCTTCAGCCCACTGATTTTCCAAATCTGTGCACTGAAACTAAGTACTCCAAGAGAATAAGTTGTTGTTTATTGTCAGATTGTTATTAAGAGCTAATAATAATTGACACTTCTATTTTTAGTTCAACGATCTATAAATAGACTTTGCCCAATATTATAAAAATATAATTTCATCTATTTTTCCAACTTGATCAACCATCCACAAATAGCATCCTGAAACTTTTGAAATATGATCACCATGTCTAAAAATAGACTTAGTCTAAAAATAGACTTGCGCCAAAAATAGCCTGTGGGCCCACTTAGTGAAGGCGACTCTTTTCACTAAGCTCATCATCTTGTTGAATCTCAACATAAGATCATATTCATGTGGCTACGGCCAAAATTTCTTGCTAACAACCCTACGACTGCGAACCAAAAACCCTAATCTGTACACGTGAACTAGGACCTTGCAATTTTAAACCTGTGTGAACGAATTTCCCGTGAACCAATTTCATACATGTGCAAGCATAAACCAAAGAAGAGAAAAGAAGAATTTTTGATGATGATGTCCAACTAAGGGTCACTTGACTTGTATTTATAACCATCCGAGGGTGTCCAAATTGCTTTTAGGGCCGACTTGTCCTTTAGTGCACATGTGGATTTTCATAATAAAATTATATTTTTCCTTAACCAAATTAAATTCATCCAAGGTCTAGGAAGGATCTTTCTTGATGAGGAATACTATCCAAAGGAGGGATTTTTTCTTTGAGCTTCCAAATGAACATAAGCATCTTGTTTCATTTTAATATTTGTTTTCTTTATTTCCATGAATTATGAATAGATATTGTCCTATTTCGCTACTATTGAAGGTGATATGCCCAAAGATGAAGTATATTGAACCGTAAAATCTATTGGAAAGAGTTCCCAATTGAACACAAGCTCATTTGATGTAGCTTATTCTATGCTTTGAGCTAAAATTGAGACCTCTTATTCTTCAACTCTAAGTTTTTTTTTTTGCATTTCCTTTGTCTCTGAAATTGAGAATGCCTATTGTGTCTCTAAAAATTCTCTTTTGAAGTATTTATCCTTTGGTTGAGGAGTATCCAAAATAATTGGTTGTGAACTTTGACCAACTTTATCACTAATTGGAGTAACTTGCAGTGGATCTTGTTCGAAGACATATTTGTTTGCAAATAGTTCTATGTCTAGTTTGGGCACATGTTTATAAGGGGCATATCCCTGTTTTACTGTTTTTTTGTTATATGATCTTATGGGGGGGTCATATTGCCACACTTATCCCTAGGGAAATTTCATACATTTTAGCATATCCTCAACCTTATGCAATGTTTCTCTAGTTTTGATTAAGAAAGGTCCCACTCCTTTCTTTAAGTTGAATATAATTGGACACTTCTCTGATATAAAATTAATCTGACCAGAGTTGAGGCTCTTTCTGAAAAACTCTAATGAAAATTGTATTACTCTAGTATTCCTTTTGAATTGATATCTGGTTGCAATTTGAAAATTCATCAACAATAGAAATTATAGTTGCACCAATGACATTATGTATAATATAGTCCATGTTTGGAAGTGGGTAGCTGTCTTTTAGTGATGCCTTGTTTAAATTCATAAAGTCAACACATAATCTAAACTCACCACTTTTCTTCCTTACAGGACCAAAATTAGTTACCCATATTGAATATCTTTTTGGAACTATAATTTTGGCATCCAACAATTTCTTGACTTCTTTATCTATTGTTTAAAACAAAATAGGATTGATTTGCCTAAGCTTTTGCTTGAAAGGCCTAGAACTAGGTTTCAATGGAATATTATGCCAAATAATAGATGTATCACAAGTTTTTAAGTCTTGATACTACCAAGAAAGTACATCTATGTATTATTTAAATAAGGTTATGTACCTTTCTTTCACCTCATGTCGCAACAAATTAGCTATTTTGACAAAATTGGGTTCTTATATTATTCCAATATTATAATCTTTTATTTCTTCTACATGTTCCTTTGCAAATGAACTAATTGGGATGTCATTTTGATTGAAGAGAATTTCCAATGGTACCAGTCCTCTACGAATAAAATTATTTTTTATGATCACTAACATTGAAAGTGAGATTTTATTCTTTGTACAACCTCATTTTGAGGGGGTTCAGTGTTTTGAAGATCTCTTCAAGGATCTAGTTGGATGCCTTATTCAAGTAATCCTTGAAGTACTTTCTAAATTCCCACAAGTTTTTTCTAAAGAGATGAACAATTATTTGGAAGAGGATGCTTCAGAAGTGAAAGTTGATGCCACCCTCTTTATAATGTAGAAAGGTAAGATTCCACATTCAAATGGCCTTATTGTTCAATTCTTTTATGCCTTCTATGATTTACTAAAATAAAATATTTTAAAGGTGGTAATTGAGTCCAATAAATTTGTAAAAGTTTTTGGGTCCTTCAATTGCACCTTTATTACTCTTATCCGAAAGAAGAAGAATGGTGATACCTAAGATGATCTTAGACCTATCTATTGCCACAACGTCATCAATAATATTATAGATAAGGTCATTTCCCACCCCCTAAGTCAATTTTGATCAAAATCATTTCGGATGAAAAATTTTGTTTCCATCAGAGAAGATAGATACATGTTGTAGTTTCACTTTCTTGGGAGGCCATTGACTCTTTGTAAATCTCACGAAACATCCAAAGATCATCCTTAAGTTTGAAATTTATAAGTACTATGATCAGGTGAGTTGGAATTTACTTAAATTAGTCCTCTTGCGGATGGGGATGAGACTTTCTATGAATTGAATAATGGGTCGTGTGCAATCTGCCTTCATCATTCTCATTAATCGAACTCCTTCAAGATTTTTTAGGGCCTCTAGAACCTTGAAAAAATATGCCCACTCTCACCTTATCTTGTCATTTTTGTTGGCAAGGCTCTCTTTAAGGTTTTAAACGATCCCAAGTTTAGAGGTGTGCTTAAGAGAATAAAGGTATATGACTTACATCACTTGTCTCATATTATATTTTTAGTTGATGTTCTCTATTCTTCTCAAGGTTCTTTGATGGGATTATCCACTCTAAAGGTTATTTTGGATATTTACTTTAAAGACACATGAATGGATAACAACCTCGATAAGTCTTATCTCATTCCAGTCGCATTCCTGATCCTCTCTTTAAAAGATTAGTACTTTGTTTCCCTTTCCTAAAAAGGTTTTGGAGGAAGGATTCAAATACCTTGGTTTCTTCCTTATGCCAAACAATTATAATTTCACTAAAATTTTATGTTTGTTCAAAAATATCAAAGCTTGAATATATCTATGTATAAACATGTTATTATCAAGAATAAGCAGGCTAATCCTATTGAAATTAGCCATTATGAGTATTCTGGTATATTGGATGTCAACTCGGGTGGTCCTAAAGAGAATTATAAAAAAAATAAAGAACTTTGGTTTCAAAATTGTATGGTATAGAGCTTGTAATAAGTGTGGCATGCCCTTAATTAACTGGAAGTAGGTGGTGTCCCCCAAGAAGCTTGGCAAATGGAGGATCAAAAACAATTTCTTTTTTAGCAAAAATATCTTTTGGCTGGAAGCTTATGGAGGCTCCAACAAAATTCTTGCTTATGGGGCCATATCATGAAATCTAATTACCTCCATGGTATGCCTTATGGAAAATTGGTTTAAAAATCCTCTAAAGTTTCTCAAAGGTCCAATTATATAGAAAGTGATTGTTTCTTCCTTTCCATCTGTTATCAATAAGAAATATGTGAAACAATTACTTGACATGTCATACAGTTCATTTATCAAAGGTCTCAAGTTGGTATAGGAAATTTTCATTTTTACATATTTAACCTATCCTAAAGTTCAAGAGCACCTCCATTTTATCTCAATCCATCTCCATTCAAGTAATGTCATGTCTCATCAGTCATCATTTGCTGTCAGTTTTCGTTTCCCAAGCATTTAAATTTGAAAAAGGACACTTAGCCAGTTTTACCTATTTTCGTAGCATTTTACACTGAGAAATAGCATTTTTTTCTACGAAACTGCCTAATAGTTTCATAGTGAAACTGTCAGAGAATGAACTAGCTACGCTACGGAAAAAAAAATTTCCGTATGTCTTTTCAAATCCGATGCAAAGTGTTAGTTCATGATTAGAGGAGTTAGGGTGGATTCCATTCGAGTCTGTTAGGGTTAATTCAAAAGTACAAATTCAGGTCTGAGGTCATCATTACCATTTTTAGCATGCATGTGTCATGATTAAGGCATGAGTTGTCATCGAAACCATAAAACATTACCCAATTGAGTCTTTTTTTCATTATCTTCTTTATATTTGCATTTATTGGGTTTCTAGAGAGCTGCTTCATCGAGCCAAGCAAGTTGCTGGCATTTTCAAAGGTTGCAGGTGTCATTGATCAAGCGAGGCTGAGAAGATATAAAGTCACCATGGATGTAAGGAAGAAAACCAACATAGGTGGTCACTGCCACATATATGAGTCCATGAACATGAATTTTCTCAATGAAGACCCAACTGCCATGGAGGTATTTAGAAGAACATGTTGTTTGCGATTCTGCCAAAGGTTGTAGGGTTGTCATCTATAGGTTTCCAAGTAGTTTGCTAACAGTTTCACTGGAAAAGCTTCAAAGGTGAGATTACTAAACCTCACAGTAACACCAGAAAACATTACAGCAACAACAAGAATCCCTAGAGGAGGGGAACAATGGTTTAAAGGCATAAAATTCACCATGCAAGACTTCAAAGGATTCATCAAGCTAGAGCATAGTGAAATTGATCTCACAAATGCTATCCCAAGGAGTTACATGAAAGACAAATTTTCAAAGTTGTTGATGATCATTCAGAGGTATTTCACATGTGAAGGAAGGTTTCACATGGTTTACTCCTACCACCTCATGCTTCTACTTCATTTTTTGGGTAATAGGTCTCTTGAATTTCCCTTTTACTTATACAGAAGTCTAGGTAAAATGTCAGATAATTTCCAAGTTAAAATAGAAGGAAATGAAACCTTTCTCTTTAATCATGGTATGATTAAGTTGCTTGTCTTAGAGGAGTTAAAGAGATTATGTAGAGATTGGACATCCTTTATGTTTATGAGTGGTTTTGAAGTTGATGTTGTCACTCCTAAAAGAGTTCCCAAACCTAGAAGTATCTCATCACCAACTGTGGTAGAGGAAATTAAAGAAGGGAATAGATCATCCACACTAGAACCAGTGAGCATAGAGACAAAGTCTTTGCTGAAGATTCAAACACCTAAAACCACACCTGCAAAACAGAAGCCAACAGTTAGCAAACATGGTAGCAAAAGAGTTACTAGGAGCCAAATAGTGGTTAAGGGTAACTTAGAGGACATCTTGCATTGATATTGAAGAAACTCCCATTGTCCAAGCTGAAGATGTTGAAGAGGGGGGAAGAAATATAAAGAAAGGAAAGACAGCTAAAAAGTTAGAGTTTGTAGGTGATGATGTTGGTTTCATGTTTCAACCTAGAAAGCCAATGACAATACATGCAAGAAAGGTCATGGAAAGCAACAAAGAGACTCAGAAGGTCAGTGAAACTACTCTTCCACCACCTAGCATCATAGACCTCTCCTCGCCTGCAAAAGAAGAGCTGGTCATCAAACAAAAGAAGGGTAAAGAGAAAATCACTGAAAATCAGAAGTTGAAACCCTTAAGGAACAATTAAAAGAGGCAGGTGAAGAGATATTAGTCTCGACAAAAGATGCAAAGAAGCATAGAGCTGAAAGGGTTAATTTTGAACAAATGAGAAAGATCTGGGAAGATCAAGTCACCACTGTCTCAAATACCTTGGACAATACATAAAAACTGATAAATTGGACTCAGCCACTAAGAAGAGAGGTCAAGCACATCAAAAAGGTAAACCTACAGTTGCAATATATGAACAGGGCACTAAAGGACCAAGTCAAAGATCTTCAAAAGCAATTGGATATGATTCATGAAGAGCTAGAAAAGAAAGGTTTGAAAATGACTGTGGTAGAAGAGCCTATAGCTCAACTGATTGTTAATGAGGAAGAAACACAACAGGAGGAATAAGTTGAAATTGAATATGCATTAGAAGATCCATTACATGTAGAGAATCAAGATTTTTCAGATGGAGGTCAGTTTTTGAATACAGCTTTGAAAGGGGCAATTTTTGGATTTTTACACAATTTCATAGCGTTCCTCGGGCTTGAAGCGAGGAATACGCTACGAAAAAACCTGTAGCAGCCTTTTTTCTTTTAAAGGTAGTTTTTTATTGATTCAAGGAGGGGGTTTCATGGTGATAAGGTGTCATGACATGATTGACATGATGGAATAGCAAAGAATTGAAGAGGATGGACGAAAAGGCTACTTTCCTCATGCTACCAAAACTCGCTACGAAACTGTCATGTTTTTGTAGCGAGCAATTTTTAAAGGTTTTTGAGCATCTTAAAGTCATTTTTGGCCAGCTAGAGATCTCCAACATGTCAATGGAGCTTATTATAAAATATTTATGAATCTAAGGAAGTGCTATGAAGATGGGTCATCAGCTAAAGCAACTTTGAAGTTAAGGGTCATTCATTCCTAAAAAGTAGGGTTATGTTCCATAGATCTGGGAGGGTTTTAAATATGTAAAGTGGTGATGAAATCTATCATGTGTCTCTCGAGCATGTGATATTTATTTTGTAACCATCATGTAACTGTTTCACAGATAGGATAAGAGAAATGTAATAAATAGGAGGTAGAGTCCTATTAGAAGATGGTTTCTTTAAGGGGTAGCTGTCAATTTTCTGTTAGAAGTTATGTATTTTAGTTATGGAAGGTGTCATAAGAGAATTCGATGATCTAGCCACCAGGAAGATCATCCTTGTTGTAAATAATATCTATTTAAAGACAAAGGATCGAAGTATTAAGGGGTTGGAGAACATTTGCACCAAACTGCTGCTTTTATGTTTTGGATCTATATCAGTAATACAAAGTGATATTCTTCTTGACAGACCTGAGATTTTCATGAGGTTTTTGATGTCTAATTGATCTATATATTTATGTTTTATAACTTGCAGTAGATTTCATCTCTATTACTCAGAATTCATAATTTTATACTCTGACTTCCTTTAGTGATGAAATGACTGTGTTTCCCTATGTTTTATTTATGAGTTGTCTGTGTTAAATACCTTTATCTTCCTCAGCTTCCATGTGAAGAACCTTTGTCACTGAAAATACTGATTGTTGACTGCATAAGCCCAATTGTAGCAAGCCTGCATTTTTCAACCTGCAACCATAAAAACAAGTTACAATTTCTATAGAGTTAGCCATCTAGTCCTATCATTATTCAAAATCATAAACCCCCTTGAGAGAGCCCTCTAAAACTGAAAAGGCTAATATTTAGTTAGAAGTGGTTTGAAACAGTTACACTGAGTTGTTTGATGAGCAGCCAATCAAGTACAATTTTGTGATAACACCATCGATTAGGGATTGGATGGTGTGTCAATTGATAATGGAATAAAATTAAGAATTGGATAAGATCCAGGATTAGGAACTATTGATGATTATTATATTCCTACCCCCCTTCTCTAAGCTCTCCACTAAGCAGGTGTTTTCACATTAGAATATGAAAAATCACAAACTCCTCATTTGAGCATAAGAGCAAGTTGGAAATCAACAGGTTTCCTAGGTTTTAAAGGACAATAGCCAAATGGGTGAATTTCATTAGACTTCTAGTCTCCAATTTTATTATGCTCAAGTAAGAAGTGGAATATGAGCATTATTGTTCTAAATATTCCGGTATGAGTGAATTCAAAAAAAAAATTAAGATATGAAGATTTTATAGAAACTCATTTCAGTTGTATCCCATAATGATGATCAAGTAGGCTCTGAAAACTTTGCACTCCTCTAAATGGAAAAAATACTCTCAAGATTGCACTAAATAAGAAACTTTTGACATGAGATAATGGTCTTAAAATGGGTTGGATGGTCCTAATCATGCTCCTTATGGAAATAAAAAGAAGAGCAAATATCTCACTTACTCATATCTTGTCCATATTCAGTTCAGGTTATAAGGCTTGTTTAAGTTGATTTTAAGTAAAATGCTACGTGGGATAAAGCAGGATTGGAAGAATACATGAAATTTTGGCTCAAAGACCATTCAACTGGAAATTTCAAATTATTTCCTTATGTGTTTGTTAATAACAATTGGTGGAATTCTTCAAGGACGATTTCATTCCTCCTAATATTGTTGCAAGTTTTGTTCTAAAATAATGTATTAAGTTTAGAGTGGATCTAAAGCCTAAAAAGGTTATTTCGTTGGCGCTATTCAAGGCCAACCTCCTATTTCATTGGTGCCAGTTTTTTATAATTGTAACTATGCTCGGTCTTCATAATGACATAATTGTAATCATGACATTGTATATTATTTATAAAAAAAGAAAGAGAAAATATATTTTATTAAGGAGTATGGATTTCATACTCAAGTTTGAGTCAAAAGCACATGCTTTTAGGTTTTCTAGGTGTTTCTACGATAAATAATATTATTGGCCATGTGTCATAGTCCCATTTGGAATCATTCTAATAAAGAAAGATATTTATTTTAGATATCATTTTGGGATTCAACTGCATTAAGTAAATCATTCATCTATGACCATTTCCATGAGAGGTAGTCGTCACTGACTCGTTTCTCATGACTTTTGAATAGTCCACTTAACACTCATTGCATCGGGTGATGCTCACAGGGGTGAAGAAGTGGGATTGAAACTAGTGAAATTAATCACATAGCGTCAATCATCACTTCCGGGGCTTGCACATGGAAACCAGGACTTCCTGGGAGGCCACCCATCCCATAAATCCTCTGCCTCAAGCATGCTTAACTGTGGAGTTTCTCCCCAAAATCAAGCCCACTTAGCTTGCTACCCCATTTTCAAAACCTTAGTAAGTATTGTGCCTCATGAACCATTCAAGTAGAGCTCCCTTTACTCTTTTTATTTAAGTATGAGGGGTTTCCACAATGCATTATAATAGATATCATTTTGGGATTATGAGAGGTAGTCGTAACTGACTAATTTCTCAAGATTTTTGAATAGTCCACTTAGCACTCATTGCATCAGGTGATGCCCACAGGGGTGAAGAAGTGGGATTGAAACTAGTGAAATGAATCACATAGTGTCAATCATCACTTCCGGGGCTTCCACTCGGTAACCAAGACTTCCCGGGAGGTCACCCCTCCTAGAACTCCTATGGATCAAGCGCACTTAACTGTGGAGTTTTTCCCCACAATCAAGCCCACTTAGCTTGCCACCCCATTTGAAAAACCTTAGCAAGTATTGTGCCTCATGAACCATAAAAGTAGATCTCCCTTTACTCTTTGTATTTAAGTATGAGGGGTTTCCGCAGTGCATTATATTAGATATCATTTTTGGATTCAATTGTGTTAAGTAAGTCATTCATCTATGAGAATTTCCATTAGAGGTGGTCGTAACTCACTAATTTCTCATGATTTTTGAATAGTCTACTTAGCACTCATTGCATCAGGTGATGCTCAAGAGGTGAAGAAGTGTGATTGAAACTAGTGAAATGAATCACATGGCATCAATCACCACTTACGGGGCTTGCACCTGGTAACCAAGACTTCCCTGGAGGTCACCCATCCCATAACTCCTCTGGCTTAAGTGTGGTTAACTGTGTAGTTTTTCCCCACAATCAAGCCCACTTAGCTTGCTACCCCATTTGTAAAACCTTAGCAAGTATTGTGCCTCGTGAACCATTCAAGTAGAGCTCCCTTTACTCTTTGTATTTAAGTATGAGGGGTTTCCGCAGTGCATTATATTAGATATCATTTTGGGATTCAATTATGTTAAGTAAGTCATTCATCCATGACCATTTGCATGAGAGGAAGTCGTAACTAACTAATTTCTCATGATTTTTTAATAGTCCACTTAGCACTCATTGCATCGGGTGATGCTCAAAGGAGTGAAGAAGTGGGATTGAAACTAGTGAAATGAATCACATAGGGTCAATCATCACTTTTGGGGCTTGCACCCGGTAACCAGGACTTCCCGAGAGGTCACCCATCCTAGAACTCCTCTGGCTCAAGCAAACTTAACTGTGGATTTTTTCCCCACAATCAAGCCCAATTAGTTTGCTACCACATTTGAAAAACCTTAGCAAGTATTTTGCCTCATGAACCATTCATGTAGAGCTCCCTTTACTCTTTATATTTAAGTATAAGGGATTTCCACAGTGCATTATATTCTATATCATTTTTGGATTCAATTGCGTTAAGTAAGTCATTCATTTATGACCATTTCCATGAGAGGTAGTCGTAACTCACTAATTTCTCATGATTTTTGAATAGTCCACTTAGCACTCTTTGAATCGGGTGATGCTTAGAGGGGTGAAGAAGTGGGATTGAAACTAGTGAAATGAATCACATAGCATCAATCATCACTTCCAAGGCTTTCACTCGGTAACCAAGACATTCCCGGGAGGTCACCCATCCCAGAACTCCTTTGGCTCAAGCGTGCTTAACTGTGGAGTTTTTCCTTACAATCAAGCCCACTTAGCTGCCTACCCCATTTGAAAAACCTTAGCAAGTATTGTGCCTCATGAACCATTCAAGTAGAGCTCCCTTTACTCTTTGTATTTAAGTATGAGGGGTTTCCGCAGTGCATTATATTGGATATCATTTTGGGATTCAATTGCGTTAAGTAAGTCATTCATCTATGACCATTTCCATGAGAGTTAGTTGTAATTGACTAATATCTCATGATTTTTTAATAGTCCACTTAGCACTCATTGCATCAGGTGATGCTCACAGGGGTGAATAAGTGGGATTGAAACTAGTGAAATGAATCACATATCACTGATCATCACTTCCAGGGAGGTCACCCATCCCAGAACTCCTTTGGCTCAAGCACGCTTAATTGTGGAGTTGTTTCCTACAATCAAGCCCACTTAGCTTGCTACCCCATTTTAAAACCTTAGCAAGTATTGTGCCTCATGAACCATTCAAGTAGAGCTCCCTTTACTATTAGCATTTAAGTATGAGGGGTTTCTGCAGTGAATTATATAAGATATCATTTTGGGATTCAATTGCATTAAGTAAGTCATTCGTCTATGACCATTTCCATGAGAGGTAGTCGTAACTCACTAATTTCTCATGATTTTTGAAAAGTCTACTTAGAACTCATTGCATCGGGTGATGCTCACAGGGGTGAATAAGTGGGATTGAAACTAGTGAAATGAATCACATAGCGTCAATCATCACTTCCGAGGGTTGCACCTGGAAACCAGGACTTCCCGGCAGGTCACCCATCCCATAACTCTTCTGGCTCAAGCACGCTTAACTGTGGATTTTTTCCCCACAATCAAGCCCACTTAGCTTGCTACCCCATTTCCAAAACCTTAGAAAGTATTGTGCCTCATGAACCATTCATGTAGAGCTCCCTTTACTCTTAGTATTTTAGTATGAGGGGTTTTCGCAGTGTATTATATTACATATCATTTTGGGATTCAATTGCATTAAGTAAGTCATTCATCTATGACCATTGCAATGAGTGCTAAGTGGAATATTCAAAAATCATGAGAAATTATTGAGTTACGACTACCTCTCATGGAAATTCTCATAGATGAATGACTTAATTAACACAGTTGAATCCCAAAATGATATCTAATATAATGCACTGTGGAAACCCCTCATACTTAAACACAAAGAGTAAAGGGAGCTCTACTTGAATGGTTCATGAGGCACAATACTTGCTAAGGTTTTTCAAATGGGGTAGCAATCTAAGTGGGCTTGATTTTGTGGAAAAACTCCATAGTTAAGCGCGCTTGAGCCATAGGAGTTCTGGGATGGGTGACCTCCCAGGAAGTCCTGTTTATCGGGTGCAAGCCCTGGAAGTGATGATTGATGCTATGTGATTCATTCACTAGTTTCAATCCCACTTCTTCACCCTTGTAAGCATCACCCGATGCAATCAGTGCTAAGTGGACTATTCAAAATTCATGAGAAATTAGTCAGCTACGACTACCTCTCATGGAAATGGTCAATAGTGAATTACTTAATTAACACAATTGAATCCCAAAATGATATATAATATAATGCACTGTGGAAATACCTCATATTTAGATATTTATTTTATCAATAAAAATCCATTTTTCATCCCAATATCAAGTTGGCCCAATAGCAAGATCAAGTCGGCCTAATGGAGGGAAATTTGATCCCTCGAGGAGGCTATAAATACAAGGATCTCAACCTCATCTGAGACACTCATCCAAGTGAATTTTGATCTGCAATAGTGAAGGAGAAGAAGAGCTAGAAGGCTGAAGGAAGGAAGGAAAAATCAAAGTTTCTTGGGCTAAATCTCTCTCTCTCTCTCCACACATGTGCAACTAGGGTTTCTATGAGGCTATAGTTGGAGGAGACCGAAATTGCAGGGCAAAAATTATGAGAAGCAGTTGTAGGGCTGAAATTCGAGGATGAAGTTGTAGTAGGTCAAAGTTTGGAAGTTTCTTGAGAGAATATTTTGTTTGGGACTGACTTGGTGCTTGGTAGGGTTGTTGGCTTTGGTCTTTAGGTCTTGGAAGTATCTTTGTAAGCGAATCTAGATTTATGAAGGAATGAAATTAAATACATATATGAATATAAACACATAGATACAGTGAAAAAGGAACTTCAATTCATTAATAACAAAGTATTGGAAATGGTTTACATGAAAAATGGAAATAAAGTAGCTCAGGCGATGGTCGCTTATCTATGAGAAGATATTTGGTGGCTAGATGCCTTCTGAATTTTGTTGCAGTGAGGATTGAAGGCCTATTTATTATTGATAAAAGTGGAAAACCCTAAAATCCAAAAACCTAACACTAGGAGATGAAACAACAAATTTTTATGGGCCCCGTTGGGGTAAATTGGTACATACACTTCACAGGGTCGTACCTTTGGCATACTATATTTTTTTGATGCGTATGATACCTCGTGAGAAATATTTATCTAATAAATAAAACTTTCTACCATAAAACCCTACCATAGTTTTTGGGTTTTATCGTTTTCCAAAAAATGTCGTTTAGGGCCTCAAAACGGCTCTGAAAGTTCAAGACCCAAAAAACTATGAAAAATAGTAAATTGTGCTAAATTTAATAAAACTGAAAGAAAAAATGGTGTGGGTCCAAGTGGAATAGGTGGGTGGCCACCAATATCTACCTGGATTAGTCCTACCTACTTAGGAAGCAATGTTCCCTGGTGAGCCACTTGCCTTGGTGCAACAGTTGGCCATCTTTGACAACCCGATACAGTTGGATCTTCTACTGGAAAGTGTTCTTGATATACATGTCCATGATCTGATTAGCTGTGGCATGTTACATGCAGTCTGGGCTTAGGTCTGTTGGTGTGAGTTGTTCTCAATGTATGATTTGTTCAGAAATGGTGGAAAGTGTGGTCGAAGGCGGTCCACATTGAACAACGGGCGCAGAACAAGGAATGGGAGAATGCTGAGCTCAAAAAAATTGTCTCCCACAACCTTGGTGATGGTTTAAGGCCCATATTAGAGTGGTATGAGCTTCTGATGGGATCTGATAAGGCGTTCTTTCTGCAAATGCAACCAAAATTTGTCTCCCACATGAAACTTGAGTGACACCCAATATTGATCATGTCAATTCTTGCACTTAACATTGGACTTCTCCACGATGTCGTGAACTTGCCAGCAGATATGCTGGATGCATTCAATGAAATTGGTTTCTTTATCAGTATACATGTATGGATTTCTTCCATGTAGTCGCATGAGGCATGGTGACATTAATCAAATGTAATGGTTTAAATCCTAGACCCATTTGAAAGACTACAACCGGTCGACCTATTGAGAGCTCTATTATAATTTTGTTGCACATAGGGAAGGCTCTCATCCCATGTTCGTGGATGCATGGAGTTGTACATGCAGAGTATGTACACTATCATCTTGTTAACGACCTATGTCTAGACATAATTTTGGGTATGGAATGAAATCGACTTGGTGAGCTTGGTGTCCAATAGTGTCCATAGGATCGACCAAAATGTGCTCAAGAAATTTCTATCCTGATATGATATAATGGTTTGTGGGATCCCAAAATGTATCCACACTCATTCAAACAAGAGTTTGGTAGTGTCCTTTGTTGTGATACTCTTCTTACAGGTTTCCAATATAGCCATCTTAGAAAATGTGTCTACGACCACAAATACACAATCATTACCATGCTTGGTAGAAGGGAGGCCAGGTAGATAGTCCAGGGAGATGGATTTTGAGGGTTGAATGGAAGTAGGAAAAGGAGAGTACAAACCTTGCTTCTTTATTGTTGGATCGATGATGGAACAAGTAGTGTAGGATCTTATATATTTCCCAACATCTTTTCAGTGTTTTGGCCAATAAAATTACTTTTGTAGTACTTCCACAATTTTATCCACACCAAAGTGTCCTACGACCCTACTGTAGTGTGCCTCCCAAATAAACTTGGCATGCTCGCTTAAAGGAACAAAAAGGTGGGCCAGGTAGCATAATAATGTGTCTTGGAGGTGGAAATTAAGAAATTTCTTTCCATCCACTAGAATTTGGTATGTGTTGGAGAACTCTGGATTATTTTTATATAGTTTCATCCATCCAGAGGTCTCGTGGCCACAAGAGTTGAGAATAGTAGTTAGTGTTGCAACTTGGGGCTGGCTGAGGCAATATGAAACATGATTGGTGCTTCCCCTTTTGTATTTAATGTTCAAGTGGAATTGTTGCATATATGTATAACACTTATGATCGTGATCATTCTACAACTTTTCTTGTTTCTATATAAACTAAAGAGGTCAGTGATTGGTGTGGATGATCATCTCCTTACCCAGAATGTAATATTTCCATTTCTATAAATCCTTCACGATAAAATTCATCTCTTTATCATATGTGAGTACAGGTGAAAAGGAGAGGTGGTGCTTCAGCTCAACAAAATCATTTTGTTGGGAATCAGACTAGGAAATATTTACTTTCACTCTGCCCTTGGTAATCTGAATCAAAGGCAAAGTGATATAGGAGAATCCCAACACGAACCTTCGATAAAAATTTGCGAGGCCCAACAAGTTGTGAAGCTTTATTAGAGTGTTCGGGGCTAGCCAATACTGAATGACTTAGATCTTAGTCGGATCCACATGCACACCTTTCTCATCTATGATGTAACCCATATATTGGACTTGGATAATTATAAAGGTGAATTCATCCAAGTTGGAACATAGTTTGTGTTGCCATAGAGTTTGAAGGACTTGTCGAATGTGTTGCAAGTGATCTTCCCAAGTCTTGTTCAAGGTGAGGATGTCATCCAGATAAAAACCACAAATAATTTGGTTAAGGGACGCAATATGCCATCCATTATAATCATAAAAGTAGCAGGGGAATTTTTCAATCCGAAGGGCATGACCAACCATTCAAAAATTCCTTGGATTTAAAGGCGGTATTCCATACATTTGTGGGATTTATTGAAACTTCGTGATAGCTAGACTTTAGATTGAATGCTTGACTTGAAAATGCAAGGGTACCACTGTGGGTGAGGAGAAGATGTCCCTATATTCTTCCACGACCTTATCCACCTATTTATGCTACATGGAGGAACCCTTCCTCAGGCCCATGGATGTGGCCATGATCTTCCCCTTTATTTGAGATCAAATCATAAAGAAAACAAATATCCTAGTTTGGGAGTTGTTCTTACTGCAATTATTAGAAGATATCAAAGATATGTCGGTAGGAAAGGCTACCTCCATTATCCTGTATAACATATTTCCAAAAGTAATAATAATAATATGAGGCCTAGAATGATACATAGCATAGCACTTCCACAAGTATGGTTGGCCTAATAATACATCACAAACTTCAAGAGGAGCAACATCACATAGTATGTCATCTGTTAAGGGCTTGATGTTGTAGGGAAGGCAACGCTACTGGCTGACACAAAGATCTAATACTTGGTGGAGCCAACCTGGTGTACGATTTTCAGTGTGGTGTGGTTGGTAGGCCCAACTTCTTCATTACCTCTACTAAAATGAGGTTCTTTTGGCTACCGCAGTCAACAATGAATTGTAGCAGATAGAAATTCACCCACATATGTGATTGGAAGACACGCTCCCCCTCCTCTGGATATTTGGGTTCAATATTCTGGATCTTGTTGGTGGCAATGATGGCACTGGGATAAGCATCAATCATTTTCTTCGCTTTATCATTCCCCCTTTTAGGTTCTAACTCCGAGCCGAAACATGAATTCGACTCTGAAGGCTTCAACTCAACCACCAATGACTACTTGGATCGACCCTCACTTTTGTTGTGAGTGGGGCTCTTATGGAAATCATACCACTTTCTTATGTCCTTCCTTATCTTCGTGGTATTGTTATTTGATTTCAGCTTTGGTGGGTTGTATTGGGTCACCTTGCCTTGGCTTTGTCCTTTTTTTTGCGGCTTGGGGGTGCTCTTTCCTTGCTTTTGATTCGTAGATCAAAATTTGCGCTTCTTTTGTTTACTTTTTTGTTCAACCTTGGAAGCATATCGGTATGCTATACCAAGAAAGGAGATATCCAGGAACTTCATTTCTTCCTTAATGTATTTGTGTAGACATTCACGACACTTGAGCACGAGATGTCACTAAGAGTCTTGGTCTCTTTGCTATCGTAGTTTGGTACACTGTATGTGCTTGTCCTCATAGCTCCCCACATGGTAATACTATTCCTTGAAAACATCTCAGAAAGAGTTCCAAGAGTGGGCGACTATAAATAGAGAGGGTTCCTCAACCCTTTTATCACAGTAATTTTCCCACTAGTCCTTGACATGGGGAGCAACTTTAAGCAATGAAAAAGTAATCTTCTCCCTATCAGAGAAACTATGGAAAGAAAAGTAACCTTCCATAATATTCAACCATCTATCTACAACATCTACATCTATTTGACCTTCAAATATAGGGATATTGAAATTTACTTGTATCTTGAAGGGGGTGATTCCTTTGAAGAGATTGTTTCATGAATATGTGTTTATAGTGGGCATCTACTGAAGGATCCAGGAAAAATTGTCCATCATTACATTCTGTTAGGTCCCTATATTACTAGTATAGTCCCTTATTGTTGTTATTGTAAACCCCTTATTTTTATTGTTGTACCCATGTAACCCCCATATTGTTATTATTGTGCCCTTAAATTATTATTGTTAGGTCGGCTAGGATTACATTATGGCCCCATGGACTCCTATATATAGAAAGGAGGTTTTGTCATTTGTATCATCCAAGAATTGTTCATTTATGTAATGTATTGGAGGTTTCCCCCTCGAAGTGGCTGATTTTTAAGGTGTTGATCTCTCTTTTCTTCTATTTTTGGAGCTAGTTTCACAACATTTGGTATCAGAGCTTTGGATTCTAGGGTTTTCGCTGCTCCAAATAGTTCATCGTGGCATTTTCGCTATAAATTTTCTTCTACGAAGGTTAAGAAGTTGAAATATTTAGAGCACGAAGTCAACATCATGAGGAACATCATCGCAAAATTTTAGAGCTTGGTTCACAATATTTTTGGAGATATGATTTGTGGAAGTTAGGGCTTTTTCAAGCTCCTGAATTTCATCTCAAAGAGGTGATCATGGGAAAATATTCATAAATCTCTCTCTGAGCATCAGATTTTAATTCTGTAAAATGTGGCCACAAATGCATGGATTGTAGTTCTTTTCTATCAATTTCAGAGCCAAAGGAGGAAATAGTGACACGTGGCAAGTAGTACAAGTTAGATCTACTGAACCAGTCCATAATTAGGTCATTGTGGGAGATTGGACATAGATTTGTCTTGAAGAATCTAAATTAGGTCAGAACTGTGGCATTCAAAAGAGGATTCAGAGGGCTACCTTAGACCCAAATTTCAGATATTGAAGATCCAAAATCACAGAGATAATTCAGTTTCAATATCGATTTCCTCAAAAGCAAGAAAAAGGTATGTATTTGTTTCCGAATTGTATAAGTTTTGTGTAAAAAATCTGTTTGAAGTGATTCCAAGGGCTTATTGAGCATATATTTCAGTATTGGGTTTTGAAATGCCTCCTAAAAAGAAATCAACACCCATTAAGCCCTCAAAATACTCTACTATGACTCATGAAGATGAAGAATTGCAACATGATCTATCAAAATTACAAGAGCAAGTGCACCAAATTTCGCTCTCGCAAAGAGTAGCAAAAAATGAAATGGAAGTTTTGAAGAAAGGCGTGGAAGCGAAGATGGATGGTTTGAAGAAAGGCATGGAAACTAAGATGGATGGCGTGGAAGCTAATATGGAGGACATGGAAGAAAAAATGAAGGACAACATGGAAAACATGAAGAATGATCTAAAAGTAGACATCGAAGGTTTAACAAAGTTGATACAAGAAATGATTCCTAATGGTGAAAAGATAGTAGAGGAAACTCATGATGAGAAAAAAATAAATGTTAATCGTGATTTCATAAACTCTAATGTTGGATTGAAGAACCACCATATTCTAAAGATGGACATGAGGAATTTTGATGGCAAGGATCCCGTAACATGGATACTACAAATGGAGCAATATTTTGATCTCAATAATATGCAAAACACACAAAAGGTACGCATTGCAACTTTACATTTAGAACAAAATACATTTGTATGGTATCACTAGCATTTTTTCCATAAAAAAATTGTCACTTGGTCAATTTTTATGGAGGAAATGATAGCACATTATGAGGATACAAAGAGAAACACCTTCTTTAGCCAATTGATAAATCTTAAACAAAAGGGTTTAGTGGCGGAGCACATTGAGGACTTCCAAAAATTGAATATAAGGGTAACTGATATTCCAGAGGAACACAAGATTGATGTCTTCATAGGGACTTTAAAGGATAATATCCAACATGACGTTCGCATTTGGGAACCTGATTCATTGGATAAGGCATTCAGGTTGGTAAGAAAAAATAAATGTAAAATTATGGCGACAAGGAAGCCTACCACTCACATCTATAAAGATGGAAGTGTTGCTACTTCTAGACTTCCACAACCTACAAGGTTGACACCAAAAAAATTGGAAGAAAAAAGAGCAAAAGGGCTTTGCTATAGTTGTGATAGAAAATACACTAAAGGTCATAAGTGCGTTGAGAAGAAAATATTTACATAGATTGTGAAGAGGAGGAAGAAAATGAAGAAGAAACTTCAAAAGTAGAGGATATACACCAGGAAGAAACCCTAGAAGAAGAAGAAATGAGTCCGACCATATCATGTGATGCATTGGCAGGAATTACCACTCCTCAAACTATCAAGATATAAGGACATATCAAGAAGAAAAAGGTAATAGTGTTGATTGATTTGGGTAGTACCCATACTTTTATTCATTGTAAGTTAGCCAAGGAATTGAATTGTTTCCTATACCCAACACCAAAATGTCAAGTGATGGTTTCAAATGGAGGAACTATAAATTGCTCTGGAAAATGCCATAATATCAAGCTAGACATGGGGGAATATGTATTGAATAGTCTAATGCTTTCCATCCTAATGGGAGGTGCTAATTTTGTACTAGGAGTACAATGGTTACAATATTTGGGGACGGTAGCTTTTAATTTTCAAGAAATTTTCTTGAATTTTTTTTTGAAAGGAAAGGAAATCGAATTACGAGGTATCACAGGGAAGATAGGAAAGATAATAATCTCTAATGTCACGACAAAGCTTCTGAAGAAAGAACAACGGGGAGTAATTTCACAATTATGCTCACTAGAAGTTCCAACATCAAAACCATCTATTTCTCCAGATCTCCAAAAATTCTTAGACAATCATTCCAAGGTGTTTGATACTCCCAAAGGACTCCCACATATTCGTGATCATGATCATGCTATTCATTTGATTCCAAGAATTTTTCTTCCAAACATCAGGCCTTACAGATATCCTTATTTCCAAAAGAGTGAAATTGAACGTATGATTGCAGAAATGTTAGAGGCGGGTATAATTAAACCTAGTCAAAGTTCTTTCTTTGCTCGAGTAGTATTGGTGCACAGGAAAGATGGATCATGGCGCATGTGTCCGAATTATAGGGAGCTCAATAAGCTCACTATTAAAGATATTTTTCCCATTCCTATGATTTATGAATTATTGGATAAATTACATGGAGCAATTTATTTTACCCAGTTGGATCTTTGTTCAGGATATCATCAAATTAGAATGAAGACTGAAGATATTCTGAAAACAAAATTTCGAACTCATGAGGGTCATTATGAATTTTTGTTCATGCCTTTTGGCCTTACCAATGCACCTTCTACATTTCAAGGGTTGATGAATTCCATTTTCAAACCCTTCGTTAGAAAATTTGTGCTAGTATTTTTTGATGATATACTAATCTACAGCAGGTCTTGGAAGGATCATGTTCAACATGTTGATAGGGTGCTCAAACTATTGGAGGAGAAAAAATTATATGCAAAAACATCCAAATGTTTCTTTGGAGTACAAAAAGTGGAATATCTGGGTCATATTGTATCTCACGAGGGTGTTAAGGTAGACCCTAACAAAATTAAAGCCATTAAGGAATGGAAAGTCCCCACAACCATAAAGCAGTTGTGCGGATTTCTCGGGTTAATAGGGTATTATCGCAGGTTTGTTAATAATTATGGGAGAATAGCAGCACCTCTAACAACATTATTGAAGAAAGATGCATTTTTATGGACTCCTAAAGCAACTAAGGCCTTTGAACATCTTAAAGAGGCAATGTGCATAGCACCAGTCTTAGCTATGCCAGACTTCACAAAAACCTTTATTGCGGAATGTGATGCCTTAGGAAATGGAATTGGTGTTGTTTTAATGCAAGAAGGAAGACCCATTTCTTTTGAAATTCATTCAATTGAAGGAAAGTATTTACAAAAGGCTATTTATGAGAAAGAAATGTTGGAAATATTGCACGCACTAAAGAAATGGAGACCTTACCTAATGGGAAGACACTTCAAGGTAAAAACTGATCATGATAGTCTTAAACACTTTTTGGAACAAAGAATATAGACTTCAGAAGAGCAACAAAAATGGGACACAAAGGTGTTGGGTTATGACTTTGAAATCATCTACAAAAAAGGGAAGCTAAATGTTGTTGCAGATGCACTCTCAAGAAAGGATGAAGAGGTGGAAGCATTTCTTTGTGCCATTTAAATTATCCAACCAGATTGGATAATCGAAGCAAGGGATGAATGGAAGAAGGACGAAGAAGTGTGGACTCTCATTCAAAAGTTGCAGCAATATCCCAGTACATATGATACATTTAGTTGGAAAAATTATTTGTTATGGTACAAAGATCTCTTATATATTTGCAAGAATTCCCAACTAAAACAAAAGATTCTTTTGGAATTGCACACTTCTCCTTTAGGAGGACACTCGGGATTTTTAAAAACTTACCACAGGGTGAAGAATTTTTATTTTTTGGGATGGCCTTAATATGATATTCAAAATTTTGTGGCGGAATTTTTGGTTTGCCAGCAAAATAAAGTTGAGACAATTAAGATCCCGAGTCTTCTACAACCTTTATCCATTCCAATTCAACGTTGGGAGGAGATTTCAATGGATTTTATCATAGGTTTACCTATGTCTGAAGGAAGGAGTGTCATCATGGTGGTAGTTGATAGAATTACAAAGTAGGCACACTTTTGTGAATTATCTCATCCATTTAAAGTGAGTACAATTGCTACTTCATTTATGGAAACAATTCAAAAGCTACATGGAAACCCGAAGATTATTGTAAGTGATAGAGATCCCATTTTTATAGGAAATTTTTGGACAGAATTATTTTCTTGTTGGGTACTCAACTAGCTCATAGCTCATCTTCTCATCCTCAATCCGATGGTCAAACAGAGATAGTGAATAAATTTTTGGAAGGATATCTTCGTTGTTTTGTATCTGATAAGCAAGCACAATGGGTCAAGTGGTTACCTTTCGCTGAATGGTGGTATAACACTTCCTTCCATACTGCAGCAAAAATGACCCTATTTATGGCACTTTATGGATACAATCCACCATCCATCACATCTTCTTTAAGGGAAAATTATAGGGTTCAAGCAGTGGAGGATCACATCGAGCATCAACAAGAAGTTCTCCAACTCTTAAAGGATAACCTAAATTTGGCACAAAATCGAATGAAACAACAGGCAGATCAACATCGTAGTGAGAGAATTTTTGATGTGGGAGACTGGGTATTTTTACGGCTACAACCATACAAACAAATGTCCCTCAAGCAAGCTAAGAAGGATAATAAATTATCGCCAAAGTACTATGGTCCTTACAAGGTTTTTCAAAATATTGGTACTATGGCATACAAATTGGAGCTTCTTGCTTCTTCACGAGTGCATCGAGTTTTCCATGTTTCATGCTTAAAAAAGGTTATAGGGGACAAAATTCCAGTTCAAACATTATTGCCAAAACTTGATGAGGAAGGAAAAACCATATTGGAACCTGAAGCAGTCACGGAAACAAGAACTCGACAACTACGAAATCTATCAATTTCAGAGTATCTCATCAAATGGAAGAACTTACCCACTAAATATTCTGCATGGGAGGATGAGAATTTTATACAAAAGCACCCAGAGCTACTCAAGCGTTGAGGATAACACTTTTTTTAAGGAGAGGAGCATGTTAGGTCCCTATATTACTATTATAGTCCCTTATTGTTGTTAGTGTAACCCCCTTGTTTTTATTGTTGTACCCCTGTAACCCCCATATTGTTATTATTGTGCCCTTAAATTATTATTATTAGGTTGGCTAGGATTACATTATGGCCCCACTAGGATTACATTGTGGCCCCATGGACTCCTATATATATAAAGGAGGTTTTGTCATTTTTATCATCCAAGAATTGTTCATTTATGTAATGTATTGGAGGTTTCCCCCTCGAAGTGGCTGATTTCTAAGGTGTTGATCTCTCTTTTCTTCTATTTTTGGAGCTGGTTTCACAACACGTTCCTTTGTCACTCGAGGGATTATTCGAGCAATATTTTCAAAGGATCCCCTTCTCTCTCGTCTTTCTTTTCTTTCGCCATGGGAGGCCGTCGGGATTGGAGATTCCGGTCTTGCAAAGGTTCAACCAGTTCGAGCCCTAAATCCTTATGCCCTGACCTCATTGGGAACATGTAGTTTTTAACCTTGTACAGAAATTACCTACAAACAAATTCTTAAAACAGAAAAATAAACAATGTCGAGAACATAAAACATAAATTAGATATACACATAAATTTTCCCTGGATCCCAAAATCGGGACTACGAGATTGAATTTTCATTACATTCCTCTCAATGTTACAATGCATATATATGCATGCGGAAGCATTCATAAACCCCAATCCATTAACCCTCAATTAGAACATAATCGTAGTTCCCTTGACCGAATCTACAAAATACCATGGGAAGAAAGCCATCATGCCCAAAACCATGTAAAAAACCCATACATAAAACCATCGATAGGTATTCCCACCAAATATAGGGTCCAAAGAAAAATTCTTGGGGCACTACCTCGGACCCCTTGTATGGGGCTACAACCCCCCTATGCGATTCCATGCCCCCTGCACTTGTGACTATTCATTGAAAGAATATAACACACACCCAACATTCTCCCACTTGTAATTTTCTTTTCCACACAAGGAGTCACAGGAGAGCTTAGTCATTGGTCCAAACCTACAACACCCATTCTTTATCTACACCGAGAAAAATTCTCAGTGCTCACTGACTTTGTTAATGCATCTGCAACATTCTTCGAAGTGTCCACCTTTACCAACAACACCTTTTTGTCCTCAATCATATCCCTCACAAAGTTATACTGAAAACCAATGTGCTTTGTCTTTGAATGATAAGCATGGTTCTTTGTAAAGAAAATTTCACTTTGGATGTCACAATCTATCCTTATATCTCATTGTATCAACCCCATACTTGAACACAATATTTGCATCCAAAATACTTCCTTGCTTGCATGAGTGGTTTTTCCTTCCTTGGTTTTGACATAAACCTGTGCAATCCACAAATTTCATGTGAAATGTCTAGTCTAGTATAGTCCATTGCATACATCAGGATCTCGACTGCACTTGCATATGGAACATGGGATATGTCCTCTTCCTCTTCCTATGTCTTGGGACACTATTCAACAGATAATTTTACACCTACAGCAAGAGCAACCTTCACTGGTTTACTATCCTACATATTAAACCTCTGCAATATTATCTTGACATACTTCCTCTGGTTTAACCATAGCTTCCTCTTTTCCTGATCTCGTTTAATTTCCATGCCCAAAATATAGTTTGCAGCACCAAGATCCTTCATGTCTAATTTGGAGGACAATTGGGTCTTCAAATCTTGGATAATTTCTTTGTCATTTCCAATCAGCAACATATCATCCACATACAATACCAAATAAATAACACGGTCACCAATTAATTTAAAATACAAATAGTGATATGCTTTGCCTCTGGTGAAGCCAAGTCCTCGTATATATGTATAAAATTTATGATACCATATCCTTGGTGACTGTTTTAACCCATACAAATAATTTTTTAACCTACATACCAGTTATTTCTTACCCTTCATCGCAAAGCCTTCAGGTTGCTTCATGTATATCTCTTCTTCCAGATCCTCGTGAATAAATGTTGTCTTCACATCCATCTGTTCTTGATCTGAAATTAGACAAGAATGCAACATAATACAAATATAACTATAAATACATAGATGCGACATAAATAACACTTTATTTCATTATTATCAAAGAACTAAAATATGCTTACAAACATAATAGAAATAAACTAGCTTGGGTGATGGTAGCTTATTTATGAGAAGAGATGTGGTGATGACATGCCTCCGACCTGTGTTACAATGAGTCTCAAAGGAAAATTTATTATTGAGAAACAATTGAAAACCATAAACATTTACAAAAATCTAACCCTAGGAGATGAATCACCAAAATTGTAGGCCCTGTTGGGGTAAATTGGTACATCAACTTCAATATTATGCCTTAAATTCTCTCAATATATTTGACAAGAATTAATACATTTCAACCCAATAATAATTAGGATTGCATTCCGGCCAAAAATAATAGAAAATAAACTATGTAAATTGTACAAAGACGTTTACACATCATCTTATATCTTTGTGTATGCATGAAAGTAACAATCACTAGCTACCATAAAATAAAATAAAATTGTAATTCCAAATGGTTCTTGAAATTTATGACAACTCAAAGGCTCTTTGAGCTTCCTAGATTAAACATGCACTATGCTCCATGGTTTTATTGACAAATACTCACCATACATTAATTTAAAAGGCTTTAAAGGTCCCAATTTAATTTTACAACAGACTTACAGGCTTCATGAATTTATTAATGATTTCTTTAGTTTGTTAATTCAAATGTTTTTTTGATATTATTCACTCCATGGTTTTACCTTTATGACTAAGTCTTCACTCTGAAACATTGATATTCCAAACATTAATCATGTTAAAGAACAAATTGCAATCAAAGATTCATAATAATCCTCTTCCAAAGGCAATATTCATCCATTCCCACTTGATATTATAGTCCAACTCAGCACTAGTCATAAAACATTGAACAACAATATCATTTCATTAAAAAGAAGAAGTTTACACACTTATCTAACTCATGGTAGCTTGCTTGAAACTCAAGAAGGGAAATTCACTCTCCACCCAACTGGAGGCACCACTACACTGCAATCTTTCTTGAAGTTGGCCACCTCTAAGTTAGTTTTAATGCCTTAAGAGGAAGCATCACTCAGGGTTCCACAATATTCAAATTAGAGTAGAGGACATGAAAGCTACTCTCTTTCATTCATAGTGATTCAGTACGCTTCCTCTCAGCCATTAAGCCAAGGCATGCTGTATTTCACCATGTAGCTACTTTGGGCTTACACAACATAATGGGAGCCCTTCATTAAGGCAATAGTCACTTGTTACTTCAATTTCTTAATGCATTTTATGCATATTTTCAACAATATTTCTCAACAATTGGCCACTCCATGCTTTCACAACAAAAAGGTATCCCTTCACTAATCCAATGGTCCCACGGTGCTTCCCTTATTGATTTTTGTGCATATATTCTACAAGCTTTCTCGACATTTTAATCTGGCCCTATAGCTCAAGATGATGGCTTTAACATTGACTTCCCTCACCAACTAAGTAGTCAACGAATTAACATAGGGTTTTTGTGATTTAGAGGGTCCTTTGTCACCCCTGAGAGGAGTCATAGTTCCATCCCCACAGATGGTTCAAGTTTCTATTCACAGATTCCACTCATTCACTAGAAAACACTTATTTTTCTCTCTCTCACACACATTTCCCTTCCACTTCTTGCTAATATCCTTTTCTCTTCACACCTGCACACAATCCTAGAATGATAATTTCTTGGGATTTTTTCTCATGCTATGTGGTCAATCTGAAGTCTCTAGAATGGATACATAGCCCATACTCATGGATTAGCTTTGTACCACTGCTATTCCTTCACATAATTAGTGGAATTTGGGTGGTTCGGATATCAAAATAGAAATAAGAACATGTTATTCAAGTTCGAAAGAAAACATCTTAAACCCCTCTTACAACATTTCCCCTCAAGTATTTGGGTATGTATTAGCTGCTCTCTTCTTCGATACTTGGAATTATATATGAATAAAATGCATATTACAATTGTTTTAGGTATTTTGACCCATTTATAATTTACTTGTGCCTAGGAGAATCATTAACATAACTAAGTATAATTACAATATATGTGGGGGGTTAAAGACTGGGGGTTTTACAATCCCCTCCCCCATAAAGGAACATCATCCTTGGTGTTTACACCATTTCAAGTGTTTTCCTAAGAGGCACACCGTTCTAGGTTTCTCTTATTAAATACAACAATATATGGAGCGCTTCCTTTCAATTGTACCAAAATCCTTGCTCTTGCATATCAGCAACATTTTTCATGTCCTTTACCTTTCACAATGATTTAGCAATGGTATTTTTCTTCACACCTTGGTAACTTTTAGATTTGTAGAATTCCATTTAGTATCTATATTAATAGACTAGAAAAATATGTGTTATGAATATTTTAATATGTCAACTCAATAGTTATATGTATGGTTATCCTTCAGTTCATTAGGATACCATAAGTAACAAGTCCAACTCACTACTTGCATTCAACTCACCCATTTACACAAATGATCCCAATGAATGTATGAAATAATATTTTCATAGCTAGCTCATTCAAGTCTCCTCCTCCATGTAGTCACTCACCCTTTTGGGTCTAGGTAATTCCCTTCTATGTTACACAATCCTTTGAGAAAGCTACCCTACGAAGGATTTCTTGCAAGAGAAGTTCAAAGAGATTGTTAAAATATTTTATCCAAGGCATCCCTCAAGCTTTCTCTAACATAGTTTACATGTCATTACTCATGGAAATCAAGGCATATCACAGGGTTGTAATGTCACTATAGTGACCTTGTTCGCTATAGAAATTATATACAATAAGCATGTCTATATCCAGATCCTCCTGATCTAACAATATTTATCTTCTTGCTAAATACATAATCCTTCCACTATAATTCTTGCGGAAATTTAATCAACAATTGCAAAACACATGAAGCAATAAAAAAAATCGCACATAACACAGTTGTTTAACGGGAAAGCCTGAAGCTAAAAACCCCAAATATCATATATTATGTATCATGGAGATCATGTAACAATCTCATACAAAGCTTAGTACATCAGGCTCTCAATACAATACAATCGTCACACACTAACATAGAAGAAATCTGCAACTCCATGCACCAATATCTGCCCTCTTGCTAGCATGCCTCCACTACGCAATCCAAGCTAATTACAAAGACCAATTTGATGCAATACAAATCTCCCTGACTGCGTTATTATCATTGGAAACTCCAATGTATATGTAGATGTAATCAATGCATCACTAGTAGTCACAACGGATAGTCCATCTCACCCTTTCACCTATCTCTGCACTAGGTCTCCATTGGATCTGACATGCACTATAGTTAAATTCTGTATTGTTTAGTTGATTAATGAGTTATTATTTGTGAATTAATTAACTAATTAATTCACTCCACTCTCACTAGTGTATCATTCAGTTAGATTAGATACAACTAGCTCAATTGATTCTAACTGAGTTAAACTGAATACAACTCCATGAACTACTCTTCCAACTCTGTCATAACTTTGCCACTTCAGTTCTAACTAAGTCCTCCATGCATGAACTCCAGTAAACCCTTAGGAATTGCGTAATTCCTTTAGCCCACTAATTTTCCAAATCTGTTCACTGAAATAAAGTGCTCCAAGAGAATAAGTTGTTGTTTATTTTCAGATTATTATTAAGAGCTAATAATAACTGACATGCATCTATTTTTAGATCAACGATCTATAAATAGACTTCACCCAATCTTCTAAAAATAGAATTTCATCTATTTTTCACATTTGACCAACCATCTACGAACAGCCTCCTGTTACATATAGAATATGCTCACCATGTCTAAAAATAGACATACACCTTAAAATAGCCTGTGTGGGCCCCACCTAATTTAGTTGATTATTTTCCAACTAGGATCAAGGATGATGTTTCAGGATGCCTCCTTCACTGTTTCTTGTTGCAATCTTCAACACTCCCTCTCAACAATAAAGGACTGTATTTTCATGCGATATGCAACTCCATGCATTCGCCCTGCAACCTTTGCAAGCGCCCTGCAACTCCATGCATATGCTCTGCAACTCTTGCTGCAACACTTCTGAAACTGAAAGGCACCAAACAACTCAATCAGTATAATGCATCTATCATCAAATTCTTCGACTTCTGCTTAATTACTACACGTCTTCAGGAACCACTGTGCTATTGAACTATGCACCCATGCACTCTGCACTTGCTATCAACTCTGAACCGCGCTCCAGTATCTGACACTGTCACTTTGATCTCACTGCATCAATCCAACTGATCATGCTACTGCTGCTCTGTGGGCTCCTCGTAGCCAGGTTCAATTCATGAGATCCACACCATCTCAATGAATCCTGCCTAGAAATATCCTCTTGGAATTACTCATGCATGTCGCCCCACCTCTCACCTGGTGGTATAGCTGCATGATCTCCCTCTGCCCATCTGGCACAGAATTTCTCTACATGAGTGGTTTCTCCCACTCCATGATCCTCATCTTATGGCTGCTCCACATCTCGAGGTTCACTCTTACCTGCATGCAAATCCTGCTCCCTCTCAAGCTTCAATTGCATGTCTCCCAACAGCAGGAAGCTCCGTAGAAATCCCATCTACATCAAATCTATAAAGATTCTTCTGCATCTCCAGTCGTGGCTGCTCCACAACCTTCTGAGGCTGCTTCTCAGGATGCATGTTGAGAGGCTCCCTCTTAACCACCAAGTCACTAACCTCTTCTTTGTTCCTTAAAGCTTTTCATGCATCTTGTACCTCAATGCATGTGGATTCTTGGCTCGCGCACATTGTAATTGTCCCGCTGCTGCAAAATTTTCTAACAAAAGAACTGATTTTAAATCAACAATATCTCCCTCATCCGAGCTCCGATTCGACCGATTTTTTTTTTCAATTTGGGTATTTTTTCGCAAGGAATCCAAATATGCTATTTTTTTTCTGAAAATATTTCACCAATAATTTCATATTTTCTCTGCAAACTCACACGCCCAAAAATTCCTGCTCTCATACCATGTAGAAAATTTATAACACCGCTCTGATACCATGTAGAAATTATATACAATAAGCATGTATATATCTGGATCCTCCTGATCTAAAAATATTTATCTTCTTGCTAAACACATAATCCTTCCACTATAATTCTTGCGGAAATTTAATCAACAATTGCAAAACACACGAAGCAATAAAAACAATCGCACATAACACAGTTGTTTAACGGGAAAGCCTAAAGCTAAAAACCCCAACTATCATATATTATGTATCATGGAGATCATGTAAAAATCTCATACAAAGCTTAGTACATCAAGCTCTCAGTACAATACAATCGTCACACAATAACATAGAAGAAATCTACAAATCCATGCACCAATCTCTTCCCTCCTACTAGCCTGCCTCCACTGCACAATCCAAGTTGATTACAAAGACCAATTCGATGCAATCCCACTCTGCTTGACTGCGTTATTATCATTGGAAACTCCAATGTATATGTAGATGCAATCAATGCATCACTAGTAGTCACAACGGATAGTCCATCTCACCCTTTCACCTATCTCTGCACTGGGTCTCCACTGGATCTGACATGCACTGTAGTTAACTGCTGTATTGTTCAGTTGATTAATGAGTTATTATTTGTGAATTAATTAACTAATTAATTCACTCCACTCTCACTAGTGTATCATTCATTTACATTAGATACAACTAGCTCAATTGAGTCTAACTAAGTTAAACTGAATACAACTCCATGAATTACTCTTCCAACTCTATCATAACTTTGCCACTTCAGTTCTAACTGAGTCCTCCATGCATGAATTCCAGTAAACCCTTAGGAATTGCGTAATTCCTTCAGCCCACTAATTTGCTAAATCTGTTCACTGAAATAAAGTGCTCCAAGAGAATAAGTTGTTGCTTATTTTCGGATTATTATTAAGAGCTAATAATAACCGACATGCATCTATTTTTAGATCAACGATCTATAAATAGACTTCACCCAATCTTCTAAAAATAGAATTTCATCTATTTTTCACATTTGACCAACCATCTACAAATAGCCTCCTACTGCATATAGAATATGCTCACCATGTCTAAAAATAGACATACACCTAAAAATAGCCTGTGTGGGCCTCACCTAGTTTAGGTGATTATTTTCCTACTAAGATCAAGGATGATGTTTCAGGATGCCTCCTTCACTGTTTCTTGTTGCAATATTCAACATTCGTGGGCCTCTTGCTTCACAACCTTTATTTTTCCTTTTTAGATTGATTCATCATTTGACCCGTATCATAACATACAATTATCTTCCAAACTTATGAAGGGAGGCCCGACATGTAATCCATCAGGATGGATTCCCAAGGTAGACTAGGAGTATCTAGAGGAGTATATACTCATTTCTTTTTGATGGTTAGTTTGGAAATGGTGCAAGTAGTGAAGGATATGATGTACTTCCTAACATCTTGTCGAAGGTTCGTCCAATAAAAATATTTTTGTAGCACTACCACTGTTTTCTCTACTCTGAAGTGTCCAGTGACCGACTATAGTGCGCCTCCCAAATCATCTTGGCACGCTTGCTTGAAGGAAAAAAAACGTGTCCTAGGTGACGTAACAGTGTATCCTTGAATTGAAAATTTGGAACTTGCTTCCTATCTAGGAGTGTCTGGTATGTGTTTCCGAATTCTGGATCGCTCTTGTACAGATGTAGCCACTATGAAGTCTTGTGCCCAGAAGAGTGGAGCACAGTGGTCAACACCATGACTGGCGGTCGGTTGAGGCAGTCTGCAAAATTATTGGTGTTTCCTTTCTTGTATTTAATGTTCAAGTGGAATTGTTGTAGGTATGTGGACCATTTTTATTGTGATCGTTCTGCAGCTTCCTTTGTGTCTGTATGAACTACATGGGTCGGTGGTCTATGTGGATGACCATTTCCTTTCCCATAATGTAATGCTTACATTGCCAGTAGGCCTGCACAATTGAATACATCTCTATGTCATAGGTGGGATACTTTCAGACAATGTATGAAAGTGTCTCACTATGATATGCCACTGGATGCCCCTGTTGAGTAAGAATTGGACCAATAACATAGTCAGAAGCATTTGTCTTGATCTCAAATGGTTGTTGCAGATTTGGTAATGTGAGCACTATTGTAGAGCATAGATGATGCTTCAACTCAAAAAAGGACTTATCTTGGGATTCAAGCCAAAAGAATTTTTATTTCACTCTACCCGTGGTGACTTGACTCAAAGGCCAAGTGATATGAGAGAACCCCAACATGAACTTGCGGTAGAAATTGGCAAGACCCAGAAATTTGCGAAGCTCTGTTAGAGTGGTTTAGGCTGGCCAATATCGAGTTAATTGTATCTTGGTTGGGTCCATATGCACACCGCACTCAATAGTGATGTACCCAATATATTGAACCTTGGTCATACCAAAAGTGAATTTCTTGAAATTGGCACACAAGTTGTGTTGTCACATAGTTTGGAGGAATTTTCGAATATGAAGGAGGTTATGTTCCCAACTATGGCTAAAGATCAGGATGTCATCCAAATAAACCACCACGAATGAGTTGGCGAAGGGTCGCAAGAAGTCGTAAATCATCCTCATGAAGGTTGCGGGGGAATTCGTCAACCTGAAATGCATGACCAAACATTTGAAAATGCCCTACTTAGATTTGAAGGTAGTCTTCCACACATCAAAGGGTTCGATTGGTACATGGTGATACCTGGACTTAAAGTCAATCTTGTTGAAATATTTGGCCCCTTTAAGCTAGTCTAAACGTTCATCAATCCATGGTATTGGATACCTATTCTGGACAGTGATCTTGTTCAACACCTAATAGTCAATACAGAGTCTCCAGGTCCCGTCCTTCTTCTGTACCAACATGATCGGGCTCTGACAGGGTGATGAACTTGGCTTGATGTTCCCTTTATGCAAAAACTTCTGAATTTGTCTCTTAATTTCATCATTCTCCAAAACAGAGCGTCAATAGATCGATCCATTAAGCAGCGACACACCTGGGGTCAGATCAATGAAGTATTTGACCTGAAACTTCCTAGTTTAGACTCGAAGCATGCACAAACTAAATGACTATAGTGGAGTAAATTTTGAAATATCAGTACATTAACCACTTCTTATTTGATTCTCAATGTTACACCATTTTTTTGGTCATCTAACCCATTATTATTAGATGAACCCAAGTACACCATGTAAGACCAATTTTACCCTAAGTAAAATTGCTTTCACCATATAAAATAACTTATTTGGTCATATTTAACCCAAAATAAAGAAATTAATTAAATAAACCCTTATTTATTTAATTATTTCCTAAGAACAAGTTATTTAAATCATTATTTAAATAATATTCTTAGTTAAATTTGACTAAATCATCCATAAATAATTAAATAAACCATTATTTATTTAATTATAATCCCATCATTCCCCTAAAATGATAAATAAATCATTTATTTATTTATTATTTATAAATAAAGGAATTGACCCAAGTCAAGAATCCTTTTCCCTCGAACAAATATAATAAAATATTCGTAAAAGGTGCTTCTATAATTCGATTAATAATATTTTATTCATGCACCGAGTTCTAGACCGCCCCAATATTTTGTTATAAATAGGGGGGTTTTCCCCATTCATTAGTCACCTTCATTGCATTAGATCACTCTGGATCTATTCTTGGTCACCATTTTCTATTTTGCTTTGTGAACTCCCATTGAGTTCTATATTTACTTTTCTACATCCATAAGAGAGAGAAATGTTAGATCTGAAACATTGAGGACTTCCAAGAACCCATCCCACTGAGGAGAATCGGGAGACACCTTTCTTGTTTTCCTCTTAAGTGCCCCATTCTTTGATATAATATAAAATTCTTTCAAATACATTCTTCTTGTCTTGTTCATTGGATCTATGGAGCTATGTTATATTTTATCTGCTTAATGTCTTTTATGCTTAGATCTGAATTTGTGCAGCAAACTGAAAGATATTTTGCAGCCATAATCGATGTTAGGGCTATTTTTTATGCGTAGCTAAAGTGATCTTTTACGACGAAAGATTCATACTAACACTCAATATGATCGATTGGAATCTGATTTTTCTTGAACTCCAGACCTTAATCATTGAAATAATGGCAACTGAAGAATCCCCAGTCACAATGAGAGAGTGAATTTGGCAAGAAAGAGGCAATTTCAGACCTTGGAAAAGGGAGTAAGCCTTTACTTGATTATAGATATTATTTCCATGCAACTATAAGTATTGCAATTCCATTTTTCATTTGGGATCGTGAATAATCCCCACATTTTCCACCCCTAGCTTAACATATTCTATCTTTAATAGGTTGAACTTGAGTTATTATTGTGGATGAGCTCAAGCCAAAACCAAAATCATTACTTATATCCCACAGTTGTTTAGACCCTTTACACCAGCAACACTTAATATGATTTTAATCATCTAACTTTTGAGCGTATGTTTGGTGGGGATTGGAAACAATTTTCAATTAATTAGGTATTATTTTTGTTTGTTGCAAAACATCTGATAAACATTTTTCATTATATTATTGTCATATTAGGGTTATTTCTGTTTGTGGTATAATGTCTGATATGTGTTATTTAATCTGTTACTATTTCATTATCATATCAAGTTTATGTGACTGTTTTATTATTAATGTGGTTATATCATAACATTGTTTTGTTATTGTTTTATTATTGATGTGATTATATCATAAGAGTGAGTAGAATGTCAATCATGTAAATCAATGAAATATTTTCATCGTTTTTCATCAAAATGTGTCTATATATTGTTTACTTTATGTAGTATTACTTCATATTATTTTGTATTTTAGAAAACAGTTTATTTTTTGAAAACAAGAATGTTATGCATATAAAATTATGTTGGTCTTGATGGTTATCCAAGATATGTGTAAAGAAATTATTTTTAGGAATTTTGCAATACCACCTTTGTATGGTGAAGTTTTCAATCTTTTGACATTTTTCTCAAAAAATCTATAACCTATAAACTACCCAAAAAAACATAAGTCACCATAGATAGTATTATTCTTGGAGAATTATTCATAAATAATGATAATGAAGTTATAATTGTAAATTATTCTAGGAATGTAGATAATTTTTCATTGATATTCTCAAGCTAGAATTGAAAACTCCTTAGGTTAATTTAAAGAAGAGCGAGCAAGGCTTTTATGTTGCCTTATACCTAGAATCTTCTTTCCTTAGGTCGTACAATACATATGAAAGTCAAGGACGAGGTCTAACGACACATTTCCAAAGTCTATTGTGGCCTTGGACATTGTTTGACAAATCTAATTTTTCATTTTTAGGGAAATCATCTTTGGCTATCATTAATATGTCAATGGGTAAAGAAAAACCTTAATCGAATCTAATAGGAAGAATACCTTCTTCCTATAATTGAAAGCCTCACTATGGAGTGGATAAAAAGATACATCCATGTAAGCAATTTGAAGCAAGGGGGTAGTGATAGTTGTTCATTGAGGGGCGCCCATAAATCACACTAAGCAAGGCCAGCTAGGATTCATATCGAGGTGTGTGGCATTATCATCACGAGTCCCAACCACTTGGACTACTCATGACAAGCCTAAATGGTTTAAGTTTTACTCGATTAGGATTTTATAGATTTATTTTGCAAAGTAAATTCTTGATAATATCCATTAACAATAATATTAACAATGCAACATAATTGGTACAATCTTCAAGCCTTCATGCTATCACTCTTCAGTTAAGCCTCAATGAAGAATTCCCTAACAAAATTGCCAAGAATGCACACTAAATTCCAATATGATGAGATTGAACCAATGACAATGAATTAGCTGCAAGTTTGACACATTCTAGAAAATTCTTGATAACTCAATAAAATTCCAAGCTACAATGAAAAATGATCAATCTATCATTTGCTTAGTTAAATGACCATCTAAGTTAACAAAACGTCCACAATTTCGCCCTCAATTAACATCCCAATCATGTATACCCAATTACAACACATTGAACCATAACATTTTCAAAACATTGTTGAATGGTAAACTAGATGTGCCGCTAGACCCGCTTGAATCTCTAATCTTAAGCCTTGTCATCTATAAACTATTGATGCCCATATGGTGATTTTGACGTCGATCTTGCATATTGTTTGTTTTGTTTTTATTCTAAAATTTGAGTTTTTTAACCATCATCATTTCCCCTACTTTTCAGTGAAAAGGAGAGACAACATGGGTTCTTTGTGGGTTACACTTAACAATTTCATCAAGTGGTTTTTGGCTAACCAAAAACCATCTTCACTCCATGTTGAGCCTCAAGATTGTGCTTTCTTTCATCTTACTTTACCTCATTTTCCTTTTTCCATTGTTATCCTAGACCCAATTGATCAATGAATTTAGTTAAAATTACTTTTAGAATGATTAACATGACTGACTTGCTAAGTTTTGTGATTTTTGTCATTATAATGCATTTTGACCGGAACTAGCTGCAGAATGCAGACATTCCATAGCTAACCGGAAATTCTGCAGCTGTCTTCACGTTTGGATATGTTCCAGGTGGCCTCTCAAGAAAAACCGCATATGGGTATATTCCACATCATGTCTACATTGTTCGTTGCTCACCATGAAGGAAGAAACGAATTCTGGATATGGTTTTGGTACATGGGAAAACATTTAAGAAGGCAGACTTCCAATAGGACTGTCTTAGTCCAGATGTCCTTTTCCTTTTTACGCAGCCACTTCAAGAGTCCTAATGTGATTTCAATAAGGAAAGACAATGATCCTGGAATTGTTGCAAGTCTTGTTATGTAAATTTGTTATAAAAACACTTGAGAAACCGAGAGCTAGGCTAGATTTTGTTCCAGATTTTGCTTAGATTTTGTGCTACATTTCTGAAGACGCAGATTGCTCTATTCAAGTTATTTCACCTTTAATGAAGCAGACTGTATTGTTTTGAAAGCGTTGAGTTGATTTGGTGTTAGATTTCGTCTGGTGGTAGAGGGCCCCTGCCTCCTGCACGATTTTATTTGCGTAATTTAGATAAGTATCCTAGCTGCCTTTACATTTTTGAAGTTGAATTCATAGTTGTTTTCATTAGCTACTATAGTTATACTCATTCTAAAAACTCTTCCAAAAGATCATGATAATGAATGGGAAATGGCTATAGTATTGTAGGATTTAATTGCAATCTCTTTTGTTCACCATCATAGTTATACTTATGCTAAGTACTCTTCCAAAAGAAGAAACTCTTCCAAAAATTCCTTATAATGTCTTAAGCATGATTGTGATCTTGAACGTTTCAGTTGTATGTTTCCACTAAGTACCATAGCTGTTCTTGCTCTTAAAACGCTTTTCCAAAATATCATAATGATGGGTAGGAGATAGCTATGATATCTTAGTTTTTAATTGCTTTCAGTCTTTATGTTTGCATTTGCACTGAATTGTACAGTTAGGATTGTTCTAAGAAACTCTTCCAAAATACCAATCATGATGGAAAAACAGACTGTATAATTCCATAGAATAATGCATGATAGCCTAGTTAGGATACTCCGGAGTTTAATTGCACTTAATTCATGCTCAGTTATTTTGTTTTAAGTTTGATAATGACTTGGTAGTTCAGCACTGTTTTAGATTAGTGACATCTTAAGTTCAGTTTTAGCTTAAATCATTGCATTTACACTCCACATTCAGTTGCCATTCACTGCATATTAGATTACTTCAGTTGTTAAACTTAACAAAACAACCTTCATTATTTACAAACCTCTTCTTGTTCTAAAATCTATAATTGATTCATAACCATATGAACAAAATACAATATCATTTTAAGGCCTGAAGTACTTCTGCAACTTCCTTATCATCTCACAAACAAACATTTCCTCAAAAGACTATTTTAAAAACCTATAACCTTTGAGTGAAGTGTAGTGTTATCAAACTAAGTTTCAGAATAGAGTTAGGAACTAGTCTTAAAGTAGAGATCTTATGATGGTATCAATGTTTTACTCCAAATATGCTTCAACAAATCTCTAATCATGGATAAAATGTTGCATCATTATAAGTTAGTTGTTTAACTGTTTAGTTAGGAGAATTTGCATGCTTAGTTGACCATGTCTCAAGCTCTCTCTGAAAATACCTTTGATGAAAGAATTTGACAAGTTGAGTTTATGTTTTGAATCATTTGCTTAAAAGTCATTATCAAGCTTTGTTTCTATTTAGTCATAGTTTGGATTTGATTTTGTTTCAGTAGTTGCCTTTGCATTCACCACTTGTTATCAACCAATCAGGTTTCACTCTATTTTAATCATTAGCTTCTTTCCACTAGCTTTCTATTCATTTTTCCTTGTGAACATAAAACTACCAAAAATACCAAAAACATCATAAATCATCACAAAAGACCAAAAACATCATAAAACACTAAACACAACGCATTAAGAGACAAAACACCTAGACACATACGATGCAGTTCACTTCAGCAGTTTACCAACCCTGGTTGACAATTAAATAAACTCAATTTAGGAGACTACATTGAGACCAAACATTTTGGCGCCGTTGCCGAGGAAGTGAAAACTAGGTAACCTTTGTTTCTTAGCATCCAAAAACAATTATATGCGTAGGGAGAGAGATTCAAGGGGAAGATTTATAAGCAGCAGAAGCAGAAGTTTGATTTCTAGAATACCACTTGTTTCATCTAGATCCAGAGCTAGTACACCTTCAACTCAGACCCACATTCCATCCTTTACTGATCCTGGACTTCTAGAAGATCTAAGGTCAAATATTCCATTAGAGAAACCTTCCACTTCATCCACTGAACCTGCCATAGAAGAAGATCTAAAAACTCCTGTTAGGGACACAAATCTTTCCACTTCCACATGAGAGTCAATCATGGCAGAAGAAGGAGGAGGAGGAGTCTTTAATGGAGAACACACACTATTTGGAGGTAGAGGTAGAGGTAGAGGAGAAGGAGGTAGAGGTGCAGATGGAGGGAGAGGTAGAATAGGAAGCTCTTTTGGGTTCCCTATAATTGATGAAGAAACCAATACAACCATGAAAAACATTTCACCCTCTGTCCTTCCAAACTTCTATAGAATTAAAAATGAAGATCCTGAAACCTTCTTATTTGAATTTGAAGTGTTGTGTAGAACTTATGACTACTTACAAGATGCTCAAAAACTGAAATTATTCCCTTCAACTTTGAAAGGAGCAGCATTGAAGTGGTTTATGAGTCTGATCAGCAGTTCTATTAGAACATGGGAAGACATGAAACAAGCATTTCTAGAGAGGTATTTGGATTATTGTATGTCGGTTAATCATAAGGAAGAAGTGTTCAAGATGTTACAAAAAGAAGATGAAAATTTGGAAGATTTGTTGGAGAGATTTAATTACAACATCAAAAGAGCAAAAATGGAAAACCTAGATCAAGACACCTTAAAATCTCTTTTGTTGAAAACAATTAGGGATGAATGGTCGGATATCCTCAACATGATGGGAAAATGGGATATATCAAAGCTCACATTACCTGAAATATCTGAGTTATGTATCAACCTTTCAAGAGGGAAATCTAAAACTGTCAAAGGTCCAAGAGATCCTTCTCTTGCAAGGGCAAGTAAGTCTGCTTCTGGGACAGTAAGTAGATCAGAAATAGGACACATGCTTGATGATTTTAAATCTGACATCTTAGGGAGTCTTAGTGAACAAATAGACGCCCTCAAGATACAAAACAAGAAAAAGGATGAATCTGATGCCTTGGAAATATTTTGTCCCAAATGTAGAAAGAAACATGCCTTGAGAGAGTGTCCTTTGGATGTAAAAGTTGTAGAAACCTGTGTTATTTGTTCTGAAAAACATGAAACCAAGAATTTTCCTTCTCTTCCTAGTCTCAAAGTTGTCTTTCAGGAGGAAACTCCTACAGATTCCACAGAGTCTCTCAATTTTGTATCTAGAAGACCTTGGCAGGGACCTCAAACACAAGGATTCCATGATCAAATGTATAATCAACCTCCACCTTGGAATTCTTGGCAGCAACCTTGGCCCCGATTTCAAAATCAATCTCAATCTTGGGCACAAGGAACACAAAGTACCTATGAAAGATACTCTCCATACTATCAGTATCCACCATCCTATCCACCATACCCACATTTTTATCCTCAAAATCCTCAACAAAATTTTCCTCAAAATATTCAACAAAATTTTCAACAAAGTCCTCAACAACATCATCAGAACCAACCACATCAAAATCAACCACTCCCATTACCATTTCCTCAAAAATCAAATCAATTTCCTGCTCAACCCATACCAAACCCCAATAATAAAAATCCTCAGAACACATACATGATAGAAGGCCAATAGTTTCCAACTTATTTAATTACTCCTCTAGACCTTAGTGATGTTCAACTTAGGTCTGGAAGAATACTTGAAAAGAGGAAACCTTCTGTGATTATACAAGAACAAGATAACTCTTAGGAAGACTCTCTACGGTTGAATAAAAGTCTTGAGGAAGACACATCCTTTCAAGACCCAAACACTAAAAAATTAAAGCAAAAAGATCCAATAAATTCAACTCCTGTATTAGAGCAACCATCTACATCTACTTCTATACCTCCCTTTCCGGAAAGATTACAAATTGATAGAGGTGTAGAAAAACAAATTATGGTGCCTAATTATGATTTCCTAGATGAGCTGAGAAATGTTTGCATCAAAATTCCATTATTACAAGCCATCAAGGAAATTCCAATTTTAGCCAAAACAATAAAGGAGTTGAGTATGAAGAAAACAAGAAAAAGAATAAGAGAAACAAAGAAAATTCAACTGGCAGGACAAATAGCAGACATTATGATGGGCAAGATTTATATTCCAAAG
The DNA here is from genome assembly GCA_034641835.2 of Pinus albicaulis. Lineage (NCBI taxonomy): Eukaryota > Viridiplantae > Streptophyta > Pinopsida > Pinales > Pinaceae > Pinus > Pinus albicaulis. The sequence goes on from CM076575.1 coordinate 1,316,649,827, forward strand.
TATATTGACCCAGGAAATCCAGTTGTCAAAATTCACATCAATGGAATTGAAATCCAGAACACACTCATTGATTTAGGAGCAGCAATCAATATCATGAGTAGACAAATCATGGATAAACTGAAACTTCCTAATCTTCTCTTTACACCCACACTATTACAATTAGCAGACAGATCTGTGATCAAACCAGATGGGGTAATAGAAGACATTCCAATGTCCCTAGATTCTTGGGAGTACCCTGTGGATTTCATGATCCTAACTCCTAAGAATAATCTAGGAGGCCATCTTGTTATATTAGGAAGACCTTGGTTGGCTACAGCTGATGCTTTTATTAGTTGTAGGTCCGGTGATATGTATATTTATGATGGTAGTTCAACTAAGAAATTCACTTTATATCCTCCAGCTAGGACAATTACAGATTTAGATGACACTTAATGGATAGAGGATGAAGAATATTTACAACCACTCTTCACAATTTCAGAAATTAGCGAAGATAATCAAATTCTGAATACTCTAGAAAACTTTGAATCCTCTCCAGAACACAAACATGAATCATTTCAAGAGGGATCCAATATTGAGTTTTTTTCATCAAGGCAGATGTCTCTTCATTCTATGGACAAATTTGGCAGCTCTACAAGTGAGATTTTTCTAGGAAAAACTTTGAACATAAACAAGAACCTAGAAAATCTCAACAAGAAGAGTTAGTCAAAGTATTACAGAGACATTCTTCTGCATATGCATGGGAGTACACTGACATGAAAGGGATAAGCCCCAAGACTTGCACTCATCACATCTATATAGAGGAAAATTGCAAACCAATCAGACAACCTCAAAGACAGATGAATCCAAATCTTAGGGAGATTGTTAAAGAAGAATTGCAAAAATTGTTAAAAAATTCACTTTATATCCTCTAGCTAGGACAATTACAGATTTAGATGACACTCAATGGATAGAGGATGAAGAAGATTTACAACCTCTCTTCACAATTTCAGAAATTAGTGAAGATAATCAAATTCTGAATACTCTAGAAAATTTTGAATTCTCTTCAGAACACAAACATGAATCATTTCAAGAGGGATCCAATATTGAGTTTTTGTCATCAAGGCAGATGTCTCTTCAATATATGGACAAATTTGGCAGCTCTACAAGTGAGATTTTTCCAGGCAAAACTTTGAACATAAACAAGAACCTAGAAAAATCTCAACAAGAAGAGCTAGTCAAAGTATTACAGAGACATTCTTCTGCATATGCATGGGAGTAAACTGACATGAAAGGGATAAGCCCCAAGACTTGCACTCATCACATCTATATAGAGGAAAATTGCAAACCAATCAGACAACCTCAAAGACGGATGAATCCAAATCTTAGTGAAATTGTTAAAGAAGAATTGCAAAAATTGTTAAATGTCAATTTCATCTATCCCATTTCAGATAGTCAGTGGGTTTCTCCTTTGGTAATTGTGCCAAATAAAAATGGAAAATGGAGGGTATGTGTTGACTACCGAGAACTAAATAAAGCTACTCTTAAAGACCATTTTCCCTTACCTTTCATAGATCAAGTGTTAGATACATTAGCTGGCAAAAAGTACTTCTCATTCTTAGATGGGTTTAGTGGTTACAATCAAATCCAAGTAGCACTTGAAGATCAAGACAAACCACATTTACCTGTCCTTGGGGTACCTATGCTTACCGAGTATTGCCATTTGGATTATGCAATGCACCTGCAACATTCCAAAGGGCAGTATTAGGAATTTTTTTAGATCTAATACATGATTGTGTAGAGGTGTACATGGATGATTTCACAGTTTATGGAAACTCATTTGAAGAAGCTTTAGAAAACTTGGAAATTTTTTTAAAGAGATGTCAGGAAGCAAATCTTTCACTTAGTCATGAAAAATGTTTTATGATGTTTACTGAAGGTATTGTTTTAGGGCATCACATTTCAGGGGATGGGATTAGAGTTGATGAGTCTAAAGTTGAAGTCATATCTAACCTATCCATTCCAAGTTGTCAAAGAGATGTTAGAAGTTTTCTAGGATTTACAGGATATTATCGGAGATTTATAGAAAACTTCACCAAAATAGCATCTCCACTCTTCAAATTACTTACCAAATATTGTGAATTCAAATGGACTTCTGATTGCCAGTTAGCTTTTGAAACCCTGAAAACCAAAATTTCTGAAGCACCTATATTAAGGGGACCTAACTGGAAGTTACCTTTTCATATCTTGACAGATGCTTCCGATACAGCTTTAGGAGCAGTATTGGGACAGAAAGATTTAATTCCCTATGCCATCTATTATATCAGTAAAAATTTGACTCCTGCAGAGTTAAACTATACTGTAACTGAAAAAGAGTTTTTAGCCGTTGTTCATGCCATAAACAAATTTAGACACTATATAACAGGCTATGAAACTTTTGTTCACACTGATCATTCTGCAATTAGATATTTAATGAACAAATCAATTACTAATGGCAGAGTTATAAGATGGTTATTGCTCTTACAAGAATTCAATATTACCATTCTAGATAGGCCTGGAAAACAAAACACAGTAGCTGATTTCCTATCTAGACTCCAAAATATCAAAGATGACACTCCAGTTGAAGATCAATTTCCTGATGAATATCTTTTTGCAATCTCTACTCAAACTCCATGGTTTGCTGATATTGCTAATTATTTAGTTTCAGGAAAATTTCCTTCAATAATGAATGCAAGGGATAAAAGAAAAATCATTTATGATAGTGCAAAATATTCATGTGTTGCTAATGAGTTGTACAAGACAGGTCCAGATTTGATCATTAGAAGGTGTGTTCGTGAAGATGAGATGCCTGAGATTCTCAAAGCATGTCATGATGAACCTTGTGGCGGACACTTTGCTGATAAGAGGACAACCTATAAGATCCTTAATTTAGGATATTATTGGCCATCCTTGTTTAAAGATGCTAAAGAATATGTCAAAAGGTGTGACAGTTGCCAAAGGGTAGGGAAACCTTTTCCTTCAGGTGAAATGCCATTACAACCTCAGGTACATATTGAACCTTTTGAAAAATGGGCTTTGGATTTTGTAGGACCTATTAGTCCTCCATCAAGACAGAAAAGGTATATATTAGTTTGCACTGATTATGTTACTAAATGGGTAGAAGCCAAGCCATTACTTGTTGCTAATGAAGCATCTGTAGTTACTTTTCTTTTGAGGATATTTTTACTCGTTTTGGTGTCCCAAGGGAAATTGTTACAGATCAAGGAGCTCAATTTACATCAAGGCTAGTGGAGCAAATGATGGAGAGGTACAAAATCAGGCATAGAAAATCTACTCCCTATCATCCACAAGAAAATGGTCAAGTGGAGTCTACCAATAAAGTTATTGAAGGAATCCTATCAAAGACTGTCCATTTACATAGAAAAGATTGGGTGGATAGGCTTCCTGAAGCCTTGTGAGCCTATAGAACTACATGGAGAAACACAACAGGCCATACTCCTTATGACCTTGTTTATGGAAAGCAAGTTTTGTTTTCCATAGAGTTCCAAATTCAAACCTTCAAAATGGAAATTCAGTTAGGACTTGATTTGACGGAGAAAGCCTTGTGGGCCTATAGAACTACATGGAGAAACACAACAGGCCATACTCCTTATGAGCTTGTTTATGGAAAGCAAGTTTTGTTTCCCATAGAGTTTCAAATTCAAACTTTCAAAATGGCAGTTCAGTTAGGACTTGATTTGACGGAGGCACAGAAGCATAGATTGGAGCAAATTAATGAATTGGATGAGATCAGACAAGATGCAGTTCAGAAAACAAGTCTAGTCCAACAGCAAAGGGCTAGATGGCATGACAAGTATATCAAAGAGAAGAAATTCAAAGAGGGTGACTGGGCTCTCTTGTTTGATTCAAAATTCAAGGATTTTCAAGGTAAATTTCAGACACATTGGCTTGGGCCATATGAAATTGTTGAAATTTTTGATAATGGAGCAGTAAAAATTAGAACTATAGATGAAGAAGAGGTCATTTTTCTTGTGAATGGTCATAGATTAAAGTTGTATCACAAACCACTCTCAAGAGAAGAATTTGTCCAGAAGTTCCAAGAAAGCAGTGATGTGAAGTTAATGAAGAAGAATCTTTCTTCTTCATCAACTTGATTGAATTTTCTGAAGCATTTCTTTTGAAAAAAAAATAAAAAATTATAAACATGAAAACCAATCACTGATTGGCATGTTTATACAGAAAATATAGGGTGAAAATAAGAGTCTCTCTGACACTCTAACTTTTCCATTTTGTTTTTGCAAGCAGCTGTTACAAAATCATAAGTTTAGATCCATAGTGCTTATGATCCATCTCATTTCATTTCACTCCATTCACTTATCCATCCATATTCCATTTCATTCATTCATTCATACTCTACTTCATTCCATATTTCATTCATCCCATTCCATACTCCATTCACCTCATTTTCATGTCAAAATTTAAAGTCTGATGTCTTACTGCAAATGAATAATACATGTCATGGATTGCAGGCAGTTCTTATGTTATTTCACTCCATTTCATAAACTGAATCCATTCCATTTCATCATCCACTTCATACATATCATGTCTCATCATCCATCTTCATTCATTCCATATAACATTTCACTTATATTCCAAAAACACTCCATTCCATGAATTAAATGCTCTACAGGTACATTCTGCAGCTTAACAGACATTCTGCAGCTGATCAGACTTTCAGCAGCCAGACAGTCATTCCGCAGCTACAAATCCTAAAGGCATTAGTCAGCAGACATTAGAATTGCAACAAAATGATCCAGTGTATCCATGAATAAGAAGAATCAAGAAGAATTATGAAGACTCTTCCAAAGGTGAACAAAGAAGACAAAGACTACAAAAATCAAATGAAAAGCAGAGGAAACAAGTTTAGATTATAATGGCATTTCATAAAGTTTAGCATAGTTTTAGTTATGAATTATTCGAAAAAGTTGTTTTAATTATTTTTATTGATCATGACCAAAATACCCTCCACAAACTTTGGATTAAAATCTCTCATTTCAAATTCCATACCCGACATCATTTAAGCGATTAAAATGGCTGAAGTGTTTGAATTCCTCACGTCACCTAACCAAATAATTCAATGATGATTTTCTTTTCCGTTGTAAAAATCTCCGCCGTCTTTTCAATCATTAATTCGTTTCCTCCACCTCACTCCATTTACTCATTCCGTAACTACTTCCATCACTCCATTCTGTAGCCAGCACTTCATTCCGCAAAATAGAGATATTCCTATCACCGTGAGCAGATCAAAGGGTATATCAGTTTGAATATCAAAGCCCTATCACCATGAATAGAGATTAAGAATTATCACTGTAAACGCAGAGGTATAGCAGTGTGGAATTTGAAGTCATTTCTCACCAGGAGACAGAGGTATAGCAGTGAAGAATTTGAAGCCATTTGTTACCAGGAGACAGAGGTATAGCAGTGTGGAATTTGAAACCATTATCACCAAGAGACAGAGATATATCAGTGAGGAGTTTGAAGCCATTGTCACTGTCAACCAGAGGCATATCAGCCCGAAGTTTGAAGTCATTGTCACTATAACGCAGAGGTATATCATTTTGAAGTTTGAAGCCATTGTCATTAAGAACCTGAGGCATATCAATTCGAAGGTGAAATTTATTGTTTCCGTGGGTAGAAAGAGTATTAATTTGAACATTGAAGAAGCAATTATGGGTTTCATTGTAAGAACTGAACCAGTGGGTACAAAATACCTAGAAGGCTACCCTCAATGTAAAGAAATGTTGCAACAGATAGGATGGCTACAATTTCTTGAGAAGTTTAATGGCTTCCACAAAGAAGTCACTAAAACATTTGCAAGGTCATTTCAAGGAGCTGAGGTTGAAGTGGGGGATGTTAAATTCACTGTCACTGAAGTTTTCATTGCAGAAGCTACGGGATTGCTTAGAAATGGAGAGAGATGGTTCAAAAACAGAGAATTCCATAATGAATCCTGGAAGAAAATTCTAAAATCACGAGGTATGGATATCACTGTGTTTAAGAAAGGAATTCCAAGTTCTGCCTTGAAAAATAAATGGAGAAACATACTGCTTATTCTGCAAAAATTTATTACATGTGAGGGTAGATATGGCACATTTTATGTTTACCACATTAGACTGATAATGCATTTTCCGGGGGAAGACTTAAACCTACCTTATTTCTTGCTTCAAAGTTTGAAAAAGATGGCTTCTTGTGTTCAAAGAAGGGTTCAATTTTTAGAGACAACTCTATATCATCATGGCTTGGTTAAAATTTTGATTGAACACCATTTAGCCAAAACAAATGATACTTGGGACAATTTCTTGATAAGAAATCATTTTGAAGAGCCAAAAGAGCCCTCACCTAAACAACAGCCTATAAGGAGAAGCAAAAAATGGAGAGCTTCAAAAATTGAAATTGACAAAACAGTCCAGGAAAGTAGTGAGGAAATCATCTTAGAGAAGTTGACTCAAATCAAGAGACAACTTAAGAAAGAGAAGGTAATCAGGAAATCTGCCACAGAGAAAGGAGAGGGATCTTCCCAGCCAAGAAGAAGCCATAGACTAAAGGGAAAACTAAGGAAAACTCAAATCAAACAAACAGGGGTGATAAATATAGAAGATGAGGAAACATCTATTGAAGAAGATGTTGAAGAAGAGGATTTTAATGAAGGAACCCCTGAAATTGACCCTGCTCAACAAGAAGTTTATGACTATGTTGAAACTTTGGAAAGGAAAGCTTCAGAGAGTAGAGAGAGAACCCCTAGTCCTCCACTGTCCGAAATAGATGTGTTAAGAAGGGATAGGTATGAGCTGGAAATACTTAATAGACACATCAAAAATGAGAATGACATTCTAAAGGAACAAGTCAAGCTCAAAACCAATATGAATTCAACCTTATCTCTACATATAGACAAAGTGGAAAAGGCTAATAAAAAGTTGAAAAAGAGGAACAAGAAGCTAACCAAGGCACTTATCAACTTAAGGTTCAAACTTGTCATCAGAAAACCCAGAAGACCTTTAGCTTCCAGGCAAAGGAGAAGGAGAGGATTAGATGTTCTTGCAGAAGTCTCTAAGTTTATGGAATAAGTTTCATGAGGACATGCAAGAAGTCAGCAGTGGGGGTATGTTGAGCCTCAAGATTGTGCTTTCTTTCATCTTAATTTACCTCATTTTCCTTTGCCCATTGTTATCCCAGACCCAAATGATCAATGAAATTAGTTAAAATTACTTTTAGAATGATTAACATAACTGACTTGCTAAGTTTTGTGATTTTTGTCATTGTAATGCATTTTGACCGGAACTAGCTGCAGAATGCAGACATTCCGTAGCTAACAGGCAATTCTGCAGTTGTCTTCACGTTTGGGTATGTTCCAGGTGGCCTCTCAAGAAAAACCGCATATGGGTATATTCCACGTCATGTCTACATTGTTCGTTGCTCACCATGAAGGAAGAAACGATTTCGGATATGGTTTTGGTACGTGGGAACACATTTAAGAAGGCAGACTTCTAATAGGACTGTCTTAGTCCAGATGTCCTTTTCCTTTTTACGCAGCCACTTCAAGATTCCTAATGTGATTTCAATAAGGAAAGACAATGATCCTGGAATTGTTGCAATTCTTGTTATGTAAATTTGTTATAAAAACACTTGGGAAACCGAGAGCTAGGCTAGATTTTGTTCCAGATTTTGCTTAGATTTTGTGCTACATTTCTGAAGACGCAAATTGCTTTGTTCAAGTTATTTCACCTTTAATGAAGTAGACAGTATTGTTTTGAAAGCGTTGAGTTGATTTGGTGTTAGATTCTGTCTGGTGGTAGAGGGCCCCTGCCTCCTGCACGGTTTTATTTGCGTAATTTAGATAAGTATCCTAGCTGCCTTTACGTTTTTGAAGTTGAATTTGTAGTTGTTTTCATTAGCTACTATAGTTATACTCGTTCTAAAAACTCTTCCAAAAGAAGAAGCTCTTCCAAAATATCATGATAATGAATGAGACATGGCTATAGTATTGTAGGATTTAATTGCAATCTCTTTTGCTCACCATCACAGTTATACTTATGCTAAGTACTCTTCCAAAAGAAGAAACTCTTCCAAAAAATCCTTATAATGTCTTAAGCATGATTGTGATCTTGAATGCTTCAGTTGTGTGTTTTTACTAAGTACCATATCTGTTCTTGCTCTTAAAATGCTTTTCCAAAATATCATAACGATGGGTAGGAGATAGCTATGATATCTTAGTTTTTCATTGCTTTCAGTCTTTACGTTTGCATTTGCACTGAATTGCACAGTTAGGATTGTTCTAAGAAAATCTTCGAAAATACCAATCATGATGAACAAACAGACTGTATAATTCCATAGAATAATGCATGATAGCCTAGTTAGGATACTCCGGAGTTTAATTGCACTTAAATCATGCTCAGTTATTTTGTTTTAAGTTTGATAATGACTTGTAGTTTAGCACTGTTTTAGGCTAGTGACATTTTAAGTTCAGTTTTAGCTTAACTCATCGCATTTACACTCCATATTCAGTTGTCATTCACTGCATATTAGATTACTTCAGTTGTTAAACTTAATAAAATGCCTTTCATTATTTAAAAACCTCTTCTTGTTCTAAAATCTATAATTGATTCATAACCATATGAACAGAAGACAATATCATTTTAAGGCCTGAAGTACTTCTGCAACTTCCTTATCATCTCACAAACAAACATTTCCTCAAAATACTATTTTAAAAATCTGTAACCTTTGAGTGAAGTGTAGTGTTATCAAACTAAGTTGTAGAATAAAGTTAGGAACTAGTCTTAAAGTAGAGATCTTATGATGGTGTCAATGTTTTACTCCAAATATGCTTCAACAAATCTATAATCATGGATAACATGTTGCATCATTATAAGTTAGTTTTTTAACTGCTTAGTTAGGAGAATTTGCATGCTTAGCTGACCATGTCTCAAGCTCTCTCTCAAAATACCTTTGATGAAAGAATTTGACAAGTTAAGTTTATGTTTTGAATCATTTGCTTAAAAGTCATTATCAAGCTTTGTTTTTGCTTAGTCATAGTTTGGATTTGATTTTGTTTCAATATCTGCAATCGCATTTGTCATTTGTCATCAACCAACTAGGCTTCACTCTGTTTTTAATCATTATCTTCCTTCCACTAGCTTTCTAGTCATTTTTCTTGTGAACATAAAACTGCCAAAAAGACCAAAAACATCATAAATCATCACAAAATACCAAAAACATCATAAAACACTAAACACAACACATTGAGAAACAAACACTTAGGCACATACAGTGCACTTCACTTCATCAGTTTACCAACCCTGGTTGACAATTAAATGAACTCAATTTGGGAGACTAGGTTGATACCAAACAAGAAGAGGAGTAGACGGAGAAGCCATTTATTATAAACATCAAGATGAAAAGGTAGATGAAAGCAGCGGTAAATGAGAGAAATATGAAAGTAAAGCGAAGCAAAAAATCAAATATAAATAGAAACGGGGAGATGAGAGATAAGTAGGTAAAGTGCAGGAATATAACCTAGCGAGATACATAATATTGAGAATCTTAAACGAAAATGTATATGTAAACCTTATTCGGGGAATCGTAACCACGGGAGGATACATAACACAATTCCCAGGGTCGTAACCCGAGCGGGAGGATATAATATTAGGGAATATTAACTGTTGACTTAATGTATATATATAAACCTTATTCTAAGAATCATTACCCAGCTGGAGGTTACACTAAAGGCGGAAGCGGAAGCATATATATATGCAGTGCTTTATATAAGTATAACGCCTTTTAAACAAAGAACCAAAGTACCATAAGGTGGGACCCTCACCCAATCGCTTCGGAGAAAAGTTGGCAGCGGAACTTGTTATCAAAAGATTGCGATTGCGATTGCGATTGAAGAACCGGACCCGATGGGCTTATAAACTACGATTCATATATGTTTGAGTTCCAGAGATTTTATTTGAGTGGGACCCTTTGTTCATCACACCGCACTACTGAAGGATGTGATTGCAATTAATCGCATCGAATCGATCGCAAAGGTATCAATCGCATCGGAGTAAGGGAAGAACATCGGAGCATAATATTGAAAGCTACGATTGTGATTAATCGCATCACAACCATCGCAAAGGATCCAATCGCAATCGAAAGAATTCAATTGTGACTCATCGCATCGGCACAATTGAGTGAACAGTAACCCATCGCATCGAAACAAGCCAATATTGCGATTGCGATGAAGTCCCGGACCCAATGGGCTTATAAACTATGATTCATGTAAGGTTGAGTTCCGATAAATAGTGAATCATCGGAATCGGAGCATCGGAGCATTGGAATGTCGATACATTCAAATGGAAATTGCGATTGCAATCAATCGCAATTGGAAGAAGTCGAGGAGTAATGTATAGCATCGGAAAGCGTGGCAAGTGGCGCCGGATATATGATATTCTATTGATTAAATGGAATATACCTCTTATATTAATGTTTATAATGCTTGACTCGGGGAATATGCATACATGGTGATATATTTATATATTGTGCTAAAGTCTAAACTTATAGAAAATTATGAGCGTGCTGGGCATTCGCTAAAGTGAATTCATGGGTCTTTACATTCCGTTGGAGAACACACACACACACACTAATATATATATATATATATATATATATATATATATATATATATGTATGTGTATATATATATATATATATGTATATATATCTATACATATATATATATATATACATACATATACATATATATACATACATACATACATATATATATATATCTATATATATATATATATATATATATATATATATATATATATATATATATATATATATATATAAATTAATAGAACCATGTATGTGAAGGATTGAGTAGTCGTTTGATGAAGTTTGCGATTGCGATTAATCGCAATCGGAAATCATCGGAGGAGACTCATCGCATCGGAGCACAAAACAAAGTTTGGATGGTGGGCCTGAAAGGGAATTTTATATGTTAAATAGGCTTTTACTATTATGCTGAGAGTTGAAGTTGTGTTATATATAAAATACGATGTTACAGATACATAGTAGTTACACCACAGCAGAACACATATCAAAACGTCTTTTTATTACTGTGCCGAGAATAAATTAGCTTGATATAAAAATCACAGTTACATATGTATGACAGATGGCGGTTACCCTGTGACAGTGAATAAGGAAACAAACAGAGATGAAAGGGACAAAGACACAGTCAAAGAAAATACAAATGCACAGCGAGCCAAGACACTGAATGAGTGAGCTGGAGTTTTCATTGTAATTGAATGTAAATGATTTTAATTTATACTATTGTGATGCATTGGCAAGTCTCCGGAAGAGAAAAAATATCCCACTGTAATGTTAAATTGGTACCTACAGCTATATTTTCTGAATGAGCGGATAAAAGAGATGAGAAAGAAGAAGGCAAAGAGACATGGCTGTCCATTTCGAATTCCCAATAGAATACAAACAACCATGAAGCTATTTTGTATAAAACAGGGTAATATCCAAGGGGAGAAGGTTGGTGAAAACAGAGTGAGAGAAGAAGAGAGTGTGCAGCAAAATTGAAGAGAGTTGAAGAAAATAAGAAAGCTGTAAGAGGTGAGAGAGAGTGAGCATAGAGAATGCTGAGTATGGAATTGGGGCAAAGAAGAGAAGAAGAAGGAGGAGCAGAACAAGATGTTGTGAAAAGTTAGAGAATGCAGAAATGAAGCTGTGAGGAAGAGAAGAAGGAGAAGCTGAGAAGATAAGGAGGAGCTGACAGTGAATCTGAGAAGATGCAGAAATGATATAAGGCAGATATGAAGACTGATGCACAGCAGTGAAGATGATATAGAACAGAGTTGATCTCCAAGGTAAATCAGCAAGTGTTTTCCTTTTGAAAGAGTAAGGAAGTTGGAGCTTCACTATCAAGTTGTAGCTTGATAGATTTCAGTTGTAGCTGACTAAGGTTGGAGCCCCCTATAGGTTGGTGCCTGCAGAAAATAGATGGGAATTGGTGCTTCCACATCAAGTTGTAGCTTTATAAAATGTCATTTGTAGCTGATTGAGGTTGGAGCCTCATGTAGGTTGGTGCCTGCAGAAAATTGATGGGATTTGGAGCTTCCTTGCAAGTTGTAGCTTGCAGAATTGAGGTAGGAGCCTCCTGTAGGTTGGTGCCTATAGAAAATCAGTGGTGAGAGGGAGTTGGATCTTTCCTTTGCATCACAACAATAATAAGATGTGGTTTTCTCCCTTTATGGGTTTTCACTTATATCTGGTGTCTCTATGCATGATGTTTATGTGTTGATATGGTTTATCTCATTTGCTCAATACTTTCTTCTCTCATATTAAATCTACTGTTACATTATATTAATACTTGCTGCTCACATTCTAAGACTACTCACATATTAAGTTGAACATGAAATGAAGGTGTAAATAAGTTTTAATGAAAAAAATTTAAAATTCTATGAATGTGTTAAACTGATTCACCCCCCCCTCTCAGTTTAACTAAGGGTTCAACAAGGACTTGGGTATTGAAAACAAGAGGTAAGAACTGGTGTGTCAACAAGTAAAATGTTTTCTCAAAGTCCGATTTCCAACAGAAGCATATAGAGTAGATAGGAATAGATGTTTTTATGAATTACTAGGAAGAAAAAAGTAGAAATAGATCCAAATCCACCAAACCCAAGGGGTCGGTGACCCTTGGAAGATCAAAATTTATAGGCGAAATCATAATAAAGGCAGAATCTCAGGCATCATTAGGACCTCAGATCACATCCAAAAAAATCTCTATTGTAATCCCTCAAGCAGCAGGCTCACCATCTGCAACTCACGCCGAGATCCATATCAAAACCAGAGGGTCTGAATAGAGATTTCAGGATACAGGAAATTTTCATTATGACCCTTCACAAGAGGTAAATTTGTGTAATCTGCAAGGAGGGGGAGAAACTAGTGGTGTTTTAGGAGGAAATATACAGTCACTAGAACCTGGATCTCCTAAGATCTCAGTTGAAGAAAGGACACCTGATATCCCAGATCAAGGTAGTGTTGTAAGACCCCTTCCAAATCTGATTGCCGGTCCTTCCCATATCAACTTTCCAAACCAAGAGATTCTTGAAGCTTATTGGAACATATTTGATCATATGGTGCATAATCAGCCTTAGGGGAAAACATCAATGTTGGAATATCCCATCATTAACCCAGTTGCTAATGCTCTTATGAAAGCCATTCCTTTGCATAGCATCCCTACTTTCCACAGTTTAACCTCAGAATATCATAAAGCTTTCCTATTCAAATTTGATGTTTTATGTAGGGGTATGATTATACCACCGATCCCCAAAAGCTAAAATTGTTCTGTTGTACATTAAAGGGAGCAACTTTGCGATGTTTTATGGGGCTTGGTGGAGGAAATATTAAATCTTTAGATCAAATTAACACATCTTTTCTCACTAAATATCAAGATTACTGCAGAACTAGAGACCTGAAAGATGAAATATTTAACATGACTACAAAAGATAATGAAACTTTAGAATAATATGTTGAATGATTTCAATATTATTTACAATGGTCTCCTTATGCTGCATTATCTAAATATGTTTTAAAAGTAACTATGATAAAAGGAGTGAAGGATGAATAGATAAAAACAATAAATTTAGTGGGGAAAGGAGATATTTATCAGGAAAATTATGATGAAATTATTCATCTTTGTATCAGGTGCTCTCAAGGCAGTATGTGCATCAGGCCAATTGGACGAGATACAAAAAAAATAACGATGTTGGTGGTAGCATAAATTGGATGAAGATTGGCAATCTCTTAGAATATTTCAACACCGATATCTTGGGCACCCACATGACACAACTGGAAATCCTCCAAGAGAAATAGAAGTAAGCCATAGGAGAATATAATTTAGTTGTTTTCTACCCGCGATGCCGAAAGAAGCACTATCAGAGGGAATGCCCATTGGACATTGTTGATACTTCTGCCATCTGCACTAAGGACCATGCCACCGAATAGTGTCCCTCACTTCCGAGATTAAAGGAAGTTTTTAAAGAAGTATAAGAAGAGATGGAACCAATATACTTAATGAGCCAACGTGAACACTAGCAAGCCCGTACCACAAGTATGTCACAAGGCCCTTCTTTGTTATTTTCTTCTCCATCATTTAATCAACAACATAATTTTGGAACAACATGGCAAGGCCAATCACCTTTCTCCACTTGGAAATCTCAATCATTTCCTATGTCACCCGGGCCAAGCCAATATTTTCCAAACGTTGGTTGGCCCAATTCTACTCCTTTCTGGAAAAACAATCTATACCCATCCTAGTGGACTGCCTCCATTTTACAAAATCCAAATTGGTCCTCAAAGTGGAAGCAACCCCTGGGAATAACTAATCCACCTATGGGGACGGGTCCTCAACCTCAACTGACTTTATGGGCTCTGTATCCATTGTAGAAAAATCCTCCACCTCTTATGTGCCCAAACTACCAGCTTTACCAAATCCAAATCCTAATAACAGGCCAATTCAATTGATACAGATTGTTGAAAACTGAGATCCTGAAATAAAACAGATGGAATGAAGTGAACTTAGGCTAAGATCGAGATGCATCATCACTCCTGAGGAAAACAAAAAACAACAACAAGATGAGATAGAAACACCTTCCATAACTAAAACCTCGACTATGAATAATACATAAATAAAACAGGGAGAAGACAGAGTAGAGCAACAATATCCTATAAAACTTATCAACACTTCTCCCCCATTCCCTGAAATATTAATAATACCCAAACCAATTGTTTATCCAGACTTCGATCTCTTAGGGGAACTTAAAAATTTATGTATTAAAATTTATCTCCTCTAGGCTATCCAAGACATTCCTATTTACACTAAAACGATTAAATAACTATGTGTGAAAAAAAACTGCGAGGTAAACAAAAGCTTAACCATGTAATATTCCCAAATGGGAAAAGCAACAATATATGAATAGAAAATTGGAAATAGTAGTGTAAATCAAAACATCAATGTTGGAGACCAATATGGAGCCATAAAATTATGTATAATAACAACAAATCAATATAAAATAGTGAGGCACAAGTCATATGATATGAAGAAACAAGCCTCCCATGAACAATCACTCCAAAAAGTGAGATGTTGCTACAATACAAAATTTCGGAGAGCTGCTACACCACAGTCATAACATGCATAATTACAGCTAAAGATCATACAATGATATAAATATAATGATATGCCTCAATAGATGTTATACAAATATATCTAGGCCCTATAACACCTTTCCAAGATAACCCAAGAGGGTTTCTGGAGAATGCACACAATGTGCCAATGTAAGTTGCGGCCCTATGGCTGAAGATATGATGCAACAATATAAAAGAGAAGATATGGCTGAAACTGATGTAGACTCCTGCAATTCTCCTCCAACGGATCCTCCAAATGAAAGGATGGCACTTCCACTGAAGAAATCACCTCCCAACACATACACTGCAACTGCCCCTACAACTCCTCCCTAAAATAACGTAGATCTGGACTAATATTGTGTTGTAAAAATATGCTGTAGGGGATAAATACTCCTTGGCCTGATGCCAAATATGTCAATAAAGCCTAAGGGTTATTTACTAGCCTTCCAATGGAAGAAAACCTTCCTCCACTGCAAAAATAGCTCAGAAAACACCCAATTCAAACCTCCACTCCTACACCCTGCAACACAACACAAATTTAAGCAAAAACTGTGATGTTGAAGAAAGTTGAAGCTTGGCCTGATGTGTGATAGTGGGAATGTAGTACAATACTCTTCCTAGAGGCTTCTAAAGGTGTTAAGTCCCTATATAAATAGTGTAGTCCTTTATTATGTTAGTGTAGCCCCCCTTATTGTTATTGTTGTACCCCTGTAACCCCCATATTGTTATTATTATGCCCTTACATTATTATTGTTAGGTCAGCTAGGGTTACATTGTGGCCCCATGGACTCCTATGTATAGGAAGGAGATTTTGTAATTTGTATCATCCAAGAATTATTCATTCATGTAATGTATTGGAGGTTTCCCCCTTGAAGTGGCTTATTTCTAAGGCGTTGATATCTCTTTTCTTCTATTTTTGAAGTTGGTTTCACAACATTTGGTATCACAGCTTTGGATTCTAGGGTTTCGCTACTCCAAACAGGTCAGCATGGAATTTTCACTATAAATTTGTTTTTATGAAGGTTTAGAAGCTGAAATTTTTAGAGTGTGAATCCGAAATCCTGAGAAACATCGCTACAAAATTTCAGAGCTTGGTTCACAATATTTGCGGAGATATGATTTGTGGAATTTAGGGCTTTTTGCAGGCTCCTGAATTTCACTTAAAAAGGTCGTCACAAAATTTTTGCTATAAATTTTTTTCTATGAAGGTTCAGAAGCTAAAATGTTTAGAGTGCGAAGCTGAAATGATGAGGAACATCTTCGCAAAATTTCAGAGCTTGGTTCGCAACATTTTTGGAGATATGATCTGTGGAAGTTAGGTCTTTTTTAGGCTCTCGAATTTCATATCAAAGAGGTGATCATGGGAAAATATTTATAAATCTCTCTTTGAGCATCGAATTTGAATTCTGTAAAACGTGATTGGAAGTACACGGACTGTAGTTTCCTGTCTATAAATTTCAGGGCCAAAGGAGAAAACAGGGACACGTGGCAAGTCGTACAAGTTCGCTCTACTGAACCAATCCATAATTAGGGGAGATTGGACATAACCTTGCCTTGAAGAATTCAAATAAAGTCAGCCCTGTGGCATTTGAAAGAAGTTTCAAAAGACTACTACAGGGCCAAATTTTAGATATTGAAGAGCTGAAATCATAGAGATGCTCCTCAAAAGCAAGAAAAATGTGTGTATTTGGTTTTCAAAATTGCATAATTTTTTTTTGAAAAAGCAGTTTGAAGTGATTCCAAGGGCATATTTTAGAATTTTTATCAGTATTGGGTTCTATAATTCCTCCAAAAAGTAATTCCATAACCATTAAGCCTTGAAAAATTTATACTATGATGCATGAAGAGGAAGAATTGCAGTATGAGATATCAAAATTACGGTACCAAGTGCAACAAGTTTCGATCTTACTAAGAGCAACCAAAGATGACATGGATGGTTTGAAAGCAGAAATGGAGGCTAAGTTGGATGGTTTTAAGGATCAAATAATAGCTAATATGGATGATAAATTAGTGGAAGATTAAATCGAGCATCAACAACAAGTTCTCCAACTCTCAAAGGATAACCTAACCTTGGTGCAGAATCTAATGAAACAACAACAAGGTCAACATCACATCGAAAGAAGTTATGAAGTAGTCACAAAAACAAGAACTCGACAAGTACGATCAATTTCAGAGTATCTTAGAAAGTGGAAGAACTTTCATGTAGAAGATTCAACATGGGAGGATGAGAATTTTATAGAGAAGCATCAAGAAATAATCAAGCATTGAGGACAACACTTGTTTGAACAGGAGGGGCATGTTAAGTCCCTATATAAATAGTGTAGTCCTTTATTATGTTAGTGTAGGCCCCATTATTGTTATTTTTGTACCCATGTAACCCCCATATTGTTATTATTGTGCCCTTACATTATTATTGTTAGGTGGGCTAGGGTTACATTGTGGCCCCACTAGGATTACATTGTGGCCCCATGGACTCTTGTGTATAGGATGGAGATTTTGTAATTTGTATCATTCAAGAATTGTTCATTCATGTAATGTATTGGAGGTTTCCCCCTTGAAGTGGCTTATTTCTAAGGCATTGATATCTATTTTCTTCTATTTTTGGAGCTGGTTTCACAACACAAGGGAAGAGGTGGGATTCTCGATCAGGAACATCCAGTGCTAAACAACATTTGCAATCTTAGCTAAATAGCCAAAGAAAGCAACAAGTCTAAACAAACCATATGCAAATAATAATCTAAAACATGAATCCATATGGTTTCCATTGTATTTCTTATATAAGTGATGAAATTTCTCATCCTTGGTCCCACTCATTTAAGTCACTACTTCCTTGCAAAGATTCTCCAACCAAAACTATGATGTCCCTCAATGAATGCCACTCCTCCGTAACAATGTTGTTGATTTGGTTGGAGACTCTTTGCACGAAAGTAGTGACTTAAATGAGTGGGGCCAAGTATGAGGAAGCTCATCACTTATATAAGGAAGAGGATGGCATCCATATGGATTCATGTTTTAGATTATTATTTGCATATGGTCTGTTTAGACTTGTTTCTCTCTTCAGCTATTTAGCTAAGATTACAAGTGTTGTTTAGCACAGGGTGTTCCTAGTTGGGAATCCCATCTCTTTCCTTGAGAGGACTCTTGGAAGAGTATTGCACTACATTTTCCACTATCCAGATTCAGGCCAAGCTCCATCTTTGTTATACAACGTAGTTTCTGTAGAGTATTGTGCTGTGTTGCAGGGTGCAGCAGTGGAGAGTTGATTTGGGTCATTTCCTTGCTTAATTTCAGTTGGAGGAAAGTTTCCTGACATTGGGAGGCCAACAAAGTGGACCCTTAAGCCTCATTTCATCATCTAGCATCAGGCTAAGGTACTACTATCAGTTACAATGCAGTTCTCTGAAGGAACTACGTTATTTTAGTGTGTAGTTGTAGTAGAGGGTTTGGAGCCCTAGTTGGGGAAGATAGATTTCCAGTGAGGGGATCAGCCTCTCATTTGGAGAATCTATAGGAGGATTTTTTCATACATCTCCAGATAAGATAAGCCACCTCCTATCATCTATCCAGTTTTAGAGATTATTCAGCCCTAGGGCCATATTTGTGTCTTCTGCATTTTTTGTATTTTAGGAAACCCTTCTTGAGTTATCTTGGAAATGTTCTTGGGAGCTTAGATCTCTGTTGCTAGCATTGTTTGAGCCATACAACTTTAGATCTATGTATTGACATTCTTCATCAATAGTTATATCTAACAAAACTACGTTGTTATAGCCTTGGGTATTATTGTGTAGCTGTGTTCTTCATGTTTCATGTACTTGTACTCTTGAGGCTTGTTTCCCTAACTTGAGTGGTTATTTCCACAATAAATTCTATACATTTTGTTGCTATAATATTAATATGATGGCTATATGACCTTCTATACATTCTGTTTCAGCCTTTTGGTGTGTAATATTCCCAAATGGAGATGCCTAAGCAACAGAAATTCTGGAAACTTTAATATACCAAATTTGGAAGCTCATAAATGGAGTTTTGTTTGGCCAAATGAGGCCCGAGACGTCTCATTGGATAGATAAAATAATGGAGATTATTCCTAAAGTGGTTTCATTTTCAGATTTGATCATTTATCAGGACTAAAATTCAGCAGAAGATCAAGCTCTGAATTTTTAAACAAAACTTATTTTCTGAGTTTTATTTTCTACATCTTAATTTTCTCACAGCTTCTTCTGAGTGCATATCCTTTCGTTAAAGATATCCTTAACTAATTAGATCATCACAGGCATCAATAGAAAGCTTAGATTTCATTTTTTATTATTTATTTAATTAAGTTTTGATTGGATTTATTTTAATTCTAGATTTGACATTTTGATTTTATTTTTTCATTTTAATTTTGTTTTTGATTTGTTTTTGCAGGAAAACAGTTGAAGAGATGAGGAAAAGAATATATAAATCAATTTAAATGCTCCAACAATTGAATAAAATTATTTTGCGCCAATAGAAATTGATTGAGCATAACCACTCTTCAACAAACTTTCTTGTTGCGAATTCTTTTGTAAATATTATAAATAGCATATTGTAGAATGTATTAGGGGCTCCTCTTCTCTGAAATTCGGGAATTATTGAAGGCACTATTGTATAGAGAATTCATAGTTGTAGGGTAGAGGAGAGAAAACTCAGATCAGGGGATTATTGAGGATTTTTCTTTTGTATGCTGAATTATGTATGAAGAACAGAGCTTGCACTATTGTGGCTATTGTTTCAAAAAGCAGAGGTTCAAGCATTGTAAAAGGTTGTTGGATACCAGAGCCAGAGAAATAGTTTCAATAAATTGGTATTTATAGTACTATTGTTCTAAATACTGGTTTCATTTTATGATAGCAAGAATGTGTCATTTTATTCATATTTGTGCACTATTGTCGACATGAGTAATGTGTCTCAATTATATATTATTATTTATCTCTGCTCTTATGGGTTTGTTGAGTCATAAAAGGTATCTTTTGAGCACCTAATTATCTCACATTAATCATCAATCCGGGAACGTCTTTTTATTCCAAGAGTGTACTCTGTCTGAGGCTGCAATTGTCTAAGAGCAATGTTATGAAGATGTAGTATAAAATGACAAAAACAAAAGTAACCAATGCTTGAAAAGAAACCTAATTACAGGAAAGATTAAACTACTTCAATCTTTGCAGAACATCGATCAGGGATGCAGTAGCAGTAACTCTTTCCCTTAGAAATCAATGCAATTTGACCAGTCTGGGGACTTGGAAGCAAAAGCCTCTATCCTCTACAGTTGGAGATCTTGAAGCAATTGAAACAAAAGCAGATTCAATGAAAGCAACTTAACCGAAACGCAATCTGAAAAGGAGCAACAACGTGTAACTACAACTCATCTATTTTCTAGTCAAAGACTATAAATACGTAATGAACAGAAATGGAACAGCAACGCAAATTGAACAGCAATTATGATTCTAACATATTCAAGGCACTAGATTTCTATGCTTCAATTATGTCGACAGCTTCTCGCCACACAACCACCAATTATAACAGATTATAAACCAAAGGAACAACAATTCAAATCAGATACAAGTTATTGAAGCTTTATGATAACAACGAAATAATAGAACAACGAATTATGCTTATTGTAAAGAAATGAAACATCAATGACTCTGTATTTGATCCGATCAACAATAAACCAATTCAAACATTAAACACACTCCACACGAAAGTAAACAAATATTAAAATACAGACAACGAAGTGATTTCACCAGAGCCGGGCCCTTAGCACCAGTGAAATATCGCTGGGCAAATTCAGAATTGTAGAAGGTAAATAAAACGCATGCTTTGTATTAAACCAACATAAAGTCTTACAGAAAGGTTTCTCTCAAACAGAGAGTTAATATAATAGAGAAAATGTAAAGTCTTTTGACCGATTCCCAATAATAACAATCCTTCCCTCTATCACTAAAGGACGTGGCTTTATATACCAACTCTTCGACGAACCAATCAAAGAACAAGATAAGTTTGAACAGCGATCCCTCAGGATTGAAAGATCATGAGGGATTCGCTCCTCTGTGTTTAGTTATCATTCTGTTTGTGCTGACTGAGGCTGAGTTGTTCCCTGTCTTTTATGGGCTATTCGTTCAGATCTCCTTGCCCTTGACTGGATATGATTCAACGCTGATGGAGCGGCAGTTAAATTGTTCTCAACCCCGCCTTTCGTACAACCGTTCACCTCTCCGAATTTCTATTTGTCAATCAAAAAGTACCCTTTAGTCACCTTTTCGTATTAAACATAAACCTTTCCAATTCTATTGTAATTCCTATGATAAATTACCTTTTAAAGGCAAACAGGAGTATATTTATGGTAAAGAATGAGTAAATATACAATAATTTCATACCTCTTTCACTGCCCAACATACCCCCTTGCTTAATCATTTTCATGCCCTCATGAAAACTATAGTTCACATGGAGGGCAGTTAAAGAATAAGCCGAATAAGGTTTGTCATCCACAGGCCTAAAACCATGGAGTGCAGCTAATTCCTCAAAAGTATGTTCTGTCTGTCCTTCAGGAAGTTCGTAAATAGCTTTGTAGTCCGGAGCAGGGTACCATACAATAGGGCTGCAAAATCTACATCCTAACCAATATGGTCCTTCTTTTAAAACAATATGGCTATAGGAAATGAGACGGTCTGCAACTAGCCCAAAATTTCTATAATTAAATGGTTCCCTATTTTTCACATTCTGATTCGAGGTTCTCCACTAGACCTTGGCTGCTATGTAGGCTTGGTTCCTAAAGGATGAAAAATAATCTGTTCCATTCAAAATGATTGATTTATGGACAGGCCCCATAGTTTGGGTAACGCCTTCCCTTGTCATCAAGCTTTTTTGTCTAGCCCAAAATTGAAGTGGGTCCTGAGGTTCACTTCTGACCCATAGATCTAATCCATTTTCCTGCCTTTGAAAAGCGTTATAAGCTTTAAGCCATTTTAACTGATTTACAGCAAAGGAAATGAATGCCTGAAACTGAACATCTCCAAAAGGGCTAGGGTTTGATTCACAATCATTTTCAAGTATTATATTATGCAAGTAAAATTCACATAATAGGCGCTATACTTTGATCCCATAAAGTTTGCAGCATGATATCAAGTCATCTATTGTTTTTAGCTCTATGTATTTCCCTGCCCTAACTGCCTTGATCTTTAATTGTAAATATCTTTCTAGTAAAAACAAAGCATAGTTTTTGGTGGGGAATCTACAGGCTAAGACATCAGTATACAAGGAGCAGAGAGTGTCCATTTGAGTGTAGGCTAGTTTTAGTTGGTTCATTACCTTATCACCCTTTACCTCTGCTTTCCGTCGTTTTTCATGAGCTTCAGCTTCTACTTCATCAATAATTCTCATTTGCTGCTACAATTCCTGATATCTTGTTCTTGGGACAATATCTTCCTCCAATCTCTATCTTTCTATTCAGGCCTGTGTCAATTCTTCCTGAAGTCTAAGCAGTGTTGGCTCACTGAAAGTGTGCTGACTGCTAGATTGCATATTTTCACTCAAAACCGGTTCCTCTGGAACAGCTTGTGTTGGAACAGCTGTTTGTTGCTCCGCATCCTCATAATTAGGCTCAGGTATGGTTTCTTCTATAACTTGGGGGTTCCTATCAGTGGTCACTCTTCTCTTTTTCGAGCTTCTTTTGATAGCAATGCTTCTTTTCTTAGGGGCTTGCTTGGGCATGTATTTCATTCTCAGAACCCTAATAGTCTGCCTGAGCTGTTCAACTAATTTATGAAGCTTTATTCACTCCATTCGAAGCTTCTCAATCTCAGTTTTTTTCTTCTTTTTTGTTAATGGGACAGTCGTTCCTCTATTTGCACTTGTTTGCTCAACAGAATTTTGGCCCGTATCAGCTGTGCCTTCAGTAAAATTCTCTTCTTGTTCTTCTCCTTGGGGCTCCTCTTCTACATTCATGTGCCCTTGGCTCAATTCTCCTGGAATCATGTTCTCAGTTAACTATGCAATCCCCTGGGGGCTTCCAGCTTCGTTGTTTTCGTTCTCCTGCTCACATCCCTTAGGAGAAGCAACCCTAGCTTCGCTAGGGTTTGTTGTTTCATTCAGTTTTTCTTCAGCTATTTCTTTGTCAATTGAAGAGTACTCTGGTAGTTGATTAATATCTATATTGAGGTCCATGGGGCTATGCAGCTGTGCATAATCACTCATATTGACCAAAATCTAGGCCAATTAATCTTCCTGTAAAGGGCTTACGATAACATTCTTGGGTAGCTCTGTTTCATCCTTATTGCTGCTATGATTGTCCTCATCCTCCGCACGGGTGTGATAACTTCCTTCCTCTTCATCTGAATACCAAATTTCTCCCTCAACTTCTTCTTCTCTAGAATTTCCTTTGATTAATTCTTCCTCATTATCTCCTTCCTCTGCACTGGGTTGTTTTTCACTATTGGATTGGCGGCTTATTTCTTCTTCGTTCGAGTAGCGAATTTCTCCTTCCAATTGTTCTTCCTCATCAGTCTGAGGGCTTACTTCCTCTAATTGTTCTCCCTCGTCAGTGCGAGGGCTTACTCCCTCCAATTGTTGAGGCTGTTCCTCCTCTGAGCTGTGCAATTCCAAGGGCTAGCTGTTGCCCGGAAGTTCTTCCACCATCCTTCTAATTCGTTTCAACCAGCGTAACTGCCCATGAGTAGAAGGCTCAGCAATTGAGCCAACCATCCTCTTCCGTTTTGGAGTGGGTAGAGCTAACCCTCCATCAATGGAAAATATTAATTCTCCCAGCTGGTCTGTTGCTGGGCGAGGCTATGACTAACTATTAAACGAATTAAACAATGGTGGCTGACCACCATATCTTCATGCTGGGCTTTTCTTATACCACGAGCAGTATCATGCAACAAAGAATTTAAAAATGCAAGAAAATTAATGGTGCATTTCTGTTTTAATACGGCTAGTAGCTTAAGGTGGCGAGGTCTTACCACATCCTTTCTTCCGTTGCACGTTATGTAAGCCTGCACAATTTTGGCTAACTCTGTCCATGGCTCTCCTAATGACGTTGGCTAGACTCCTTTACCTTTGATGACTAACATCTGTCCTTCATCTTGAAAAAATTTTATGGCTTCACAAATCCTAATCTTCTTCTGAGTCCAGACAGTCCCTTGCGCGGGAATGCCAGACACTTCTGCAATTATCTCATCGGATACAGCTATCTACCTCCCTCTAACCATGGATGATCCTTCCTACAGGTTTAATAAAATTTCGGTGGCCACAGCTTCATGGGGTTGCTGCATTCTCAGGAAATATGTAATCCACCCCAGTCTTTCTAAGATTGTCCGTGCAGCATCAGAGACAATCAATACTTGTGGTTCACTTTGAATTGGCCATCCTCCCATTTCTGTGTTCTGTTAATTTTTTCAACACAAAGTAATCACAATGGAACAGCACAACACAATTCGTTGAAAATTTGTTATTTCCTAAAATGTAGGGATTTGGTTCAAGTATAGGTAAGGAAATCTTGGAGTTTGATTTGCATGCAGACATCCGCACCCCCCGAATGAATGAAAGGTCATCCTCGACCGTTAATTGAGAGTAGCATGTGTGGCACAACAGCAGTACAGCAGTAAAAAGCAGGCGTAATTATGATACATTCAATCAAATTGCAGCAATTACTGAAATCTATGCATGTAATGAATCGTTAATAAATAGAAAATTTCTTTGTAATGATTCAAATACGAGGAGAAGGGACAAAATATAAGTATAATTGCTTTATTTACCACTTTGGATTAATATGATCGACTTATAATGATTTTCATGTGTAATAGGTTCGGAGATAAAGGTAAGGGATTCATATTTTCATTTGACATTTAAATAAAGATATAGGAAAAGGGTTAAATATAACTATTGATGTGTATAAGTGTGACTCCAATACCATCAGAAGAGCTCTGCAGCCCACAGGTGTCCATAACCTTGACAGAGTTGCTTTCTTACCCACGGAACCATTGTCCTTTATGTATGCTGAGGAAGTGTTTTTTTTATTGAATATCATGACGGAGTCCATTGTGCTGGCTTGGTAACCAGATAAACCACAATGCTGTTCACCGGGAAGAAGTGAAAGGTGGGCAGGCCGGCTCGTGATGAGAACTCTTGTTCCAAGGAATTCTTGATTTTTTCAATTGTCTGTTGGACCATTTCCCTGGTTTAGTGGCCATAATGGGAATGCCACTTCACTGCCTTCCCTATGATCATGGTAGGCTGGCTCTTGGTGTGAACCCCTATCCTCCATCTACAAAATCATTATTAATGAAATATATAAATATTTTTTCTTCTTTTCTTTTACACACAACAATTTTTCCTCAGTTAATCATAAGGGATGGCTCAACACTCCTTAAGAGTAGGGATGGTGGAAGAAGTCTAAACATCTTAATAGAAAAAAGTATGCCCTTATTATTATTCCATAGATAAACATCAAAGAAAATTATAGCATGTGGGAAAGAACCAATCATGATAAAAATAATCAATCGGATTAATTCAATGGTAATAAAATAGAAAAGTTATGTTATTGATCATGCCCCTTTTTCCTTTTTTTTCTTATCATTACTAGGCAATTTTCCTGAAAAAATGATGATTTATTTTGATTTGTTGATTACAGTAAGCTTTAATTTGTATGATTTTATATAAATGATATATTTTCCTTCAGAAAAGTAATCAAAAATTCAAAATGTTGGCTTAAAACAAAAAAACAATCCACACACAAAAAAGTGTTGTTCCTTTAAAAAGAACAACAAAAACAATCTACGGAACTGTTGTTCCTTTCGAAAGGAACAGCAAGAAAATACTCAGCGAAAGTGTTGTTCCTTTGGAAAGGAACGGCAAGAAAATACTCTGCAGAAGTGCTATTCCTTTAGAAAGGAACAGCAAGAGTGCTTCTGCGAAACTGTTGTTCCTTTCAAAAGGAACATCAGAGTGTTGTTCCTTTAGAAAGGAACAACAAAACAAACGAAATAAACAGTTTTTTTTTTTTTTTTTTTAAGAAATCAAATTTCACGAAACAAACGATGAAGAAGTAAGGAAATAATATTAACCGAATGTATAAAAACAAATTCCAAAAAACAATAATAAAAAAACTGAAAAATGCTTTATGTACAAAAATTAAAAGAAAGAAGTGATTTATCAAACTGGTGCCGAGGAGGATTTCTCCCCTTCAGCAAGAATTTACATTGTAGAATCTTCCCGAAACTGTTGGTAAAAATATTCCCGGGTGAGCGGTTTATGATGCAATCGTACTCGATGACCGTTTACCTTAAAGGAATGTCCAGATCCGTCAATGGTAACTAATGTAACAGTGCCATTATCGTGCACCTTCTGTATTTCATAGGGTCCAAGCCATCATGTCTGGAGTTTTCCTGGGAAATCCTGGAACCTGGAATCATATAGGAGTGCCCAATCTCCTTCGTGGAAGATCTTTTCTTTGATATGGGTGTCATGTCATTTGGCTCTCTGTTGTTGAATTAATGCTGTGTGTTGAAGAGTAGAGAGCCTAATTTCATCCAACTCATTAATTTGCTGCAGTCTTTTAGCCTGGGCTTCATTCAAATCTAGACCCACCTTTTGAGCTGTTCGTAATGTTTGAATCTCGAATTCTATAAGAAATATGGGTTCCTTTCCGAATACCAATTGGTATGGTGAATATCCTGTGGTAGGTCTCCATGTTGTTTGATATGCCCACAATGATTCTGGAAATCTGTAGGCCCAATGTCATCTATGAGAGGCAACTGTTTTTGTTAATATAGATTTGATTACTTTGTTCGTGCTCTCTACTTGGCCATTGGCCTGTGGGTGATATGGAGTCGTAATCTTGTGCTGAATTTGGTAGTTTTGCAATGTTTCAGCTATTTTATTACCTACAAACTGTGGCCCTCCATCTGTTATTATGTCCCTTGGGAGGCCATAGCACACAAAGATTTGGAAAATAAATTGTATTACAGAGTCTTCTGTAGCTTTTGAAAGAGCTTCTGCCTCAACCCATTTGGTGACATACTCAGTTGCAACTAGGATGTATGTTTTTTGGTTTGATGGGGGGTTAATAGGACCAACAAAGTCAAGGGCCCAACGTTCAAATGGTTCAATCACTAGTTGGGGGTTTAGAGGCATTTCATCAGACTGCCCAGGTCGACCTGCCCTTTGGCAGCTATCACAGGCCTGCACGAATTTTTTAGCATCTTTAAAGATAGTAGGCCAATAGTAGCATGTTTGTAAAACTTTGTGGGCAGTTCTACAATCTACAAAATGTCCGCCACACTGTCCATCATGGCATGATTTCAAGATTTCAAATACCTCATCCTCCCTAACACATCTCCTTATTTGCATATCTGCGCCTATATGAAATAGGTAGCCTCCAATCCAGGAGAAGCGGGTACTGCGATGTATTATTTTCTTACGTTCATTAAGGGAAAGATGTTTAGGTAATTTACCTATTGCCAAATAGTTCGCTATATCAGCATACCACAATGTTCTGATAGTAACAGCGAAGAGATGTTCATCTGGAAAGTGGTCTTCAACTGCTTATATTCTGTTGGCTTTGGCATTCTTGACAGAAAGTCAACTACAGGGTTCTCTTTCCCAGGTTGATCTCTGATTGTGATGTCGAATTCCTGCAGTAAAATTAACCATCTTGTCACTCTTCCATTTGTAATAGGTTTATTTGCTAAAAATTTAATGGCAGAGTGATCAGTATATAGTACTACAAGATACCCAGTTATCTAATGTGTAAATTTGCTTATAGCATGAACTACAGCTAAAAATTCTTTCTCAGTCACAGTATAATTTAATTCAGCAGGGGATAGATTTTTACTAATATAGTAAATTGCATATGGCTTCTTGTCTTCCTCCTGCCCAAGTACTACTCCAATTGCTGTGTCTGAGGCATCAGATGAGATTTGCAATGACAAATTCCAATTTGGGCCCCTCAGTACTGGGGTTGTTGAAACGAGCTTCTTCAGATCATTAAAGGCATTGTCACATTTATCTGTCCAAGTGAAATCAACATTTCCAGTCAGTGCATATAAAGGTGCAGCTATTTTAGAATAATGTTCTATAAATCTTCTATAGTAACCAGAAAATACAAGAAAGCTACATACCTATGTTTGTGTAGTAGGTGTAGGAATTAACAAGAGTATTTGAATTTTAGCTGGGTCTACTTGAATTCCAGCTGCTGAAATATAATGCCCTAAGATAACTCCTTCGGTCATCATCATAAGACACTTTTCGTTGCTTAAGAAAATTCTAGTGTCAATACATATTTGCAGTACTTTTTCTAGGTTTTGTAATGTAGGCTCAAATTCATCCCCATAGGGTGTGAAATCATCCATATATACTTCGAGGCCTTCATTTATTAAGTCTGCAAAAATGCTGAGAATTTCCCTTTGGAATGTAGCAAGGGTGTTGCATAGGCCAAAAGGTAGGACTCGGTAAGCAAATGTCCCCCATGGACAGGTAAAATTATTTTTGTCCTGATCTTTAGGGGCAATCTGGATTTGATTGTACCCACTGAAGCCATCGAGGAAAGAAAAGAATTTATTTCCTACCAATGTGTCTAATACATGGTCAATGAAAGGAAGGGGAAAGTGGTATTTATGTGTTACTTTATTAAGTTCACGGTAATATACACATATCCTCCACTTCCCATTCTTTTTTGGTACTACCACTAGTGGGGAGACCCACTTGCTATCAGATATTGGGTAGATGAAATTAACATCCAATAGTTTTTGTAATTCATCTTTCACAATATCTTTAAGGTGAGGATTTAGTCTCCTTTGAGGTTGGTGAATGGGTCTTGCATCTTTTTCAATGTAAATGTGGTGAGTACACAATTGAGGATCAATTCCTTTCATGTCGGGGTAATCCCATGCAAAGACTGCTTTGTATCTTCGTAATAATTGGACCAAATTCTCTTCTTGATCAACAGTGAGATTTTTATTAATATTTAAAGTTTTTCCCGGCTCAATTTCTACAACCTTGCTATTACTCATAGAAGTAGTAAGTATTGTTTGATCAGGAATATCTTTGAAAGGATCTTCGTCTTCTTTATTATCGAATGTTGCTTTGATCATGTGACATTGCAAATGAGATCTGGTTTGTGACTTATTAATAAAATTATTAACGATATCATCCTCTATTTGATCTTTAAAATCAAGAGCGTTTTCTATAGTTAGAGGTGATCTCATATTCTCCATAAGGTATGATGCAGGTGGTTTTCTTGTTTTGATTATTGATAGACTTGGCTGGGCTGGGGGATATAGGGCTAAATTCTTAACATAATTTCCCCTTGTAATTGTCATGTTGCCTTGTCGGCATCCAATATAAGCATCGGCAGTTGCCAACCAAGGTCTACCTAGAATTAACGGATGTCCATCTAGTCGATTCTTTGGATTGATAACCAGGAAGTCAGCAAGGTATTCCCGAGAATCTACAGATGCCATTACATCTTGTAGTATACCTTCTAGTTTGACTACTGATCGATCAACCAATTCCAACAAGGTTGTTGTTGGTTCCAGTGATGTAATGCCAAGTTTTTGACAGGTGGTGGTTGTTAAAATGTTAATTACTGCTCCCAAGTCAACTAAGGCATTTGGAAATGATTGACCATTGATCTGCACTGTCACTATAGGATTTCCTGGGTCTTCATATTTGATAGGTGTTTCTATTCCTGATAATAAGTCAAATAAAGTACCGACTATTTGGACAGTAGGATTGGTTATTGTTCTCCTCTTTGGCTTCTTTATGCACAATTCCTTAATGGTTTTTGCATATATAGGAATATCTTGAATAGCTTGGAGGAGAGGGATTTTTACACACAAATTTTTTAATTCTCCCAGAAGATCGAAATTAGGTTGTTCTAATGGACGAGGTATAATTAATCATTCTGGGAATGGTGGAGAGGAAGTTGTTACTTTTTTTTGATTTATTTGTTGGTTCTGTTGTTGGACTTCCCTCTTGCTTTGTTCTTTTGTTCTGTAGGTAACGGATCTTCAATGTGGACATCATTGTTTCTCTCTGTTTTGACTATGCACCCAGACCTTAATTTAAGATCATTACACTCCCTTAGTTCAGTTTCTACTTCTGGGGGTTTCCATGA
Organism: Pinus albicaulis; assembly: GCA_034641835.2. Classification (NCBI taxonomy): domain Eukaryota; kingdom Viridiplantae; phylum Streptophyta; class Pinopsida; order Pinales; family Pinaceae; genus Pinus; species Pinus albicaulis. The sequence continues at coordinate 1,316,680,173 of CM076575.1, forward strand.
TTTGAATAGACTGAATTGGCCTATTGTTTGGGTTTGGGTTGGGCTGGGCTGGGAGTTGTGGTTTTAAATTGGTCCGGGGGTTTGTATAAGGAGCTGGCAGTGTAGGTTGAGAGAGAGGAATTGATCCAACTAGCTAATTTGTAGGTTTTTACCAATTTGATTGCCAGGCCTGACTCTGAGAAGTAGAAGGGGACCATTGTATAGGCTATAAAGGTGGGTAGAAAGGAAAGCTAGGCCAATTATTTTGATTTGTTTGATTTGGCCAAGATGTGGGAGGAAATGGCTGTTGTGACCAATTAGGAAAATATGGTTGATTCTGCCACATCCCACTATATTGTTGAGTATTATATTGAGGAGATTGAAAATAAAATGGATCATTTGGCATACCTGATGGTCGTGGCTGCCATTGTCGGCGCTGATTAAGCAGACATACCACTTCCGATTCTTCTTCTGCCTGCTTATAAACTGCTTTTAGGCCAGGAAGTGAGGGACATCCTTCTGTAGGGTGATCTTTCGTGCAAATGGCGCAGAATTTAATCACATCCAATGGGCATTCTTTGTGGCTGTGCTTCTTTCTACATCTGAGACAGAATATTTCCAAGTTCTGCTCTGCATCTGCCTGTTTCTGTTTGGCTTGCATAATATCAAATTGTGTTGTTAGAGTCCCAAGTATGTATGTCTTAAATTCTTCCAGTAGATTTCCAATCTCTGCACGAGTCACACCTTCATTAGAGGTATTATTTTCCCTTGTGATCATATCACGTTCTGTAGATTTTAACCTTGTATTGCCCCTCGAACACCTGATACACAGATCAATGATGTTAGGATAATTTTCCTGATATATATCACCTTTTCCCATAATATTCAATGTTTCAACCCATTGATCTTTCATTCCCCTAATTAATGTGGTTTTCAAAACATTATCAGGTAAGGGTAAATATGCATAAGGGGACCTCTAAAGATTATATTGAAACCGTTCCACATACTCTTCCAAGGTCTCATTTGGTTTTGCTGTCATCTGGAATATCTCATCTTTTAATTCCCGAGACCTGCAGTAATCTTGATATTTCTTCAAAAATGCAGCTTTCATATGATCCCAATCAGTTATGACACCCCCACCTAATCCCATAAACCATCGTAGGGCTGCCCCTTTTAATGTAGAAGGGAATAGTTTTAGTTTTTGGGCATCAGTGGTGTAATCGTATCCTCTGTACAACACATCAAACTCGAATAAAAACGCATCTGGGTCCTCTGATGTTAAGCCGTGAAATGTGGGAATATGTTGCAGAGGAATAACTTTCATGGGTGCATTGACTGCAATATCTACTATAGGATATTGCAGCGTAGAGGTCTGCTGCCGATTCTGGTTTTGGTTATGGGCCATTTGATCGAAGATATGCCAATATCCCTCTGGGATTTCCAAGGAATTTCTAGGTTGACGAGCAGGGGCAAGAATAGCTTTGACAACACTCCCTTTGTTCGGGATAATAAGTATTTCTTGTCGACTTACTGTTTGAGGTGATTCAACACCTTGGTTCCGGATAAGTTGAACATCACTTTCCTTATCTGGGCTGCTTATTGTTTGGGCAGTTTCAATGGGAGATTTCAAGTTTGTGATTTCTCTCGTTTCCCCTTCTCCTTCTCAGAGATTGCTAGTGTTCCCTTCTTGAAGGAAACTTGTGCAAGGATTCTCAATTTCTTGGGAATCTTGCTCAATTCCCTCTGTTTGACTGTGTATCTCAGCAAAGGATTCAGATGGTGATTCTATAGCCTCAAGGGAACTAGTAGGTTGTCTAGAAGTAGTTCTTTTAAATCCTACTGATGGCTGAGATTCAGTTCTTTTAAGGATTTCGTCAATAAAGGTTGTGCACCCAAGGGTCACCGGTCCCTTAGGTTTTTCAGTTTTAGGAGGAATTTTGTTTTGCTTAGTTGATTTATTCATTCAAAGAAAAAAACCTTCATTCCTACCTAAAGAAAGAAGCTTACCTACTTCTGCTATGAAGCGGGCTGCGAGCAAGTGTGTTTCTTGCCCAGTGCGTAGGTTCTTACTTCCTTCTTTAATACCCAATTCTTCGCAAGTAGAGGAAAATCAGCTGTGCATTACTCCTTTAAAATGGCATACACTCTCCCCGGCAATGGCACCAAAATGTCGAGTCATAAAAAGGTATCTTTTGAGCTCCTAATTATCTCACATTAATCATCAATCCGAGAATGTCTTTTTATTCCAAGAGTGTACTCTGTCTGAGACTGCAATTGTCTAAGAGCAATTCTGTGAAGATGCAGTATAAAATGACAAAAAAAAAGTAACCAATGCTTGAAAAGAAACCTAATTACAAGAAAGATTAAACTACTTCAATCATTGCAGAACATCGATCAGGGATGCAGTAGCAGTAACTCTGTCCCTTAGAAATCGATGCAAGATGACCAATCTGGGGACTTGGAAGCAAAAGCCTCTATCCTCTACAGTTGGAGATATTGAAGCAATTGAAACGAAAGCAGATTCAATGAAAGCAACTTAAATGAAACACAATCTGAAAAGGAACAGCAGCGTGTAACTACAACTCATCTGTTTTCTAGTCAAAGACTATAAATACGTAATGAACAGAAATGGAATAGCAACGCGAATTGAACATCAATTACGATTCTAACATATTCAAGGCACTAGATTTCTATGCTTCAATTCTATCGATAGCTTCTCGCCACACAACCACCAATTATAACAGATTATAAACCAAAGGAACAGCAATTCAAATAAGATACAAGTCAGTGAAGCTTTATGATAACAGCAAAATAATAGAACAACGAATTATGCTTATTGTAAAGAAATGAAACAACAATGACTCTGTATTTGATCTGATCAACAATAAACCAATTCAAACATTAAACGCACTCCACATGATAGTAAACAAAGATTAAAATACAGACAGTGAAATGATTTCACCAGAGTCGGGCCCTTAGCACCAGTGAAATGCCACTGGGATAATTCAGAATTGCAGAAGGTAAATAAAACGCGTGCTTTGTATTAAACCAACATAAAGTCTTACAGAAAGGTTTCTCTCAAACAGAGAGTTAATATAACAGAGAAAATGTAAAGTCTTTCGACCGATTCCCAATAATAAAAATCCATCCCTCTGTCACTAAAAGACGTGGCTTTATATACCAACACTTCGATGGACCAATCAAAGAACAAGATAAGTTTGAACAGCGATCCCTCAGGATCGAAAGATCTTGAGGGATTCGCTCCTCTGTGTTTAGTTATCATTCTGTTTGTGCTGACTGAGGCCAAGTTGTTCCCTATCTTTTCTGGGCTATTCATTCATATCTCCTTGCCCTTGACTGGATATGATTCAACGCTGCTGGAGTAGCAGTTAAATTGTTCTCAACCCCGCCTTTGGTACAGTTGTTCACCTCTCCAAATTCCTATTTGTCAATCAAAAAGTACCCTTTAGTCACCTTTTCGTATTAAACATAAACCTTTCCAATTCTATTGTAATTCCTATGATAAATTACCTTTTAAAGGCAAATAGGAGTAAATTTATGGTAAAGAATGAGTAAATATACAATAATTTCATACCTCTTTCATTGCCCAACAGGATTGAATTATGATTTTTGAGTAACTATTTACTCAAAAATTTGTCTTTTAATATTAATTTAATAAATAGTGATATATTGTGAACTATTTCCTCATATTATTGTTTAATTATTCGAATTAGTGATTTAACAATCAATATCATTCTTTTTAACTACTTCCTAAATATTGTTGGTTGATTATCTTAGTTAATAGGTCTTTGAATAGAATGGGTTTTGGTATTCATAATGTCAGTTAATTGAATTATTTCGTTAACTTGATATTCATTATAAGCCAGACATATTGAAATCTCAATCATTTAAATATCTTTCTCTCTATTGGATTAGATATATATTTTCCTGATTGACATACAATTAGGATAAATTTTTCTTTTGCTTGCATTTTATAATAATTTTGCATTTAGATTTAATTATACATTGCTAGAAGTCCTATTCCCAAAGAGGAAAAACTTTAGTTGTGGATTGGATGAGCTCCAAATTATCTTAAGGATTACTCTCTTGCCTGACCAGCAAGAGAAATGATCTGATGTCTCTTTCCCATTGGTAGAAAAAAGTTTTATTTTAAGCCGTTGGAGATTGAGATAAGGTAACTAGACCTAGTTAAACTAGTTGGAGCCATTCCAAATGAAAAGGGAGCTGCTTTAAGGTCTGGATCGGGTGGTCATCCCCCATTTTTTTGCAGCGAATTTCGAGGTGTCAACACAACCCAAGAAGCTGATTAGATGGACACCCTTTAATTTTGGGATGACCTTGGTTAGCAACAACCGATGCTTACATAGGATGTCGTGCTGGTAGCATGACCATCACAAAGGGGAATTTTGTAAAAAACCTTGTTTTATATCCCCCTACTAAGCCAAGTCTGCCCATCCTGAAAACTCGTAAACATCCACATACATACCTGGAAGAATACATCTGTTCACCTCTTATAGTAGCATAAGTGCTTGAGTTCAAGAATCATACTGAAGATGATGTAATCAATAATTTTATAAATCAATCAACTACTGAGAACAATGTGAAATGTCAAATGTTGAAATTGATTCTTGATAATGAATCCCAAGAAGACCCTTTGAAAGATGTCGATGAACAACACATACCAACAACTGTTGTTCATAACAGAAAGCCTGTTGAGATTGAACCAGGAAATATTTTGAACATCAATGAAAATATGGACAGTGACCAACAGGAAAATATCATTCAAATTCTACAAAAATATAAAGGGGCTTTTTCTTAGGACTACCCAGACATGAAGGGAATAGATCCCCAATTGTGTACACATAATATCTACATCAAAAAGGATGACCGCCCTATCTGGAAACCTCAATGAAGATTAAATCCACATCTCAAGGACATCGTAAAATATGAGTTACAGAATTTTCTAGACGTGAATTTTATTTATCCCATTTCAGATAGTAAGTGGGTCTCTTTGCTGGTAGTTGTTCCAAAAAAGAATGGGAAGTGGAAAATCTATGTGGATTACAGAGAATTTAACAAAGCCACACAGAAAGACCACTTTCCTCTTCCATTTATTGATCAATTCCTTGATACATTGGCAGGAAAGCGATTATTTTCCTTTCTTGACGGCTTTAGCGGCTATAATCATATCCAAATTTCCCCTGAAGACCAAGAAAAAACTACCTTTACCTACCCATGGGGTACGTTTTCTTATAGAGTGTTGCCTTTTAGTTTATGAAATGCCCCAACTACATTTAAGAGGGCCATACACAACATTTTTTCTGATCTAATAAATGAGGGGCTTGAAGTTTACAGGGAAGACTTCACCCCATATCGGGACGATTTCGACCAAGCACTACAGGCTTTAGAGAAAGTTTTGGAACGATGCATCGCTACCAGGTTGTGTTTAAGTAACTAAAAGTGTCACATGATGATGACATAAGGCATAATCCTATGACATTACATCTCTACGGGTGGAATGCAGGTAGACCCATCAAAAATAGAGGTAATTCTTCTACTACCTACACCTTGCACTCAGACAAAGGTACATAGCTTCCTTGGATATGCAGGATACTATCATAGATTTATAAAGATTTTTTCACAAATTGATGCACCTTTGTATGCTTTAACAAGAAATGTTGAATTTAGATGTTCTAATAAATTTGACATTGCTTTTACAGATTTGAAGAAAATAGTCTCGACTACTCTAGTGTTGCGCAAACCCAATTTGGATCTGCCTTTTCATATTTGCATAGATGCATCAGATACAGAAATAGGCATTTTCATCAGGAAAGAAGAGGACATAAAGCCATATGATATTTAATATATCAACAAAAATATTACTTCTGATGAACTCAATTATATAGTAACAATACACTGATCACTCCACCACTATATATTTAGCCAATAAAACAATCAATAATGGGCGGGTGACCCATTGGATTTTACTTTTGTAGGAGTTTGATATTACCATTAAAGACCATCCAGAAAGAAGTTGCCTATTTTCTGTCACATGTTCCTAAGATAAAAAATTCGTTCGCTATGGACAATCAGTTCCCAAATGAACATATGTTTACCATAGTAGTTAAAGCACCATGGTACACAGATGTATCAAATTATCTAGCGGTAGGAAAATTTCCCAGGCACTTAACAACAATGGAAAGGAAGTTGATTGTCTAGTGCAGCACCAAAATTTCTTGGGTCGGAGGATACCTTTTTCATACAGGATATGATATGCACATATGCATATTCATTTGAGAAGATGAAATCTCCGACAGCCTGAAGTCCTGCCATGACGATCCTTGTGGTGGACACATCGCAGATCATAAAATTGGGCATAAAATACTACAAATAGGCTATTATTGGCCCACCACTTTCAAATATGCTAAGAAATATGTCTAGGCCTATGATACTTGCAAGAGGATGGGTCGTCCCGGTCAATCTGATGAAATGTCGTTACAACCACAATTGGTAATAAAACCTTTCAAACGGTGGGCTTTAGATTTTGTTGGCCCATTCAATCTGCCATCAAACCAGAAGGCCTACATACCGGTTGCAACATACTATGTAACAAAGTGGGTAGAAACAGTAGCTTTGCTAAGAGCTATAGAAGAAACTGTAATTAATTTTATTTTTGAATTATTTGTGTTGTATGGCTTATCCAGGGAAGTGATAATGGATGGAGGAGCACAGTTTGTAGGACATTTTATTACAGCCACTCTGTGAAACCACCATATCACACATAGAGTCACTTATTTGTATCACCCGAAGGTGAACGGGTAGGTTGAAAGCACTAATAAATTCATTGAGGAAGTGGAACTGGACTTGACGAAGGAACAAAGATAGTCTTGAAACATTGGCGGGACTGGGCCACTAAACTGCTAGAGGCCTTGTGGGATTATCACGCAACTTTTCTAAATACTAATGGATATTCCCCGTACCAACTTGTATTTGGAAAAGAACCTATTTTTCCTATTGAGTTTGAAATAAAGACTCTTAGAACAACCCAGGAAGTGGAACTGGACTTGACGAAGGAACAAACTAAACAACTTCAACAAATAAATGAATTAGATGAAGCTCAACTACTTTCTCTACAACACACCACAATTATTCAACAGCAAAGGGCTAAGTGGCACAAAAATATTATAAAAAATAAGACATTTCAAGTAGGATATTGGGAACTCCTCTATGATTCCAAGTTCCAAGACTTTCTGGGTAAATTACAAACAAGGTGGCTTGGCCCATATGAAATTCAAGAGGTGCACAATATTGGCACTTTAACCCTAACCACCATCAATGGGTCTGAATCTTCTTTTTGGGTGAATAGACATCGAGTACGTCTTTATCATAAACCACTCACCAAAGATTCTTTTTTCTAATAGGTACGTGATGATCCCACCTTGCAAATCTTAGCTATGGGGAGTAATGACCCGATAACTTTACTTTCGTGAAAATACGCTTCTATTCGACTATAAATAATGTATATATTTTTAACATTTGGTTGTAATTTTCCATTTTTTTTTTTTCAAGATAAGAATAACTGTATAAATGTGTGGATTTATTTTCTTTTGAAACAGTCACTTATAATGATATGTCTTTATTTTACCACTGGTTTGCATCACAAGAAGATGTTTTTCAATTCTTTGAACAGTTGTTAATTTTCAATTGAACAGTCATGATTTCTTTTTGTGTTTTTTTTGTTCAACAAATAGAAAAATTGTTGTTGAATCAATTGAACAATTTTTTTCAGAAAAAAAAAAAAGAATATTCATGATTTATTTTTTTGGTGTGTTTTTGTTGTTCAATCAATTGAACAACTGTTGTTTAGAAAAACGAAAAGACGCGATTTATTTTTTTGGTGTGTGTCTTTGTTTTTCAATAGATTTAACACATACTGTTCAATAAATTGAACAAATGCTATTAAGAAAAATGAACAACCAATTTTTTTTTTGTGTTTAATAATTGTTGTTCAATAGAATGAATAACTAATGTTCAGTACATTGAATAGCTGCGATTATTTTTTTGGTTTGTTCATGCCCTTTTTGATGACTTTCACATATCATTACTGTTTGAATCATGGTTTTTAGGAATCCATCATAGCTGGTAGATTTTAGCATCAGGGTTAAGAAATGGTAAGTCCACATTCCTTCTTGAACACCTTCAATTCTAGGGTTTTCAAAAAAAATTCACAATCCTAAGGCTAGGCACAATTGAGACCATTTATGCCCCAAAACAAAAGATTATTTAATCAATGTATGTATTAATAAGAGAGTAGTGTCATGGTTGTTAGTTAATTAATACGGTCATTCCTTCTTGATTCCTTTATTTATTCATGGGCTATGGCTTATTCACCCATCTATGAATATCCTATTTAGTCATAGGCGGCCAAAGGTGGTGAATTGAGCAACCCGCCAGTGGTAACATGAGACCAAAAAGTTCATACGTGGTAACTCAAAGATGATATGTGGTATCCAGAAGAATTCATAAGGAAAGTTAGGGTAAAGAGTCAATATAATAGTGTTGTATCCCCGCACCGGGCTAATTTGGATTGTAATTCCGAGTGGTTCTTTTTTTTTTCTTTGCTTTCATCACATCTTCATTGTTCAAGCTCAACCAAAAAATTACCTTTGTGAAGACTGTGGCTATTCAGACCCTTGAAAACAGTGATATTTTTCTCTTCCAAAGTTTAATTATTTTGAATGCAAGTCTGTAGTTCTCGACTTAAGAATAAGGCTACATATAGTTCCCATAAATATGGTCCAATTAGCAATGAGTTTGATCTTGAGAGGATTTATTTCTTGACAGTTCAATCTCTTAAAAATAGGCTTAAGACACCTATGCTTACTTTCAAATAGGACTGAGCTTTTATTACAGTGAAAAGGTCTTGGATTTATGCTTAGAACTTGGATTTTTACTAAGATCTTGTCTCAATTGTCGGCAATGTTTTTCTAGGAACTAGTGTATTGTGGTCTATTGGCACCCCTATTGTATATATGCCACCTATGTTATATGACCTCGTTGCATGGTATAAATGGCACATTATATATATATATATATATATATATATATATATATATATATATATATATATATATATATATATATATATATATATATATATATATATATATATATATATATATATATATATATCTGATGTATGTATGATGATCTCATTGTAAGATAATAAAACATGATTTAACTATAAAGTCTATTATATATTGATATGATATTAGCATGACATGATTTACACATTGCAGTTCAGTATTGGTGTGACACTGCACATGTGTGCAACACAGTAGTATGGCACCATGTATCAAATGTATCCATGCTATCATTTCTGAAACCTCAAATACTAGTGAAAATATTTGCAAGACATAATTGATGATATCACAGTAATGACAGTTCATATCTTAGTGGTTTCAATGTTTCTATGGCCAGTGTAAATTTTTAACAAGTGTCTATATATGTGAATGTTTTTCTTCTTATGTTCCTTTTATTTCTGATGTATTGTTATTGTTCTTTCTATATATTTCACATAATGTTATAATCGTTCGGTGTCATCCCATTATCATTAGTATTCTTATGTGTTTATCATCAATAAAATGGAAATAAATAAAATTACAATGTAAACAAGAACACTAGAAATAGGCTCCATGACAACGAAAAACACCTCCATAGGGGAAAACCTAGAAACTTCTCTTCTTTTATAAATTCAAGGAAGACTTCCAATACCTTCGATCAAGACAACTCACCAAGTGATAGGCCAGCCACCAAAACAAAAATGCTTCTATATTTAACTCACTATGTTGTTCTTCCTTGGCTCACAATCTAAACAAAGATATCTTCCTTCCCAAGCATGTGAGCTTTCCAAACAAATAATTAGTTCCCAAGTCAAAAAAATAGACTTTTCTTCCTTTCCTCGCTATCCTTCTCTTCTTTCTCGCTTTCAATTTTTCTCAGACTTATTGAAGCGTGCTAATTTCTTATCTATCTCCAATGAGCTCTAATAACTCTCCTTTATATATAATTTTGGTGAGTTACAAGAGCCTCTTCCGGGGCCGAATTGATGGGATGTCTGACCCATCACTTGGTAGCTTCTAGATCTCATTTTTACATTTAAAATATTTATTTTACATTAATTCAAGATCCCTTCATGGGACTTTACATCATGACCTTATTTTGACCTTGTCACAACCCTATAGCACATAAATGGGTGCTAAACCTAAGACAAAATAATCAATGGGAAATAAACCCATTCTTAAATAAATAATTTTCTTTTCTTTTTCTTTTAACAAATACATTGATTACATCAAGCCATGGTACATAGAAAACTATGATCATTGAATATGAGTAAGTATTCACTAATAATTCCTAACATTTCCATTCATGGATTTGACAGTCTACATCCACCATCATTTGAGATTGATAGTCGGCCTAAGACCTCTCATGTGGAAATTAATGTGGATTTTTTTGTGGGTATGGGTGTGCATAACATGAAATGTAGTACTATCCCAATCGAAGGTGGGTAAAACATTACGTTTGGCACTCTTCATCCTTTCCATCCATTGCAGTGGGATTAAGGATTGAGCAACATAGAGGTTCATTACGTGTTCCAAAACCAATCTATAATAGTTATTGGTATAGGACAAGGCTGGTAAAATGACATGGGAATAATATTTCTCTTGAGTAAAGGACATTTCTCTTTATCAAGTTGAGTAATTTCTCAACAAAACATTAGTAAGTAATTTATTCAATTGATGTGTTAATATAAGTCCTTTTTCTTTGTGTATGAAATAATCTATGTTTCATGTTCTTATGTACAGTGCCATTAGTCATTTCATCTTTAGAAGTTGACATGGTTTTATCCTTTGTTATGAGGAGGGAGAATGGAAGATATTGGCCCAAACGTGGTTAATGAATCATTATTTTCTTGGGTTTATACTATGGCACCCTTTTTATGTGTGGATACGTATAAATCGTATAATGCTTTGGTTTGGGTAAAATTTCCCTATATCCCACTTGAAATTTTGGATAATGTAGGTATTAAAGCCTTAGGATATGAAATTATACTCTATATTATAGGTGATGATTGGTATGTACATAATAACTTGTGGCTAATGGCCCTCCTAAAAAAATATTTTGATTCAAGCTCAAACCCAAAATCCAAACAAAATATTAGATGGGTCTCAATAGAATCTCATTCTAGAAAAGAGGTTGATACTTCAAACCCTAGCCATTTGTGTGAAGAAGGAAATGGCTAAAAAATAATTATATTTTCTTAAAATATGGCTCAAATCGACCTGAAACAAATAGATCAGATATAATTTGAAATTATAGTATTTCCTCTTTAGATCTGTAAAGAGAAATAAAAGATATGATTTTCCATGTTGTTCCACATTTTCTTAAGGGTGACAAGGTTTTAATGTTGAGATAAAGGAGGCCTCTCCATGATACTATCATGTCAAATCTTGATATACTCATTATTTATTGGAAAAAAAGAAGAGGACCATAATCATTATTGAAATTTTAAAAAATTATTGAAATGAAAAAAAAAGAGGACCATCATCATCTTGTTTAATAATAGAAAAGGTATTTTTTTAGTGATCTAATCCAAAATAAGATATAATTTAAGGAGACAAAGAGATGTTACTTTCTGTGAAGGAAATATGTACAAATATGTGATCTAGCTTAATGTGTCTAGGAGTGAGACATAAATTGGTCCATGTATTTATCAACCAAACATGTATTGGTTCATGTATTCAGTCCTTCGCTTGGCTTGCTTCTCTTATATGCATAGGATATGTTTTTCCTTTAGTTTTTGTCTTTATTCTACATCGATCAAATGTATTGTGACCCTTAAATAGGCCATATTTACTTGTTTATTTATAGTGGTTCAAATATTCAACATAAATTTTACTTTTCAAGTTGTTTGAGGTCGACTTGTTACATTGTTTAAGGTTGAATTTAAGGATGAGTAAGTTGAATTGGGTTGGTGAGGATGAGGCTTCTCCTCGCTCTAATTTATATAATTATCAAGGGCTTCATCTAATTCTCTATTGTGGTATTGACATCTCAAAAATTACAGAATTTGATTCCTCTCAAAGTCCTAAAACACCTGCATGTGTCAAATCATCAAAATTCTTCATGGTTTCACACCCACCACTTGGGTGCAAAGCCCAAGGGCTTGCGTTCTTAGCCCACAAGTCACTTTTGTTTTCCAATTCCTCCAAAACCCTATAGCCTAGGGTTTTGAGTGCCTCCCAAGCTACAAATCCTAATAGCCCCAGCATCAAATAACTTTTCCCTTTATTCCACTAAAAATAGTCACATTCTTCAACATATCAAAGTATGTCAGTAATTTTTTGTAATGGAAGATTAAATGATATCAAATTATGTTAAGTTCTCAAGTCATCGAATGAGTTCATTGGTTAGGATGAATAGATTTTCAATTTCTTATGTTTTTAACTATTACTAGAATATTTTAAATGCAAAGAACTTCTTATAACTCACTTGTACTAATATAATGTTCTTGTGGTTTCGTCAAGACGTTTCTCAACATCCCTTATGACACTCGGAAACAGATTATCTCATTTTATGGATTTTTATAGGACATTCAACCAAATAGGTATTTTTCATATCTATCTTCATCGAGTGACGAAATTTTAGGAAGGATATAAGAAATTGACAAATTATCTGCTACGTCATCTAGCAGGCGAAGATCAACTAGAGGTGAAAATATTAGAATAAAATCCCTTAGACGCAATGAAATTTTTCTTGCTAAAGGAGGGTCCCCTTGAGGTATAAACATATGGTGAAATAATGGGCACCCAGAGATATTCCTGAAATAAACACTAATTTTTCTGTCAATGAAAGGATATACTACATTGCCCCATCATATAATTACATGGTTTGGGTCTATTTTCCATGAATGGCATAAAGGTATGTTATGGAGGATTAAATTATTTTATGGAGTATAATAGACCCTGTTACAACTACAATGATTGGGTACAACTAGTCCAATATACCAAAAGTATGTGAAGATATGGAGCGGCCAAAAATTACATAAAACTAAAAGACACTAATGAAATAAAGGCGTAACTATGTATATTGATCTGAAAATGGAATGTACTTGAAAAGGGTGCCAACTATCCATTTCATTTGTAAATGAGTGCAAATACTCCAAATTTTAAATCTGAAAATGTGAGAACTTCTTATTTCTAATACAGAGGTAGACTGTAGGGGCATCTACCAGATATGTCACCTTTCAAAGAAAGGATGAATCCAGAAGCTACCTGACCCTCTTACAGACTCTACCTAAAGAAATAATAGAAGTAAACACTCAGACTTAATTAAAATGATCTTACTCAAACTTGACATTATGCGGAATTTTTGCTTGAAAGAGGTGTATGTATTTTCTTATGTTTATGTGTTTTAAGTTTATTTTTTTTTGCTGAAAATTAACATGTATATCAACAACATAATTCAGCCATAGAATAACAAAACACAACAGCAATATAATATAGGAGTTCACCCCAACTCTTGGGCTACATCTCCTTTGAGCTTCGTCAACATGAATAGACTCTTTGGGATTAAGATAATTAAATTCTTTTACAAACTCCACACTTAACCACAATGAATACAAAATGATTCAGAGGGCTGAGAATACCATTTTAAATCCCTTTAATGGTTTTCCAATTCCTGCAAACAGCTTTAGGCTTCCATGGACACACATCCTTCTGTCGGTGCACTAAAATTCTCTGAGCTTCTAAATGGCACAAACTTCCTTAGATTTTTTTTTATGCTCCTAAAACCACTACTGTTGCATCCAATAATGATCAGACATCAAATAACAACTGATAAATTGCTTACATTAAGCACAACATCCCCAAAAATGGCTCTGGTGGCCCTGAAAACTCTCCTGAAGGTTTTCGGCCTCTAAAAGTATTAAAAAAGAACTGAAACCTGTCCCAATGGCTTTGGAATGTTGTAAATTGTCAAGAATGACTTTTGTTTCACCTAAAATGGTTAACTACAACTCAACACAACTCCAACTCCAAAATGGCCTTGGTGGCTCAAAAATCTTCTCCGAAGCTAAATAGGCTAAAGATCAGCTCCAATGGCTCTAAAACCTATACCATTGGCTTCAGAATGCTGAGAAGATACGAAATCAAAAAAAAAATGCTCAGAAAGGATCTCCCATATGAAAGATATGGTCCAAACAGTATTTTTCCCAATATTAGGCAAAAATCCCACAAAAATTGGGCCAACTTTAGTTAACTTGAGTCAAATTAGGTAATGCCACCAAATTAGGAGGACATGCTCCAAAATTGGCCGGGTGGTTAGATTGGCATTAAATTTGAATCGATTACTGGTCACATGCGGAGAACCCGCCTCCAAAACCACGTGAAAGCTGCCTTCTTAACTGCTTAATAAACGTGGCATTAAAACTTTTTGGTTGTCACATTAATACACCCAACGGTCAGTTGCAAGACCATTTGCTCTGGTGGCTTAGGTGGGCCTATGGTCATGGCATACAGTCACATGAATGGGGGGCTAGCCCGAAGGGATAGCCCCTTTTAAACTTCCGCTCCACCAATCATAAACATAGCACATGACATTTGACCTTTGAAACATTACCACGTAACCTTTGAATTTTTTGCCATGTAACTTAACCTTTGACATTTGGGTTTTAAATCATTTTTATTAATTTAAATGTGTGGAATTTAATTAATAATTAAAGTTTTAATATTTAATATATATAAAAACATTAATATAATATATGATTTTTTTTTAAATCAAATAAAATATTAAATATTTATATATATAAAACATTAATTAAACTTTAATATATTAAAAATATTTCTCCACATTAAAATTATGAACCCATACTCAATATTGAAGAATATTGGACGATTTCAAAATGCAATAACTTCTTCATACGGTAACGGATTTGAGTGTCGTTCATGGCACCGAGATCATATCGCTGAGGCCTATCCGGTCACTCAGGTTCCAACCAATTTTCAGCAAATAAAATTTTGAGCTTTTTCCCAAGCTCAGTCTTGAGCTCTTGATCATATATCGATGGAAGGCCAAAAGAAACAGGGAATATTGTATGGTTTATAAATAGTACATGACTCGTCACCATAAATAAGCAACCCAATTGCATATTCGAGGGATGTGAAGGAAACCATGTATTTGTATGTTCCATTAAATCAATAGCTGTAGGGAAAGAGTTGCTCATTGATTAGAATTTGAATAGAATAAATACAAATATTTTCATTATGGGGGGAATATATATCTAATTTTTCCCAACTTGTAAGAAATTTCTATTCTATGTTATGATTGTCATTTACTACATGAAGTTTCTATATAAATTTATACATATGTCAATAGTGGTTTTATTATTAATATAATGATGATTAATTGTTCAATTTCAAATTACACTTATTTGATGAACAGGGTGATAAGGGGAAGGCAATAGCTTTAGAGCATTCCACATATTCTTATGATGAGGGAAAGGTTACTGATGATGAAATTTTTATGTCTGATGATCCAAAGCAAGCAATAAGGAAGCTTAAAATCAAAGCAAATAAGAAATTTATTTCTTTAGTTATGATTGAGCCTTATATATATAAGATAAAGTGCAAAATCAAAACCTTGTTGCAAGAAATTTGTCGGTATTTGGTGAGAATCTCATTTAATTATCCCAATAAATAGTTTATGATTTATTTATCTCATCCTTTATAAAAAAAAACTCTTTATTTTACAGGAGAGTTTTTGATGGAGTTCGATGCTAATGCTATGACTATGGGTTAGGCTCGGATTGGTAGAAACACCAATGCTCCACCTATGAGTGAGTCACCAGTCATTGAAACCAGTGCAACCTCTAAACAACCCACAATAATATTTTCATCCCCTAAACAATGTATGTCAAGATCTACACATGATGTTGTGGATGCAGAGCATGATAGAATTGCAAAATTTGAAATGTGATTTCCTGTATATTCCTGTGTTACTAGTATGGGAGTCACTATTAATCATGTTTTTGGTATATTATGACAATGTCCCTATGAAAATAGATAAACTTCTAGATATTTAATAAGTTTTCTAAATATTAATTACAACCTAAATGAAATTAACGTATAGTCTGTGATTATTTTAAACTAATGATAATATCGTTTTGCAGGAAATGATGTATTTTATAGGTGTTTGTATGATATAATCTTGGAAATATTTTTTCTGACCATTCACACAAACTAGAAATCCCAAAATTCCAAGTTAAACGAGGGACTTATTAATAGGATGGTTCACATGTTTGGTGATTGTACCTTCAAAAAATCTATAGTTACCTCAAAGGCAAGCCTACATTTAAAATATTTTCGGGACCAGTATAGGTCTCAATTGGAAATGGTCAGACCGCATGAGTTCCCTTCATCGATTTCAGAGATGGAGTGGAGACTTCTCATGGTAGATGTACATGAGAAGGAACTTTGAAAAGGAGGGAAGACTCCACCGAGACCAGGAAGGTATGAGGCATGTTTATCATGTAATTTTTATGTTTAATCATCATTGTGGCATCTAATTAAGTTTTTCACTGTTTTAAATATAGGCTCTCAAATAATTCCAAAGCCACATAGGATAAAATAGCCAAACATGGGAAGCATCACCTTGTCCCAGGTGGTTACTTGAAACTGGCCACACAAATTGTAAGTATATAAAAACTATTTTTCATCCAAATTATAAACTCTTAACAATTTTAACTTAATATCACAGAATAAGAAAAATCCATCTTCTAATGAAAAATTGCATGGGACACAATTCAAAGAGGCTCCCACAAAGAAATACCTAAATCTTGATTTCAAGTATGGCTATCAAGCCATGGTTGAATGGAGGAAAATATTGGCATCTTCACAGTTTTCCAACATCGAACATAACACTTAGGAAAATAAAAGCAATGAATAACATTTATAAATCATTACTTGTACAATATATTGCATATAATGTTTTGCCATAAAGTAATGTTCTTGATTTTAAAAAGCAGGAAAGCAATGTACATACAACACCTGAGCCTACTGACAGTGGAGTGCTTGATCTTGAGACTGATGTTCAACCCAGTATTGTAGGTATTTCATGTGTTATAAAAAATTGTAGCATGGAATAAAATCAAAAATATTTAAATGAAAATTGTGTATTAATTATAACCTTTCTTGTTTCTACACCAGAGTATGTATAGCATGTGGCCAAAGAAGAGGATGAACATATGGCGACATCCAAAATAATTTCACTTCCCTCCACTATCAAAGCTATTAAATAACACTATACTAATATTTTTATTAATAAATCATTTGTAATAATAATAACTATAAATATGAATTTAACATTTCTTTCTTAATGCAATTGATGCTTGGCCCCACTTGCATCATCATACTCATATGAATAGGTCATAAACAATACATATCAAACCATATACCACAACAACTCAAGGGGGGCAAGATCAAGACATCATGGCTAATTACATGTTAAAAACAAGAAAGAAAGCTAATAAAAAATTATTGAGCTTGTTTATTTAGAGCGTGTTTTTTTTAGTACCACATTTTTTAGTGAGAGGTTGAATGTCTCATTGCATGTGCACATGTAGCTTTATACTATCATAATAAAAAGTGGTTATTTTCCATTTCAGAAAATTAGAATGGTTTTATTTCATATTGTGTAAACATATTTTTTGTAATTTGAGGGTGTAGAATACCATATATTTGATAAATTCATGGTGTAAGTCAATTAACTCGATTATGAACACTAGGATCCTATAATAAAATTCCTGTGTTAAAATAAGCCTTTACACAATCTTTGCCCATGATAAGTCAACCATCTACTAAATTGTATACCTATCCCACGCTACCATACAATACCGCATTCCTAATTTAGGTGCTAGCTACTACTGATTGAATTCCTAATAACAAAAATTTGTGATGATGATGAAAATTTAAGTACATATGTATGTAATGTCCATGGTGGGACCTATGAATTTTTGTCCCCAAATTTCCTGTCAGAGATTATAATAAACTTGAATGGGCTAGCACTAGTATATCATCATCATCTCAAAATGACACAACAGATGAAATTTTACCATTTTTTCCATCATCACTTCACATTAACTCATGGATGACCCCTTCTACAGTTTATATGCATGAATTTATGGAAGGTCATCCCCTCTACCTATCCTATGGTTGATTATAAAAACAAGTGAATAAAGGAGAATTGGCAGATATTTGTTAACAAGATTCATACCTATGAATTGTACTTTTTTCACATGTTATCACAATCAATCATAGGCTAGATAGAGGGGATGGTATGCCATAAATTGATGTATATAATATGTAGAAGGGGCCATCTATGAGACAATGTGAAGTGATGATTACAGACATGGTAAATTTTCATTTGCTAGGTCGTTTTGAGATGGTGATGACATACCAATGCTAGCCCATTCAAGGTTATAATCATTGATGGGAAATGTGTGGAGAACAATTCATAAATCCAATGATGGACATTACCCTCATGTGTAATTAAATTATCATCATAATCACAAATTTTTTTGAATTGAAAACTAATATATGTTATAATTTTTTTGGACTAATATACATTAGAAAATGAAACCAATATATAGATTAGTTACAATAAATATAGTATAAATTAATATAGAAGTCATTCCAATAGTGTTAACTAGTATATATTGAGACTAATATTGATGCTTCATGGGATGGTGTATCAATTTGTCTCATGCTTTATCTCAATAATCATTGAATTCCATAATATTTCTCTGAGGTTCCATTCAAATTATATAAATTTATAATCATTGTAACCTTCCACTATTCCCATGGCTCTCTGTAACAAACCTAGTTAAAATTTAGTGTAAAATAATATAAGACCACAGTTTATGGGACACATATTCCAAGATAAATATTCAGCAAAACATCCTAGTCGGTGTTCATTTTGGTTATTGCTAAAGGAAAGTGGAAAAGGAAAAGGCTTTGGAAGGGCATGAGCCATTAATTGGAATTTATTTATGAAAATAATGGAAATTAGGAGAGAAGGAAGGTGAAAGTTCACAGGTTGCATGTGAGGAGGAAAATGAAGAAAATAGAGGCCTCATTAACAAAAAGGCTTCTGAGGATCAGTTGGTAAGATTTTCTTGGTTCAAACTTTTGTTTAGTGAATTTTGGAGCTCTCTCATTACCCTTTCTCTCTCTCACACTCTTGGATACTTAGAGTTTTCTTGGAGCACTCTTGGAAAGTGTGGATACTTGGTCATTTGGATCAAGAAGGAAAAGGAAGATAGGAAAGTGCAAGAGGACATAAGGATCAACATCTACAACAATTTCTGAGTGCAGGTACCAAGTTACATGTATGTTTTCCTCAATAGTTTTGGCATGCATGGTGTATGCATGTGGAATTTCCTAGCCTTACCATTTTCTGGATAGCCAGAGTGTTGTGGGTTTATTTCCATTGATTGTTTTCTAGTTGGTACTCATGATTCCTTTAGTTTTTGGTTGAGTTATTAGTTCCTGGAAGCCTTGGTTGGGAAAACACTCTGGAAGCCTAGTAGACAACTATGGGTTGAGTTACTAGTCCTAGAATCCTTGGTTGTAAAAACACTATGGAAGCCATAGGTGGGTTGAGTTACTATTCCTGGAAAGGTTTGATTGGAAAAATGCTCTGGAATCCTTGTAATAGTTGGGGTTGAGTTACTATTCCTAGAAGCCGTGGTTGGAACAAACACTCTGGAGTCCTGGAATAGCTTGGATAGATACCAATCCATGATGGTTTTGATGTTCGGCCATGAGGTGGAATCATTGGTTGAGGGTTGAGGTGTTTTGGCCTTTGGAAGCCCTGGATTGGTTGTGTTTGATGAGATCCCACATTCATGCTTGGAATATGGCATGGGGGTGATTGGATGAAGTAATATTTGGCTCAACCAATCTATGGTCGGGTGGAACTTGGAAGTCTCATCTCCAGTTGGTTTTTACTTTCAGTAATGAATAGCTCATTCCTTTTTTATTTGGTATGTAAATGTAATTTTTATTACGTGGATTTTATTGTTGTTGTATCCATGGTATTTATATTGTTATTGTGCTAATTATAAGCGTGTATTTTATTAATGATGATGTATGGCTCTATCCATGTTTTTTCTTGTAAATAAATACACAATGTATATTTGGTAAAATAGATTGTATTTCAGCTTATGATGTAAGGGAGCAATGCTTCTTAGCTATTTTCAAATAAGTATGAGACCCCTCTGTTTAAATCTAATGTTTACACCTGTACATGCAATGTTTGTGACATGTTTGACAAAATGTATGTCATGGCTAGGAGGAGTCTAGATGAAATCCCGATGATGTGATTTATTTCGTACCTTTTTTTAATGTTATTTATAATTCCCTAAATTTTCATGAAGTTCTAGTCAGTGACCTGGGCTCTAGGGCTGAAAAGGTGGCACAAATCCCAGAGTTTCAGGCACAAAACTGGCCATTTGGGGCCCTGACTGCTACCTTGCCTTGGAATGCCTACGACTAGAGGCTCCTAGCCACTACCTTGCCTTGGAATTCCTATGAATATGGTCCAAAAGGGTCAAAACATCAGTCGCCCTCAGGGGACAGGAATCTGGGAGGTTGGGTTACCTCCTGGGGATGTTTTTGATGCTATGTAAGTTGTGTTTGTCTTGTTTCGATCAATTCAACTTCCTTAAGTTCGTCTAGAAGGTTGAATCTCATATTAGTAGCCTCTCGTCGCATGTTCACCCTGGTTGGCCAGTTACTTGGGTAGATGTGGGAAGAGGGTATTATAGAGTGATATCAAAGCATATTTGCACTCTCATTTGGTGGTGTCTAGTTTTCGTTCTCTTTTGGTGATGTCTAGTTGTCGTTCTCTTTGGTTGACATCTGATACCACATAGTGGTATCATAGCATGGTTAAAACCTTGGTCTGGATGAGAAGTGTGTTGGTCATGATTTTCTATTGGTTTCATATGTGTTTAGTATGCTTGTGGGATATATTTGTGTGTTGCATTCGTGTTGTGTTGGCCATGGTGGCAGTGGTGTCACCAACGAAGTTTTGATGGTGTTGTTGTTAACATGTTGTCATGAGTGTATGATTGGTTATGTGTTGCTCATGCTTGTGTATTGTTCATGCACACTTATATATTGCTACATATTGTACATGCATTTCCTGTTTATGCTAGGGTTACTTATTTTTCACGATTTGATGCTATTTTTGTATGGTTTCTTGTGTGATGTCATATGTTGAACATACATTGGTAGTTCATGATTGGTTATACATGTCAAGTAGGTGCATATGGTCAATTTTTCATTGGTTTGGTGAAGGTTTTTGTGCATAAGGTCATTGTATGCAATTAGGTCATCATGATGATATTGGTATGTTATGATGCTAATGTGTTGGCTAAGATAGAGCAGGATATGCAAACCATCATAGTGAATTTGCAGCATTGGGCCTTGAGGAAAGAGCATGTTGTCATATAGGTTTGGATGTTGGGCATGTAGGTATGTAGGTTAAGGATTGTTATATGAATTATGATTATGAGTATTCCTTTCATTCTATTGATGTTATTGTTACATACATTATAGATGCTAGCTGATTAGTGTGGTTATATGTACATGTATCGGATAGCCATGAATGATATAAACCTATGGTGGTATGCATTGCTATTTTTTTTTATGTTAGATAACTTATATTTTTTTGATGAGCATGTTATGGGTTAACTTGTGGTTGTTGTATGATATTTAGCTTGATAATTAGGTTGCATGTTGTTGATGAGCATGATATATAACTTGTTGTTGTTACATGTTAGTGACTTTATGGTTGGGGTTATGACATTTAGGCATGAGTCGACCTAATCATGATAGTGTGTTGTATTATATCTAGACTGGTTGCGCATATGTTATTGTTATGCATGAATGACAATGTTTATGAGATTATGGTGTGGACATGTTAGTTAGATATTGTTATGGATATCAAAATATTATTTAGATTGATTTGATGTGTTTTGAAGTTATATTTTGTTAATCTAGATTGATTGTGTAGACAAGGTAGCCTCCCCTCAAATACATTAAGGTATGAGATTGCTTATGTCATATACTTAGTGCTTGACAATTTCATTATGTTGTCTATTTTGTGTTTGAGTGATTTGGTGTCTATTACATCATGTAGTTGTTTTATTTAACATGGTAAATTTATAGTTTGTTTGAATTTTTGACTCATTGCATGATATGAGTATATGTGTCTGTAAGATTGCATGAAGGAATGATATTGTTTTAAGATGATTGTGCTAACACATATGTGTTGAGATGGCTGGTATGCACTTGAGTGTAAGTAGGTGATAGTTGTAGCATTATGAATTATGACCGATGAGTGTGAGTTGATTGTTGATTATGACATGGTTTTTATTCTTGGTAAAATTTGATTTCAAATTGATAGATATGTTGTCTTGATTTTTGGTACATATGGTTGAAATGTGTGTTTAGTTATAGGTCAGTGTGCTTGGCACAACAAGGTAAGGTAAATAGAATGTTGTATGTTTATTTATGCACTGAAAATTATGTGTTTATGTTAGTTTGATGCAGGGGATTGCATGGAAAAAGAGATTGCCATGAAATATTGAAGAAAGCTTCTGCAAATATTTCCTTTGGAAGTATTGGGAACCATGGGGATTTAATTTTCTTGGTGGATCCACTCTATTAAAAAATTTTAGCATGTCATTGCATATGGTTTTCACATAGAATATGATTTTTCTCAGTGGATCTGCTCCCTTATACATTCGATTCATGCAGCAGACCCGAGGGTTTTCCAGTGGCTCTTCTCCCCACATTCCATTATTGTAGTGGACCTCAAAGTTTCTTGATGGCTCCGCTTCCTAAATTTGATTCTTGTAGCAGATATGAGGTTTTCTTGGTGGCTCCACTCCCCACATTTGATTTGTCCAATATACCTCAAATTTTCTCGGTGGATTTTCTCCCTACATTACAATCTTATAGCATATCTAAAGGTTTCTCAGTGGCTTCTCTCCCCACATTCGATTCTTGCAACAGACCTCAAGGTTTCTCGTGGCTCTGCTCCCTACATTCAATTCTTGTAGGGTTTCTCAGTGGATCCTTTCCCTACATTCAATTCAATGTTCCCTTGAGTGTTTCTTGGTGGCTCCTCCCTACATTCATTTCAATGTTCACTTGAGTGTTTCTCGATGGCCCCTCCATACATCTTATTCTTGCAGACCAACCTGGGTGATTCTCGCTGGCTACTCCCTACATTTAATTTGGAATTCCATTCCCTGTGTATAATCCTTCAAGAATCCATCATATCTGGTGGATTTGAGCGTCAGGGTTAAGAAATGGTAAGTCCACATTCCTTCTTGAACACCTGCAATTCGAGGGTTTTCAAAAAATTGTCACAATCTTAAGGATAGGCACAATTGAGACCATTTATGCCCAAAACAAAAAATTATTTTCTCAATGTATGTATTAATAAGAGAGTAGTAGCATGGTTATTAGTTAATTAATCTGTTCATTCGTTATTGATTCCTTTATTTAGTCATGGGCTACGGCTTATTCACCCATCTGTGAATATCTTATTTAGTCATGGGTGGCTAGAGGTGGTGAACTAAGCAACTCGTCAGTGGTAAAATGAGACCAAAAAGTTCATACATGGTTACTGGAAGATGATATGTGGCATCCAAAATAATTCATAAGGAAATTTAGGGAAAAGATTCAATATACTAGTGTTGTATCCCCTCATCAGACTACTTTGGACAGTAATTTAGACCCTTGCAAATAGTGATATTTTTCTCTTCCAAATTTTAATTATTTTGAATGCAAGTCTATAGTTCTCGACTTAAGAATAAGGCTACATATAGTTCCCAAAAATATGATCCAATTAGAAATGATTTCGATCTTGAGAGGATGGATTTCTTGACTATTAAATCTCTTAAAAATAGGCTTAAGACAACTATTCTTACTTTTAAATAGGACTGAGCTTTTATTACAGTGATAAGGTCTTGGATTTATGCTTAGAACTTGGATTTTTACTAAGATATTGTCTCAATTGTTGACATTGTTGTTCTAGGAACTGGTGTATTATGGTATATTGGCAACCCTTATTGTATATATGCCACCAATTTTATGTGACCTCGTTGCCTGGTATAATTGGCACACATTGTTTATCTTGGCACACACACACACATATATATACAGTCTATTATATTGATATGATATTAGCATGGCATGATTTACACATAGAATTTCAGTATTGGCGTGACACTCCACATGTGTGAAACACAGTAGTATTGCACCATGTATCAAATGTATACATGCTATGATTTATTGAAACCTCATATCCTAGTGACAATATTGGCAAGACAGATTTGATAATATCATAGTAATGGTAGTTCAAATATGTCAGTGGTTTCAATGTTTCTATCGCTAGTGTAAATTAGTAACAACTGTCTTTATATGTGAATGTTTTTCTTCTTATGTTCATTTTATTTCCAATGTATTTTTATTTTTGTTTCTATATAATTGCACAGAATGTTATTATCATTCGGTGTCATCCCTTTAGCACTAGTATTCTTATGTGTTTATCATCAATAAAATGGAAATAAATAAAATCACAATGTAAACAAGAACCCCAGAAATAGGCTCCATGCCAACGAAAAACCCCTCCATAGGGGAAAACCCAGAAACTTCTCTTCTTTTAGAAATTCAAGTAAGACTTCCAATACCTTTTAAAAAGAAAACTCACCAAGTAATAGGCCAGCCACAAAAACAACAATGATTCTTTCTTTAACTCAGTATGTTTCTCTTCCTTGACTCACAATCTGAACAAAGATATCTTCCTTCACAAGCATGTGAGATTTCCAATCAAATAATTAATTTCGAAGTCAAACAAATAGACATTCATTCCTTTCCTCTCTATCCTTATCTTATTTCTCTCTTTGAATTTTTCTTAGACCTATTGAAGAGTGCTAATTTATTTTCTATCTCCAATGAGGTCGAGTAACTCTCCTTTATATAGTATTTTGGTGAGGTACAAGATCCTCTTATGGGGCCAACTTGCTGGGATGTCTGACCCATCACTTGGTAGATTCTAGATCTCATTTTTACATTTAAAATATTTCTTTTACATCAATATAAGAGACCTTCATGGGACTTTACATCATGACCCTGATTTTGACCTTGTGACAACCCTATATCACACAAATGGATGCTAAACCTACGAAAAAATAATCAATGGGAAAGAAACCCATTCTTGAATAAATAATTTTCTTTTTCTTTTTATTTTGACAAATAAATTGAGTACATCAAGTCATGGTACATATACAATTATGAACATTGAATATGAGTAAGTATTCACTGACAATTCCTGACATTTCCATTCATGGATTTGACAGTCTACATCCACCATCATTTGAGATTAATAATCATCCTGAGACCTCTCATGGGTGTCCATAACATGACATGTAGTACTATCCCAATGGAAGGTGGGTCAAACATTATGTTTGGCACTCTTCGTCCTTTCCCTCCATTGGAATGGGATTAAGGATTGAGGAGCATAGAGGTTCATTACTTGTTCCAAAGCAAAATGAGAATAGTTATTGGTATAGGAAAAGGCTCATCGAATCACATGGGAATAATATTTCCCTTGAGGAAAGGACATTTATCTTTATCAAGATGATTAATTTCTCAACAAAACATTAGTAAGTAAGTTACTCAATTGATGTGTTAATATAAGTGATTATTCTTTGTGTATGCAATAATTTAGGTTTCATGTTATCGTGTACAGTGCCATTAGTCATTTCAACTTTAGAGGGAGGCATGGTTTTATCCTTTGATATGTGGAGGGAGCATGGAAGATATTGGACCAAACGTGGTGAATGAATCATTAATTTCTTGGGCTTATACTATTGCACCTTTTTTTGATGTGTGGATGCGAATAAATCATATAATACTTTGATTTGGGTAATATTTCCCAAAATCCCACTTGAAATTTGGAATAATGTAGTTATTAAAGCCATAAAATATGAAATTTAACCCTATATTCTAGGTGATAATGGGTATGTATAGAATAAATTATGTTTAATGGCCCTCCTCAAAAAATATTTTGATTCAAGCTCAGGACAAAAATACAAACAAAATATTAGATGGGTCTCGATATAATCTCATTCTAGAACAGAGGTTGATACTTCAAAACCCTAGCCATTTTTGTGAAGGAGGAAATGGCTAAATTAATTCCATTTTTTTTAAATATGGCTTGGATCGACCTGAAACAAATAGATCAGATAGAATTTTAAATCCTAGTGTTTCCTCTTTAGATCTATAAAGAGAAATAAAAGATATGATGACCCATGTTATTCCACAATTTTTTAAGGGTGACAGGGTTTTAATGTTGAGATAAAGGAGGCCTATCCATGATAATATCATTCCAAATCTTAATATGCTCATTATTTATTGGAAAAAAGAAGAGGACCATAATCATTATTGAAATGAAAGAAAAAGAGGACCATCATCATATTGTTTAATCATAGAAAAGGTGATGTTTTAGCGATATAATCTGGAATAAGATATAATTTGAGAATACAAAGATATGTTACTTTATATGAAGGAAATATGTACACTGTGATCTAGCTTAATGTGTCTAGGAGTGAGACATCTATTGGTCCATGTATTTATCAACCAAACATGTATTGGTTCATGTATTCAGTCCTTCGCTTGGCTTGCTTCTCTTCTTGGCATCTAATATGATTTTCCTATATTTTTCTTCTTTATTCTGCATATATAAAACGTATTGCTACCCTTAAATAGGAAAAATTCACTTGTATATTTATAATGGTTCAAATATTCAACATAAAGTTGACTTGTCGAGTTGTTTGAGGCCAACTTGTTACATTGTTTGAGGTTGAATTGAAGGATTAGTAAGTTGAATTGGGTTCGTGAGGATGAGGCTTCTCCTTGCTCTAATTTATAGACTTATCAAGGGATTCATATAATTTTTTGTTGGGGGATTGACGACTTATAAAATTACAGAAGCTGGTTCCTCTCAAAGTCCTATAACACCTACATGTGTCAAATCATCAAAATACCTCATGGTTGCACACTCACTCGCTTGCGTGCAAAGCCAAGGGATTGGATTCTTAGCCCACAAGCCACTTTTGTTTTCCAATTCCTCCAAAACCATATAGCCTAGGGTTTGGAATACCTCCCAAGCTACAAATCTCAATAGCCTTGACATCCAAAAGCGTTTCCCTTTATTCCACAGAAGCTAGTTACATTCTTCAACATATCGAAGTATGTGGGTAATTTTTTGTAATCAAGGATTAAATGTTGTTAAAATATGTTGAGTTATCAAGTCATCGAATGATTTCATTGGCTAGGATGAATAGGTTTTCAATTTTTTAAGTTTTTAAATATTACTTGAATATTTTAAACGCACTTCCTTATAACTCACTTGTACTAATATAATTTTCTTATGGTTTCGTCAAGACGTTTCTCAACATCCATTATGACACTCGCTAATAGTTTCTCTCATTTTATGGAGTGTTATAGGACATTCAAGAAAATAGGTATTTTTCATATATATCTTCATTGAGTGATAGAATTTTAGGTAATATAGCAGAATTTGACCAAACATCTGCTACGTCGTCTAGCAAGCTAAAATAAACTAGAGGTGAAAATATTAGAATAAAAATACATAGACGCGGGATTTTTTTTCTTGATAAAGGGGGTCATGTTCTTATGTGACAGCGGGGCCCACCCATAGCCCTGGTTTACCTTGGTCCCAACCTCAATCTGTGTGTAAATGCACCCAATATTTCTCATGCCAATCAACTTCACATCCGGGAAATCTCACACTTCCCTTATTCTACGTTGGCAAATTCAAACAAATAAGTCTGGGTTATTTTAATATCTCAATTCAAAGAATTGAGATATTAATTCCATATTCCTTCATAACTACAACCCAATGGTCCATCTTCTCATGATTCTACTGGCGGAGGTGTCGTCTCTATTCTATGGTTCAGACCATAATACTATCGTCTCTTTACATGTGCACTGTAATATCTCAATGTCTTTAATATGTGCAATTCGTTCATACAAATAACCCAACATCTGTAAGGATTGACCACCAAGTATATATATGATTAACTTTGACATATAACCCTCGACAGGTGCACATATTAAATGAATTCACTCTACCCGCGTATAATGCTATATCACTATATAGTCACGACCTCCGTTCAATTATTAAACCATCACAATATGGTTAACCCACATATTTTCCATGGTTCGTCCCCTTCGCATATTTAACCAACCCCCCAAACCTTAGTTTAAAAGGTTCTGATCAATATAATTCTAGAACTGGGCCCCAGTGCCTACGGCCTTTTCCATCCGACGACTGTTATCACATTGCACCGCCTCATCTGATCGGACGGGTATCGCTCGGACAACTTGAGTGAACAATAACGCGCGATGGCACACAATGAATGGTGGTTTTGCTATTTCTCTCAAGGACACGCGTCGATTAATCTATGGAATCACTCCCCCCTCCTCAAATACCGCTCACTATGCAAAGGTGGTGCGATGGAAACCAGAAACCGCCCTTACTGTTCCTCTGCGAGGTTCCTCTCCTTCTTCACGCCAGGTTCTGCCTATTAAATTTAACGTAGTTCAAATGCACCTTCGCTCCTCATTATACAGTGCTTGTCCGATGAACACCACTATCGTTATGCGTGGATTAAAGCCATGCCTCTGTTGTGGCATACACTCATGGCTCTATCACTCCCTGTCGACTGTGTCGATAGTATTTACATCGATTCTTCTAACTGTACACAAAGCACCATTAATCCCATCAGAGGGTTCTTAATTATCATAGATTCGATTATCCTCCACCAGGATGCATGCATGTGTTCACACAGGACTTATTCAAGAAAAGCAGATATACATTCACACATAAATTAAATCCACAAGGCAAAAATATACTGAAACATTTCTTATTTACACAATGGATTGAATTACAACCACTGGCTGGCCAGATCTTCAATCTGATGGCCTTCTCCCCCTATGCAACCCTCTATAGTTACAGGAAAGTCTATGTGCAGGTCTGTGCAGCTCTCTCGACTCTATCAGAGAGGTTTA
Organism: Pinus albicaulis; assembly: GCA_034641835.2. Classification (NCBI taxonomy): domain Eukaryota; kingdom Viridiplantae; phylum Streptophyta; class Pinopsida; order Pinales; family Pinaceae; genus Pinus; species Pinus albicaulis. Next base: position 1,316,709,407 of record CM076575.1, read on the forward strand.
TTTTTATACAATTGGAAATCAATCGATTCACTTCTTTGATGACTCTTGGACTCGTAAAGTTAGCCTAACTTCTGAAACTGACCATCTCTATAGGTGCCCATCAATCATTTGGGTAGTTACAATATTTTCCTTTCAAATTAACTAAAATAACTCAACTATGAATATTTACATGGGGAAACAAAACATGAGACCCCCCCCTTAGGTTTATTTATGTACAAAAAGTGTCTTGGGCCTAAAGCCCCTACATCAGACTCCCCAGGTTCAAATGATTCATGATCTCCTGATTATGTGCTTTATTTTTTTATCTACCTAGATCCCATACTTTATTCTGTAACTAGTTATTTGTTGCAGCATTCTTCTTTTGCATTCCTCCTGGCTTCCAAACTTTATGTTGTAGCTTTCCACAGGCTGTGCATTTGCATCCTCTGTCTGCTTTACTTGTGCTGCTACTTCCTTGTTTCCTCACTGCTGCCCTTTTCTAAGGCATCTTCTGCATCAATCTTCTTACAAATTCTATTTCTCTGTCTAATCTTTCCTCTAACTGCTAGACACTTACTTTTTTTTGCTACATTCCTATTTCTTCAGTTCTTACTGCTGCCCTATTCGCCACCCAATCATCCATACCCTCTCTGCAACAGTAAAACTTTTTCTCCTCTGCTAGCAACACTTCAGCTTGTTGCTTCAGCCCTCTCTCCAGCAACACTCCAAGCTACTGCTCTGGCATTTCACCTTCTTTTCTGAATATATTCAGCAAACATTCTCGCCATCTCCTTTGGCCAAACAAATCTTCTCCATGCTACAACTCAGGTTCAACATCTTCTTCTTTTGCCTCGGCAATCTTCCACAATTGCCTTCCTTCTTCTTGATTGACTCCAGCAATCAAATCAAGTTCTCTAGCTACTGTATCTTCATCTTCTGTCAGAGTGAAACTATGGTTCTCCATTGCTGTAGCAGCCCCAACAGTCATACAGCTTCTTCAATCTTCTCTGGGTTATTCGAACAAGTCAATTCTTCCTTGTTATCAGTAGCAACAATTTCCTGCATATGAGACATGGCTGTCTCATCTTCACTCAGCTACTCATCCTCATTCTGCAATAGCTCTTCTTTTTCTAAGACAACTCCAAGTGATGGATTGTCTTCTGCTTTTCCTGTCAACACAGCGACTTCATCAGTTCCAAAACCCCAAGGCCCACATTCTGCAACCCCCAATTCTGAAATTGAGGTCTTCTCTCTTGTATGGAATCCTGTTGATTCAACATACTCTCTAGCAGCTCAATTGCTCCATTCCATGGTTTAAATTCTTCCACAGAACTCTCCTTCTCTTTCAATTGACTGCCCCATGCTGTCAACTTATCTCCATCATCAACAGGATCTGCATTCATCAAAAATTTGTCATCATCAACCTCACAAGGCCTGAGAGCCTTTCTCTGCTCTGCCAACACCTCAATATGCTGTCCCAACTGTCTCTTCTTCTCAATCAGCACATCATAATGCTGATTCCAATTCTTCAAAAAATTCTTGAGACCATCAGCTAGTCTCCCTTCTGCACCATCCTCTTCAAGGATGTCTCTTTGCTCCAGCTCATAAAAATGAACTTTCCTCTTCCCATTCATCTTTGTCCTTACCATCTCAACACCTTCTCTCTGTGGTTCTGTTCTCTGCATCAGACCACTTAATTCATGCCACAATCTTGACATCTCCTCCGAGAGAACATCTTCAACATCTTCATTATCTTCATTATCTTCTGCTTTCACTATCTCCTCATTCTTCATCAGAATAAAATTCTGATTTCCCATCTCTATAAATATTCCAGCTATCTGTCCATCATTCTCCACATGGCCATTTAACAAAAGCAGCCTATCATTATCAGCATTAATGAAAAACTCATCATCAACCCCATTGAAACAATCTCTTCTACAAAATAAGGAATTAATGAATTCCTTCTGCTGCAGTAGTTCAATCTATTCTTCATCTGAAAGATACTCATCATACTTTACTTGGAAACAATCAACTTCATATGTCACATTTCCATCATGTGAACTGCCTTCATTAACACCTGCATTCACACACAACTTGTCAGATGCAAAAACACAAGACCTCATGGTCTCAATTGGTGATTTGGTCACCAAATCTTTCTGCTGTTCCAAGTCTTCCATATTCTCCAAAGATTCTTCAATGGTCTCTTCTTCAGAGTCCTCAAGTTGTTCAACCTCTAGCTTCTGGCCAATATCACAAACTAAAGCTCTTCTGCTTCTAATATGTTGGAAAGCAGAATCTTTCTCCAACTGTGCATGGACATCCTCAAAACATGTAAGTGCTCCATTTTCTTCCTCGGTGAAAACATCATAAGTTTTTTATTTCTCACCTGTTGTTCCTGCAAACATAGAAAATATGTCAAATGTAAGGCTCTTGGATGCCTTGGTCCCACTTGAAGCTTCAGTCTCCAATTCCTTCTCCAAATACTCAATCACTCTGAGTATTTCTTTCTTTTTCTGAGCATTCATCATCTGCTCCTTCTTCCTTTGTAGCCTCTGCCACTTTATCTTCTTCTTCATGAGCCAACCAACTCTTTGGCTTTCTTCTATTCTTCTCTTCAGTTCGTTGAACTCTTCCTTGATCTTAGAAAATTCTTTCCAATATTCTTCATCTGTGAGTCTCTTCCTCATGCCATTTTCTTTGGCATATTCCCACACTCTACTACTGTGGCCTCTTTCAGAACCTCTGCAATCACTGCAATCCCTGCTATGGCTCTCAGTAGCCATTCTCTTATCTAGGAGTTCTTCACTCACAAGCTGCACTAAGCATCTACAACAACAAGCTCTCTTGTTGCAACTTACCTCACCAAGCTTCTCTCCTGAGCTACAGCTTTTGGCAAGTACTGGTCCCCTCTCTCAGGAACCTTCTGAGCACTCTCTCTGCTCTCTAGGCTTCACTCTGCAACTTTCTCAAGAACCCCCTTTCTTCTTTCATCCAACCTTAGTTGGGAATTATTTCAGGTTCTGCCACACTCTTTCTGCACTCAGAATCCCTTGCTGGACTCTTCTATCACTGCTCTCAAAGCTTGTGATATCATTCTTGCTGAGATTTCTCCCTCAATTTCTTGCACCCTGTATTCTACAAACAAATCCTTCCATCCAGAGTTCAAATAAGACTCATCATCTTACCTCTCAAGATCCCTGATTGATCTTGCTTCTTTTCTTTTCTTTTCACCTGCACTGCATCTACCTACTGCAATCTTCAAGACACTCTGTCTTCAACTCCAGATTCTGTAAATTCAAGCTATCAACCTTCACTGCATGTCAAATCAAGTCTGCAATTTTCTGTTAAACAAATTTAGACTTTAACTTTTCTTTCCTATTCAGTACATGTGCATTTCCAAAAAAAAAATTTCAACAAGCTAACTAAATTCTAGCTTTGATACCACTTGACAGCGAGGCCCACCCATAGCCTCGGTTTACCTTGGTCCCAACCTCAATCTGTGTGTGAATGCACCCAATATTTATCATGCCAATCAACTTCACATCCGGGAAATCTCACACTTCCCTTATTCTACGTTGGCAATTTCAAACAAATAAGTCTGGGTTATTTTAATATCTCAATTCAGAGAATTGAGATATTAATTCCACATTCCTTCATAACTACAACCCAATGGTCCATCTTCTGATGATTCTGCTGGTGGAGGTGCCATCTCTATTCTATGTTCAGACCATAATACTACCGTCTCTTTACATGCGCACTGTAATATCTCAATGTCTTTAATATATGCAATTCGTTCATACAAATAACCCAATATCCGTAAGGATTGACTGCGAAGTATATATATGATTAACCTTGACATATAATCCTCGGCAGGTGCACATATTAAACAAAGTCACTGTACCTGCGTATAATGCTATATCACTATATAGTCACGACCTCCGTTCAATTATTAAACCATCACAATATGGTTAACCCACATATTTTTCATGGTCCGTCCCCTTCGCATATTTAACCAACCCCGCAAACCTTAGTTTAAAAGGTTTTGATCAATATAATTCTAGAACTGGGCCCCAGTGCCTACGGCATTTTCCATCTGACGGTTGTTATCACGTCACGCCGCCTCATCTGATCGGACGGGTATCGCTCGGACAACTTGCGCAAACAATAACGTGCGATGGCACGCAATGAAGGGTGGTTTTTCTGTTTCGCTCGGGGACACACGTCGATTAATCTATGGAATCTCTCCCCCCTCCTCAAATACCGCTCACCGTGCAAAGGTGGTGCGATGGAAACCAGAAACTGCCCTTACTGTTCCTCCGCGAGGTTCCGCTCCTTCTTCACACCAGGTTCTGCCTATTCAATTTAACATAGTTCAAATGCTCCTTCGCTCCTCGTTATACAGTGCTTATCTGATGAACACCACTATCATTATGCGTGGATTAAAGCCATGGATCTGTTGTGGAATGCACTCGCGGCTCTATCACTCCCTGTTGACCGTGTCGATATTATTTACATCGATTCCGCTAACTGTACACAGAGCACCATTAATCCCATCACAGGGTTCTTAATTATCACAGATTCGATTATCCTCCACCAGGATGCATGCATGTGTTCACACAGGATTTATTCAAGAAAAGCAGATATACATTCACACATAAATTAAATCCACAAGGCACAAATATACTGAAACATTTCTTATTTACACAATGGATTGAATTACAACCACTGGCTGGCCAGATATTCAGTCTGATGGCCTTCTCCCCCTATGCAGCTCTCTACAGGTACAGACAAGTCTATGTGCAGGTCTGTGCAGCTCTCTCGACTCTATCACAGAGGTTTATTTTTATACAATTGGAAATTAATCGATTCACTTCTTTAATGACTCTTGGACTCCTAAATCTAGCCTAACTTCTAAAACTGACCATCTCTGCAGGTGCCCATCAATCATTTGGGCAGTTACAATATTTTCCTTTCAAATTAACTAAAATAACTCAACTATGAATATTTACATGGGGAAACAAAACATGAGACCCCCCCCTTAAGTTTATTTATGTACAAAAAGTGTCTTGGGCCTAATGCCCCTGCATCATTATGATAATGATTGCATAGATGATATCGAGGTTCCCTTGAGGTATAAGCATATAGTGAAACAATGGGCACCCATATATCTTCCTGAAATAAACAATAATTTTTTTGTTAATGAAATTGTTATCACAAAATTTTACTTGATTGGCTACTGATCAGACAATTCTATGTAACTGTTTCAAACCAGCTTTTGACTGAATCTTAGCCTCTTTAGTCTGAGAGGGCTCTCTCAAAGGGGTTTATGATATTGTATAATGATAGGACTAGATGGCTAACTCTATTTGAAAAGTAAATTGATTTTGTGTATGTAGGTTGAAAAGAATGTAGGCTTGCAACCATTGGGCTTATGGAATCAACAAATCAGTAGATTCAGTGGCAAGGTTTCTTGACATGGAAGTTGAGGCAGATAAGAGCCTTTAACATTGGCAAATCACACATAGAACATAGGGAAACACATTCATTTCATTAATAAAGGAAGTCAGAGCATAAACATATGAATTCTAAGTAATAAAGATGAAATCTACTGCAAGTGGTACACATAAAGATATATATTTTAAAAACATTAAAAAATCCATGAGAATCTCAGGTTTGCCAAGAAGAAGTCCTCTGTATTACTGATATAGGTCAAATTACAAAAAGCAGGAGTATGGTGCAAAAAAATTCCAACCCTTTACAACTTCAATAATTTTCCTTTAAATAGACATTCTTATAATAGGGATGATCTACCTTTAGGCTAGATTCATCAAAATCTTCCTATGACACCTCATAAAACAGAAAAACATGTCTTTTAATAAGAAAATGACAGCTACACTCTAAAGATGACTTTTCCTAATAGGACTCAAACTCCTATTTATTACATCGTTCCACCTCATCTTTAAAACAATTACATATTAGTTAAAACTAAGCATCACACATTCGAATAGGCTATGACCTATCTCATCACTACTTGAGATATTAAAAACCCTCCTAATCATGTGGAACAAAACCCTATTTTTCAGGAGTACAAGACATTATCTTCAACGAAATCTTAAGTTGATGAGATGTCTCCACTACATGGTCTTCAAGTCATAAATGTCTGGTGGTAAGGTTCCTTGACCTGTTGGATGTGTCCACATGTCCAAAACTACTTTTAAACTGCTCAGAAACTTTCAAAAACAACTCGCTATGTTAACAGGTCATTTTCATAGCGAGCTTTCATAGCATCCAAAAAATGCTTTTGCACTCATAATATATGCTATTTTGTTGTTCTATGATGTCATCCTAGTCATTACACATCATCACCATAGTTATCCCTCCTTGAAAGCTGCAAAAAGTGGTTTTAGAAGGAAGTGAGTTGCTACAGAAATTTTCGTAGTGTTTTCTTGGCTTTAAACTTAGGAAATGCTACGAAACTGTGAAAAACTGCAAAAATTCCAGATTGTAACTCTGTCCCAAAATTTTGACCTCTAGCTAAAAAAAATTAGTCTTCAACATTCCATAAGCCTTATAAAACATAATCAAACTCAACTTAATACTCTTGAGGTGTTTCCTCTTCATTAATGATGAGTTGAGCTATGGGCTCTTCAACCATAGTCATCTTTAAGCCCTTCTTCTCCAGTTCCCCATGGATCAATTCTAACTGCTCTTAGAGGTCTTTCACTTGGTCCTTCAGTTTTCTGTTCCTATATTTCAAGTGCAAGTTCATTTTTCTGATATGCTTCACCTCTCCTCTCAATGGCTGAGTCCATTTGATCAATTGTTGTGTGTTAACTAAGGTCTTTGACACACTATTAACCCGCTCTTCCCAAACTTCTTTCATTTTCTCAAACTGCACCTTCTAAACATTATGTTTCCTTGCCTCTTTCTTCAAGATTGTTATTTCATGATTTTCTAACTTCAAATGCTCCTTATGGACCTCAATCTCTATTTTTTCCATGTTTTTCTCCTTCCCTTTCTTTTGCTTGATGACTAGATCTTCTTTTGTAGGTGATGAAAGGTCAATGATGCTTGGTGGTGGTTGGATAGTGTTAGTGACCTTCTGAGCTTCTTTATTGCTTTCCAAGACCTTTTTGGCATGTCTTGTCATTGGTTTCCTGGCTTGAAATATGAATCCTACATCCTCACCTTCAAACTATAACTTCTTGGTTGTTTTCGCTTTCTTGAGCTTCTTTCCTCCTTCATCAATATCTTCAGGTTCTACTATGGGAGTTTACTCAATATCAATAGCTGGTAGAATGTCTTCTAAGTTTCCCTTAGCCACTGTTTGATTTCTTGTAACCATTTTGTTGCCATTTTTGCTCACAGTTGGCTCTTGTTTTGTAAATTTGCTCACAGTTGGATTTTGTTTTGTAAGTGAAACAGCAGGTGTATCAACTTTCTACAGTTTCTATGTTTCCATGATTAGTGGTTCACTTTTCTCTGCCACTAAAGGCTTACTTTGATCTACCACTGAAGGTGATGGTATACCTCTAGGTTTAGTATTTATTTTAGGAGTGATGGAATCTACTTCAATACCACTGACAAACAAAAAAGATGAACAGTCTCTGCCTAATCTTTTTAACTCTTATAAAACCAACAACTTGATTAAACCATGATGAAAGAGTGAGGTTTCATTTCCTTCAGATTTATCTTGAACTTTATCTACCATTTTTGCTACGCTTCTATATAAGTAAAAATTTAGATCAAGAGATTTCTTACCAAAAAAATATAGCAAAACCCTGAAGTGGTAAGAATAAACCATATGATACCTCCCTTCACAGGTGAAGTACTTCTGAATGATAAGCAGCAACTTTGAGAAGTTGTCTTTCATGTAGCTCCTTGTAATGGCATTTGTAAGGTCAATCTCACTATGTTTTGGCTTGATAAATTCCTTACAGTCCTGCATGGTGAATTTGAAACCTTTGAACCATTGTTCTCCTTCTCTAGGAATTCCTATTGCTGGTGAAATGGTCTCTGGAGTTAAAGTGAGGTTCAACATCCCCACCTTTGAAGCCGTCCCATTGAAATTGATGGAAAAATCCTTAGAAACCTGCACATGGCATCCTTTTTGTCTTTGGAAAAAATGCAAACACCATGTTCTTCTGAAATAGGCCTATGGGTCAATAGAAGATGGATTCACAGGAATAGGCCTAGGAGATTCCCATGAAGCTAGTGTTGGAAATACTAAGGGGGGGGGGGGGGGGGGGTTAATCAATATTCCTTTCAATTAGAGCATTAGTTAATATTTAATTATTATCAGTGTTTGTAAAATGATAGTAGCAAACAAGAAGAACACAAATTCACATAGTTTTTAAGGTGGAAACCCACTCCGGGACAAAAACCACCTAATGCTTTTCTAATAATTCTTTAATAATCAACTCCAATTGAAAATAAAGCTCCAACTTCCTAGAATCTAGAAAATCATTCTTCTCCAACTCCCACTGGATGGACACTCCAATGCCCGAGATTCTTCAGTAGTAAACTGAATAGATGCCCCAACACCCAATGAGCTACAACTCACCCTAGCACCACCCTAGCACCCTATAGAAGAATAAAAGAAGAATGGACTCCCGTACCAGGGAAAATGGTCCACTTTTCAATGATATAGAATGATGTAGAAGAAGAAGATATACTAGACCATAACCTCAACTTTGACACAACCACCTAATGATGATCCTAGACCTCCCAACACTTCCTCTTCAACCCTTGGTAGATAGACACTAGTACAATTTTGACAATAATGTATTTACAATGACTTAGTACAATGATACCTTTAGAATGATTGTATGCAGAGCTGGCCACTTGAAGACTTCATAGGATGAACTTATTTCTGATGTTATGAACCCTTTTTGCTTCTCTTGTCATGCTACCCTCTGCTGCACCTTTCTTTTCTTTTCTTCCGTAGAAATTCTGGTCCTTTGCAACCCTTGACAACACATGATCTAGCTTTTTCTTGCCTTCTAGGAGCTCGATATTGAATCTGGTGTATCTCTATTATTTTAGATCCTCAATATCTGATTTTCAGTCTTGTAGTATCCCTCTGAGTCATATTTCCAATGCCACAGGTCTGACCCAATTTGGATTCTTCAAGAGAGAGTTATACCCAATCTCTCACAATGCCCTAATTATGGATTGTTTCAGAAGAGTGCACTTGTACGACATGCCACATGTCACTGTTTCTTTATTTGGATTTGAAATTGATAGAGAGAAAATTATATACTGTGCGCTATCTTCCAATTTTTACGTAATTCCAATCTGATACTCAGAGAGAGAGTTATAGAAAATTTACCAAGGTCACTTCTTTGAGATGAATTTCAGGAGCCTGCAAAAACCCTGACTTCCACAGATCATATCTCCAAAAATATTGCGCACCTTGAACTGAAATTTTTACAAAAACTTCCTCAGGATTTCAGCTTTTCCTAATAACAATTTCAGCTTCTAAAATTTTGTAGAAAAAAATTTAGAGCACAAATTCCACGATGACCTGTTTCAGATCCTGAAATCCCTTGCATAAGGAGGAAATGAGGATCACAATTTATATAAATGCTTAGGTTGAGAGGGGCTTCAACAAGTGAACGTGGGAGGGATTTTAGAAGCTTAAGAAATATTAATCATGACTTTTCAATGACCCATGCCCCAACCCCATGGGGTTTTAACTCACTAACTAGGGGTACAAACTTCAAACATGAATATCTCTCAAACCGTGAAGAATTACATGGAGTGCCATATATCAATGGAAACATCTCGACAAGTAGAAACCATAAAAAGAATTATTGACCCAGAATATATTAATTTGGTAGGTAAAAATTCCCATGCAAGATTGGGTTATTCCTTGGTGCTGCTTGGGTTGACATCAATGACAACTGTTGATCAACAATCTCCCCCTTTGGCATTGATGGCAACACAAGTACTCCCCCTGCGATCATGATACCTCTTCCTACAATGTTCTCTCCCCCTTTGACATCAATGGAAAAGGGTAACTCCCCTTGAAACACAACCATCCTGCAGACCTGTACACACTTCCACTCCCCCTGACACACAACCATCCTCCAGACCTGTAGTCTAATTCCACTCCCCCTTTATATTCTGAAAAAAAAAGAAAATCTAATGAGAACTTGGGAGAATCCCAAGCTTCTAGCAAAGATATTACAATGCTGGTGAATATTTAATATGTGATTCTTTTGGTGCTGCTTGGAATCTTGCTGCTTGTCCAACTGCTTGCATAACATCTGGTCAGGAGGCTATTACATATAGAAGACTACTAATCATAGATCTGTACAACCTTTGATCCACATCCTTATATGAGTCGTCTATGCTCAATTTGCAACCTATTACCATTGGAGTAAGGATGGGTTTGCAATATTCCATTTTAAATTTATTGAGCATTTCCTTGATGTACTTGGCTTGACATATAAATATTATTTTCTCTTTCTGAGATATTTGAAGCCCTAAGAAGTATGTCAGCTCACCAAGTAAAGACATCTTGAAATCACTTTGCACCTTTGTAGCAAACTTCTTACTTAGTCGATCATCATTGCTACCAATTATTGTATCATCCTCTTTAGCTGTTAGACATGCTTTAGTTGCTTCATCCAGAACATATATGTCATTTGGAGCCCGACTTTTTGTAGCCACAATTTTACCATACACGCCTTTCCTGATTTCACATTTCATGGAGTTGAATAGTATTGTGTGTCCTTGATCACACATTTGTCCAACACTGAGCAGATTGTGATTCATGTTTTTAACCAATAGAACATTCTTGGCTAGAGCATCTTTGCTTCCGAGAGTGACAGTACCTATTCCTATAACATTTGAAGATCCATCATTTCCAAAGGACACGGTTCCATCTTTCTTCTCTTTCAGAGATACAAATTTATTTCTATCTCCATTCATATGTGTTGAGCAACCGCTATCAACATACCACACATATTTGTTCTTTTGAGCCTTGAAAAAATTATCATTCTTCTTCATCTTCCATGTTCATTCGTTCTGTGGCTTCGAAGATTCTTCTGGAGGATTTTCAAGTTTGCAGTCTTTAGCTATGTGTCCAAAGTTTTGACATTTGTAACATTTAATATTATTTCTTAAATGTTAAAATCTATTGATGTTTCGTTGAGCCCTGGGAGGTTCATATTTGACAGATCTCCTGGAATTGTATTCGTTCCTAGGGTACGTGCGACATTCTACAGCTTTATGACCAAATTTTCCACATGAACAACAGTAGCCATAAAATTTATGTTGGTACCCGGATGGAAATTTTCGTCGAGGAATTGTCTTCCAAGGTTGTTCTTGTGAATCTTGTCCAGTGAAGTCTACATGCATGTCAGATCTCATAGGTTCATTGTATTTTGTTGTAGAAGGTCCTGCTTCTTCTTCTTTGTAACCGATGCCAGTTATGTCATTGTAATATCGTTGATTGTTGATGAGTTCTTCCAATGCCCTTGAGAAGTTGGCATAGTTTTGGATAGTTTTTCCTTTCTTCACTTCCTCATGCAGTGAGACTACTTCGGCTTCTAATTCTTCCCTTTCTTGGTTGCTTTCTTCCAACTTATTTTGAAGTGACTCTTCAAATGATTTGTGTTCTTCAACTTCAATTTTAAGACCTTGAACTTGTTCTTCAAGAGTATTGGAATGGATCTTCTCTGCCTTGAGATATTTTATAAGCTTGATTGCTTCCTTAAAAAATTATTCTATGGTCCATCCTTCTTCTTCATTGTTTGATACCTCTTGTTTATTATGCTTGGCCATAAATAATACTCTCTCATTGGCTTCTTCTTCATTGTCATTGTCTTCATCGAATGATGAGCTATCTTCTTTAGAGAGAAAGTTCCTTTTGGATCCTTGCTTGTTGAATTTCTTAAAGCCTTTCTTTCCTTTTGAGTTGCCATCACTTATATTTGGACATTTTGTTGCAAACTGCCCAACCTCATTACCGCGGAAAAATATCAATGGAAGTTTACCTTTGAATAGTCCCTTACCAATTTTTAGTTTTCTCATGAAGTAAGCATATTCTTCATTTGAAAGACCTTCTTCATCATCTCCCTTTTCTTCACACTTGCAGGTGCATGTCTTTCCAATTGAAGGTTTTTTATCCTTATTAGTTTTCGTAGATGCAACGAATGCAGTTTCTAGATGTGAAGTACCCTCTTCTTCATCAAGTCTCATTCCATATGCTATGAGAACTACATGTAATTCCTCTTTGCTGAGTTTGTTCAGATTTGCACTATATTCTAATACCAATACCTTTGGGTTGAATCTCCCTAGTAACGTTATGAGAATCTTTCGTATAATAGTATTCTTGTCAACTGGCTCTCCCAATGCTTCCAGAGTATTGGTTATTTCATCAACGTATTGGAAGTATGCAGCAATGTTGCAATCTTCTTTCATTCTGAGTTGCTCAAATTTTGCTCTATAGATTTGAAGCTTTGCTTCTTTGACATTTGAGTCACCTGCATATATATTCTCAAGCTTATCCCATAGATTTTTGGTAGTTTTACAACCCAACACCTTATGATAAGCAGATTTAATAAGTCCACTGATAATAATATTATTTTTTTTTGCATCATTTACCAAATTCTTCTTACCTTATTCATCTGTAGTTGATGTAAATCCATTTTGAACAGTGTCCCACACTTCGTAACCTTGGGCCAAGAGATAGACCTCCATTCTTCCTTTCTAGAGTGCATAATTATTTTCATTGAATAGAGGTACACCATTCTTGGTATGCTCCATGACCTCCTTCCAACTGCTAAACTGCTATTGAAGGAACCAAGCTCTGATTCCAATTGTTGGAAATACTGAGAGAAGGGGGGGTGAATCAATATTCCTTTCAATTAGAGCATTAGTTAATCTTAAATTATTATCAATGTTTGTATAATGATAGCAGCAAACAAGAGGAACACAAATGCACAAAATTTTTAAGGTGGAAACCCACTCCAGGACAAAAACCACCTAATGCTTTTCTAATAATTCTTTAATATTCAACTCCAATTGAAAATAAAGCTCCAACTTCCTAGAATCTAGAAAAGAATTCTTCTCCAGCTCCCACTAGATGCATGCTCCAATACCTGAGATTCTTCAGTAGTCAACTGAATGGATGCCCCAATACCCAATGAGCTACAACTCACCCTAACACCACCCTACCACCCTATAGAAGAATAAAATAAGAATGGGCTCTCATACCAGGGAAAATGGTCCATTTTACAATGATATAGAATGATGCAGAAGAAGAAGATATACTAGACCATAAACCCAAATTTTACACAACCACCTAATGATGATCCTAGACCTCCCAAAACTGCCTCTTCAACCCTTGGCAGATAGAAACTAGTACAATTTGTACAATAATGTATTTACAATGAATAAGTACAATGATAACTTTACAATGATTGTATGCAGTGTTTCCCACCTGAAGACTTCATATGATGAACATCTTGCTGATGTTATGCACCTTGGTTGTTTCTCTTGTCGTGCTACCCTCTGCTGCACCTTGCTTTGCTTTGTCGCTGTAGAAAGTCTGGTCCTTTGCAACCGTTGACAACAAATGATGTAGCTTTTTCTTGCCATCTAGGAGCTTGATATTGAATATAGTGTATCTCTATTATTTCAGATCCTAAATATTGGATTTTTAATTATGTAGTAGTCCTCTGAGTCGTCTTTCCAATTCCACAGGTCTGGCCCAATTTGGATTCTTCAAGAGAGAATTATACCCAATCTCTCACAATGGCCTAATTATGGAGTGTTTCAACAGAGCGCACTTGTATGGCGTGCCACATGTTACTGTTTCTTCATTTGGCTCTAAAATTGATAGAAAGAACATTAAAGACTGTGCACTATCTGCCACTTTTTACAGAATTCCTATCCGATACTCAGAGAGAGAGTTATGATGAATTTACCAAGGTCACTTCTTTGAGATCAATTTTAGGAGCCTGCAAAAACCCTGGCTTCCACAGATCATATCTCCAAAAATATTGTGCACCTTGATCTGAAATTTTTATAGCAGCTTCCTTAGGATTTCATCTTTTCCTCATAACAATTTCAGATTCTGAACCTTCGTAGAAATAAATTTATAGTGCAAATTCCACGATGACTGGTTTTAGATGGCGAAATCTCTTGCATAAGGAGGAAATGAGGATCACAATTTCTATAAATGCTTAGGTTGAGAGGGGCTTCAACAAGTGAATGTGGGAGGCATTTTAGGAGCTTAAAAAATATTAATTATGACTTTTAAATGACCCATGCCCCAAACCCATGGGGTTTTAGCCCACTAACTAGGGGTACAAACTTCAAACATGAATATCTCTCAAACCATGAAGAATTACATGGTGTGCCATATATCAACGGAAACATCTCGACAAGTAGAAACCATCAAAATCATTATTGAACAAGAATATATTAATTTGGTAGGTCAAAATTTCCATGAAATATTGGGTTAGCCCCTGGTGCTACTTTGGTTGACATCAATGGCAACTGATGATCAACATTATGTCCCTAAAATCATTATACCATCATCCCCTGTTTTCCTAATTTTTTACCTTCCCTTTCCACCCTATCAAGCTAGGGTTTTCCTTGTTGAAAAACATCATGGAAGTTGATAATAAGATCCATAAGCGAGGTCATCATTACAGGTTTGAGATATCTATTTTGCAAGAGATCAATTCTTATCCTTATGTTAGGAAATTTTTTGAAGGCAGTGGTTGTTAAATATTTTTTGAGAGAATCCAAGAGGTAGGTTGTCATGCTCAATTGACAAGCCTTTTTTCCACTAGCTTTAGGAGAGATAAGGCTATCAAATCAGGGACTGATTTCACTTTATCAGCATATTCTATATCCTCAGCAACAAGTATCCTGAACCATGGACAAATCTAGTTCAAAGGGATGGACTTGTACATTGAGAACTATAAAATGTTCTTAAAACCTCATTGCAAAGATGCTCCTGGACATTTATTTCCTTTCAAGAATTTTATTGACAAGTATTCCACTTTGATGAAGCCAATCATGAAGTATTTTACATGTGAAGGAAGGTTCTCAAGATTGTACTATTACCACATAAGGTTATTGATGCATTTCACTACCACCAAGCCACTCAATTTGACTCATTATCTATTCACGAGTTTGGTCAAAATGACTGAAAAGGTACAAAGTAAAGGCAAAAATCATCCCACTACTTTGTTCCACCATGGTTTGGTCAAGGTTATAGTTTTTCATCAGCTCTCAAAAATTAATATGTCTTAGGAAAATTTCATGAAGACAGTTGCATCTGTGCTGACTAATAGTCTACCCATCATTCACAACATACCATCAACATCAGCAAAGCCACATGAGGTTGGCTCTTCAAGAAAATAAGAAGAAGTTCCCAGGATGCCAAGGGTAGAAATCACTCAAGCCTATGAGAAGGATAAAAGGATGGCTTTTTCTCCTATGATCACCAAAGGTGTGCTTTCACCTGAAACTACAACTGAACAAAGAGAAACCATGGAGCATCCACCTATGCATGAGAGTGAGTCACCATTGCAGTAGCGTGAGGATCAAGTGCTTATGGAGGTTTACATGGTAGAGTAGGTGGAAGACAATTTATCTGAGGAAATAATCAAGGAAAAGGATGCAGAGATAACACAGCTCAAAGACAACCTCTCAAGGGAAAATTTCATGATAACCTTCTTACAACAATAAAATATGCAATTGAAGGTGAAACAACTACTCCAAAGTAAACCAAAGGCATATTTTTAGGCAGGAAAAAGGTAAAGGAAAAGCAGTGTTAGATGTTGATAAATTGGAGGACATGGAGGCTGAAATAAAGCCAAGGAGTCCACGAAAAAGAGGATTAACTAGGAAAAAAGAACAATAAAAAGAGTCATCTCCTCCATTAGCACAGTTAATTTTTGACGAGTTGATCGCTGCTAAGATTGAGCAAGACAAAGAGCTCTGGCTTGACAGGGTGAATGTTCACCTTGAGAATATTTTGAAGGCACAAAGGATCAATAACCTCTCGAGGCACATAGTGAGACACTATTTTTCTAGGAACCAAATTGCCAAAGTCAATGTTAAGAATTTGAAGAATTTTTTTAAAGAAACCCTAATTAAGCTAGAGTAAGATAACTTGAAATTTATATCTGAGACATCCCGAGCTATCTATTTCATCATTAAAGATGCTATGAACCAAAATTCAGCAAGTTTTGGGCATTTTTGGTATTTTTTGACTTTTTTTGGCAAAATCTGGAAATTTTACCCTTGTTGAAGCGTCGCACAGCTTTTCCTCAAAGCCTCCAAATGACACGTTCTATACATGGTTGGATTTCTCTTACCATGTTCATTCCAGATGTGTTCTTATTTTTTCATAACACCTCTAACATTTAAAAAAAACCCAAAAAACACCCTATTTTTAATGCTTCTGCCACTGTTTTTCCCTATGCGCGGCGCTTCTAGAGTAAGCTTTGAAAATTTGAATTTTTAAGGCCTTGCAGGTGGTTTTTTGTAAGTTTAAAGGTTGGCTTGGATAGAGGACATCTAGGGGTACCTTTTCTAATCTTCATATCAGCAAGAATTTTCCTTAAAGCTAGCTAAAAATGTTCTCAAAGTGGTGTGATGCTTCTTCTTAAAAGTGTGACACTTCTTTGTGTTGCGTGACGCTTCTGTCTTGGATTCTTTCTGGACCGATGTAAATGAAAAATGGTAAAAATATCAAGGTTAAAGCTCTCCCATGAGATTTTTTTTGGATAAGGGAGTTTTCTTTTCCCCTCATTGTTGAGTAATCATGTAATTACTGAAGGAGACAAACACTCCTAGTTATTAGCTAAATTTGGGGTGATTATGTCTAACTTCCCTTATTTATAGGTAATGACTCATTAAGTGCATTTATGATGTATTTTGGATCAATTTTCAACCCAGTGAGGTTGAATATTCTCTATTTTCTATATTTATTCCAACTCAAGTCATTTCAGAGGCTAGATAGTTTATATTACCGTTGTGGAGCTTATGTACAATCCTTTTCAGTGAAATCAGAGACATGTTGCAACTATAATTTTGGGACTCTAGTGGTATGCTTATTAGCATTATTTTTTCTCAGTAACACCATAAATATGAATGTTTATGCTTCCATGAAATAACATGTATGCTTCTATATGGTAAATATTTCGAGTCTATCAACATAATTCCTTCTTTTTTGTGCTTTGTTTTATAAGATTTTCATAAATGTGTTCTACCTTTTCTAATGAATGAACTCATGTAATATGCTCATTCTGAATCTCTCTCTTTTAAAACCCTATACCATAATAAAAATTTAAGTATGTTTCTAATTATACCTGCATGGCCTTGTTTTCATTTCTGTAGTTGTACATTTGAAATCAGACCTAAAACCTAGACCTAGTTCCTTGAGTGACATTCCTATCCAGAAAAAAATAAAAACAAAACCCTAACTCATTGAGCTTATACATCACTAAGATCATTAAATCTCCAGTCACCTCATTGACTGTAAAAGTGACATTGAGATAACCCTCTCTGGTTTGGTAGGGTTAGCAACCAAATCTAAATATTTGTTTGAGGTTACCTCCTTCAGTCTCCATTCTCAGCCTTGGGAAATAGAGGGAGTGGTAACATTTTTGGTGCTATTGCCAAGGAGAAATTGTAAGCCATTCACTAGGGATACTTATTTTATTTCATTGAAGGTTATACTTGTGGGTGCAAATTTTCTGACATTCGAAGAAGGTTGAGTTAGTAAATTTGAGCCAAACTGTAGATTCTCAAGAAAACTGGCTCCCAAAAGACACACCAGGTCAAATCCAGACCCAAAACCCTCACCAATTGTTAATGACCCTGAGAGACTTTTAAGAAAGCAGAAAAAATATTCTCAGAAAGTTAGAAAGGGTTTACCTCCACTTTTGAAATCAAACTTCTTTCCTACGAAGTTAATTTCTCTATAAGATTCATCCTTAAATTTTAAATTTGAGACATATTTGTTCAGGTCTAAGTCTAAATCCTTACTTTCAGAAACTGTCTTTCACCCCATTAATTTTGAGACCTAATTTCCATTTTCTGAGTCCTCTTATTTTGAGCTTGATAGTGAAGTCTGGTCTAATTTTCATAAACTTCAGGGTTTGGTCAATAAGTTTCAAGTAACTTATGAAAAGGCTTATCTCCAATACCAACAACAAGATTTTGCTTCACCACCTACTGTCACACCTTATCACACAACTACACCATCATCCCTCACTTTCACTCCATCACTACCTCTGCAGGTATACACTCCATCAACACCTCCATAACCCCCTCCATTAGTCATGGAAAAATTTTCTCCGTTTATTCTTCTGCCACAACTCACTACACTACCTTAGAATTATGGCCAAAGATTACCTCTGTTTGATGGAACATGAGAGGTTACTTCTCACCAACACATTTTCAAAGTAGTTGATTTCATTACCATTGAAGAGATTGACAATGATGATGCCAAGATTTAGCACAAAGTTTCTTAGGAGAGGTTAAGAAATGATTCTACTCCCTAATAGCTATTTATGTAGCTAATTCACAATATTTTATTGATTTATTTATGGCGGATTGGGAGGAGAAGAAGAACCCTTTACAAATTCTAGCTGAATACAATGCCTTGAAAAGAAATCCTAATGAGTATGTGCAATACTTCACAACTATATTCAATATAAGTTATGATTCAATTCTTGAAAATATCAAGCCTCCTCTAGGCCTCACATTACTTAATTACCCAGATGGTTTTGATCTTGATATGGCTTACCAGTTGAGAGAAATAAATCCGTCTATCCTTGAAGAAATGCAGAGAAATCCGATGAACGTTGAAGCGAATCTAATTATCAAGAAGTAAAAAACCAAAATAGAAAAGAGGCTAACCATCAAGGAAGAAGCATCTACTTCATTAGGCAAAAAACTAGATACATTGACCAAAACATTGGAGAAGATGATGGAAAAAATGATCATCACGGATAGACAAGCTAAGCCCTTAATCAAAAATCTCAATTTTAGGGGTCGAAATCTACAACCTCAATACAGGATCAAGAAAAGGGAGTAGAGGGGTTAGGATCAACAAGGTAAGCAGAAAATTCACACTCCATTTGAGAAAAAATATGTCGAAGGCCCTGATGAAGAAGAAGAAGATATTTCGAGCGAAAATCATTTACTTGAGGAAAATCAATAGCCTATTTTCCTAACTAAAAAAGATCAGTTTCATGCAGAAATTTAAGAACTTGTT
Organism: Pinus albicaulis; assembly: GCA_034641835.2. Taxonomy (NCBI): domain Eukaryota; kingdom Viridiplantae; phylum Streptophyta; class Pinopsida; order Pinales; family Pinaceae; genus Pinus; species Pinus albicaulis. The sequence continues at coordinate 1,316,728,644 of CM076575.1, forward strand.
GATCAACAATATGTTTTGTCTGAACATGATATGTTATCAGTATGGACAAAAGATTACCAATGAGGATATTAGAATGCTCTTACTGAGGTGCAAAGGCAGTATGGTTTGGGAAATAGGAACGTGCCTATAGCCTCAAGTTAGAAAAAATAGAATTCTCAAACAAATGTTCACCATAAAGAGATGTCTACTTCAAATCATAGTAAATATAAAGGACCCAGTGTTCCTAATCATGGGAAAGGAAATGAAGCTTCTACCAGCAATTAGAAGAAAGATAAATAATTTCAAGATGGAGGACAGAGAAAGGAGATTCCACACATAGATCAACTCGAAAATAAAAACACACCATCCAAAGAGGTAGAAAAACATTCTACTCTTTTTAGTGTTGAAAATGAAATCTAAAAACTAAAAGTATCCATTCCTTTAACTGAAATAATCAATAATGACTAGTATAAGTTTCAAGTAGCCAATTTGCTTAGGGTTGATCAAATTTCTGATGGTCAATGTGAGTGATGATCACCTTGAAATGTTATTTGGTCCTACTGTAGATGGTGACTTAGAAGATAGTGAAGTCCCTCCTTTTTATCTTACCCTCAAAATCCATGGTTTTATCCTCCATAACACCATGTTATACTTTGGAGCATCTCATAACATCATGCCTAAATCCATCATGGACAAACTAGGATTGGAGATTACAAGACCCTACGATGACCTTTACTCTTTTTATTCAGGAAGGGTTAAATGTCTTGGTCTCATTAAAGATCTAATGGTGTCTTTAGAGAAAATTCCAGCCAAGAATGTCCTCATGTACGTTTTTGTAGCTGATATCCCTCATGTTATCACTCTCCCCAACTTCTCAAGGCTAACAATAGGATTGGAGAAAGGTAACCACAAACCAAAATTTAGGTCAGATAGCTAGTCCTACCAGGACCGGAGAGGGCTCTCTCATTGTCAATTTTACAGTAAAAGGAATGAATCAGTATCTAATGAGCTTAGGCTAGGTATGTAAGCTCAGTAAATAGTATTTTTTTAATGTTTTGAGTGCTGGATAGAAAAGTCAGTGAATAGACTGTGTATAAGGGTTTTAGGTATGAACTTCAAGGTGAATCTGTAGATAATGTATGAGGCAAGATAGGTAGTTTGAAATCATTTTAATAATTCATTTAGTATAGGATGTAGTAGAAATATTTTTGAATGAGAACTGAGGCGAATTCATTCAGTTTAGAAGCAAATAAACATGGCAATGTAAACCTTGTCTAAAATAGAGCATGCATAAACATGATTTCTACTCATAAACTTATAGGATAAACATATATGAAGAATAATACATGGTATTAATAATTAAATGATAAACATACATAAGAAAAATAGATGCTCCAATGCATACCACAACTCTCTCAACACGCAAATGTGTCTCTAATTTCATTCCAAATTGTTGATTACAAAATCTCCACTACAATATGAGACTATCCAACCCAATATAAGACTAAAGAGAGTCTAATTATATAAAATATGGACTATGACACTTCATCAGGTCGAAATCCCATCCAAAATGGATCACAACTACAAAATATGAGTCATTTCCTAGTTTCTAGGGAGGTTAGAAACCATTCCTTGAATTTTAGCTATAAACTAGGAGTGGTTTTCCCTTACATTAATTACATATTCCCTCATGATAGGAGAAAAAAAACAACCCAATAACTCTAATGAAAACTCATAGGATAGCATTGCCTCGAATTTGTGACCATTTATGAGCTTGACAAGTGTCCTGAGGAATCCAATGTTTATTTGTGACATTTCTAACACAAGAGTAAAAAAACAGTGTAGAAGCGTAACAGAACTTCGGAGGCACTTTTGAGGCACTTTTAAGAGTCCAAATCCACTTCTGAAAGAGTGGTCAACTAGCCCTATTTGTCTAGTTTCCAGAACATCTTTAAGTTTGCAAAATTTACCACAGGAAGGCCTTCAAAAATCCATTCTCCCAAGGTTACTCCAAAAGCATAACAAAGGGTCCAAAAAGGAGGCAGAAACATGAAAATGGAGTGACTTTTGAGCTTTTTCTCCCAAATTACAGCTTTTCATGCCATGGGTGTTCCTAATTTGTGATGTACTCATCAAAATAAATCCATCCATCTAAATAAATCATCATTTGGATGCCCCCAAAATAAGAGTAAGAAGAGTTTGTTACCCTTATACAATGAGAAATTTACATAATTATACAAATATGATATAAAATACCAAAATTGATCAAAAGTTCTCAAAATTGGTTCTATAGCACCTGTGAGTGATGGGCTAAACAACCAAGGACTTCACATGTGGTTCCTTTCTAGGATGAGGTTTGAGAAATTGTTCGTACGCTTCAATGTCTAATTCCATGCTTGTGAACCACTTCTCTCCATGATAAGGAATACCTATTGCTGAAGAAATTAGGTCTATTGATAGGTTAATCTATACACCTGCAATAGTGACCTTTCCCATTCTGAAGCTTGTGGAAATTAATCTGGTCAATTTAAATTGATACCCCTCTTCCATGAGCCTTTAAAAAAATCTCAAACACTCAGCTATGTCAAAACATCTTCTGACCAACGGTGAGGCATTTAGTTCATGCATTGTGAAGGTTTCTAACCTGAGATGGTGCCCTCCCTTGAAACTATTCTTCTCACTTTCCATTTTTTTGTCACTAGAATGATGAAAACCCTAGCCTATTGATGGAATGAGTAAATGTCTAGAAGTCTAGAAAAACAGAGTGTAGGAAAGTGTAAGTTTAGAGGATGAAATGAAGGATCATGGTGCTAAGAAAAATTATAGAAAAAATTGAGTGGATTGGGTTGTATGTTAGCTCCAATTTTTGGGTGTAATGAGGGTAAATGAGTGTGATTAAGGTGGCTAAATGATGAAAACACATAGAATTTCCAATTTCAGACTGTGAAAATAGCTAATGTAGAGGTGGGGTAAGTTTAGAATGTGAAATGGAGGGTCATAGACCTGAGAAAAAATTATAGAAAAAAAATCAGTGCATAGGATAGCATGTTAGCTCCACACTTTAAGTGGAATGAGGATAAATGGATGTGTGGAGCGTGGTGGAACCTAGCAAACACAGGAAATTTCCAAGTCTTTCACTGTGAAATAGCTAGAATCTAGGGTTTGGGTAAAATGATGTGTTAAGGATGGTGTGAATGATTGGAAACGAGGGGATAATGTATATGAGATGTGTGAGTTAGTGTTTAGGTACTATGGTTAGGGTTTAGGAAGGTGGAGTAGGCTATTTTTTTTCAAATGATTTTTTTTCATACCATGTGTTAGCATTAGAATCAGCACTTGGACTGATTCAAGTGCTTGACCAGTCACATCCTAAGCTCTAAGGAAATTTAATGGTTTAGATTATATAATTGGTAAGTGGTTTAAGATCTCAATCACTGAAAATGATTTCATTCAAATTCACTGTCACACCAATGAGGGTATTTATACCTGATATGGTAGAAAAATATAAGTTTGTAGCTTATGGTAGGAAGAAAGTGTGGAATAATAGAAGGGAGAGTGGTTATGCAAGGAAGAAATCCACTAATTTGATGAAAAATAACACAAGAACCAGTTTGAAAATATATCAATAAGAGAAGGCTATCTCAAGACTTACAATATTCTTATTGAATATCATGAAAAGTTAATGTCATATGGAATGCTCTTTAAACAATCATCATGCACATCTCATCAAGAAATCTCACTAAGTAAGACTGATAAAAGTTGATAGGATACATGAACATATCAAGAGGCTCATAAAAAAATATAATAGAATTTTAAATTACAAACTTGAACTGAAGAGATTTAGGTATGGTAACACATAAGAAAGATTAGCAATACACATATCAAGATGATAATAAGTCCTCAAAAGTATTCTTCAATATTATTAGCTAAAAACAATATACTGATCACATGAGTATAAGATTCACAAACCACGAACCTTTTCTCCATTGAGTTTCATCATATATATACAAGAGATATTATGCTAACATTTCCATAAAAAGTGTGAATCTATTCTAGAGAAGTTATTACATTCCTATACATAAGGTGAAGCTTATCCTTAACCTTAATACAAAGTAGTGCAACATAATACAAATAAACAACATGATGGCATATAGTTCAAAGTGGCTAGAATGATGTGGAAAGCTGCTAGCAAGCTGCTCCTCATTTATGGTACAATAACTTCCTCAACAAATGCAACTAACAGCTAAAGTTGACATCTGGATATCTCCCCAAAAAGTGCAAAACATAATTATAAAATTTGGAAGGGAACTTGATCAATTGACACCTGGTAGTAGCTTCTTTTGTTGATAATACATGCATGTAATTAATCCTCAGTAGCACCCTTCGAGACTAGAAAAAAAACCACCTCCACTTCCTTTATACAAAAACTTAGGAAATAATAGTTGTCCTTTCAGAAACAGGTAGTTATTACCGGAAATTTTTTAAATAGTTGTGTTTCTTGATTAAGCCAAAAATGTGTGTACCTCTCCTTCTTTGACTTGCCTGAAAGGATTAAATAAAATCAAAAATAGAAGAAATTTTTTTGAGAGACTCTACCTTATTGAGCCTTTTAGTTATTTTTCCTCTATGCTTCTGTTTCTGAGCTCTAGTCTTCATGGCTTCATTTCCTAGGCTTTCATCAACATCAATGATTTCATCTCTTGGTCTAGGATTAGTAAGGAGTTTTATATTCAGTCTAAGCATGTTTTTAGGCCTAGTGTGAGGCATTTTGAGGTATGGGTTGGGAATATAGGAAACCCCTCTTTTTCTCTACATCATACTGCTAGACTGACCTACCTCATACTCTGTGTCTAAGAAATCTTCTTCAATTTTTTCTTCTTCGAAATATGAATAGGAGTGAATGACATTCTTATCCTTTCTTCTAATATATGTTTTGGATGTCTTGAGAGAAGAAAAAAAATGGGCTAATGTTGGCTATTATACTGAAGGGATGGCCTTCTTTTCTTGATATTTTTCAACTGCTGGAACAGAGGTTGAACTGGTACTTCAGGGCTGGCTTCCTCTAAAGTTTCTTCTTCTAGGATCAACTTTCTTATGCCTCTATGTTTTGAGGAAGAAGTTTTTTTCCTCACATGTAGACTTAACTTCCTTATTAAGCATATTTTTCCCTTTCTTGAATCTCATGGAATGTTCTCCGATGAATGATGCTAAAGTTTGGGGTTCCTTTGGATATTTATTTGTATAAACCATTTCTGCTAGCTATACCATGGGTATGGGAGTGACAGGTTCAGTTCTGGCTCTCTTAGTTGAACTTCTAGTTTGTCTACTAGTTGATGGATAAATTGAGATGGCTATGAACTATTTGGCACAGGTGTTGTGCCAGATTTTTCTTGGTCATTTTTCTTCTTGGGTCTCCCTACCCTCCTCCTAGAGTTGATACTACCAAATCCCTCCTCTGTTAGGAATTTTTCCGAGGTATTTATTTTCTTCTTAAGGTGATAGACAATCAACATCTTGATTAAACCCTTATGATAGAGGTTATGTGTGGAATAGTTAGGGATTTTTTGCAACTTCATAGACATTTTTAACAAGGACCTGTATAGAAAGAAAGGAAAATTCAAAGGTTTGGCACCTAAGATGTGAGAGAGAAATCTCATTTGGTATTTGAACCAAGGAGAATCTACCTTCACAAGTGATGTAGCATTGCACAGTGGTTATTAAATGTTGCCATTCTGGCCTAAAACAGGAAATATGCACAGTTGGATTCCATTTAATATTCACATGCTCAGGTTTGAGGAAGGGACTTACTTCTACATGCAACATTTTCTTATTGAACAAACATTCTCCAGTGGCTAAAGTCTGAGTAGCTCTGGCTATAATGGTTTCAAATATTTTGAAAAATTTTCTCCCAATATTGACTTTCTCCCAGTCAAAACTCTCGGTAAAGGCTTTTGTAAGAGCTACATTTTCCCCTGAGAATCTCTGTAGAAAATTATATCAGCCTGCTATCTGAAATTGGGGATTTTCTCTAGCATCAACAAACCTGGTATTTGTTTTCTCAGAAAGGTTAATGTTTCCACATTTTCCCATTCTTCTCAACACCTAAGCTCCTTCTTTATACACAATTTCTCAACCTGGAGGTGAAACCCTATATGCGGCCCTAATTTGTTGTTTTGGGATGATAAACTGGTTGTTGGAGGATGTAACTTTGTTAGCTGCAATCTTCTCAAAAAACCTCGATCATGAAAACAATGAACCTAACTCTCTAGAATATGTGCCTTTATTCATGGTATGGTTTAATGGCACGATTTGAAATGATTCAAATACGAGTGCCAAGTCACCCCATAACACATATCACTCCCCTGCATCATTTAATAAATTGATACCTTGTACCTTAATTTCCGCTTTAGCCTTAATAAGGTAGATATAGGTTAGCTCCATCAATAATATAATCATTCCCCTATAATATTTCTTCTAAGTAAAAAATAATTACCCTTTTAAAAAGAATAACATATTATAACATAGAAGATCTTCAATTAATTTCAGAGAATGATCTTTCCTCTGATAAATGCTCTTTGCAGCTCCTTATGTAGTTTCGGAGAAATAGCCTCCTTTTATCTCTGTGTCACCAATGAAACCAAGTTTTGGAAAAATAGGTGCCTTTTATCTCTGTGTCACCAATGAAACCAAGTTTCGGAAAAATAGGTGCCTTTTATCATTGTGTCACTAATGAAACCTTCAAAAGGGTAGCTATTATCCCGAGAAGAGCAGTTATTATTTTATTACTAAAATGACCAATAAATTTTGACTCTAACCTAAGTTAAAGCAGTAGCTTTAACTTCTTTTATGAACCTAAGACACAATACCACCTAAAAAAATTTAAAATATTTTTGGTTTTGAGACTCTTTTTGGCTTTTATTGAAGATGAATAGAACTTTGACATAGGCAAGGGAACAACAAAAATTCAAAAACAGTGATACAATGGTGGTTAGACATTTAACATTTATAGTGCTAACAGTGGCTCCTATTGGGGATGAATTCCTCCCTGTGAGGCTTCAAGGACTATAGAATCAGTGCCTTAAAACTTTCAGGACTAAAAAAAAAATTATGAACTTATGACTAGAACTGACCTTTCATTGACTGGAGTCAAGACTAACCATATTCACAGACACAAGTACCATTGGGCATGGAGTTTTATTGACACATCACTCTGGATATTTACAATGGAATGACAAAATAACTTATCAAACATAGAACTTTTTAAGAAAATGACCATTATTTGGACCTCTAGTTAGTTGATCATCATCTAGATGCTTGAGCAGAAATGTATTGTTTTCCAAAACTTGAGCAATTTTGAATGGCCCAAACCATAAATTATCAAACTTACCATGGTTTCCATGGTCTTCCCTCCTTACATCCCAGCACAACACCAAATCATTTTCTTGTAATAATTTCTTATTTTCTCTTTTGTCAAAAATAGATTTGACTTTGGTCTGGTATTTATGTACTTTGTCCATTAGTGATTCTCTAATTTGATGAGCTTCTATCAGTTACAACATTCTTCTTTGAATTGGATTTTTATCATCAATTTCATCTTGCAGAAACTTCATAATAGGAAGAGCTAATTTCAATGGCATTACAGCATGAGTACCATAGACAAGTTGAAAGGGAGACATTCCAATTGATCTTTTGCCACTTACCCTGTCTGCCCAAAGAGCATGAACTAGCTGAGTGTCCCAATTTCTCTTATTTTCAAGCAACATCTTCTTAATGATTCTCGTCAAGATTTTATTGGATGACTCAGCTAACCCATTACCTTGAGGGTAATAAGGTGTAGAAAGAGTCAAATAAATACCATATTTCTGACAGAAGCTATTCATATTAGTAGACTTAAAATCCATTGCATTATCAGTCACTAATTTCTGAGGACAACCAAATCTAGACATAATGTTGTCCAACAGAAATTTGATTATTACTGTGTTAGTGACATTCCTGGTTGGAATAGCTTCGATCCACTTAGTAAAATATTCTGTAGTTGTATGAATCCATCTATGTTGTTCTGATGAAGGCAGATGAATTTCACCGATGAAGTCTAATCCCCACTGCTAGAAAGGAACGTCTGTTGAAATAGGAATAAGAGGTAATGGAAGTAGCTTCTACTTACCAGCAAACTTTTTACATTCAACACAAGTCCTGACTTTGTAAAACACATCAGATAATAGAGTTGGCCAATAATAGCTAGCTCTTAATATTTTGTTTGCAGGGGCTTTCCAATACAAATGTCCGCCACACACCCCTACATGTATCTCTAACATAATCTTCTATGACTCAGATTCGTCTACACATCTTAATAAGACTCCCATAGGGTCTTTCCAGTAAATATGGTCTTCCAATATGCAATACTTAACAACTTTCAATTTAAAAGATCTTCTTTTTTACTTCTCTATTTCAGGGGGACATTTGAAATTTAACAAAAAGTACACTATATCCTCATACCAATTTGAGTGAAAGACTTTAGGATAATCAGATATACCTTCTCCATATTTTTCCTCAGCTACCTCCATATTCATGGCTAGGTCTTTGCAATTAGATTCAGCCATAAACAGATCTAAGCCCTATCCTTTTACCAATTTAGTAGGTATGATCTCAATATCAAATTCCATAATCTTGGTTAACCATATTCCCTTCCTGCCATATGTTTATGGCTGCAACAATACATCTTTGATAGTAATATTTGGTACAAAAGAAACATTTTTTGAATGTAACACATAAACTTGAAAAGAATTTAAAGCCTTAACTAGTGCATATGCTTGTTTTTCAGTCAAGTTATACTTCAATTTAGCATCTCCTAAAGCATGACTAAAAAATGAAATAGACTGTTATAAACCTTCTTTGTTATTTTGTAACAAAGTAGTTGTAATTGTTTCTTCTGAAGCATATGAAAAAATCAGAAAATATTTTTCAAAATCAGGGCTGATTAAAACTAGAGCTTCAGTCAAGGCAGACTTGATTACCGAAAAATATTTTTTTGCTTCATCTCACCACTTGAACTTTGCATATTTCTTCAGCAAGACATTTATGTGTTTGATCAAATCTGCAAATTTGGGACAAAGCACCTCAAAAAAATAATTTTGCCTAAAAATGACTGCAATTTTTTTTATTCCTTGGCAAATTAATCTTCTGAATAGCCTTAACTCTCCCTGGATCAATACAAATACCACTTTCTGTTAGAATGTGTCCCAATAATTTTCCTTCTTGAACGACAAAGCATGACTTTTTTGGGTTAAAGGACAATTTTTTTTTTTGCATTTGTCAAAAACTTTTTTCACATGTTTCAAATGATCTTCATCATATTTTGAAAATACTGTAATATCATCCAAGTAAATGACTACAAATATGTATTTTTCTCCTGTAAAGGCAATATCCATTGCCCGTTGAAATGTTGTGCCTGCATTCATTATACCAATGGAATTTTGTTGTACATGAATGCTCCCCAGGGTGTAGTAAATGTTGTCTTTTCTCTGTCTTGTTTATCAATTGAGATTTGATTATACCCTGAAAAGCAATATATCATTGACAATCTCTTGGAACCTACAAATTTTTGCAAAATATAATCCATCTTGGGTAATGGATAGTTATCCTTCAATGAACACCGGCTCAAATTGTGAAAATCAACACAAATTATAATTTCACCATTATTCTTTCGAACATGGACTATATTAGTTGCCCAATTGGAAAATCTTAAAGGTAGAATTATTTTTGCTTCCCATAATTTTCTGATTTCTTTTTCAATAATAGGGAGAAACATGGGATTGATATGCCTAACTTTTGTGCTACAGGCTTTGCTTCTTCTTTTACAGGAATTTTATGCTCCATAATGCCTCTATCATAGGTCTTAAAATCACTGTAGGACCATGAAAAGATGTCTGCATATTTTTTCAACAGCTTGACATATTTAGTTCTAGTTTCTAGAGAAATAAATTTAGAAACTTTAACTAATTTAGGCTGATATTCTGTACCAATATTGCAGTCAATTTTACTCTCTCCATCTGCTTTATTTTTAGGCTTTAAAAAGACATCATTATTGTCAAACAACCTCTCTAAAGGAACTAGGCCTTTAGGAATGTAGTTAGTTTTCAGATAAATAATTTCTTTCCCAGCCATGTTCTTTTAATGACTTACTATTTTGATTTTCAACAATATCCTGCTCATCATCAATTTGAATGTCTGCAAACTCTTCAACACATTCCAAAAATTTCTGAATTTCTTTTCCATATTCAAATACTTGCCAGTATTTGATATTGTCCGGAATAGAAGGTCTATTTTTTATTTGAACATCATATTTTTCCTTGACATCAAGAGGAACTTTAAAATTACTAGCAACTATATCTAGTGAATCAACCATTTTCTTTTCCTCTCTGGTGAAAAAATTTACATTGAATGCTGAAAAATAATGCTCAATCAAGTCCCACACTTCATTCCTATAATTCTTCAATTTGGAATTTTTCACTTGATAGTTGTTTCACACCTACCTTATCACCAAAAGAAACTAGCTATTCAACTCCCAAATCTTTTGTTGCCTTCATACCCAAAACAACTACTTCATATTCAGCAGTGTTATTAGTGGTAGAAAATTGCAGTTTATATGATAAAGTTACCCTTTTCTGAGTGGGAGAAATGATAACTACACCAACTCCCAATCCTTCTCTTGATGAGGCTCCATCAAAGTATAATTTCCAGATCCGTCCTCCCTCTAAATTCTTCTCATTTCTATCTTGGAAATGTTGTTTTTCGCCGATTTTAGGCTTGAAATTGTTATCATCAATAGCAAGGTGTAATATGGATGACCCCAATTCCTTCTCGTCAGCATATATAGGATGATTTGAGGGATTATGCTGATGACTTATGATATAGGCAATTTTGGTTTCCTTATATAACCTCCTGAATTCTCCTCCAAACACTAGGATTGTGGCATATGACATATCCATCTGAAAGGTGCCTCCCAATTTTTTAGACCAGGATCTAGAAAGAAGCATCTCAAATCTACAAGGTATGTCTGCAACTACTAGGTCCGTCACTAAACTTTTCATAGGAAGAAGGCCAAGAGAAACAACCAAGTCTTTAATCACTCCTAAACACTTGACCTTTTTGCAATCAAAAGTGTATAGGTCATGGTATTGATTAGTGATTTCTAATGCTAATTCATCTATCACTTTCTTTGGCATTATATTGTGAGAAGCCCCAGAATCTAATAAACAATTATTCAACAATTTGTCATGTATATTGAGTGAAAGATATAAAGGTGGTGAATTATCATTATTTTTGTCTTGGACATGGCAACCTAAGTAAATATTAGGATATTCATCCTCAAGATTGATTGAATCAAGAGTGAGACATGATTGTAATAGGATTTTAAATGACTCTTTGTATGCTGGATTTTTCAACAATTCAAGAAGTGGGACAAGGATCTTGATTTTATTCAGTTTTGATTTGAAACTAAAATAAAGAGGAGCTAATTCTTTTGTTTCTGCATAAATTTTGATGATTGGGGCAGAATTATGAGGTGTAGGGACATCACTGACTTTCGCCTTTTGTTTAGTAGCTTGTTTGTCAAAATCTAATTTTTGTTGAGGTTGTTGGATAGAACCTTTAGACCTCAGAGGATAATTTCTATTTTGAGTTTCCTGCCTTTTTTTATCATTTTGTGCATGAATTTGAGCATTCTCATCATTTGAAAAGATATATATCATTGACTGGTCTTCATATTCTTGCAAAGTCAAACAAGTTGACTGTGATGATTCTCCTACGAGGTTTATGTCCTCATTTTCTTCCTCATGTTCTTGCTGCTCTTTTTCATCAAAATTATTTAATGGAGATTGAACATTTTGATCATCATCATTCCTCCTTGGGCGATATGACCTTTGTTGAGGCTGAAAAGGTATTCTGAAGGGATACTGATTTCTATTGGCTTCATTTTGATTGGCTCTAGCAGCTAGTTTGTTCTCTAACTCCAGTTTTTTCATTACAAGCAAGTTCTTTGATCAAATTAGAAATTTGATCAATATTTTCTTCTATTGTGAACGTTTTGGAGGAAGAAGGTTTGTCTTCTTTCATTTTCTTTTTGTCCTTTGCTGCTTTCTCCTATTCCATTTTCAAATTATTTGAAGCCATAAGATTACACTACACTCTGATTGCAACCTCTTGCATATCCATCAATGTTTATGCTTTCTTAGCCCTTAACCATAAATCAAACTCAGAATCTAAAGCATTGGAAAAAGTTATCATAGTTGTGGGTTCAAGAGGCTTAATTTATTCAGGAATTTTTTGATAAATTTTATTAAACCTCTTTGTAAAATCAGCCAATGACTTATTTGTCTTCTTTTTTAGAGTTCCATACTCTGTAAGATAGTATACATCATATTTTCTATCACCTCATTGTTTCACAAATACTTCCTCCAATTCATCTATTCCTATTATTGAGTTTGCTGGAAGAGTTCTAAACCATTTACAAGCTTCTCCATCTAAGATCTAAACAAAGAGTCTTGACCAGACATCTTCATGTTCAATGTTCTGTTTATGTAAATAACTATAGAAATCAATCAAATGTTCCTCAACATAAACTCCTTCTCCCTCTCATGTGTATTTTGGCAGATATTTTAGATAATCCCCTTGAGGAAGATGATGTAAAGGTTGGGGAAGAGAAAGTGGTGAATATCTTGTAGCAACTATCTACTGCATCCTTGTAAGAGCAGGTTGAGCCATGGCTTGATGATTTAAAATTGATGGATGACTGGTTGATGTAGTGGTTTGGGAACTAGGAATTACAATCTATGGAATTTGAATGTGATTTGGGACAACATAAAATTGGAATTCTTGGGCTGGTTCTTCAAGTTTTGGGATTGAAAACAATGGATTTTCAAAGAGATGAAAATATAAGGTCTTTGTTTCACCTTCTGTAGAAGAATCAGATTGAAATTTTGTCTCTTGAGGGGACAAATTAACTTCAAATTTATTTTTTTGTGCTGAAAATTCATATAAGTTGAAAGTCGGGCCTTTAGGAACATTCCCTTCTAATTGATGAGAAGAGGATGAACCAAGAGTTGGATTTCGAGACAAAGGAAAATAATCTTGCTGAGGGGTATAAAAATACTGCTATTCAGGATGAGTTTGAAGAAAATTTATCATGGTTTTAAAATATTCTTCAGTCAAAACATCCCTATCTAGAAAAGGTGCAATTGCCAACACTTGTTCTAACTCCCCTTCTATCAGCGCAAAGTATTTTAATTCCTTATTGAGACTAAAAACCTCTTTTTTTTCTTCTTTAACTGGAATAGTAATTATCTTTGATTTACTAAATAAGGAGTGAGAGAAACTTTTAGTTGGGCCTAGGTTAACATCATCTACTTTATTTTCTAGGGAAGAAGTTTTAACCTGACATTTTTTAGCAGAATCTTTTGAAACAGAAATTGAAACTTCTTTTGATTCTAAAGTAGATGAGGGTTCCTTTTTCTTTGGAATGTACTTTTTATGTACCTTCTTCACTAACTGAGATGTAGCTTCATCTAATTTATGTTTCCCTTTTTCTTCTTTAATGATCTTCTCTGGGTCAACAATTGGGGTCACAGTAGGTGATCTCTTATTTCTCCTTGTACTAGGAGGTCTTGAAACCCCTCTTCCTCTTTGTGGAGTTGCCAGGTGAACCAATTTGCAGTGTTATTCAAGTCACCAATTCTTGTTCACCATCAAGAATTGATCATCAACAATTTAAAACAAGAGACTCAGGAGAATACTTCGTTTCAAGGCCTTCAACTCCTAACAAATACACCAAAAGATGTTAGTGCTGGAATCAGAACTTGGACTGCTTCAAGTGCTTGACCAGTCACATGCTAAGCTCTAGGGAAATTTAATGATTTGGATTAAATAATTGGTAGGTGGTTTAAGCTCTCAATCACTAAAAAGGGATTTCAATAAAATTCACTATCATGCCAATGAGGGTATCTAGACATGATATGGTAGCAAAAGATAAGTTTGTAGCTTATGGTAGGAAGAAGTGTGGAATAATAGAATGGAAAGTGGTCCTGTAAGGAATACATCTACTACTTTGATGAAAAATAACATAAGAACTAGTTTGACAATATATCAATAAGAGAAGGCTATCTCAAGACTTACAATATTCTTATTAAATATCATGAAAAGTTACTATCATATGGAATGCTCTTTAAACAGTCATTATGCACATCTCATCAAGAAAGCTCACTAAGTAAGTTTGATAAAAGTTGATAAGATACATGAGCATATCAAGAGGCTCATAAAAACATATAACAACATTTGAAATCATAGACTGGAACTGAAGAGATTTAGGTATGGAAATACATAAGAAACATTAAAAATACACATATCAAGATGATAATAAATCCTCAAAATTATTCTCTAATATCATTAACTAAAAGCAATACATTGATCACATGAGTATAAGATTCACAAACCATGAACCTTTTCTCCATTGAGCTTCATCATATATATACAAGATATATTATGCTGACATTTTCACAAAAGTGTGAATGTGTTCTAGAGAAGTTATTACATTCCTATAAATAAGATGAAGATTATCCTTACCTTAACACAAATTAGTGCAACATAATAAAAATAAACAACATGATGGCATATAGTTCAAAGTGTTTGGAATGATTTGGCAAGCTACTGGCAAACTGCTCCTCATTTCTGGCACAACCACTTCCTCAAAAATTTCAACAAACAGTTGAAGTTGACATATGGATCTCTCCCCAAAATGTGCAAAACATAATTCTAAAATTTGGAAGGGGACTTGATCAATTGACACCTGGAAGCAACTTCTTTTGTTATAATGCATGCCTGTAATTACTCCTCAGTATCACCCTTCGAGAGTTGAACAAAAAATCCCTCCACTTCCTTTATAAGAAAACTCAAGAAATAATCGCTATCCTTTCAGAAACAGGTAGCTATTACCAAAAATTTTGTAAAAATCTGCGTTTGTTGATTAGGCCAAAAATATGTGTACCTCTCCTTCTTTAACTTTCCTGAAATGATTAAATAAAATTAGGTATAGAATCAAATATTTTGAGGGACTCTGCCTTAGTGAGCCTTTTAATTCTTTTTCATGTATGCTTCTGTTTCTGAGCTATGGTCTTCTTGGCTTCCTTTCCTAGGCTTTCATCAACATTAATGATTTCATCTCTCAATCTAGGATTAGCAGTGAGTTTTCTATTCAATCTAAGCTTGTTTTTAGGCCAAGTGTGAGGCCTTTTGAGGTTTGGGTTTGGAATATAGGAAACCCCTCTTTTTCTCTACATCATATTTCTAGACTGGCCTACCTCATAGTCTTCCTCTGCGAAATATTCTTCAATGTTTTCTTCTTCGGAAGATGAATATGAGTGAATGACATTCTTGTCCTTTCTTCTGATAGATGTTTTGGATGTCTTTAGAGAAGAAAACATCTAAGCTAATGTTGGTTCTTCTATTGAAGGGATGTCCCTGTTTTCTTGATATTTTGCAACTACTGGAACAGATGGTTGAGTTGGTACTTCAGGGTTGGCTTCCTCTGAAGTTTATTCTGCTAGGATCGACTTTCTTAAGCCTCTATGTTTTGAGGAAGAAGCTTTGTTTTCCTCGCATGTAGAATTAACTTCCTTATTAGGATGAGTTTTCCCTTGCTTGAATCTCATGGAATGT
The DNA here is from genome assembly GCA_034641835.2 of Pinus albicaulis. NCBI lineage: Eukaryota > Viridiplantae > Streptophyta > Pinopsida > Pinales > Pinaceae > Pinus > Pinus albicaulis. The sequence continues at coordinate 1,316,744,331 of CM076575.1, forward strand.
TCCATGATGAATGATGTTAATGTTTGGGGTTCCTTTGCATAATTTCTTATATAAATCCTTTCTGCTAGTTGTACCATGTTTATGGGAGTGACAGGTTCAGTTTTGGCTCTCTTATATGAACTTCTAGTTTGTCTACTAGTTGATGGAATAGATTGAGTTGGCTATGAACTATTTGGCACAGGTGTTGTGCCAGTTTTTTCTTGGGCATTTTTTTTCTTGGGTCTCCCTACCCTCCTCCTAGAGTTGATACTACCAAATCCATCCTCTATTAGGAATTTTTCCCAGGTAGTTATTTTCTTCTTAAGGTTAGATACAATCAACATCTTGATTAAACCCCTATGATAGAGGTTATGCAGGGAATAGTTATAGATTTTTGTAGCTTCAAAGGCATTTTTAACAAGGATCTGTATAGAAAGATAGGCAAATTCAAAGTTTTGGCACCTGAAATGTGAGAGAGAAATGTCATTTGGTATTGATGAACTGAGGAGAATCTACCTTCACAAGTGATGTAGAGTTGCATAGTGGTTATTACATGCTGCCATTCTGGACTAAAATAAGAAATATGTATAGTTGGAGTCCATTTGATACTACCATGCTCAGGTTTGAGGAAGGGACTTACTTCTGCTTGCATCATTTTCTTCTTGAACCAACGTTCTCCAATGGCTGAAATCTGAGTAGCTCTGGCTATAATGGTTTCAGAGATTTTGAAAGTTTTTCTCCCAAGCCTGAATTTCTCCTCATCAAAGCCCTCAACAAAGGCCTATGCAAGAGTTGCATTTTCCCCTGAGAATCTCTATAGAAACGTATACCACCCTGATGTCTGAAATTGCGGCTTTTATCTAGCATCAACAAACCTATTATTTGTTGGCTCAGAACGGTTAATGTTTCCACCTTTTCCCACTCTTCTTAACATCTAATATCCTTATTTATGCGTATTTTTTCAACCTGGAGGTAAAACCCTACACACAGCCCAATTTCCTACTTTGGGATGATAAACTGGTTACTGGAGGATGTAACTCTGTTAGCTGTAATCTTCTTAGAAAACCTCAGTCATGAAAACCATGAACCTAACTCTCTAGAATCTGCACCTTTAATCATGATATGGTTTAATGTCACGATTTTAAATGATTCAAATATGAGCACCAAGTCACCCCATAACACATATCACTCCCCTGCATCATTTAATAAATTGATACCTTGTACCTTAATTTCCACTTCAGCTATCATAAAGTAGCTATAGGTTAGCTCCATCAATTATAATCATTCCCCTATAATATTTTTTGTAAGTAAAAAATAATTACCCTTTTAAAATGAATAACATATCATAACATAGAAGAACTTCAATTAATTTTAAAGGAGAATGATATTTCCTCTGATAAATGCTCTTTGCAGCTCCTTATGCACTTTCAGAGAAATAGATGCCTTTTATCTCTGTGTCACCAATGAAAATAGGTTCTTGAAGAAATAACTGCCTTTTATCTCTCTGTCACCAATGAAACCAAGTTTCGAAGAAATAACTGCATTTTATCACTGTGTCACTAATGAAACCTTCAAAAAGGTAGCTATTATCTCGGAAAGAGAAGCTATTATTTTATTACTAAAATGAACAATAAATTTTGACTCTAACCTAAGTTAAAAGAGTAGATTTAACTTCTTTTATGAACCTAATACACAATACCACCTATAAACTTAAAAATATTTTTGGTTTTGAGACTCTTTTTGGCTTTTATTGAAGATGACTAGAAATTTGACATATGCTTGGGAATAAGAAAAATTCGAAAACAGTGATACAATGGCGGTTAGAATATTAAAATTTATAGTGCTAACACCGAGGATAAGTGATAATTATGAATAAAAACAAAATGATCGTAAAATTGTTTAAACACTAGAAAATTTTACCAAAAGAGGGCATACAAGTTATGATTTACCTTTTATGAGGTGTTCACAAGGTAATGATGCCAAGCACTGAGCTAGTTTGGAGGTTTTCTAATTTGAAAACCCAAATTTTCCTCTCCTCAAAAAGTGTAACAAGCATGCATAGAAGCATAACAAGGGAGGAAAAGTCATAACAAGGGAGGCAAAAACGTAACAAGGGCTCACAAAACGTAACAAGGGAATTTCCAAAAATCTGCAAAAATGGGGCTTAAAGATGGATCAATATCTCTCTAAATATAAAAATTTTTGCAAAACTGACGGAGTTTTTTGTTCTTTGGCATGTTAGGAACAATAACATTCTCTAGTTTTCAAAATAATTTCCTATTATCTCATAATCCAAGTTTGAGGTTGATCACTCAAAATTTGTAGAAGCATAGCGCTCTCCCAGCAGAAGCGTAGCACCTACTTTGAGAAGAATTTTGGAGGCCTTCCAAGAGGATTTTTGGGATAAAATTGGTATGGTTAGAAAGCTTAGGATGTCTTCTACAAAATGGATTCATCAAGTACTGCAAAACCTTGCTCCAAACCCCTGAAAATTGACTTGAAGACAACTTATTCAAAAGTGTATAAAAGTACCTAGACCAACTATATTTTTGGAATTTCTCTCAAAACATAACATGTGTGCATAGAATAAAGGATTTTTTGTTCTTTGGCCTATGAGTGACAGATTTCTCTTTCACTTTTTTAAAATTCATCTCCATTACTTTAAAAATTGATTTTGAAGCCAAATTGTCCCTATGTAAAATATAAACCCTGGCTTGATCATGAAGTTATAAAAATGATGCCATGGGCCTGAGCTGGATCAAACCTAGAATGGTGACCTCCCTTATGGACCTTATTATCACCCTCCATGATGTTTTTCAACAAGGAAATACCTAGCTTGATGTAGCGGATAGGGATGGTGGAAAATTAGGAAAACATGGGATAGTGATAGAGTGGTTTTAGTGACAAAAATGAAGTGGAAGGAAGTTAGGGAAAAATCCCTAAAAATTTAAGGAGATAGGGTGATGAGTTGGCTACATGATGCAAGTGGAATTTTTGGGAATGGGCATGTGAAAGGTACCCAAAATGTCAAAACATAGGGTTTCACTTGTTTTTCTTCCAAAATGTAGTGAAAATTATGGTTTTAATGAAATTGATGGAAAAGAGGGTTGTGAGTGATAGGATATGTTAGGGTATGGTGTATGAAGGTTATATGAAGGTTGTATATGTTATATTATGTTTTTATCAACTGAAATAAAAAAAAATATGAAAAACACAAAAAATGTAGTGGAGGTAACCTAATGAAGGAAACCACTCATTTGCTAATGAATTTTGAATTGAGAGAGGTATGCAGGGTGTCCAATTACTGTTTAGGAAGTGTATGAACCTTTTTGTAGTGGTTTTGAACCTTGGAGAACTGATTTGGAGCTCAAACACCAAAAGTGCAACACTTGCGCCGCACCTTTGCAGCACACCCAAAAGCATAGCACATGGCAGTTGTGGAATATGATGGTCAGAAGAGAGGATATACTTACTTATTTCCATATATTTTCTAACTCCCTATGCAAATGACTTGTATGGTGAAAATGAGACCTAGAACCTGACCTAAATGAAGCTTTGGTGAATGAACTCAGAGCCTAGATTATTGATGGATGACATGACCTCTGAAATGATGATGAACATGAATGGAGTGAAGGGAGTAGAATTTTATACCTAGACATATTCAGTGAACAAACTTTTATTTGAAAACTGACCTGAAACATGAAATTTTGACCTAGTACCACTACTAAGTAAACATAAAAGAGTACATTTGATCACTGAAAATTTGGACAATAACACCTCCCAGATATAGAATTCTACTCTCCCGGTCATGGGGAGCAAAACTTAGAGGCACCTTGCAACTCGACTTTTCCTATGCTATTATACCGGTCTTTCAGCAACTTAGAAAACTATATCTAGAAAATAAGATGAAGTACATGATCAGTAGCAAAGAAAAGCCTAATAATCACATAATACATGTTGTTCACTGGATTTAGAGTCTTTTATCTTATTCAATGATGATTGTTCAGCATCTTCAAAAGTTTTGATGGAAAAAAGTAGAAAATTCAGAATTTTCAAATTTTGTTTTAAAATTTTTAAGTGCAGAAAAACAATAAAATATGCCAAGGGGGTTAGAGCCAAGTGCATCAGCCAAAAATAGAGATGAAATGGTGAAATAAATAGAACCTATTGGTACAACAGACCTTTCTCAAACAGCTAGTCAAGATCAATCATCCAAATTGCAGCATCACGACGAAGAAAGTGGTTTGTTGACCATGGATTTTGATGGAGCCTTAGCTAAGGAAGGAGTTGGAATTGGAATTTGGATTCAAAACCCTATGAATCATTCATCTAACCTTCCTCCTAATGTTAAAATTTTTTCTTACAAATCGGCATTTGATTTTTCAAACAATGAAGCAGAATATGAGGCTTTGATAGCGGGTCTAAAAATTGTTAATAAATTAGGTGCCAAGAAAATTACTTTGTATGGTGACTCTGAATTGGTAATAACGCAAGTCAAATGGGAATACTAGGCCAAGCATCATAGAATGTGAGCTTACTACAATGTAGTGTTATACATCCTCAAGACTTTCACTAAATATACTTTTTCATTGGTTCCAAGGAACAAAAATTTCATTGCTAATTCTCTTGCCACTTGAGCTAGCATGTTCAAAATTCCAGTGTATCCCAACAAGAAATATGAAATTAATGTCAAAAATTGCCTTTTTGTTCGATACAATGTTAAGTATTGGCAAGTTTTTCAAGATGGCAAACAAATCAACAACTTCTTGCAGATGGAAGAGGAGTTTGTTAGTTCACAAATAGATGATCAATTTTATAAAGATGGCCAAGAAATGCATGCAGCAGAAATTAAGGTACTTTAGTTGAAATAAAACTTTATTCCAAGAGGTCTTGTACCTTTGGAGGAGAATTTTGACAAAGATGATGTTGCACAAAAACCAAAAATGTTTCCAATAGAATTAGGAGTGGAAGACCTCAATCTTGGCACTCTTGAAAAGCCCAAAATAGTCAAGATTTCAAAATCCTTAAGCTCAGAAATGAAAGGTAACTATGCAGCACTCATGTATTAGTTTTTTGATGTTTCTACATGGGGGTATTCTGATCTGAAAGTGTATGATAAGAGTATAATTCAGCACACCATTCCTTTAAAGTCTGATCGGAAGCCTTTGTACCGAAAACTAAGGAGAATGAATCCCAAGTTGTTTCCCTCCATTCAAAAAGAGGTGAATAGGTTGTATACTGCTGGTATAATAGTTCCTCTTCATTTTTCAAATTGTATGTCAAAATTAGTGCCAATAAGAAATAAGACCGATGAGATTCCCTTGTGTGTGTATTTTTGTAATCTGAACAAAGTATCGATGAAAGAAAACTACCCACTTCCAAATATGGATCATATTCTTAAAATTGTGGTTGGTTCTTCTATACTTTCATTGTTATATGGATATTCTAGGTATAATCATATTTTATTTCAGCCGGATGATCAGGAGAAGACAGCCTTTACAACAACTTGGGGTGCTTTTATGTATGTGAAAATGCCCTTTGGATTGAATAATGTTGGAGAAACTTTTCAACGAGCAATGGATATCGCCTTTGCCAAAGAAAAGGATGTATTCTTGGTCATTTATCTTGATGACATCATAGTTTTTTCCAAAATGGATGAAGAACACTTGTAGCATTTGAAGACAGTTTTTCATAAGTGCAGAAAAATTGGTATATCGTTGAATCCAAATAAGAGTTTGTTTTATATGGAAGAAGGGAAATTGCTTGGTCATATCATATCTAAAGACGACATCCGAATAGATCCTTAAAGGATTGAGGAAATTCAGAAATTTCACTATCCAGGAAGAAAGAAGGAAATCCAATCATTCAATGGTAAAAAAAATTTCTTGAGAAGGTTTATTCCTAACCTTGTTGAACATTTAAGAAAAATTACTGATATGTTGAAGAAATATAGTGAGGTGAAATGGTTCGATGAAGCAAATAAATCTTTCAATAAAGTTAATTTTGCATTGTGTCATACTCTTATTCTTATCAGCCCAGATAATACACTTGATTTCATCATCTTCTCCTTTTCTTCTGAACATACTCTAGATGTTTTTCTTATGCAAAACAAAGATCATAAAACATAATATCCCATCGAATTCTTCAGTAGAACCATAAGAGACTCAACCTTGAAGTACAATATCATCAAAAAAAATTCCTTGGAACTAGTTAAATAATTGAAGGACTTTTGAGTCTATATTCTTCACTCTCATGTTCTTGCATATGTCCCAAATGATGTTGTCAAATATGTGCGAACATAGAATGATCCTAAAGGTTGACATGGCAAGTGGAAAGTTTTCATGCTAGAGTATGACTTAGAAATCAAACCTACAAAACTGATCAAAGGAAAAGGCTTGGCCAAGCTCATGGAAAACTCAAATTTACATGCCTTGGACATCAATTTCATTCCTGCATTATCTGAGGAGCAAGAGGCTAATTCATTACCTCATGTATCTGAAATTTTTATTTCATCGCCATGGTATGTTGATATTGTTCATGTGTTGCAACATTTGAATCCTCATCCATCTTGCCTAGCAGCAAAGGTAGATCTTTGAAGTTGAAGGCTCTTAAGTATTGCATTCTTAACAATTTTTTGTTTTTGAAAGTTCCAAGAGGAGTTTTTTTGAATTGTTTCGTATAAGGTGAAGTTGATAAAGTGATGAATGACTTTAATAAAGGTGATTGTAGTGGTCATCATTTCTGGAATACTACAACAAAAAATATATTGAGGGTTGGATTTTATTGGCAAAGTTTTTTTTCGATGTTTATAAAAATTTCATGAGTTGTCATCAGTGTCAATTTTTTAAAGGAAAGAGAAAGCTTTTACCACTGCCCATAAACCTATTTTAGTTCAAACACCCTTCCAGAAATGGGGGCTTGATTTCATTCGCGAGATACACCCTCCATCATCAGCTCAACATAAGTGGATACTCACTGACACTGATTACTTCACAAACTAGATTGAGGCCATCCCCACGAGGCAAGCTATAGACTCTATCATTATTTAGTTTTTGGAGAGAAATATTTTGTCTCGTTTTGGCTACCCATAGAAAATTATCACTGACAATTCAACTTCCTTTAAATCCAAAAAGATGATTGACTTTTTCGATAAATATCATATAAGACTCGGGCATTCTACAACATATTATCCTCAAGGAAATAGGTTGGCTGAATCGTTAAACAAATCATTGGTGAACATAATCAAGAAATTGTTGCAAAAGAAAAAAATAAACTGGCACAAAAAGCTCATAAATTATTTATGGGCAGACAGAGTTAGCACAAAGAGATCAATCAATATGTCACCCTTCCAGCTAGTTTATGGTGTAGACATAGTGTTTCCTACTTCTTTAGCAGCACCGATGATGAAAATTCTGCAAGAGATCGGCAGTGGACCAAATGAAATCCAGTGAAGAATCAGTCAAATGATTCATTTACAACAGTCAAGGGAATAATTTTTCAATCACACTTCAAAACTTTAGGATAAAATCAAGAAGATATATGACAAGAAAATAAAAGATAATGATTTTAAATTAGGAGATGGTGTTTTTCGATGGGATGCCTAAAATGAATACAAAGGCAAGCATGGTAAGTGAAATAACCTATGGAAAGGTACATACAAGATTATAGCATTCAGGGGAAATGAGGTGTTTTTGTTAGAAGATATTGATGGGCAGGAAATTTTGGGAGGACCGGTGAATGGTAGGTTCCTCAAACATTACCTTACCTAATCTTGAATAAAAGGTTTCACTTTCATTGTAAATATCATTTTATTTGTTTTCAAAGAATAAGGAAGTTGTTGCAGAAGTTGAAGCCCGAGGAGAAGGCAATGAGGCTTCAATGATCAGCTGATGTTTTTCTTTTAATAGTTCAAAAATTCAAGTTCATTTTTCAAGTCAAATTCATTTTATGTTTTAGCAAGTCATTTCAGTTTGTTGAAGTTATTTTAGTTTCAAGTTTTGACTCCATTGCCCAATGGATGAGGCTACCTGATCTATGGTGTTATTGACGCCTCCTCAAGGAGCTTCCATCCCCAGCTGGAGCCAATGATAGTCTCTAAATATTCAGTGATCAAATATTATATTTTAGGTTTACTTGGTAGTGGTCCTTTGTCAAAATTTCATGTTTTGAAACAAATTCTCAAATAAAATTTTGTTCACTGAATGCTACTTCCTTCACCCATTCATAGTTATCATCAATTTCAAGGTCATGTCATCATCACCTAGAGTCATAGATTAGTCAACATACCTCCATCTAGGTCATTTTCTAGGTTTACTTTGTTTCTCCATAATAATGTCCAATCATGTCATGAAAGAAGGCAAACAAGAACCATTTTCAACATACAAATCACCTTCATTAGGAGTTAGCAAAGATAGGAAAATAAAGAAAATACAATTTTTCTTTTCTCAATAAGACAAGATGAATGTTTATGCTTCCATGAAATCACATGTATGATTCTATATGATAAATCTTATGAGTTTATCAACATAATTCCTACTTTTTGTGCTTTTCTTTATAATATTTTCATACATTTGTTTTACCTCTTCTGATGAATGAACTCATGTAATATGCTCATTCTGACTCTCTCTCTCTCTTTTCAAACCCTATACCACAATGACAATTTAAGTATGTTTCTATGTACACCTGAATGGCCTCATCTTCATTTCTTCATCTATACCTTTGAAATCAGACCTAAAACGTAGACCTAGTTCCTTGACTGGCATTCCTATACAACAAAAATTCAAAGAAAATCCCTCTAATTCAGTGAGCTTATATGTAGCCTAAGATCATTAAATCTCTAGTAATCTCATTGGCTGTAAATGTGACATTGAGAGAGCCCTCTCTAGTTTGGTAGGGCTAGCTACCAAATATAAATATTTTTTTGAGGTTACCCCCTTTAGTCTCCATTCTCAGCCTTAGGAAATGGAGGGAGTGATAAAAAATTTGGAGTCGTTCCCGAGGAGCGATTGCAAAACACTCCCTGGATATAATTCTTTTATTTCACTGAAGGTTAGACTTATGGGTGACAATTTCTGACATATGAAGAAGGATGAGTCAGTAAATTTGAGGCAAAGTGCAGATTCTCAAGAAAATTGGCTCCCAAAAGACACACCAGGTAAAATCCCTACCCAAATCCCTCACCAATTTTTAATGACCCTGAGAGTATTTTAATAAAGCAGAAAACAAAGTCTCGAAAAGTTATAAATGGTTTACCTCCACTTGTGAAATCAAGCTCCTTGCCTATGAGGTTAATTGCTCCAAAATATTCGTCCTTCAATTTTAAATTTGAGACATATTTGTTCAAGTCTAAGTTTGAATCCTTCCTTTTATAAATTGTCTTTGACCCCATTTATTTTGAGACCTACTTGCTATTTTCTGAGTCCTCTTATTTCGAGCTTGATAGTGAAGTCTTGTCTAATTTTCATAAAATTTAGGGTTTGGTTGATAAGTTTCAAGTAACTTCTGAAAAGGCATATTTCCAATACCAACTGTAAGATTTTTCTGCACCACCTACTATCACACCTTCTCACATAGCTACAACATCATCCCTCACTTTCACTCCATCATTACCTCTGTTGTTATACTCTCCATCAACACCTCCACAACCTCCTCCTTTAGTCATGGCCGGATTTTCTCCGTTGATTCTACTACCACAACTCACTGCACTACCTTAGAATTATGGCCAAATATTGTCTCTATTTGATGGAATGTCAGAGGTTACATCTCACCAACACATTTCCAAAGTAGTTGATTTCATCGATCTTGAAGAGATTTAAAATGATGACGCCAAGATGCACATTTTAGCACAGAGTTTCTCGGGAGAGGTTAAGAAATGATTTTTATCCCTAAAAACTAGTTTTGTAGCTAATTCACAATGGTTGATTGATTTATTTATGGTGAAATGGGAGGAGAATAAGAACCCTTTATAGATTCTAACTGAATATAATGCCTTGAAAATAAATCCTAATGAGTCTGTGCAAGACTTCACATCTAGATTCAATAGAAATTATGATTCCATTCCTGAAAATATAAAGCCTACTCCAGGCCTCTCATTACTTCATTACCCAGATGGTTTCGATCTTGATATGGCTTACCATATGAGATAAATAAATCCATCTACCCTTGAAGAAATGCAGAGAAATGCAGTGAGAGTTGAAGCGAATCTAATTATCGAGAAGTAAAAAATCAAAATAAAAAAGAGGGTAATCATCAAGGAAGAAACATCTACTTTAGAGGGAAAACTCAACACCTTGATCAAAACAATGGAGAAGATGATGGAAAAAATGACCATCATGGATAGACAAGCTAAGCCCTCAATCAGAAATCCCAATTTCAAGGGTCAAAATGAGCAACCTCAATAGAGTATCAAGCAAAGGGAGAATAGGGGTCAAGATCAACAAGGTCAGCAACAAATTCACACTCCATTTCAGCAAAACTATATCGAAGGCCCCGTTGAAGAAGAAGAAGAGATTTCAGAAGAAAATCATTTATTTGAGGAAAATCAACAACCTATTTTCCTTATTGAAGAAGATCTGTTTTCTGTAGAAATTAGTGCATTGGATGATCAACAATATATTTTTTCTAATGATAATATGTTATCAGTACAAACATAATATTACCAAATAGGATAGCATAATGCTCTTGCTTAAGTGAAAAGATAGTATGGTTTGAGGAATAGGAACATGCATATAACCTCAAGTCAGAAAAATTAGAATTCTCAAACAGATGCTCACCATAAAGAGATGTCTACTTCAAATCAGAGAAAATATAAAGGATTTGTTGTTCCTAATCATGGGAAATGCAATGAAGATCCTACCAGCAATCAGAAGAAATATAAAGAAGTTCAAGATGGAGGAAATAGAAAGGAGATTCCACACAAAGAAGAGCCCGAAAAGAAAGACACACCATCCAAAGAGGTAGAAAAACATTCCGCTGTGTTTAGTTTGAAAATGAAATCTCAAAACTGAAAGTCTCCTTTCCTTTAACTGAAATGATCAAGAATGACTAGTATAAGTTTCAAATAGGCAAGTTTCTTAGGGTAGATTAAATGTCTGATATGGTCAGTGTGAGTGATGATCACCCTGAAATTTTATTTGTTCCTACTATAGATGGTGACTTAGAAGATATTGAAGTCCCTCCTTTTGATATTAGCCTCAAAATCCATGATTTTATCCTCAATAACGCCATGTTAGACATTGGATCATCCCATAACCTCATGCTTAAAGCCATCATGGACAAACTAGAATTGGATATTACAAGACCCTACCATGACCTTTACTCTTTTGATTCAAGAAGGGTTAAATGTATTGGTCTCATTAAAGATCTAGTGGTGTCTTTAGAGAAAATTTCGGCCAAGAATGTCCTCATGGATGTTCTTTTAGCAAATATCCCTCCCATATATGGAATTCTTCTCTCCTAGTCATGGGGAGAAAAACTTAGAGGCGCCTTGCAGCTCAACTTTTCTTATGCTTCTATACTGGTCATTAGGCAATTCAGAAAACTATATCAGGAAAATAATATGAAGTACATGATAAGTAGCAAATAAAAGCCTAATAATCACCCAATACATGTTTTTCACACGGATTTAGAGTCTTTTATCTTATTCAATGATGATTTTTCAGCATCTTCAGAAGTTTTGATGGAAGAAAAAGCAGAATTTTTAGAATTTTCAAATTTTGTTTTAAAAATTTGAAGTGAAGAAAAACAAGAAAAGATTCCAAGTGACTTGGACCCAAGTGCATCAGCCAAAAAGAGAGATGAAACAGTGAAATAAACATAACCTATTAGTACAACAGGTCTTTCTCAAAGAGCTAGTCAAGATCAGTCATCCAAATTGCAGCATCCCGACGAAGAAAGTGGTTTGTGGACCATGGATTTTGATGGAGCCTTAGGTAAGGAAGGAGCCGGAGTTGGAGTGTGGATTCACAACCCTATGAATATAATTTGTCATTTATTCCAAGGAAAAATATTTTCGTTGCTAATCCTCTTTCCACTTTAGCCTTCATGTTCAAAATTCTAGTGTATCCCAACAAGAAATATGAAATTAATGTCAAACATCACCCTGTTGTTCTAGATAATGTTCAATATGGGAAATTTTTTCAAGATGAAAAACAAATAAATAAATTATTGCAGACGAAAGAGGAATTTGTGAGTTCACAAATGGATGGCTAGTTTTATGAAGATGACCAAGAAATTCATGCAACATAAATTAAGGTACTTCAGTTGAAAGACAACTCTATTCCAAGAGATCTTGTGCCTTTGCAGGAGATTTTTGACCAAGATGATGTTGCACGGAAACCAAAAATGTTGCCAACATAAATAGGAGTGGAAGACCTCAATCTTGGAACTCTTGAAAAGCCCAAAATGGTCAAGATTTCAAAATCCTTGAGCTCATAATTGAAAGGTAAATATGCAGCACTCATGTCTCAATTTGCTGATGTTTTTGTATGGGAGTATTTTGATCTAAAAGTGTATGATACGAGTATAATTCAACACAACATTCCTTTAAATCCTGATTAGAAGCCTTTCTGCATAAACTAAGGAGAACGAATCCCAATTTTCTTCCCTACATTCAAAATTAAGTGAATAGTTTGTATATTGTTGGTATTATAGTTCCTCTTCATTTTTCAAATTGGTTGTCAAACTTAGTGCCAGTAAGAAAGAAGATTAGTGAGATTCCCTTGTGTATAGATTTTTGTAATCTAAATAAAGTAACGCTGAAAGAAAACTACCCACTTCCAAAGATGGATCATATTCTGCAAAGGGTGGTTGGTTCTTCCATAATTCCATTGTTGGATGGATATTTCGAGTATAGTAAGCTTTTAGTTCATCAGGATGATCAGGAGAAGACAACCTTTACAACACCTTGGGGTACTTTTATGTATGCTAAAATTCCATTTGGATTAAGGAATGCAGGAGAAAATTTTCAGCGAGCAATGGATATCACCTTTTCCAAAGAAAAGGATGTCTTCTTCGTCATTTATCTTGATGTCATAATAGTTTTTTCCAAAATGGATGAAGAGCACTTGTAGCATTTGAAGACAGTTTTTCAGAAGTGTAGAAAATTTGGTATATCGTTGAATCCAAAGAAGAGTTTGTTTACTATGGAAGAAGGGAAATTTTTTGGTCATATCATATCTAAATACGAAATTTGAATAGATCCTTCAAGGATTGAGGAAATTAATAATTTTGACTATCTGAGAAGAAAGAAGGAAATCCAATCATTCAATGGTAAAATCAATTTTTTGAGAAGGTTTATTCCTAGCCTTGCTGAACATTTAAGAGAAATTATTGATATGTTGAATAAATATAGCAAGGTTAAATGGTATGATGAAGCAAAGAAATATTTCAATCAAGTTAATTTTGCATTATTTCATGCTCCTATTCTTATCAGCCCAGATAATACACTTGATTTCGTCATCTTCTCCTTTGCTTTTGAACATACTCTAATTGATGTCCTTATGCAAAAGAAAGATCACAAAAAAGATCAACCCATCACCTTCTTCAGTATAACCATAAGAGACATAGCCCTGAAGTAAAATATCATTGAAAAACAAGCCTTGGCGCTAGTTAATCATTGAAGGAATTTTGAGTCTATACTCTTAACTCTCATGTTCTTGCATATGTCTGAAACGTTGATGTCAAAGATGTTCTAACATAGAATGATCCTGAAGCTCGGCATGCCAAGTGGATAGTTTCCATGCTGGAGTGTGACTTAGAAATCAAACCTACAAAACTGATCACAAGGCTTGGCCAAGCTCATGGAGGGCTCAAATTTACATGCCTTGGACATCAATTTCATTGTTGCATTATCTTAGGAGCAAGAGGTTGATTCATTACCTCAGGTATCTGAAATGTTTACTTGACCACTATGGTATGCTAATATTGTTCATGTGTTGTAACATTTGAATCCTCCTCCCATATTTCCTAGCAACAAAGGTAGATCTCTAAAGTTGAAGGCTTTTAATTATTTCATTGTTAACAATGTTTTGTATTAGAAAGATCTGGGCATATTTTTGTTGAACTTTTTGGTAGAAGGTGAAGTTGATGAAGTGATGAATGACTTTCATAAAGGTGAATGTGGTGGTCATCATTTCTAGAAGACTGCAACGAACAAGATATTGAGGGCTGGATTTTATTGGCCAAGGTTTTTTTTCGATGTTTATAAAACTGTCATGAGTTGTCATGAGTGCCAAATTTTTCAAGGAAAGAGAAAGCTTTTACCAATGCCCTTAAAAAAAATTGCAGTCCAAGCACCCTTTCAGCAATAGGGTCTTGATTTCATTGGCGATATCCACCCTCCATCATCAGATCATCATAAGTGGATACTCACTACCACCGATTACTTCACAAAGTGGATAGAGGCTGTCCCCATGAGGCAAGCTACAGACACCGTCATTATTCAGTTTTTGGAGAGCAATATTATGTCTCGTTTTGGTTACCCACAGAAAATTATCACTGGCAATGAAACCACCTTTAAGTCCAAAAATATGGTATACTTTTGTGATAAATATCATAGAATATGTGGGAATTCTATAGCATAATATCTCAAGGAAACGGGTTGGCTGAATCGTCAAACAAATCTGTGGTTAACATAATCAAGAAATTGTTGTAGGAGAACAAAATAAACTGGCACAAAAAGCTCATAAATTCTTTATGGGTAGACAGAGTTAACACAAAGAGATCAATCATTATGTCACACTTCCAGCTAGTTTATGGTGTAGACACAGTGTTTCACAGTTCTTTAGTAGTACAAGTGATGAAAATTTTGTAAGAGATCGAGAGTGAGCCAATGACATCCAACAAAGAATCAGTCAAATGATTCATTTACAGTAGTCAAGGGAAAAAAAATTCAATCACACTTCAAAACTTCAGGAGAAAATCAAGAAGACCTATGACAAGAAAACCAAAGCTGATGATCTCAAATTAGGAGATGTTGTTCTTCTATGGGATGCTCGAAATGAAGAAAAAGGAAAGCATGGTAATTTTGATAACCTATGGAAATTTCCATCAAATATTATAGCATTCAGGGGAAATAACGTGTTTTTTTTAGAAGATCTTGAAGGGAAAGAAATTTTGGGAGGATCGGTGAATGGTAGGTTCCTCAAACATTACCTTACCTGATCTTGAAGAAAAATGTTCACTTTCATTGTAAATATCATTTTATTTGCTATGAAGTAATAATGAAGTTGTTGTAGAATTTTGATGCTCGAGGAGAAGGCCATGAGGATTCTATGATCAGCTGATGTTTTTCTTTTAATAGTTGAAAAAGTCAAGTCAGTTTTCAAGTCAGAGTCATTTTCTATTTTAGTTAGTCAGTTCAATTTGTCGAAGTTATTTTCAGTTTCCATTTTTGACTCCATTGCCCAATGGATGAAGCTACCTGATCTATGATGTTATTGGAACCTCCTGAAGGAGATTCCATCCCCAGCTAGAGCCAAAGTTAGTGTCTAAAATTTTAGTGATCAAATATTCTCTTTCAGGTTTACTTGGTAGTGTTCCTTGGTTAAAATTTCATGTTTTGAAACAAATTCTCATATAAAATTTTGTTCACTGAATGTTGTCTAGGTCTGAATGCTACTCCCTTCATCCATTCATAGTTATCATCAATTTCAAGGTCATGTCATTCATCATCACCTAAGGTCATAGATCAATCAACATACCTCCATCTAGGTCATGGTCTAGGTTTACTTTGTTTCACCATCATAATGTCTAATCATGTCATGAAAGAAGGCAAACAAGAGTCATTTTAACCATACAAATCACCTTCATTGGGATTTAGAAAATATAGGAAAATAAAGCAAAGGAATTTTTTTCTTTTCTCAGTAAGTATGCTACATGACCAATTTTTTTCAAAAAAGAGATCTTTCTCAAAGTGTTTATGATTTCATTAAAAGACAAAAAAAGAAAATTTTGTGAGTTATAAAGGGAAATGAAGCTTTGGATTTCATTTCATCCTTTGGTTTTCAAAATAGATCCTCTCTCATCCTCACAATACTCCACAACTATCAAATATTGAAGACAACCTAAAGAAACTCATCCAAATTTCTTTGTGCCGCGCTACACTTCTGGCAGTTGCTACACTTTTAGCTTCCAAGCTCCAAAAAGCTACCAAAGGGTCAATTAATCATTTCCCAAAGGTCCAGAGACCTCCAAAAAAGTAAGTGAATGTTCCTCACATCTCATTCAAGTCAATTTACTCAGCAAAGGGTGGATTCCCTCCTCCAAGTTTTTTTCACTACGTTTTTTGTTTCTTTCATGTTTGGCTTGTTTCGGTTAGGAAAACCCTATTTTTATCACATAAAAACCTTATTAAATCACCCACATACCTTATAAAATCACTACATATCACTCATACCTCTCATAAATATAATTTTCACTCAAACCATAGTTTTCACTATGCTTTTGCAGAGAAACTAGGAAAAATCTGTGTTTTAACCCTTTTGTCACCTTTCCCATACCAATTTCCAAAAATTTCACTTGCATCCTGTAGAAAACTCACCACCCTATATCCCCAAATTATTATGGATTTTTCCCTAACTCCCTTCCATCTCATTTCTGTCCCTAAAATCATTGTACCATTATCCCCTGTATTCTTAATTTTTCACCTTCCCTTTCCACCACATCAAGCTAGGTTTTTCCCTGTTGACAAACATCATGGAAGGTAAGAAAAAGGACCATAAGGGAGGTCATCATTCCAGTTTTGAGCCATCCAATTTTTAGAAGATCAATGCTTCTCCTTATGTTAAGAAATATTTTGAATACATTGGTTGTTTAAGGTTTTGTGAGAGAATCCAAGAGGTAGGTTGTCATGCTCAATTGACAAGCTTTTTTTGCCACCAGCTTTAGGAGAGCTAAGGCTATCATAGCAGGGATTGAATTCACTTTATCAGCATATGCTAGAGCCTCAGAAACAGGTATCCCAAACCATTGATAAATATGGTTCAAAGGGATGGACTTGGACATTGAGACCTATAAAATTTTCATAAAACCTCATTGCAAAGATGCTCCTAAACATTTCTTTTATTTTAAGCATTTACTTGAAAAGTATGCCCCTTTGATGAAGCTAATCATGAAGTATTTTACATGTGAAGGAAGTTTCTTAAGATTGTACCAGTACCACATAAGGATATTTATTCTTTTCACTACCACCTAGCCACTCAATTTTCCTCATTATATATTCAAGAGTTTGGTCAAAATGAATGAAAAGGTAGAAAGTAAAGGCAAATATCATCACACTAATTTGTTCCACCATGGTTTGGTCAAGGTTATAGTTTTTCATCAGCCCTCAAAAATCAATATTTCTTGGGAATCTCTCATGAACACAGTTGCATATGTGCCTACTACTAATCCACCCATCATTCAGAGCATACCATCGGCATCTGCAAAGCCATAGGAGGCTGGCTCTTCAAGCAGACAACCAGAAGTTGCAAAGAAACCAAGGGAAGAAATCACTAAAACCTATGAGAAGGGTAAAAGGATGTTTTTTTTTTCCTATGGTCACCAAAATTGTGCTTTCACTTGAAGCTACAATTGAGCACATAGAAACCTTGGAGCAGCCACCTATGCATGAGAGTAAGTCACCATTGCATCAACATGAGGAGAAAGCACCTATGGAGGTTGACATGACAGAGCCAATGGAAGAAAAATAAATTGAGGAAATAATCAAGGAAAAGGATGCAGATATAATAGAGCTCAAATAAAACCTCTCAAGGGAAAATTTCATGATAACCTTCTTACAACAAGAAAATATGCAATTGAAGGTGAAACAGTTACTCTAAAGAAAATCAAAGGCATATTTTGAGGCAGATAAAGGTAAAGGAAAAGCAGTGGTATATGTTGAAAATTTGGAAGACATGGAGGCTGAAATAAAGCCAAGGAGACCAACAAAAAGAGGATTAACCAGGCAAAAAGAACAAGAAAAAGAGTCATCTCCTCCATTAGGTCAGCGAAGCTT
This sequence comes from Pinus albicaulis, assembly GCA_034641835.2. NCBI lineage: Eukaryota > Viridiplantae > Streptophyta > Pinopsida > Pinales > Pinaceae > Pinus > Pinus albicaulis. Next base: position 1,316,762,305 of record CM076575.1, read on the forward strand.
TGATGAGTTGATTGCTGCTGAGATTGAAAAAGACAAAGAGCTCTGGCTTGACATGGTGAATGTGCATCTTGAGAAGATTTTGAAGAATGAATAAAGGAACAATAACCTCCAAAGGCACATGGTGAGACACTATTTTTCTAGGAACCAAATCCCCAAAGTGAGGGTTAATAATTTGAAGAAAAAACTTAAAGAAACCCTAATTAAGCTAAAGGAGAAAGATAACTTGGATTTTCTATCTGAGGCATCCCTAGCTATCTATTCCATCATTCAAGGATGCCATCAACCAAAATTCAGAAATTTTTGGGCATTTTTGGTATTTTTTGAGATTTTTGGCAAAATCTAGAAATTTTACCCTTGCAGAAGCGTCGCGTAGCTGCACAATGCTTTTCCTCAGAGCCTCCAAATGACACTTTATCTACATTTTGGATTGATATTGCAATGTAAATTCTAGATATGGTCTTACTTTTTCATGACACCTCTCATATTTGGAGAAAACCCCAAAAAAACACCCTATATTTCATGCTTCTTCCACTATTTTTCCCTATGCACAAAGCTTCTGGAGTAAGCTTGGAAAGATATAATTTTTAAGGCTTTGCAGGTGGTTTTTTTTTCAGTTTCAAGGTTGGGTTGGATAGAGGAAATATAGGGTTAGATTTCCCAATATTTAGATAAGCAGGAAAATTCCTTAAAGCCAACTAAAAATGCTCTCAAAGTGGCGTGACGGTTCTGCTAAAAAGTGTGATGCTTCTATGTGTTGCACGATGCTTCTATCTTGGATTCTTTCTGGATGGGTGTCAATGCAAAATGGTCTAGATATCAAGGTTACAACTATCCCATGAGCTGTTTTGTGGATAAGGGAGTGTTTTTTTTCCCTTCATTGTTTAGGAATCATGTAATTACTCAAGGAGACAAACACTCCTAGTTATTAGCTAAATTTGGGGGGATTGTTTCTAACTTCCCTAAATTCTAGGTAATGACTCATTAGGTGAATTTATGATGTAATTTGGATTATATTTTTACCCAATGAGGTGGCATATTGTCTATTTTCTATATGTAGTCCAAAATCAACTCATTTTAGAGGTTGGATAGTTGATATTACAGTTGTGGATTTATGTACAATCTTTTTCAGTGAAATCAGAGACATGTTGCAACTATAGTTTTGGGAATCTAGTGGTATTATTATTAGGATTAATGTTTCTCACTAACACCATCAATATGAGTGTTTATGCTTCCATGAAATCACATGTATTATTCTATATGATAAAACTTATGAGTCTATCAACAAAATTCCTAATTTTTGTGCTCTGTTTTATAAGATTTTCATAAAAAAAATTACCTCTTCTGATGAATGAACTCATGTAATATTCTCATTCTGAATCTCTCTCTCTTTTCAAACCCTATACGATAATGAAAATTTAAGTATGTTTCTAAGTATACCTACATGGATTCATCTTCATCTCTGCAGCTCTACCTTTGAAATCAGACCTAAAACCTAGACCTAGTTTCTTGACTGACATTCCTACCTAGCAAAAATTCAAAATAGAAGCCTAATTCATTTAGCTTATATCTAGACTAAGATCATTAAATCTCCAGTCACCTCACTGACTTTAAAAGTGACATTGAGAGAGCCCTCTTTGCTTTGGTAGGGCTAGCTACCAAATATAACTATTAGTTTGAGGTTACCTCATTCAGTCTCAATTCTTAGCCTTGGGGAAATGGAGGGAGTGATAACAAAACCCACATTCACAGAGTTAAAATAAGTACAAAGTGGCTGCAGTCGACTAATTCACTGAATGGGAAGAAGCCATGCCCACTTATTACAATACCACTGACATTGTTACGCAATTTATCTTTAATCATGTCATCACCTTTGATGTTCCAAAGGAGTTGGTCTCAGATCATAGTAAACACTTCGAGAATGAGATTTTCTAGGAACTATATCAACTCATTGGTTTTTCACATAAGTTTTCTTCTCCATACTACCCCCAGTCCAATGGCTAGGTATAAGCTATTACAAAATCCTTAAAACAACATTATTGTGCATGGTGAACAAGCACAAAACCAACTGGCACCACATGGTCTTCTTATCACCACATTAGTCAAGCCATCCATAGGGTTCACACCTTTTTAGTTCATCTATGAGGTCAAGTGCGTACTCCCCATTGAGTGTGAATTCCTACCTTATGCACGACCACTGAGATTATCCCAGATACCTCACCATTAGAATGAAGGCTAGTAAAGTTGGAACACGTCAACGAAAGTAGGCGAGAATATCTCTAGCATAATGAAGCCCATAAAAATAGAAAAAAATCCTCCTTTGATCACAATTTCACCCCCTTTCATTCAATGAGGGGGATCCAGTCCTTCGCTACAAAGTTTCCAAAGAAGATTTAGGACCAAGAAAGTTAAAAAATTTATGGAAAGGTCCATATATCATTAAAAATTTCCTTCTTAAAGGCACCTACATGTTAGCATATCTTGATGGGACTTGCCTAAAATACCTTGTCAATAGGCTCTACCTCAAATAACTTCATCCATAACATTAAGTTTGGCCTTATGATGTAAATACTATGTACCATGATTTATTTTTATGGTGACCACTTCACCATTTTATTAACTCTAAACTGTCCTCTCATCTTGTGTTGCAAATGGATTATTGGCTAGTCTACCACCATGGATTCTTTGACAATGCTTTTGGATGGTCACATAATCTCACTGTGGCAGCTTGGTCCATATACTCACCCGATCAAACGATTCCCCATCACAATTTCATATGTATTGGGTTGACCACTAAAAATCAATTAGAATATAATGTTGGCCTAGGTTTAATAGTTGATTCCTCTCACTTAGGCATCAGTCAGCTATATGTGTTCCTTGATTCATATCTTGTCATATCATAGTTGAATTGAACCTTGAACATTCATGATCCTTTAATTTTCTAGAAATACCTACATGCACAACTGTTAGCATGAGGTTTTTATTGTATCACATTTTCACATATACTAAGAAGTCAAAATCATGTTATTGGTTGCATTGCTAATCAAATACTGGACTAGAAAGCATTACACATATGACATCATAGAGACATAAAACATAAGCATAATTCATCACATCAATAAAAATGCATGTACAACACAGGCATGTAAGCATCACACATATAAAAGACACATCATTATAGCCACCAAAAAAAATGATCTCATGTATTTCATAAAAAAATAAAGGATTGGATACATCAGCTGGACATCGCTAGAAAAAAAAATCATCTATAAAAAATGGGATCATCCTCATAATGGGTGCTTCCCCTGGTACATATATACAACATCTAGGACCTAGGCACATGTAATATTCCTAAATTAGCTTCAGCTAATGGGAATATCAGTTTTTATCTTAAAATTTAGACAGATGAATAAATGGGCAAGGAGGCTCATAATTTGCTCAAATATGAATAAAAATTCCTCATAGTGTGAAAAGGGATCATGAAATAACCAGATCAAGCATCCACAAGTGCAAACCATGTCTAAACTATGTGGACAAGGTCAAGTTTGACCAAGTCAACAACATTTATTCTCAAAGACTGGATCCTAAATAAAGAAAACTCAATGTGAATGGAAATCAAGCTAGCCAGTTAAAATGAAGACACCTTGAGTGTGGAAGAGGTTGATCACTTGACCAAGTCAACCATGACCATATCTACAACACAATCTAGCTGCATTGAAACTCTTGGAGGGACAATGCAATTCTAGAAGGAGGTTTTGCATGTGAAAGAGGCTAAACTAATGAAGTGGTTTAGGGTTTTGACAAGACTCCAATCTTATAAAAGGAGGAGGAGAGCAACAAGAGGGGGTTGTTGAAGATATTATTTTCTAAAGGTATTGTCTACTTAGACATCCCTTGTTGGGTCTTCCTGTTCAGGACTCCCACCTCATTCCTTGAGCAGCTCTTGGAGGAGACTTGTGCTATCTTGTCCACTATCAGGATTGGGCCAAGCTTTACCTTACACCTACAGCACTGATCTTGTTGAGGGTTGGGTTGTCCTTGTGAGTTGCAGTAGTGGAAGACACTATATCTACTCAGATCTAGTCTATACTAGTGGCTCTTCTTAGTGAGTGTGTCTTTTAACCTCCTGGAAGAGTGAATTAGCTGATTGAGCTTCAGATCTAGAACTTGGCATCAGGAAAAAAAATTCTTAGAGCCTACAACGCAGTTTCTCTCCCTGGACTATGTTGTTTTCAAAGGAGAAGTAGTAGGGTGTTTTGTCTGCATTTTGGAAGAGAGATCTCCGATGTTAGGATTCTTCCTCTCACTGTGGTGATCCATGAATTGGCCATCCAATCCATGTTTGTTTCAGATCTGATCTGCTGTCCCATTTTATTATTCAGAAATTTCTGAATCGTTCTGCAGATCTGTAACCTTAGATCTCAGATCTACTCTCTGTGCCTCATGTTTTGCAGAAAACCCCAAGGGGAATGTATAGATGAGATTTTCTTGTACAAAGATCTGATATAGATCTATATTTTTATGTATAGATATACTCTAGATCTGAGTATTAATAAACAGCTGCTTCAGCCCCTGAAAATAACGCTGTCGTGGTTATGCAATCTTTTCTTATGGTTGTAGCACCTCATTTCTGAGCATTTTCCTTGTATTGTCTCATTATTTCTCTTGTACAATGTATGGGTTGTAATGTACATCTGATTTGCTATTACACATATTATTTATAAACCTCCATATCAGCCTCCTACTATGCTTCATTGGATCTACGTTATTTCTGAAGCAATCCTTTGCATATAGCTGCACCCCTCTCTTTGGGTGATTTTCAGCTAGACTAGTTTGTGGGAGATCTGTTTAACACACCTAGTCTGATTTGTTTTTGCTCTCCTTTTGGATTTATATCTTAGATGAGCTGATATAATGGATCCAGGAGCTACAAACTCATTTCTATGCACAAAATTCTCAGAAGTGCATTATTTCAGTAGGCTTGCTGAGCTGTTCCAGATTTGGAATATTACAATGGTATCAGAGCAAGATCTTTGGCTTAGCTTATGGGCTTCAAGACAAAGTAATATAAAATAAAGAGAAAGGTTATAATTATGAAGAGGATGATCTTACTCTCATCCATTTTCAGATCTAGTAAGAACCTCTCCAAGGAGGTTGAACAAGAAGAAGAGAGAAAGAGCAGTGAAACTCATAGGGAGTTTCAAGAGTAGGAAGATCCCCTGATCAGATCTACAAGATATATACATGAGGAAAATTTTGAATCTTCATCTCATGGATATGTGCACTTAGCCATATCACCAAATCTTCAACATTCTGTCAATGATTTATTCATGAAGAAGAAGAAAGGAGGTGTACCTGAGAAGGAGACTCTTGGAGAGTATTTGCAGGAGTATGAAGGTCAATCTAAGGAGTTCAAAGATGACTTGAAATTCCAAAGATTCTGCAAGATCAAGGAGGATAGAAGCATAAAGGGGAAACAACATGATGTGGGTAGATTCTTTCTATCTACTTTTGATGGATCACCTAAATGTCCAGTCAGGGTTTGGGTGGAGGAGCTAGAAAACTTTGTGCAGCAACACCAAGTTTCAGAAATTGAAGCCATCAAAGTAGCAGCACTACATTTTGAAGGTAAATCATATGCTTGGTGTTTTTTTTAGTCTTTTTCCTTAAGGAATTCAAATACACCTACTTATGCAAATTTTATTGAGATATTAGTGGAAAGGTTTGATGAAGCTCCATGTGTAACATCTTATGTTAGCACTATTAGATCATATCAAACAAATCTTTTGCATGAGTTGGAAGGGTCTATGAATCCAACTCCATTTTTGAAAACCATGGAAGAAGGTGTAATTTTGTTTGATACCTTACCAAGGGAAATATCTCCATTGGATGAAGGGTTCTCTTCTCAAGAGGAAAGCATGAATTTTTCTCCTTCAATAGATGACCAAGATCTAAGGTCTCTTGTTGATGATGAGACAATTTTAGTTATTGAAGAGGAGGAGGGGAAGGTAGGAGATGATAATGTAGTCACAAAAAAGGCACCTCAAGCACTTCATGGAGAGGATGATGGAGCACTTGCTCCAAGGAAAGAAACTCTTGCACTCTTGCAAGGAGCCCCAAAGCGTCTCACACAAAGCTCTTGGCGTAACACATGAGCAGCATGTACCATCATTGTCAAATGATGAGATCTGGAGGATAGAAGGAGGAAAAGAGGAGGAAGGGCATCACGATATGCAGAGAATGAACTCTTCTCTATTTCAAAGTTTGGAAGAAAAAAGAAGGCAAGGGGACCTATGCAATAAAGGTAGGGGAAAATTTGTCCACCTACATCCACATTCTACTCTATGCCTTGATGCCTCTTTGCAAGAAAGAATTTCACTAGGAGGACCTCTTGATTGGAGGGAAACTAAAGTGTTCTCTCAACTATGGAAACCATTTGCATACTTGGCTAAGGAGGAAGCCTTGGGAGAAGCCAGCACAGCGCAAAGAATCTCTCATGAATTCAGAATAGATGTGAGAAATTTCCTGAAAGGGGCATTGCTATCTCCCACTCAGTTATCTGTGTTAAGAAAGGAGAAATCAGAAGTCTATGGTGGCATGAGCATGGGAATACATGGAAAATCCATAACTTTGGGGCAGCCCATGATATCTTCATTCACAAGGAATATTTCTGAACATGGCAAGGGGATGTTAACCCTCTTGCATGCATGGGCCAAAATGAGGAAGTATTGGAAGACAAGGACTTTCCAAGGGGAGGTTGATTTCCATTTGCTTCAATCTTCTCTTAGGAAAGATCAACTACAAAGCAGGCAGAAAAAGGAATATTATGCTGCTCCAACATGTGATTTTGACATCAAACATGTCAAACAGGAGGGCCATAACATGACAGGGGCTGCATTTTAGACCTCTACAGCACTGTCATTCTTGGGAAGCCTGGATCCTTATTAGGATTCCCAAATCATGATGGAATACTCCGAGGACCTTTTCACATGTGGGGTTCTTGATGGGGAAGTAGTGGATGAGAGGTTTAAGGTAGTTTATGGAGTCATCTATTTCTATAATATTATCCTTTTGGTTATAGACTCCAAGCTCAAGGAGAGACTACTAGATGCAACCTATGAGATCCTGCTTTCCAAACCCATTGGTTTCATTAGAGCATATCATACTCTCTTGAGTGGATTCATATGGAAAGGTTTCAAGGAAGAGGTGCACTCTCATATGAAGAAGTACATGGATTACTTGCTATATGAGTAACATAGCTCTTGGGAAGAGCCATCATTCACACCTCCTTACTCATTGAGTGTGAGAGGGAACTCATCCACGAGTTACCTCACTGATGTAAAACAAGTATATAGAGGAACTTGTCTTTCTGAATACTATAATGTATCTCCTATATGCTTATATTTTTCTAACACTCATTTGCAAAACATTTCTCCAAGAAGGGGCACTATTTATGATGGGTTTCATGGACCCCTCAAGGCCATGAACTATGTTGATGCAGGTCATTCCTTAGAGGATCTTGGAAAGCTACTATATTCTTCATGGTGTGTTTCTTTTACACCAACTATGATGCACCTTTTCCAAGCACTCAAAAGGGATGGGGCAGCAAGAAAGTGTTGGGGGAGGCACTTTTCATTTCTTATTCAATGGCAGTTAAGGGTAAAACTACGTTGGTTGCACATTAGGGAACATCTTCCTTCTCCTTTATCATACATGGTAGCTAGCATGCTTCTAATCATGATTCCATGTATTGGAAAAGTTCTTTCTCTTGGGAACATGGTTAGAAGAGAGGCACATTGGTGGGATGTGTCCTTGGGGGAAGGAGTTCCCCACTCTTTTTGCACTGCATGATTCAATGGGAGCATGAGATATTGTATGGCCACTATGATAGATCACTTGTCTCTTTATAGAGTGGGTCATATGTTTGTTGGGGACATGCCTCTCGTATATATTGGGGAGGATTTTTTCTATGGATTTCCAAGCTGGAAGGTAATCCACTTCATTTGGATGATAGCATGGAGATGGGAGTCTTTCATGAATAATGAAATTCCCCATAATTGTCATCACTTCTATCTTGAGGAGGCCATGGATCAGCAAGAGGTTTTCCACATATACCTTCCATTACTTCATGATGAGAGCCATTGGATTTATTCACCAAAGGCCAACTTGCACATTGAGGAGGGACCATTGGAAGAAAAAACTATTGTAGGAAATTTGGAGCAATGGTGGAGACAATTGAAGGAGAGGGCCACAAGAGAAGAAGGGGAGATTTTGCAGCACCCTTGCAGTTGCTTGAGGAAAAGCAACATTTGGGAGGGGGAGACTGTAATATTCCTAAATTAGCTTAAGCTAATGGAAATATTAATTTTTCTCATAAAATTTAGATGGATGAATAAATGGGCAAGGAGGCTCATAATTTGCTCAAATATGAATAAAAATCCCTCATAGTGTGAAAAGGGATCATGAAATAACCAGATCAAGCATCCACAGGAGTGAACCATGTCTAAACTATATGGAAAAGGTCAAGTTTTACCAAGTCAACAACATTTATTCTCAAAGAATAGATCCTAAATAAAGACAGCTCAATGTGAATGGAAATCAAGCTATCCAGTTAAAATGAAGACACCTTGAGTGTGGAAGAGGTTGATCACTTGACCAAGTCAACCATGACCATATCTACAGCGCAGTCTAGATGCATTGAACCTCTTGGAGGGACATCGCAATTCTAGAAGGAGGTTTTACGTGTGAAAGAGGCTAAACTAATGAAGTGGTTTATGGTTTTGACAAGACTCCAATATTATAAAAGGAGGAGGAGAGAAACAAGAGGGGGTTGTTGAAGATATTATTTTCTGAAGGTATTTTCTGCTTAGACATCCCTTGTTGGGTCTTCCTGTTCAGGAATCCCACCTCCTTCCTTGAGTAGATCTTGGAGGAGACTTGTGTTATCTCGTCCACTATCAGGCTTGGGCCAAGCTTCACCTTACACCTACAGTGCTGATCTTGTTGAGGGTTGGGTTGTCCTTGTGAGTTGCAGCAGTGGAAGACACTAGATTTGCTCAGATCTAGTCTATAATAGTGGCTCTTCTCAGTGAGTGTGTCTTTTAACCTCCTGGAAGAGTGCATTAGATGATTGAGCTTCAGATCCATACCTTGGAATCAGGCTAAAGCATTCTCAGAGCCTACAGCACAATTTCTCTCCCTGGACTGTGTTATTTGCAAAGGAGAAGTTGCAAGGTGTTTTGTCTGCATTTTGGAGGAGAGATCTCCGGTGTTAGTATTCTTCCTCTCACTGTGGTGATCCATGGATTGGCCATCCAATACATGTTTTTTTCAGATCTGATCTGCTATCCCATTGTATTATTCAAAAATTTCTGAATCATTCTGTAGATCTGCAACCTTAGATCTCAGATCTACCCTCTATGCTTCATGTTTTGCACAAAACCCCAAGGGGAATGTATAGATGAGCTTTTATTGTACACAAATATGATGTAGATCTATATTTTTATGTATAGATATTTTCTAGATTTGAGTATTAATAAACTTCTACTTCATCCCCTGAAAATAATGTTTTCATGGTTATGCAGTCTTTTCTTATGGTTCTAGCACCTCATTTCTGTGGATTTTCCCTGTATTGTCTCATTATTTCTCTTGTAAAATGTATGGGCTGTAATGTACATCTGATTTTCTATTATACATCTGATTTCTAAACCTCCATATCAGCCTCCTACTATGCTTCAATGGATCTACGTTATTTCTGAAGCAGTCCTTTGCATATAGCTACAGCCCCTCTCTTTAGGTGATTTTCAGCTAGACTAGTTTGTGGGAGATCTGTTTAACCCACCTAGTATGATTTTTTTTGCTCTCCTTTTGGATTTAGATCTTAGATGAGCTGATATAAGGGATCCAAGAGCTGCAAAATCATTTCTATGCACAAAATTCTCAAAAGTGCGTTATTTCAGTAGGCTTTCTGAGCTGTTCCAGATTTGGAATATTACAACACACCACCCTAATAATCCATCCTTGGGTCCCTCCTTGTTTCATTGCTCTTGGTCCCAAGATCATCCCTTCAACCCATTTTCATGTTTAAGAGACAACTTTAGGTGCACCTTACTAAATGTTTTGATACATATTGTTCATTACATTATTGTTATCATTTTATTACACACAAATGTTTTCACTTAGGTTATTAAATTTTGAAGTTGTAGATTCTTTGAAATTTCATAGTAATCCTTTTCTCTCGATGAAAATAAATAATTAAGGTATCATTCACTCCTCATCGTGATAGGTTTCTTTAGAATATTTTCATATCCTAACATAATTTATATGAAATAAACCATAGGGTCCATTGTCTCAACCACATTTACCATCACCTCCCACATATGCTTGGTGAACATCCACATCAGCCGATAGCACATCCCCTACATGGATTACCCCAGTTCATAGTTCCCTTCACACAATTGGTATCCATGACCATTCCCCCAGGTCCCTGAACCATTTCATATGCATATCTATAGGATTAGCTCATAATTCTCTTCTTTTTCTCATTACTTAACAAACCCACTCTCGAGCCACCATTCTTACTTATTTTCAGATCGAATCAAATTCCCACATGCATTCTACATTTTTCTTACGACTCCTCCATTTAGCAGTAGCTCATCTATATCATTTAATTTGCTTCATCAACCTCACACTGAGACTAACTAATGGGGCCCCCACCCTCAACAAAAAAAATACCTGCATCATCACATGATTGTTGTTTTCTTGTGGCACTCATCCCCTTGTTTGTACATCCAAAACCACTTTTACATTATTTTGGCAAGCATATAAATATTTTTTCAGGAAAATTATTCTCACCCATATTTTTTTGTTAGTTACCCGATGACAGTATTATAGTTAGAACATACTTATACCTCCTTTGGATGTCCTACTAACTCCAGGGGCATATACCCCAGCAACATTGTTTTGCATGTTTCCACTCACATTATAGCTCCAACATTGGGAAATTGTATGTATTCCCCCACATTTCCATCTCTCGCTATCATTCCTTGTGACCCATCATATTACAACCATATACCTCATTTTTACATAGATTCACCAAATCCATATTTTCAAGTTTTTGGTGCTCCTTTCCTGTCAACATCAAAACTCATCTTCCAGGATCAAAGAAGTACCTCATTTTCTCCCCCCTCTAAGGGATAACCTCAGATGGCACAATGAGAATCATTATTTCCTATTCATGTCATCATTCTCCCTGATATTTTACATTAACATAAGTTTTCATGTCATAGTGGTATCATACTTTATGACCATTATATTTCTCTCATTTAGTCAAATACCCATGCATCCCAAGACACCTCATTCAATAGTGCTTTATATTTGATGCACGTGGAAACCTAGTTCAATTTCTGTTTTAGAGACACCCCTGAGGGTGAAAGCAGTTACCTTCTTCAACTATCAACATGTCAGCCACATCAATGTTGACTTGACATGACCATCTCTTATATGATTGTAATACTTAGTCATAGTCATCATAACAAGCACGATTTTCTTTAGATCTCAGTCAAGGATATTTACCTAATAATCTCCACAGTAATTTTCTCTACCTCTCTAGAAGTTATAAATACTCTCAATCAAATCAATAAAAATGTGATGTATTTCAGTTATACACTTGCTCCTAACCTCACACATTGGGGGGCAATTGTTATCATGAGAAAATTTTACACTCATATGTACATAGTAGAAGACACTCATAGCTAGTGATCAACACATATAAAAGTTACATTTTAAGGTGGAAACATCGTGAATAACGAAAATAAAAATATTTCCTAAGGTTCAATTAAAAAATTGACCCTCGCGGGTGCACCACTATTGGAAATTAACTACCTCACGACATTTCTTCGATAGTTGTACGGGTCACAAAAAACCAAGTCAACATGTCAAAATGAAAACTTGCTTATGAAACACTCCAACTTGTGACATGATGGGCTGAAAATTCGAGCCTTAAGCCCCACAAAGCCTTAATGGAAAGAGGATAGTAGCTCTCATCTCATTTATGAGGCAAACAACCACATTGATGAGCAAAAGGAGGAAAGGAGCGTCCAATAATTTTATAAATTCAAGTTCATGGAGATCCAAAAACAAGGATAATTAGTACATTGTTATGTTATGGAAATTACTTCCAAGCAATCTAGCAAACCATTGTGAGGATAATTCCACCATTGTAGAGAGTTTTCTATGCTTCTTTGGGAGATAAAGAGCATGCAAAGTAGATTGAGAAAGGGAAATTCTTGTTGAGATATTTTGAGCACCATTGCTCAAACAACTCTCTTCAAGTGTATTTGATACTTTTATTGTAACTTTTCCACCACTAGAAATCAATAAATAAGACCTGTTTCCTATGAATTTGTTGATTTTTTTTTCTTCACAAGATTATTTGTGTGTTATTTAGTTTAGTCTTAGTTTAGTTTTCATGCATTGTCTCCATTACTTTAAATATTTTATTGTCCATATTTATCCAATAGCACATCTCATTTGTTTTTATACTCTTTTTAGGAAACAACCAACTACAAACTATGTGTTTTTGGGACCCATAAGCAACCAAACACACTATAAAATGATGATGAAGGGTTATAAGCCTTATGCAATAGGCATTATATCCTCTAACATTTGAAAAATATATACACAAACTCAATTAAGGATAAATACACACAAATCTCATGCAAATAGGTCACCTACATGACTCATCCCTTTGTCTATTTCAGTATATTGAGATTTCAACCCTAAAATTAATTCATTGCAATGTGGATATTATGCCATAGGTGGATACCATGGGTCAATATCATGGGTAGATACCACTTACAATACCATGGGTCAATACCATGGGTAGATACCACTTACAATACCATGGGTAAATTCCATGTGTGGATGAATACCATGGGTGGATGCATACCATGGGTGGATGAATATCATGGATAGATGCCACTTACAATACTATGGGTGAATAAATACAATGGGTGGATGAATACCATGGGTCAATGACATTTACAATACCATGGGTAAATTCCATGGGTGGATGGATAACATGGGTAGATGAATACCATGGATGGATTCCATTTTCCATTCAGATCAATCCTACTCCTCCTTGTCTAACTCACTATAATTTGGCTCAACAAAGTGATGCAAAGATAATTATTGAGAAGTTTCACCAACATAATGGTATCATCATCTATCTCTCTATGTGTCTCTCCCTTGGAAGGGTCTAATTATATAGGATTTTCATAGATCTAGGAGGATGAATATGGGCACCTAAGACCAAGAGAAGATAGGATAGGTATTCATTTATTTACCCCACTCTTAGTCACCACTCTTCAATTCAAATTCATCATGTTGGAAAACCAATATCTAAATTTTTTTACCCATCATTTCTCCTTTATTGAAGACAACTTGTGATGATGAATACTTCATCACTCCCTAGTCACTATGATAGAGTAATTAATCACTCCCTTGTTTAGAAACTACAATGATGATGTATGAAGATGTGTCTTTATAGTGATATGATATGTATATCTCAATCTTCCAATCTTGTGAGTTAAAGTAAGGTCTTTCCTGCATCTTAAGGATGACAAATAAGTTGATAACACCTACGGGGTATTGGGGGCATATTCCAAGTATATTGGAAACATGCCCGATAGATAGAATACATATAATTTAGATGAAATTATGTCCCATAACCATAATATATCCTATTATTTGGTCACTGCATTAATGGAAATAGAAAAATGTTATCTTTTGGGTTTCAAATGTAGATCTAGAACCTAGACCAAGAGTTTGGAGACTTAAGGAGGTTCACAAAATATTTGATCTAAGACTTACCCCATTAATAGCTTAATCTTTGCAGCTATAATTTTTAATACTTGATTGAAAAGGATTTGAAAATCCCATAGAATTAAAATTTATAAGTCCCAAATGAAGAGTTTCTATGAGGCATTAGTTGGATACCTTCCTAGATATCCTAACCTTAAAAAAAAAACAAAAAACAAAATAAAATTATGACCTCTTTATGAAGAAAAATAGTTTGTTTTATAAATTTTATTTTAAGAGTATTTCAGTTGGGGTGATGGTCCAAATCATTTAATTAAGGTGTGATTAGAGAATCTTTTGTCTTTTTATCCTCCCAAATAAATTATGAGTATGAGGAGAGAATACTATCTAAATAGATAGCTTAGGAACTTAAAGTGTGTGAGTGCATTGTGTGCAAGTGAATAGTGACAATAGTTATGTAAAATTAAGATGTGGATGTCATAGAATTCTTCCTTGTCTACTAAGTAAAATATGTAAATTGCAACCTTGCAGAAAAAGATAGTTTGTGCATTTGTGTGTTCTTTACTTTTCTTTATAATTAATTCTATGTGTTGTTTCAATACAAAATGAGTGAGATGGAGGAGACTTTGTGCCTTTATAATCCACCAAAACCACACAAGGTACAAGGTGGAGAGAATACTTTGACAGAAGGAATTAGTTATAGTCCCATAAATTGTGAATTAAAATATAACTAAGAAATTCAAATTCCATATATATATATATATAAAGAGAGAGAGAGAGAGAGAGAGAGAGAATTGAAAGATACCGTTTAAAATAGAATAAATGTGATGATCTATATTATATTATGTTGTAATGGTCACCTTGAACATAATAAGTATGATAAATATGTTTCAAAGGATCCAATGAAATAAAATTTTAAGTTAAGAAGTCAATGGAGTTTCTAATTTTTTTGAGTGAATTTTCCAATGGATTAGAAAAATACTCTTTGATGTAGCCTATGGCCACACTAATATAGAATAAATATGATTAGATTAATCATTAAACATAAGAATCTTGCATAAGAACAGAAATATGAGTAACCATATACGTGACAAGAAATATAAATAAGAAAATAAAAGGATGGAATCTAAATATTTACTTGTAATGGAATGAGGCTTATGGCCTTAAAATATTTAAACAAAAGGGAGTATGTTAGGTCCCCATATTACTAGTGTAGTTCCTTATTGTTATTGGTGTAGCCCTCTTATTGTTATTTTTGTACCCCTATAACCCCCATATTGTTTTTATTGTTTACTTACATTATTATTGTTAGGTCATCTAGGATTATATTGAGACCCCATGGACCTCTATATATAAAAGGAGGTTTTTTCATTTGTATCATCCAAGAATTGTTCATTTATGTAATGTATTGGAGGTTTCCCCCTCAAAGTGGTTGAATTCTAAGGCGTTGATCTCTCTTTTCTTCTATTTTTGGAGCTGGTTTCATAACATTTGGTATCAGAGCTTTCGATTCTAGGGTTTCGCTGCTCCAAACAGGTCATCATGGAATTTGTGCTATAAAAAAATTTCTACGAAGGTTCAGAAGCTGAAATTTTTACAGTGCGAAGCCAAAATCCTGAGAAACGTCATGAAAATATTTCAAATCTTGGTTCGAAATATTTTCGGAGATATGATCTGTGAAATTTAGGGCTTTTTGGAGGCTCCTAAATTTAACCTAAATAGATCATCGTGGAATTTGCGCTATAAAAAAAAAATTTGTGAGCTTTCAAAAGCTGAAACTTTTACCGTGCAAAGCTGAAATCTTGAGGAACGTCGTGGAAAATTTTCAAAGCTTGATTCACAATATTTTTGGAGACAGGGTCTTTGGAAGTTATGGATTTTTCAGGATCTTGAATTTCATCTCAAACAGGTGACCGTGGGAAAATCGTCATAACTCTCTCTCTGAACATTGGATTTGGATTATGTAAAAAGTTGTCGCAAGCACACAGACTATAGTTTATGTGTAGAAATTTTAGATCCGAATAAGGAAACAGTGACACATGGCACACCATACAAGTTTGTTATACGGAACCAGTCCATAAGTAGGTCATTGTGGGAGATTTGGCATAACTTTGTCCTGAAGAATCCAAATCAGGTCAGACCTCTGGAATTTGAAATAAGATTCAGAGGGCTAATACAGAGCCAAATTTCAGGTATTTAAGATTTGAAATCACAGTTATAATTTAGTTTCAATATCGAGCTCCTCAAAATCAAGAAAAAGGTGTGTATTTTTTTTTTCAAATTGCATAAGTCTTGTTTGAAAAAACAGTTTTAAGTGATTCCAATGGCCTATTGAGCATAGATATCAGTATTGGGTTCTAAAATGCCTCCTAAAAAGAATTCAATACCCATTAAGCCCCCATATTACTCTATTATGACTCATGAAGATGAAGAATTTCAACGTGATCTATCAAAATTACAAGAGCAAATGCACCAAATTTTTCTCTCGCAAAGAGCAACAAAAAATGAAATGGAAGTTTTTAAGAAAGGCGTGGAGGTGAAGATGGATGGTTTGAAGAAATACGTGGAAGCTAAGATGGATGGCATGGAAGCTAGCATGGAAGCTAAGATGGATGACATGGAAGAAAAAATGAAAGGAAACATGGAAAACATGAAGAATGATCTAAAAGCAGACATGGAAGGTTTGACAAAGCTAATACAAGAAATGTTTCCTAATGGAAAAAAGATAGTAGAGGAAACTCATGATGAGAAAAAAATAAATGTTAATTTTGATTTCATAAACTCTAATGTTGGATGGAAGAACCACCATATTCCAAATATGGATATGAGGAAGTTTGATGGCAAGGACCCCGTAACATGGATACTAAAGATGGAGAAATATTTTGATCTCAATAATGTGAACAACACACAAAAGGTACGCATTGAATCTTTACATTTAGAACAAAATACATTTGTATGGTATCGATGGCTTTGCTCTCGTAAAAAAATTGTCACTTGGTCAATTTTACGGAGGAAATTATAGTACATTATGAGGATACAAAGAGCAACACATTCTTTAGCCAATTGATAAATCTCAAACAAAAGGGTTCAGTGGTGGAGCACATTGAGGACTTCCGATATTTGAATATAAGGGTAACTGATATTCTAGAGGAACACAGGATTGATTTCTTCATAGGGACTTTAAAGGATAACATCCAACATGAAGTTTGTGTTTGGGAACCTGATTCATTGGAGAATGCATTCAGGTTGGAAATAAAATTTGAATGTAAAATTATGGCGACAAGAAAGCCTACCACTCATATCTATAAACATGGAAGTGTTGCTACTCCTAGACTTCCACAACCTACAAGGTTGACACCACAAAAATTGGAAGAAAAAAGAGAAAAAGGGCTTTGCTACAGTTGTGATAACAAATACACTAAAGGTCATAAGTGTGTTGAGAAGAAATTATTTTACATAGATTGTGAAGAGGAGGAAGAAAATGAACAAGAAACTTCAAAAGAAGAGGATATACACTAGGAACCAACCCTGGAAGAAGAAGAAATGAGTCCTACCATATCGTGTAATGCATTGGTAGGAATTACCACTCCTCAAACTCTCAAGATAGAAGTACATATCAAGAAGAAAAAGATAATAGGGTTTATTGATTCGGGTAGTACCCATAATTTTATTCATTGTAAGGCAGCCAAGGAATTGAATTGTTCCCTATACCCAACACCAGAATGTCAAGTGATGGTTGCAAATGGAGGAACTATAAATTTCTCTAGAAAATGCCATAATTTTAAGCTAACCATGGGGGAATATGTATTGAATAGTCCAATTCTTTCCATTCCAATGGGAGGTGATGATGTTGTACTAGGAGTACAATGGTTACAATATTTGGGGACGGTAGCTTTTAATTTTCAAGAAATTTTCTTGAATTTTTTTTAGAAGGAAAGGAAACTGAATTACGGGGTATCGCAGGGAATTCAGAAAAGATAATAATCTCTAATGTCATGAAAAATATTCTTAAGAAAGAACAAGGAGGCGTAATTGCACAATTATGCTCACTAGAAGTTCCAACATCAAAATCATCTATTTCTCCAGATCTCCAAAAATTATTGGACAATCATTCCAAGGTGTTTGAAACTTCTAAAGGAATCCCACTTATTTTTTATCATGATCATGCTATTCATTTGATTCCAGGAAGTGTTCCTCCAAATATCAGGCCTTACAGATATCCTTATGTCCAAAAGAGCAAAACTAAACGTATGATTGTAGACATGTTAGAGGCTGGCATAATTCAACCTAGTCAAAGTTCTTTCTCTGCTCCAGTAGTATTGGTTCATAAGAAGGATGGATCATGGTGCATGTGTCCAAATTATAGGGAGCTTAATAAGCTCACTATTAAATATAAATTTCCCATTCCTGTGATTGATGAATTATTGGATGAATTACATGGTGCAATTTATTTTAACAAGTTGGATATTTGTTCAGGATATCATCAAATTAGAATGAATACTGAAGATATTATGAAAACATCATTTCGAACTCATGAGGGTCATTATGAATTTTTGGTCATGCATTTTGGCCTTACCAATGCACCTTGTACATTTCAAGGGTTGATGAATTCCATTTTCAAACCCTTCCTTAGAAAATTTGTGCTAGTATTTTTTGATGACATACTAATCTACAACATGTCTTGGAAGGATCTTGTTCAACATGTTGACAGGGTGCTCAAACTATTGGAGGAGAAACAGTTATATGCAAAAACATAAAAAAATTTCTTTGGAGTACAAGAGGTGGAATATCTGGGTCATATTGTATCTCACAAGGGTGCTAAGGTAGACCCTAAAAAAATTAAATCCATTAAGGAATGGAAATTCCCCACAACCATAAAGCAGTTGCGAGGATTTCTTGGGTTAACAAGGTATTATCGCAAGTTGGTTAAGAATTATGGGAGAATAGTAGCACCTCTAACAACATTATTGAAAAAAGATGCATTTTCATGGACTCCTGAAGAAACTAAGGCCTTTGAACATATTAAAGAGGCAATGTGCCTAGCATCAATCTTAGCTATGCCAGACTAAACAAAAACCTTTATTGTGGAATGTGATGCCTCAGGAAATGGAGTTGGTGTTTTTCTTAATGCAAGAAGGAAGACCCATTGCTTTTGAAAGTCATGCAATCAAAGGAAATTATTTACAGAAAGCCATTTATGAGAAATAAATGTTGGAAATAATACATGCACTAAAGAAATGGTGACCTTACCTAATGGGAAGGCACTTCAAGGTAAAAATTGATCATGATAGTCTTAAACACTTTTTGGAACAAATACTATATTCAAAAGAGCAACAAAAATGGGTCACAAAGATGTTGGGTTATGAATTTGAAATCATCTACAAAAAAGGGAAGTTAAATGTTGTTGCAGATGCACTCTCAAGAAAGGATGAAGAGGTGGAAGCATTGCTTTGTGAAATTTCTATTATCCAACTAGATTGGATAACCAAAGCAAGGAATGAATGGAAGAAGGATGAAGATGTGTGGACACTCATTCAAAATTTGAAGCAAGATCCTAGTACATATGATACATTTAGTTGGAAAAATGATTCCTTATGGTACAAAGATAGCTTATATGTTTGTAATAATTCCCAACTAAAATGAAATGTTCTTTTGGAATTGCACACTTCTCCTTTAGGGGGACACTCGGGATTTTTAAAAACTTACCATGGGGTGAAGAAATAATTTTTGAGGGATGGCCTTAAATCTGATATTCAATAGTTTGTATCAGAATTTTTGGTTTTCCATCAAAATAAAGTTGAGACAATTAAGACCCCGGGTCTTCACTTTATCCATTCCAAGTCAATGTTGGGAGGAGATGTCAATGGATTTTATTATAGGTTTACCCCTAAGTCCAAAGGAAAGAGTGTCATCATGGTGGTAGTTGATAGACATACCAAGTATGCACGATTTTTTTCATTATCTCATCCATTTAAAGCAAGTATAGTTGCGACTGCATTTATGGAAACAATTCAAAAGCTACATGGAAACCCAAAGATTATGGTAAGCGACAAAGATCCCATTTTTACTGGAAATTTTTGGATGGAATTATTTTCTTGTTTGGGTACTCAAATAGTTCATAGCTCATCTTATCCTCCTCAATTTGATGGTCAAACTAATATAGTGAAAAAATGTTTGGAAGGATATCTTCGTTTTTTTGTATATGATAAACAAACACAATGGGTCAAGTGGTTACCTTTGGCTAAATGGTGGTATAACACTTCCTTCCATACTACAGCAAAAATGACCCCATTTATGGCACTTTATGGATATCATCCACCATCCTTCACATCATATTTAAGAGAAAATTCTAAGGTGAAAGCAGTGGAAGATCACATCAAACATCAACAACAAGTTCTCCAACTCTTAAAGGATAACCTAAATTTGGCACAAAATCGAATGAAACAACAGGCAAATAAACATCGCAGCAAGAGAAGTTTTAATGTAGGAGACTGGGTATTTTTACGGCTACAACCATACAAAAAAATTTCCCTCAAGCAAGCTAAGAAGGATAAAAAATTATCACCAAAAAACTATGGTCCTTACAAGGTTTTGCAAAAGATTGGTACTATGGCATACAAATTGGAGCTTCCTTCTTCTTCTTCAATGCATCCATTTGTCCATGTTTCATGCTTAAAGAAGGTTATAGGTGACAAACTTCCAGTTCAAACAATATTTCCAAAAATTGATGAGGAAGGAAAAATCATATTGGAACCTGAAACAGTCACGGAAACAAGAACTCTATATCTATGAAATCGATCAATTTTAGAGTATCTCATCAAGTGGAAGAACATACCCACTGAAGATTCTACATGGGAGGATGATAATTTTATACAGAAGCATCCAGAGCTACTCAAGCGTTGAGGAAAACACTTTTTTTGAAGGATAAGGGCATGTTAAGTCGCCATATTACTAGTGTAGTCCCTTATTGTTATTAGTGTATCCCCCTTATTGTTATTGTTGTACCCCTGTAACCCCCATATTGTTATTATTGTTAGGTCGACTAGGATTATATTGTGGCCCCATGGACCCCTATATATAGAGGGAGGTTTTGTCATTTGTATCATCCAAGAATTTTTCATTTATGTAATGTATTGGAGGTTTCCCACTCGAAGTGGTTGATTTCTAAGGCGTTGATCTCTCTTTTATTTTATTTTTGGAGCTGGTTTCATAATAGAGTATAGTAGAGTTGGTGTGTCTACTTCAAGCCTCTTAAGAAAATTAATTTCTTGACCTTTGAATCTCATCTATCTCAATATTATGAAGGTGGAAAACTTGTATAATGGTAGAGGACTTTCTCATAAATGAGGGAATTCTAATATGTTTGATGCTTATAATCCCATGGAACTTTGAGAAAACTTTTGGCAAAATAATTCTACTCTTTATTCTCTTTTCCAATTACTCTCCCATGGCTTACATATATAGTTTTTCTTCAAGTTCCATTAAAATTTGTTCATAGTGTGAAAGAAACCAATTCGATTTTTTCTTCTCTGTGCAGGAGGAGACTTGAATCTACCAAACAATTTCCTTCAATTTTCATTGATTTTGAATAAGCTTGGTGCAACACTTTGATTTGACCATTTATTGGAATTTGGAACTCATTTCACTAAATGTTTGTGATATTTCATGGCTTGTGGATCCACATTATTGTCAAAGGAAAACTCACATGAATCATGCAAAACCATAATTGTGAGTTCACACAAAGACATTAAAACCCACTTTTCATAATTTTTTCAATTTCTTTTAGGCTAAATTTTTAATAGCCATGGGTGGCCTTTGTAATGTTGTAATGGTGATGATTCATTGTGATCACCAACATAGTTGCATGAGAATTTTTTATAAGATAATAAAAAACAATAAGTAAATATGTAGAATGAGTTTATAAATAATTGTAACAACATAATGCTTATATGGGTTTCATTTATGTTACTAGAGATTCCATCCCATAGGTTTTACCAGAACCTATGATGGAAAATACAAATGAGTGACTTATATCCCTAATGACCCATGCATGTATACATAAAAAAAAAATTGGAATAACTGAGGATAATATAATCACCTCTCCTTGGAGGTTTATCCTAGCTTGATCCTTGGCTAGTCTAGTACCCTTAGGTCTTGCTTCAATTCCCTAGAACTACAACTACAAACAAAGATCACAATATCCAACTATTCAATCGAAGACAATGTTAGTGTTAGAAACATAAAATTATTGAAATCATGTGATCATATAAAAATAAGAATATAATGACATGGGGCGGGGTGGGGGGTAATAATATTTATTCATAAAAATAAAAATAACTCATAACCCTCACATCATATCCAAGCTCCCTAACCCTAGGCTCCTCCTATAACAAATTACTCACCATAAATCTCAAGGATGTCAAGGATGATCTCTTGCTAGTTTTATTTAGTTTTATAACATTTTCTTTCTATTTTCTTACTCTCTCCTTCTTCATGGAAGATATTCTATTTTATAGTTAAGTTGAAAAGGTGATTAAATGAATCTAGAAACAATTTTGACTTTATTTTATTCAATCATTTCATATTTATCCTAAATTTGATCATTTTTAAACCTTGTCAAATATTTATGTGCTCACTCTAGAAACCATAACCACTTCAACGCTCTTTACATAATATCTTGGACAATTCAGCACCTTTCGCTAGACCACTTAAAGTATTGCAACAACTTTTTCCAACATTGTGGGAGTATTGGAGGGTGAAACTTTGAATTCCTTTCGAGTTTCCATAAAGTTGATACTTAAACCTAGGCTTGTTTTTGTGATGCTTCTCTAATGGAATTATGGGAGTGCCATTTTGAGTTATAACAAATTCCCCTAATGTATGATGTTATAGGAGAAACTAAGGGCCAAAATATGTTACATCAATATAGTGAGTATGGTATTTGGAGGGAGTCAAGGATTTTGGAACTTTTTGGTACCTAAAAATCCAAAAAATATATTGTTATACAAAAAATGACCTCCTCATCAACTCATAGGAGAAGGACACGTTGACTGGAAGAAAAACATTAAGTTGCATGCCCATTTTCCAGGGTAACGCACCCCAAAAATAGACAAAATGCATTATAATTCTTCCTGTGCCATAGAAGGGAGTGGTATTCCCTAGGTTAATTCTTCATTTTTTCGAAGTGTTACTGGATATTTGTGGGATTCTGGAGGTCAAAGCACGAGTTGACTGACTGACACTTCTATTTTCACTCAAATGTCAGCTCAAAAAGTAGGAAACATCCACCTCAATCCTAAGTAGGGACATTGCTAATCCTAACAAAGTTTCAAGGGAAGGGAAAGATCCATAAAGTAAGGAAACATCCAAGATTTTTCCTCATTGGAACTCATGGAGAAATTGGCAAGGAGAGCCTCTCCACATCTATAAATTAGAGGCTCGGTCATTGTAACAAATATCATAATATTGAAAGTAGTATTGTTATCTTGTCGAATATTTGAGAGAGAAAGAGAGGGATAGGAGCTAAGGAGCTAAATGGAAGAATTAATTTAGCAACCATGGTTGTAATCATTCTTCTCTCATTGAATAAAATAAATATGCTCTTGCTATATCTACTTGATGATGTTCAAACTTCTTCTCTGTATATGTTGATGTGATTTCAAGATTGATAGTCCTCTTATATGCATGATATTTTTACATTATCTTGTATGTTAATGATTTTACTCGTCTAGGTTTATATGTTGTGAAGGTTACTTCTTGTCTTTTCTACGTGTAGGTTTTGTTCTAGGAGAGGGCAAAGCGGTTCTCCCTTTGTGACACTGACATCTCTGGCGAAACTACACTAGAGATTGAGAGGTAACTCTTCTCTTTTAATTGTTCAATTTTAGATTAACAGGAATGTATGTGTGTGTCTTTGAGCTATTGCAGGTCATCCAATTATGTCTACCTTGGGTCCTGGGAGACCTGAGAGGGTTTTTATGTTTACAACCACCCATGCATTAATCCCTACATCAAAATTGGAGACTCCACTAGGGAATTCTCTTATTTCCCGGCTTTTTTCTTCTTGTTAATAGATATCTCTTTCTCTCTAGGCCTTCTTGTCTTCTAGATTCGTATTTTGATCACATTTTCTTCTTCCCAACCTCTTCTGCTACTCATAGCTTCTACTCAGACCCTCACTATACCCTTATTTCATATTGATTCTCTGTAACACACCTTGTTTTGTAGTCCAGAGCATTATAATGCTTCCCAACCTCTAGAAAAGTGTGTCAATCCTAATGCTAACTCTTTTATTGTCTCCTTGAGATGAATTACTACACCATTATCTTGATATCCACTTTTCTCTATGGATTATTGGGTTGCTAGGTTTCTTGTGGTTTGGCCTTAAGATCTGCAACTATGATGTTTGTTTGGTTGGATGCTTGCATGGTCATTTTTATTTTTTATAATATAACTTAATTTAATTTAATTTTTAGGAAAAGAAAATGAAAATTTTACTTTATCTTTCTATTTTACCCACAAGCCTATCCCTCTGAAACTAAATTAGTGAAGGACAATCTGAATACTCATCTTATTGCAGAAAATAGTCTCATTACATAATCATAAAAGTCTCAAAAACCTATTATAAGAGCTAAGATTCTATTAGCTTCCTTCAAAGTTTAAATCCTAATGAGCTAATTCTCAACCCTATTTAACCTAGAGGGTAGCTACCAAAATCTCCCTCAAAAGTATGTGATGTGTCCTCTTTGACTACAAAACAAGTAGAACTTTGGTGCACATGATCTCCCACTTTCTTGGTTGCCTTTGATTTTGATCTGTTGGAGGGAATCTCGAGGGTTCCTTGGCTACCTTTGGGAGTTAAGGAGGTTTAAAATTCCCCTATAATCTCTCCTTTTTGTCTACTCCGAGATTTAATTGAAAAATATTCATCAAAAGTGCAATATCTTCATGATTATCCTGCATTTAACCCATTTTAGGCATTCAAAGTATGACAAGCCTTAATCACCACCTACACTAGTAACATAAAACCATAATATAATTTCAATGTGTGAAAGAGAGCCTTAATAAGGCTAAAAAGGTGAGAATTAACCCATCCAATTATACCTAATGATGGAGCTCATCATCACCCCCCTACCAAATGGTTGCTCATCCTCTGAGCAACTTAGTCCTCCTTCTGCATCTCTTTCAAAGCTTTAATGGACCCTCTTACTTCCTAAGGAAGAAGTGTGGGAGCCTCTTCAAGAGGGTAAAATCCATTATTATTTCTTGCTTCCTCCTATTCTCTATTCTGATTAAATTTTTTTTCCCATCACTCAGTCCCAACAGCAAGGGTGGATTGAGTTTCAAACCAAGCCACTAAATCTTCCTGCCCTGCATGGCCCTCTTGTATAGTTATGCCCTTTCTAGAGCACTTCTAAATCTTTTTGGTGTGTCATATTCCACATTTCTTAGACTGTGAGGGAGGTTGTTCCATCACCTTTAACTAGCCATTATGCATTCATCTCACAACAACCTAGAAACATCATCAAAATGGGCCATGGCTTGTGCTTGTGTGCTGACGTACTATTTTGCAAGTGAAACATCCTTTTCTATATTGAGTTGGTTTTTAGTGACCCCCCTAGGGCTGAATAGTTCTACCCTAATGTGTAGAGGCTCCATTTTTTCTCTCCTCATGACCCTCCTTACTTCTTGTGCTCTAGCTTTCTCATTAACCATCCAAGAGGTTAATGTCATTAATTGCATGTCTCCCATTATAGGATTAGGGTCCCAAATGTTCAAGTCTACCAACAAAATATTGTGCATGTAGAATTTTTCCATATTTTCCTTGTCTTCCATACTTGACTAGGTCAATTAATTTTCTGCAGTTTTGAAAAGGTAAGGATCCCTAGGAGGCTAGTGTCCTGATTTGAAATAGGAGCCACTGTTCTTTGAGGTAGACTGCATAGGATTCTGATGGCTATATATGTTGAATGGCCTCCATGCACAAATATGCCATGGTGGATGTTTGTTTGTATTTTTGTTGAAGTTGATCTTGCAATCTTGCATTCTCTGCTTGGGCTTTATGAAGCTACTCTTTCAACATGGATTCTGTTAGCACTGCAATTTTTCAAAAAATTTCCAAGGTCTGGTCATCATTGTAAGTTGTGTCTTCAATCCTCTCTTGTCTCCTAACCTATGTTTTAAGGCCCTGGAGGGTTAAAATGTATTATTTTTTATCATTTTTTAACCAAAATCCAAAATAATTTTGAGTCCAATAGCTTGTTTGTGTCATAGAGTTAATAGGGTAAATTCTCTTTTAATAAATCTTTTAACTATTTTGAGTAGTTAAGGTCATGGGTTTAATTTGAGAAGTATTATTCATTCACCATGATATTTCTATCCAAGTTTAAAGAAAAAAAATGTCATAGAGTCATTTTTTTTTTAGGAATAACACAATAATAGGTACTTTTCCTAGTAAGGCAGCTATTTTCTTCAGAAAATCTAGATTTACAAGCAAACCCAGTATGTAGCTATTTCCTACAAAATTCATACAAGGAGATAAAATAGGCATTATCAGGTAAAAAATACACTACACTTTGAATATTAAAGGTCTTCTGAAGAAATAAATGTCACTCATCTAAAAGGTGGCTATTTCTCATTGGAGGATTCATTAAAAAAAAGAGGTTGGTTAATTATTTGCTAAAGCTAGTCAAATCTAATGCTACTAATTAAAGTGAAATATATCAAGGATGAGGTATGAGTGGATATTAATTAATAATCTAATGGCCTGAAATTTTTAGTGGAATGAATTGGAAATAGAATTTAAATCATTTTGTTTCTGTGCCATTCCCTTTCACCATGGTTTATGGCATGCAGAGCTACAACAAGTCGTTGTTATCTTCCATCAAAACAGTTTGTTACCTTGTGATAGAAGTTAGGGCTTTGTGGAGGATTTTTGTTCCTTGTTTAGAAAATTTTCAGAGACCACTACAACAGAAGAACCAACTATAGCCCAACTTTATTCATCTATCATTTCTTCAGCCAAAGGGGAAAAAAAGATTCAACAGAAAAAGAAAGAACAGAAGAGAAAGTCAAAGAAAAGGGTAACCAAGGCATAAGCTATTAGGTTTTTTGCTTCTATACTAGATCTCTAATTATTGAATGTACAAAACCATGAAAATTTGAAGAATCATGTCATTTTTGGCTTATACATAATATTTTAAAATAATATCAACCTTTTATAGAAAATCTGGCTTTTACAAATAACCCAGTAACTAGCTATTATTTTTGGATTTTGTATAAGGAGGAGAAAAGGATGCTTTCGGGTTCTGTTCTCAAAAGAATGACAGAAAATTATGATAAAGTGAATGCAGCCTCAATAATGAGGATATTTTTTCCAAGTGTCATTTAGTCAAGCTATCTTCTAGATTTCATTTCATTTGGTTACTCCTATACATTCCCAGATAAAAGTCTAGATGTCTTTTCCAGTTGGTTGATTTGCCCCTCTTTATCAGTAGTCAATTCTTTGTGATATTTCCAGATATAGGTGGCAGTTGCAGATGGTGTATCATTACATATTTTAAGGAGATATATTAGCATGTGTGGCAGTCAAAGAATATTTAATCATTTCAAATTTAGGAGATTCGATATCTTCTATTCTAGATGTTTTTTACAGCTTTCAGCAGTTGCAATTTTGGAGGCAGTTTTTCCAGCAAACGAGGAGCAACTAGCCACCTCAACTCAACCACTTCGAGATCCATAATATCATTTTTTGTCTTCATATATATTTCAGCTTATTTTTTCTGTTATGGTTAAGATTATCTTCACTATATGTTGAAGATTGTAATTAAGTCTTTAAAACAGACTTGCACTTTTTGTGGAAGCTTCAACATAACATCTTCTTGTATATATGGTATGTAAAGCAAGGAAGAAGAGGTTTGTTGGTTTTACCTTTCATTGCATACTGTGTTGTACCTTTTTGAATACATAATATATCCAGAAGAACTCTTGAGGACTCACAATTTGTATGTTGTGTGTATTTTTCATCTTCTTATGTATTTCCATCATTTATTATGTCATTCTAGATCATGATTTATACAATTTTGCCTCATGTTACTATCAGCATTGTGAAACTTCATAAAATATTAGTTTGTTTTTGTAAGTCTTGTCATCAAGCATTCCAGATTTATTATTAACTGAAGATAGTTCATAACCATTCCTTGAGGTTGAATTGAATCATGTTTCATATTCTTGTAAGTCCTTTAAACTAGCATACATGAGAAATCTGTTTTTTTAGTCTTGATGTTTCAATCATTCCTGATTGATTCAGTCATGTTAGTTGGAAGCATTCTATGTTATAGGATCCTTTAAATGTAAAGTGAGACTTTTGTAAGTATTTTTAAAGATTTCTTTCAATTTACATTTCAGGTCTAGAATTTGTGTCATCATTTCCTCTTAACAATGGACCTATGTTTTACATACCTATTGTCATTTTCCATTTTCTAACCATTAAGCTGCAAACGTAATATTTCTACCACATTATGCACCAATACCCTCATATGTGTGAGATATTCTTATTTGTTCAAAACCTCTTTCAGTGTGTGTGAATTCCACCCATTTTCCAAAAAAATCAATCAATTCATAAGAAAAGCACTTGAACTTAATATGTGTCTGGTCAAGCGCTTGTCACAATCCAAGTGTTGATTCTAGAACTAACATATTTTGGTGCATCTGCTGGGAGACGAAGGCCTTGAAACAAATTATTCTCCCAAGTCTTTTGTTTTATTGGTGATGATCAATTCTTGCTGGTGAACAAAGAATTGGCGACTTGAAGAAAATTGTGATCTTTCACCTGGAAACTCCATGACAAAGAATCCAGTGGCAGCTCCATAGTTTCATAATGTCGAAAGCCTTTTCTTCTATCTTAGCTAAAATTCTAATATTCCAAATCTGGAATTTTCTACAACAATGAGAATACCCTAAGGTATTCCAAAGTTGGAGATGCAGCTCTATGAAAATAATAGATTTTATAGTTTAGATCCTAATAATATGATCAGCAGCAGCCTTTACTTCACTTTTGGACTCAAAAGGGTGGGGAAAGGGGGTGATTTTTGCCCTAAAATGAGTTTATATAGAAATCCGCATAAAATTAAGGAAAATGGCAGTATTTTATTTTATCTTTGGTCACGTAGGACTCCCATATCAAATTTCAGGTCAAAAAAATGATCCTAGCTATATTAAACAGTTCCTCCATTCTCGAATAGGCTTAAAAACCCTGATTTCCCATGACTTAATGTATGCAGAAGTTTTTGAAGCTAAAGCAGCGTAAATTTCTGAAGGTATTAGATGAAATAGGTTCATAACATCATGAAATTAGAACTACGGCAAGACCTATTCATTTACAAGATAAAAACAGATATTTTACATGGAAAAACCCTCAAGATTGAGGTGTTGCAACACTAGAAATTGCCAAGAAAGATAGACAGCGTAATTTTCTGAGGAATGAAGTAGTATTTCATTATAACTCAGATCTAGGGCAGATCCTTACATAAAAACATATATCTATTACAGATCTATATGCCAGAGAGGCTCTTCTTTACACTCCCCTTGAGGATCTCAGCAAAAGATGGATATTAATGAATAGATATGAGATCTAAGTCACAGATCTGTAGTAATCTTCAGAAATTTATGAAACATATGATGCACAGTAGATAAAATCTGAAATGAACATGGATTGGTTGGCCAATCCATGGATCACCACAGTGAAGGTAAGAGTCCCTTTCACCAGAGATTTTTCCTCCAAACTGAAACGCAAACCCCACTGCAACTCTGCCTGTAGGAAGGATGCAGTCTCTTCAAGGAACTACATTGATGGTGATTCAGAACCCTTTGGCCTGATGCTAAGATAAAAAACTAAAGCTCCAGCAATGGATGCACTCTTCCAGAAGGTTAAAAGACACACTCACTGAGAAGAGGCTCCAATACAAGCTAGATATGAACATATCTAGTATTCCACTTGCTGCAGCTTACAAAAGTAAGGAAACCCTCACTGGATCTGCATTGCAGTTGGAAGTAGAAGCTTGGTCTCCAACCTAATAGTGGACAAGAAATACAAGCTATCCCAAGAGCTCCTCAATGGGAAGAGATGGAATCCCTAAACAGGAAATCCCAATGCAATCTAGGCTAAGCAACCAAGAAAGATGTTTGTCTAAACAGATAGCAATTCAGAAATCATATCATGAACAACCTCAATATGCTTCCCTCCTCTTCCTTTTATAATATCAAGAGATTGTAAAACCCTAAACCACCTTCAATTATTTAGCCACATTCACATGTGTAGCCTCCAACTTGAATGTGATGTCCTTCTAGGATATTCATTGCATATGGATAGTGTGGTTGATTTGGTCATGGTTGACTTGGTCAATAGATTCAGTCTCTTTCACACTTAAGTGTGTTTTTACAAGTGGCCCAGATTTAGCCTTGTTCACATTGGGCATTGATTTATTCTTTTATTAGGATTTTTATGAACCTCCTTTACATATTTATTCTTTAAACAAAGAAAGAAAAACAAAATGAATATTACTATTAGCTTAAGGCTAATTAGGAATATTATAGTCCTCCCCTCCAAAATGTTTCTTGTCCTCAAGAAACTCACAAGGACTTTTCAAAATCTCCAATGGAATTGTCTCCTCCCAAGAATACAAGTTTGCCTTTGGTGGATGAACCAAATAACTGTCTTCATGAAGTAGTGGGAGATACATGAAAAGAGTCATATGCTGTCCATTGGCCTTCTCAAGGCATGATAGATGGTAAATATTGGGTACTTCAACCCCCATGATAAACTTCAATCTCCATGCTATCAACCAAAAAAAGTGAGCCATCCTTGATAGCTCAAAGAAATAGTCTCCAATCCCCACCATATGCAATGTGTAGGGGCTCCATGGATGGAAATGAGAGATAATATTTCTCAATTCACGTTGCCTCTCCCTCCATTTATGATAAATATGGATCTGATGATCCTGGGCTACATTAATATAGTCCTCATGAAGCCAAAAGAGACTTGGAACTTCATGATTTCCTTCATTAGTTCTAGTGAGCCTCCTTGCCCAATCTTCCATGAATATAGTGAATAAATTATCTTCGCCATATGTGCTCCAAAATAAACACAGACTAAGTGTCATACCATATATTGGATGATGACAATAGTCCCTCCTTTGAGACCAGTGTTGTCCTACATCTTGCTGCCTGAAATCATAGTACAATAAGTGGCCATCCCACCACCTTCTTACTACAAAAAGCTCCTTCAAAGCTTGGAAATAGTAGAGGATAATAGGTTTTGGCTGAATATGATTCAAGAAACACATGTCTTGCTACAAATTCTCCCAAGTGAGAGACTTATTACAATGACATAAGCCCAACATATGGCTCCTTGCATAAGAAAAAAAAGGATATGATGTAGCAGCCATACAATGTGCTATCCTCCTCTTGAATCATGAATGAATATGGGAGATTTCATTCCCAAAGGACACACTCAACCAATGCGTCATCCCTCCTCTCATGTTCCCAACAAATATCAAAGCATCACCATCATCATGATATAAATAAGCTCTCTTATGCCCCCTCATGAGAGAGTTACATTTTCCCCCAAACCCCAGTACATACATGATCATGAAATAAATTCCAAATAGAAATACATGTACATACATGAGACTCATCCCAATCATAAGAAAATATATGGACATGAAATTTGACATGGGATGTCAAAACTCTCTTCTTGTCAACCAAAGCAACCATGCCTTCTTCTTCTTATGCATCCTCTCATTGACATACAAGGCATGAGACAAGAAAATATCAATCCTTGGTTAGTACCCATACTCACCCAATAGCAACCAGCGTAGGACATCTCTTACTTGCATAAAATTCAGATGTGGTAAGTGGTTTCCCCACCACCTACTTGCTGCCCATAACACATCTCCATGGCTGAAAGTGGAAGATATATTTGGTGCCTTAGGAAAGCACCCATCATGCTACAAAATATCCCTTAGTCCATCAAAGGAGTGGCCATGTTCAGAAATATTTTTGGCCCAAAGTTGGCCATGAAGTTTATAAGATATGACACTCCTCCTTGGAGTCATGGCATGGATATATAATGTAAAAGAATGCATACAATCAGAAAATATAACATGATTTGCATAAGTATGCTCTTCAGCAATAGTCCTCCTCCAACAAGTGGAGAGGTGCACAAATCTATCTCCTCGCTCATGAATAGAAACCCCTTGAAATAAACAAGGGTGCATGCTCCTCATCATTGGATGATGATCCATCTTCATGTAATACATGCATCTTTGATAATGCTGATATAAGTCTTTTTCAAAGCCTTCCCACATGAATCCATTTGAGATAATATGGTGTGTTCTAATGAAAACAGTGGGGGTCGAAAGCAAGATATCATAGGCAACACCTAGTAGTTAGTCTTTGAGTCTTGACTCTTTAGTCAAATAGATCTGATCATGAAAGTAAATGACTCCATCAACCACCTTATACCTCCTATATTTCCTTTTTCCATCAAGAACCTTACATGTGAAGAGGTTCTTGGAATATTCTACCAAGAGTTGGGATTCCCAATAGGAATCAAGGCTTCTCAACAAAGACAGCGTTGTAGAGTTATGAAATGAAGTAGCCATCCCCTCATCTTCTTTATTTTTATGGAGAGATATAATTTGCTGCGCCAAATCTATCGAGTGGCCTTTTGACACCATGCTAATGTCATCATAGGTCTTTGATTTCTTCCTTATCAGCGCAAATAGATGAGTGAGAAATATAAAAATAAATTTCAGGAAATTGTTCAGCTCTCCTTGAAATCTATCAATAGATCTTAGTGTTGTGGTAGCTCCCTTCAAGGCTCCCTCCTTATCCAATTTGTCATTGATGCACAAAGTTGAGAGAACACTTTATTCTCCTTCTCATCAGGGGGTCTCCCTGGTGAAATGCCTCCATGTAAAGAGACATCAAGATCTGAAGTAGACTGCATAAATGGTTGGACCGATGTGTCCCTTTCCTTGCTACATAGTTTATTCTCCTTCTCATCAATATTTGATAACACCTCACTATCAACAAGAGACCTTGGATCTTGGTCTTCTTTTGAAAGAGGAATCTCCATGACTTCTTTTTGAGAAGAAATCTCTTCATGCAATGGGGATCTTTCCCTTGGCAAGCTATCACACAATTTTTCATCCTCTCCAACAAAAATCTGAAGTGGAGTTTTCATAGTAGGTCTTTCCAACTCATGCAAGGGTTTTGCATGCTCATGCTTTGCTAGCTCTTTCACAGATGTTTTAGCTTGCCTCTCATCAAATTTCTTCACCATTCTCCTAGTGAAATTAGAATAAGTGGAAATATTTTGCATTCTTCAAAGAAAAATTTTCAAATAACCACCAAGCATAAGATTTACCTTTAATATGTAGCGCTGCTACCTTAAGGGCTTCTTTCTCTGAAACTTGATGTAGATCCAGATATGAGTCTAGTTGATCTATCCATTCTTCAGTTGTGCATGTGGAGGATCCATCAAAGTTAGGCAGAAAGAAATTACCTCTTCTTCTTCTATTTATGCCTCTTCTCTCCTCCTTGAGCTGGCAGAACTCTTGGAAGCTCAAGTGCTTCTTGATTTCCCAATATTTAGATTCATACTCTTAAAGATAATCACTCAAAGTCTCCTCCTTTGGTGTATCTTCCTCCTTCATCTTCCTTGCAGTAGATCTGGGCATAGAATAACATTATAGATCATGGTGTGTGGCTGCATGCTCACACTCCTCATATGAAGATCTAGAGTTTGATTTAGATTCAAACTCTTTTGGAGACTCTCCATATATCTCGCTTCTCATTTGCTTGAAATCTTCATGAATGCTCCAAATAGATTTAGGAAGAAGACTTGTAAGCTTATCCTTCTTTATCCCTTCACATAATGGAGTCTTCTTTCTGCTCATATTTTCTTCTTTGGCTGAGACTCACAGTCTGAGCCAAGAAAGGTGCTCTGATACCACTGTAATATTCCAAATTTGGAATTTTCTACAACAATGAGAATACCCTAAGGTATTATAGAGTTGGAGATGCATCCCTATGACTGATAATATATTTTTTAGTGCATATCCTAATGATATTATCATCATAATCCTTTACTTCACTTTTGGACTCAAAAAGGTGGGGAAAAGGGGTGATTTTTGCCCTAAAATGAGTGTATATAAAAATCAGCATAAACATAAGGAAAATGGCGGTAGGTAATTTTATCTTAGGTCGTGTAGGACTCCCATATCAAATTTCAGGTCAAACAAATGATCTTAGCTATATTAAACAGTTCCTCCATTCCCGACTAGGCTTAAAAACCCCGATTTCCCATGACTTAATGTATGTAGAAGTTTCTGAAGCTAAAGCGGTGTGAATTTATAAAGGTATTAGATGAAATAGTTTCATAAAATCATGAAATTATATCTGGGGCAAGACCTATGCATTTACAAGATAAAAACAGAGATTTTACATGGATAAACCCTTAAGATTGAGGTGCCGCAACACTGGAAATTGCCAAGAAAGATAGACAGCGTAATTTTCTAAAGACTAAAGCAGTATTTAATTATAACTTATATCTAGGGAATATCCTTACATAAAAACATAGATCTATTATAGATCTATATGCCGGAGAGGCTCTTCTTTACACTCCCCTTGGGGATCTCAGTAAAAGATGGATATCGATGAATAGATCTGAGATCTAAGCCACAGATCTGCAGTAATATTCAAAAATTTCTGAAGCATATGATGCATAGTAGATCAGATCTAAAATGAACATGGATTGGTAGGCCAATCCATGGATCACCACAGTGAAGGGAAGTGTCCCTTTCACCAGATATCTTTCCTCCAAACTGAAACACAAACCCCACTACAACTCTACCTTTAGGAAGCACGTAGTCTCTTCAAGGAACTGCGCTGATGGTGATGAATAATCCTTTGGCTTGATTCCAAGATCAAAAAATGAAGCTCCAATAATGGATGCACTCTTCCATGAGGTTAAAAGACACACTCACTGAGAAGAGGCTCCAATACAAGCTAGATCTGAACAGATCTAGTATTCCACTTGCTGCAGCTTACAAAAGCAAGAAAAAACTCACTGGATATGCGTTTTAGTTGGAAGTAGAAGCTTGTTCTCCAACCTGATAGTGGACAAGCAATACAAGCTCTCCCAAGAGCTCCTCAATGGGAAGAGATGGAATCCCTAAACAGGAAATCCCAATGCAATCTAGGCCAAGAAGCCAAGAAAGTTGTTTGTCTAAATAGACAGCAATTCAGAAATAATATCATGAAAAACCTCAATATGCTACCCTCCTCTTCCTTTTATAAGATCAAGAGATTGTAAAACCCTAAACCACCTTCAATGATTTAGCTCCATTCATATGTGTAGCCTCCAACTTGACTGTGCTGTCCTTCTATGAGATTCATTGCATCTGGACAACATGGTTGATTTGGTCATGGTTGCTTGGTCAATAGATTTAGTCTCTTTCACAATTAAGTGTGTTTTTACAAGTGGCCCAGATTTAGCCTTGTTCACATTGGGCATTGATTTATTCTTTTATTAGGAGTGTTATGAACCTCCTTTACATATTTATTCTTTAAACAAAGAAAGAAAAACAAAATGAATATTCTTATTAGCCTAGGACTAATTAGGAATATTACAAAAAGGTTTTCTCCTTTAAACTTTTTGGAAATTCATGGTTTTCCTAATCTGGTGCCTTCTACTGATGAATGGCAACACTATCTTTTAATATTTTGAGGAGATGAAGATAAAAACCCCACTAAGTACTTAATTGCATTTCATGAGGTTATGCACTCGTTGGATGTGTTTCATGAAGATGTCCTCATGAAATTTTTTTTTTTTTTTTATGGAGATGTGCCATTAAGCTACAAACCTAATCTTGCTACCACATTATGCACCAGTGCCCTCATATGTGTGAGAGATTCTTATTTGTTCAAAACCTATTTCAGTGTGTGTGAATTCCAACCACTTTCCAAAAAAATCAATCAAGTCATAAGAAAATCACTTGAGCTTAAGATGTGTCTGGTCAGGCAATTGTCAAATTCCGAGTGTTGATTCCAGCACTGATATATTTTGGTGCGTCTGTCGAGAGACGAAGACCTTGAAACGAAGTATTCTCCTGAGTATTTTTTTTATTGTTGATGATCAATTCTTGATGGTGAACAAAGAATTGGTGACTTGAAGAAGATTGTGATATTTTCACCTCGCGACTCCATGACAAAGAATCTAGTGGCAACTCCATAGTTTCAGAATGTTGAAATCCTTTGCTTATATCTTATCTCAAAGGTTTTCTCCTTTAAATTTTTTTGAAATTCATGGTTTTCCTAATCCAGTGCCTTCTATAGATGAATGGAAACACAATATTTTAATATTTCGAGGAGATGAAGATTAAAATACCTCTAAGTACCTAATTTCATTTCATGAGCTTATGCACTTGCTGGATGTATTTCATGAAGATGTACTCATGAAAATATTTGTGTTTTCCCTTGATGGATATGTGTCATTAAGCTAAAAACCTAATCTTGCTACCACATTATGCACTAGTGCCCTCATATGTGTGAGAGATTCTTATTTGTTCAAAACCTCTTTTAGTGTGTGTGAATTCCAACCACTTTCCAAAATACTTAATCAATTCATAAGAAATGCACTTGAGATTAATATGTGCCTGGTCAGGCACTTGTCATAATCCAACTACTGATTCCAGTGCTAACATCTTTTGGTGCGTATGTCGAGAGATGAAGGCCTTGAAACAAATTATTCTCCTAAATCTTTTGTTTTATTGTTGATGATCAATTCTTGATGGTGAACCAAGAATTGGCGACTTGAAGAAGATTGTGATATTTCACCTTGTGACTCCATGACAAAGAATCTAGTGGCGGCTCGATATTTTCAGAATGTCAAAAGACTTTGTTGCTATCTTAGCTCAAAGGTTTTCTCAAATAAAAGTTTTGGAAATTCATGGTTTTCCTAATCTAGTGCCTTCTACAGATGAATGGAAACACCATATTTTAAGATTTTGAGGAGATGAAGATGAAAATCCCACTAAGTACATGATTGCATTTCATG
Source organism: Pinus albicaulis (assembly GCA_034641835.2). Classification (NCBI taxonomy): domain Eukaryota; kingdom Viridiplantae; phylum Streptophyta; class Pinopsida; order Pinales; family Pinaceae; genus Pinus; species Pinus albicaulis. The sequence continues at coordinate 1,316,799,245 of CM076575.1, forward strand.
AGATTATGCACTTGCTAGATGTGTTTCATGAAGATGTCCTCATGAAAATATTTGTGTTTTCCCTTGATGGAGATGCACCATTAAGCTACAAACCTAATATTTCTACCACATTATGCATCAGTTCCCTCATATGTGTAAGAGATTATTATTTGTTCAAAGCATCTTTTAGTGTGTGTGAATTCCAACCACTTTCCAAAAAACTCAATGAAGTCATAAGAAAATCACTTGAGCTTAAGATGTGTCTCGTCAAGCGCTTGTCACAATCCAAGTGTTGATTCAAGCGCTAACATCTTTTGGTCTTCCAGGAGACGTAAGGCCTTGAAACGAAGTATTCTCCCAAGTCTTTTGTTTTATTGTTGATGATCAATTCTTGATGGTGAACAAAGAATTCACGACTTCAATAAGATTGTGATCTTTCACCTGGCGACTCCATGACAAAGAATCCAGTGGTGGCTCCATAGTTTCATAATGTCGAAAGCCTTTGTTTCTATCTTAGCTCAAAGGTTTTCTCCTTTAAACTTTTTGGAAAATCATGGTTTTCCCATTCCAGGGCCTTCTACAGATGAATGACAACACCATCTTTTAAGATTTCGAGGAGATGAAGATGAAAATCCTGCTAAGTACCTGAGTTCATTTCATGATCTTATGCACTTGCTGGATTTGTTTCATAAATATTTCCTCATGAAAATATTTTTTTTTTCTCTAGTACTATTTCTTCTTTAAGGGAATCTCATGAAATGTTTCATCATTATTGTAAAGGACTATATTAATCTAATTTTTTGCATGATAACTGCTGCGAAGAATTTGAGTGTTATGTTCAGAATGATGACATAGATTCTTCTAGTAGTGTTATGGAAAATTTTTATGAAGAGTTTGAAAAAGGTATGGATTCAAATTAGATTCATATGGATCCAATTCTTCCTAGTACTCAGGATGAAGAATCTGATGAGCATGATGTTCTTCCTTCTGAACTTGATATATTGTTTCCATTCAGTTCTACTGGTTTAAGTGCCTCTAATGAGTTTGTTATCCAAGAAAGTAATCAATAGCTTAAAGAAGGTTTTGTTGCCCTTAAATGTAATGAAACATATGCAGTTAATGAGTTGTTGCAAGGAGTACAAGAGCAACCTAGTTTTATTGACATAGCAGAATTTAAATAACAACAACTTGGTCTTTTGGATCAGCTAGACATTCATCATATGTTTCATGATCTAGTTTTTGATTGGATGGATTAATTTTCAGCAGGGGTATCCAATATAGCAACAGTTGAAATGACACACATGGTTTATAGTAGTAAGTGCAAGTTTCCAGTTTGTTTCTTGCTACATATATTATATCCTTTGTGGGTATTTTCAAAGAGTTGCATGCAAGAGTTTCTCTTTACTGGTCAAATGATTTTATGGTTTCATTGGAAATCAATTTATACTTGATTAGGAAAATTTCCAGCTAATTAGAAGTAGGAGGATGAATAATCTCACCACTCGAGCATTTCTTTTCAGTTTTACATTGCAGTTTGATTTCCGTATTTCAGTAATGTTGAAATAAGTTTCAGAAGATTATAATATATCTTATGACTCCATTACCCAATGGCTAGGCATGTTCGTCTTTCTGAGTTAATGAGAAAAATTATTGGTTGGATAAATAAGGGTTGGAAAAGGCATTGGAACTATGGTCCTTAAATCCTCACAGGGAGGACTTCATCCCCAATAGGAGCCACTGTTAGCACTACAATTTTTCAAAAACATTCCAAGGTCTGGCCATCATTGTAAGTTGTGTCTTTGATGCTCTATTGTCTCCTAACCTATGGTTGAAGGCCCTGGATTGTTAAAATCTATTATTTTTTATCATTTTTTAACCAAAATCCAAAATAATTTTGAGCCCAATAGTTTGTTTGTGTCATAGAGTTATTAGGGTAAATTCTCTTTTAATAAGTCTTTTAACTGCTTTGAGTAGTTAAGGTCATGGGTTTAGTTTGAGAAGTCTTATTAATTCACCATGATATTTATATCCAAGGTTAAAGAACAAAATGTCAGAGTCATTAGTTTTTATAGGAATAACACAGGAATAGGTACTTTTCCTAGTAAGGCATCCATTTTCTTCAGAAAATATGGTTTTACAAGCAAACCTAGTAAGTAGCTATTTCCTTCAAAATTCATACAAGGAGATAAAGTAGGCATTACTCATGTGAAAATATTCTTCTTTTTGAATATTGAACGTCTGATAAAACAAGAGGTATTACCTTGATGAAAGGTGGTTAATTATAACTAGAGGATTTACTAAAATGAGTCAGCAACCCAAGTAAGGAAGCTATTTTCTTTAGAAAATCTGGGTTTATAAGCAAACCCAGTAAGTAACTATTTCCTTCAAAATTCGTACAAGGAGATCAAATACGAATTATCAGGTAAAAATGACACTGCTCTTTGAATATTGAAGGTCTTCTAAAACAAGAAATGGCACTCATCTGAAAGGTGGATATTTCTCATTGGAGGATTCATTAAAAGAAAGAGAGCTTAGTTATCTATTTGCTAAAGCTATTCAAATCCAATGCTACTAATTAAAGTGAAACACATCAAGGATGAGGTATGAGTGGCTATTATTTAATAATATGATGGCCTCAAATTTTCAGTGGAATGAGTTGGAAGCAGAATTTAAATCATTTTGTTTTCGTGCCATTCCCTCTCACCGTGGTTTAGGGCATGCAGAGCTACATCAAATCATTGTTATCTTCCATCAAAATATTTTGTTACCTTCTGACAGCAGTTAGGGATTCATGGAGGGTTTTTGTTCCTTGTTTAGAAAGTTTTAGAGACCACTACAGCAGAATAACCAAGCATAGCCCAACTTTATTCATCTATAAGTTCTTCAGCCAAAGGGGAAAAAAATTCAATAGAAAAAGCAAGTACAGAAGAGAAAGTCAAACAAAAGGGTAACCAAGGCAGAAGCTATTAGGATTTTTGCTTCTATACTAGATCTCTGATTATTGAATGTACAAAACCATGAAAATTTTAAGAATCATGTCATTTTTGGCTTAGACACAATATTTTCAAATAATAGCTACCTCTTACAAAAAATCTGGTTTTTACAAATAACCCAATAAGTAGCTATTATTTTTTGATTTTGTATAAAGAGGAGAAAAGGCTACTTTTGGGTTTTGTTCTCAAAATAATGACACTAAATGATGATAAAGTGAAAGCAGCCTCAATAATAATGGTTTTTTTTCCAAGTTTCATTCAGTCAAGCTATCTTCTAGACGTCATTTCAGTTGGTTACTCCTACACATTTGTAGATAAAAGTCTAGATGTATTTTTAAGTTGGCTGATTTGCCCCTCTTTTTCAACAGTCAATTCCTTGTGACTTTTCCAGATATAGGTGGCAATTGAAGATGGTGTCTCATTACAGATTTTAAGGAGATAGATCAGCATATGTGGCAGTCAAAGGAGAGTTAATCATTTCAAATTCAGGAGATTCAATATCTTCTATTCCAGAGGTTTTTGAAAACTTTTAGCAGTTGCACTTTTGGAGGCAGTTTTTCTAGCAAACAAGGAGCACCCAGCCACCTCAACTCAGCCACTTCGATCTCCATACTGTATTTTTTTGTCTTCATTTCTATTTCAGCCTACTTTTTTGTTATGTTTAAGATAAGCTTCACTATATGTGGAAGATTTTAATTAATTATTTAAAATATACTTGCCCTTTTTTTGGAAGCTTCAATAGAACATCTTCTTGTACATATGCTATGTAAAGAAAGGAAGAAGAAGTTCGTTGGTTTTACCTTTCATTGCATATTTTTTTGTACCTTTTTGAATGCATAATATATCCAAAAGCACTCTTGAGGACTCACAATTTGTATGGTGTGTGTATTGTTCATCTTCTTATGTATTTCCATCATTTACTATTTCATTCCATATTATGATTTATACAGTTCTACCTCGTGTTACTATCAGTATTGTGAACCTTCATAAAATATTAGTTTGTTTTTGTAAGTTTTGTCATCAAGCATTCTAGATTTAGTATTAACTAAAGATATTTCATAACCATTCTTTGAGGTTTAATTGAATCTTGTTTCATATTCTTGTAAGTCTTTTGAACTAGCATACATGAGCAATCTGTTTTTGTCAGTATTGATGTTTCAAGCATTCCTGATTGATTTATTCATGTTAGTTGGAAGCCTTCTATGTTATGGGATCCTTTAAATGTAAAGTGAGACTTTTGTAAGTCTTTTTAAAGCTTGATTTCATTGTACATTTCATGTCTATAATTTGTGTCATCATTTCCTCTTAACAGTGGACCTCTATTTTACATAGCTACTGTCATCTTCCATTTTATAACCATTAAGCTACAAACCTAATCTTGCTACCACATTATGCACTAGTTCCCTCATATGTGTGAGAGATTCTTATTTGTTAAAAACCTCTTTCAGTGTGTGTGAATTCCAACCAGTTTCCAAAAAATTCAATCAATTCATAAGAAAATCCCTTGAGCTTAAGATGTGTCTGGTTAGGTGCTTGTCACATCCAAGTGCTGATTCCAGCGCTAACATATTCTCTGAGCCTAACATCAGATGAATCCCTTCCAACCTCAGTCACTTTTTCCTCCATGACCTCTATGTCATGCACACCTTTGGTTGTAGCAATCTTCATCCAATGATGAGTGCATGCCCTCTCCTCTTCCAACCGATAGAATAAAGGTATTGTAAAATTCTTAGGAATCGATCTGCCCCCTTCAATAAATGTATAGTAGGATTTTACATTTGGTTGAGGTATAGGGTGTGAAACTATTGATACATCTTTGGGGACAGGTTTTGGTGAGGTGGTTTCCTCCTTTTCATAATTCTCTTCCTCCCCTTTGGCATATTTCCCTTCATCTTGTGCATTTTCCTTAACTTCTTGGGCCTCTTTCCCATCCATGGTTGTCTTTTCTCCCTCATCCAAGGTTTCTTTCTATGATTCTGGGCTTGTTGGAGTTTCATGTAGCAAAGACAAAATTTCTTGTAGCAAACTCTCTTTTTCCTATGGAAAACACTCTCTTGCTTGTTTTTCCCTTATTTTAGTATTTTGATGTTTTGTGGGGGTTGGTAGATGTGTATGGGATTCCAACCTTGTTGAATGTCGTCTTATGTAGGTCATATGGGTCCTCACAAGTGAGATGATCTCTTGAACCTTTACTTCTTCTATCATTATTTCATCATCCTTCTTGGGTGACTCCTCAATTGTAATAGTGATTTTAGTTGGATTTTGTGGTTTCCCCTACCTCACCCTTTGGCTCTTCCTAGTCCTTAAATGCATGGGTGTTTTTCTCTTCCTCTTTTCTCTCACTAGTGTGCTCAAAGTGGCTAGGGTAGAAACCAGTTCCTGATTTGTTATCTCTGGAGATATGTTGGTGGTTGAGGAGAGGTATCATTTCCTTGCATAGTGTCCAATATTTCCTTCTCCTCCATATTCTATTCCCTCTTCCCCTTAGTCTCTTCCTTCTTTGTTTCTAACATCTCTATGTTTTATATTTTGAACTCCATCTCTTCTTCTTATTCCTCATCTTCAGCCTCCTCTTCTTCTTCTTATACCTACCTATCTTTAAGACTAGAGGCAGAGGTTTTTCTTGTTTGGGTGGCTATGAAGGCTTCCCTATCAATGTCTATGAATGAGGAACAAGACACTGGGAGGTTTAATCTGCTCATAGAATCACTCACTATTAGTTTTATAAGGCCATCATGAGCCAAATGCTAATATTTACTTTCCCTCACTTTGTTTCTCATGTATGTTATTGATTTCAAGAGGAAATGAGGGATGCTCAATATTTGTTCTAGAGGGAGTTCTCCTTAAAATCTAAGTTCATTCAACAACCTGAAATGGTATCCATAGACTATAGTACTAAGTCTGCCTTCATAGGAAATGAATTTCATGATATGGAATGCTACTTCATCCCAAGGGTATGGAAGGCTTTCTCTCTTTACTCCATTCTTGTCCTCAATGTACTCTTCTCCTGGCAGAAAGAAGCTTTTCTTGGCTATAGTGCTTGGCATCCTTTATTTAATCCACTTAACTCCTAAGGGAAAAGTGGCGATTATGTTGATTATTTCAGGTGAAATTGTGATGGCTAGGCTCCTAACCATAGTGGTGGCTCTCTCCTCTGAGTGTGATTGCAAATCCACTACAAATTATCGAGCTATCTCCTCATAAAATCCTTCCAGAAGCTCGAATAAACCTAGCCATTGGTGGTTCCTGAAAGTCTCCATTACTTGAGAAAGTTGTCTTATTATTTTAATATCAATGGCCCCTCTTCTGTTAAACCCCCCTCCCATTTGTATGGCTATGATAGGAAGGTGGTAAGATGGATTTTGTTTCAGATTTACTTGTGAAGAGGTATTGGAGATTATGGTCTTAAACAAATTCATATTTCACCATTTAATTCCCAAATTATAACTGACTATGTGTAAATTTCATGGAGAAATTCCAATTATGGAGGGTGGAAACCACTTACCTCTATCCTCTGGTGTTTTTTCTTGGGACATGGTGGCCTTAGGAATTAATTTCATCTAAAGGTGTCTCTGTTTTTCTCTCCTTATCCCTGTTGATCTTCCTGCGTAGTTTAATGTAGCACTTCACTATTTCCTCTAGCAAAAAAGGGTGCATGCAAACTTAGACTCAATGCTCTTCTCTTTGATGGCTCCTCTAACTGATTATGCTCCTTATTCTCTTGTAATTCTCAACGGAGTGGGTATAATGAGCCAGATCTTACCTTTATTTTCTTTTTAACCAATTTTGGAGCGAGGTGCTGACTTGCACTTGGCATGAGTTTTCCTCTTTGAGACCATTGGTCCCACTCCATTTAATCATTTCCCTAGCCTCGAAATCACCTCCTCATCCTTTTTAACTTCACCTTGACTTATTTGACTTTCCCAAGTGGCATGCATACTTAAATTTTCATTCAATTAAATTTATGAAGGTGGCCAAGTTAACTCTCCACCTTTTTTCCTTTTAAGTCTCTAAACCTCGACATTAAACTATTTTGATCATTACGAGTGCACAACGAGAGGTGAAGGGTTGTACCTGAGCCTACCTGGTGCTGGTGTGTTGCAGACATGATCTAGTTCAAGGATATAGATTTTGGTGTTGCAGACATGATCTTTCTCTTACTGTTTTTTATTTCTTTTTTCTTTTCTAAGTGAGAAACTTGTTTTCTGAGTGAGTTGCTTAACCTTTTATTTGTCTTTTCTTCTTTTAGGTTTTTCATGGAGGTCCTAAGGTGACTTGGATGGTGTGTTCACTCTCCTAGAGTATGTTGGTGGTCCTCTGAAGCCATCTTCTTCAAATTATATTCAGATTTTGTCCTTGTTGTGCCATACACATAATTTCTATAGGAAACTTTCCGACTTCCTGTATCAACCTTCTTTTTTCTTCTTCGGGCTCCAGATTTCTTATGGATGGAGTGAAATGGTTTATGGAGGTCAAGGATGGAGTGATGGAATGATTGGAGTGATGGAGAAGTAAGGGAACATGTCTCATGCCAAGGTATATAGGATTTAGCTTCTAGTGGGGAAACATAGGGTTTAGAGAGTGAATCCTTGTGCATGGAGTGAAGTGCGGGTTACGAGTGGTAGGTATAGAAAAAAATGAATTATCATGCATTTTATAAAGTTTAGAAACCTTTGATAGAGCTTGTTTCCTCATAAATAAGTTTCATGTAGCATTTACAGGGTTTCTTGTAGTGCTACATGAATCCTGTAGTTGCTAGAATTTCCTGTAGCAATTACAGTCAGGGAAAAAATGGAATTTTCTGCCTATCTATGAGGTGAAATGAATGAATGGGTGCATTTTGGAGTGGTTCATGGAGTATGTAAGCAGAGGAGAGGGAGAAGTGAGGAAAAACTGCTCCTCTGGATCCAAAAACCATCTTTGATCAATAACCTACAAACCAAACAAAAAAGTGAGTGCATAGGTATCATCTTTCTCTTTTTCTTATTTTGTTTCTTTCCCTTTTTCTTCTCTTTTTTATTTTTTTATTTTTTGAAGGAAGGTGGGCTACCTCTAGAGAGGTTTTCAACCCACGATCCTGCCTTGGGCACTTCCAAGAGGTTTTCACCCAAGGATATTTTAGTTTTTTGTTCTTTTCCTTTTTTTTCTCTAGGATTGTGATCCAGGTGGATATCGGTGGCCTCCCACCTATTCCATTTGGACCTGCAGCATCAATTCTTTCAGTTTTTCAGCTTTAGCACAGCTTACTATTTATAGCAGGTTTTCGGGTCCTGCACACCTGGAGCCGTTTTGGGGCATTAATAATCCAGGTGGATATTGGTGGCCACCCAACTGTCACGTTAACCCCCATCATCGTCATTTCAAACTTGTAAGTTTCTAAGACAATCTACTATTTAGACAGCTTTTCTCGGTCTTAAACCTCCGGAGTCACAGGCCCTAAGGCACAAAACAATCATGGGAAAACGGAGAGCAACATGGGTCCATGGATTTATGTTGCTCATTCAAAAGTTGTACTCCTCGGACAGATCTTTCTAACGAGCTATCGAGCGCGTCAAACGGAGATCGGATGCCAAAGTTACGTCCCCGGGAAGTTGAACCACCAATTTACCCAAACGGGGCCCACAGTTTTGGCGCTTCATCTCCTACAGTTAGGGTTTTGGACGTTTCGGATTCTACATTGTTTCTCAACAATAAATAGGCCCTCAAGCCTCATTTTAAGACAGTTCAGGGGGCTGGGAGCTGATACATCTCTTCTCAGAGATAAGCGCTACCAGTGCCCTAGCTCACCACAGCTCCATCATGTCTGCATTGTAACATAGTTCAAGGGCTGGTAGCCGCCACATCTCTTCTCAGGGATACGCTGCCAGTACCATAGCTCATCTATTTCTATTATGTCTGTAATAGGCCTGCGAGCCTCAATGTAACACAGTTTAGAGGCCTGCGTACGCTACATCTCTTCTCAGAGATACGCTACCAGCGCCCTAGCTTGTTTCCATTATGTTTGTAAGCTTATTGCAGTCATTCTTTTATTAATAAAATAAAGCATTATTTCCACTGCATCTCTGTGTCTATTGTTATATCTATATTCTGTTGCGTTCCTGCATAAAATCCGGATCAGATTGCCTCATGGAGGTTTTCAACCCTGGAGTTGGCCTTGGGTGCCTCAGAGAGGTTTTCACGCATGCCTCTTTATTTTTCTTTTTCTATTTTTTCTAGGAGGGGGAGTCATTGGAAACTATGGAGTCTCTAATGACATACACCTCCCTATTTACGGAATTTATAAATTTAGCCCTAGAAACGGGATTTTTGTAACATTTGAGCCTGTTAGCACTGCAATTTTTCCAAATATTTTCAAATTCTGGTCATCATTCTCCAAGGAATCAATATGCCTTTTCAGTTTGATTATAAGATGAAAGTGTCACTGTCAAAGTGTAGTGGTGATAAAATTGCATTTTCTACTTTCATTCATTTCATTTTCCCTCTTTCACCTTTCATTTTCCCAAAAAAACCAAAGTCCAGCCTCTCATTTCCCTCTTCAAAACCCATTTTTAGCTCATAAAATACAATTTTTGTAGTTAAAAAGCAGCTCCGCACACCCATCAACAGCCATATCATATTTCCCTTTTAACTTACCATATATTTATTTTATCGCAATTTTTACCCGCACCACAACAAAAGCTTGGTTATATCATATATTATAAGATATAACTTACCACACTTAATAAAAATTATGGACCCCTTACCTTTCATCACAATTGGCTCTTCGCAGTTTTAACTCCCATTCACGTTACAATTGCCATTTCCTACAAAACCCCCGAAATGCAAGCTGCGGTAGGGTCTGGGACCCATAATTCCATTTAATATGCCTCAAATATGTTATAAAGCCTTTTTTCTCTTCGGGCGTCTTTTTATCATATTACCATCACTTAACGAAGTTTTCACTTTCTTCTTTGAAAATATATTTAAAGGGCCCCACCTACCTTTTCGCATCGCATTTTCACAAATTTCACTTACCACATTCACTTCCGCTCCCTCAAAACTTCTGATTTTCGATTTGCGAGTGGTCCCACTATCTGTCATGACACGTCCTCCATTCACCTCGCACATCACACTTCGTTAGTTTCAACATTTAGCTCCCGTGTTTCATAATAAAACTTTCGATGTGTGATTTGCAGGAAACCCCACTATTTGTTATGCCATGTCACCTCCGCTCTCATCACACATCGCACTTCGTGAGTTTTAACATTTAACTCTTTTGTATCATAACAAAAATTGCAATGCACGATCTATGATCGGTCCCACTTCTTTGCCACATCATCACCCCATCACAAATTGCATTTTCTCTAGTTTTTGTCTTAAGTTTAAACACATTCACCCCAATTTATGATTGTGATATATGTCTAAAAGGTTTTCTCCTCCCACTTATCATTCATTCCGCTCCACCTCTCCCCTATCAATTAAACATTTTTCAAAGGGTTTCTTTGTAATATCTCATAAAATGAACCTCCGCCATCCTATCCAAAAAAATTCGAGTTTTCCACCATTACAAAGGGTTTTCCACCAAAGAAGGAAAGGAACAGTGGAACAGTGACATAGTTTCTCTGAAACAGTTTTCTATGTAATCTCCCAAAAGGGAGAATGCAGTAATACTTCACACAATATAAGAACTTACAACAATATAAACAATAAATCTTAAGACAACATCAGAATTTATAGAGAAGCTGAGCCATTTCAATAGATTGGAGAAGAATCTGTTACACCATGTACAAAATATGAGCATATCTAGCCAAAGAGATGGTCTAGAAGTACCCAGAAAACAAGCTATAACAGGTACAACGTAACTGGAGAGGCACTGAGGCAAATACTGCACTGTCCCTTCAGCATATTATGAACATATAGTTGCAGGTTGAAAATGAAAATGTAGATCTACTCAAAACTGAAGCTCATATGATGCCAAGATTCAAGATTTGGCCAATGTGATGGATTCCCAAGATAACGCAGAAAGGATTTTCCATATCTGCAACTTTGGAAAAATCACCTCCCTAGGGTTTAATCCTTGATCTGCGGGGAAATATAGATCTGAAGCTAGATCTAACAAATAGATGGCTGAAATATGATATCAAGTCAGATTTATGCTTGAAGGGTTGATCCCTTCTTCAAATCTATGAGCTATAATCTCTAGATCAAGCTTCTCAATCCTCCAATGATGATTACAATTGCTGCAACACAACTGCCTCCAGAAACTATGCTATAAGGGAAAGAGAGGCCTTCTTCCTACTGAAAAATGCTGCAATAAACTCCAGGCTGATGGAAATAATTATGCCAATGTGAGGGAATGAACCCTCACAGGATTTCTAGCTGAAATACTAGCAACTTCCTTCCTCCTTTTAGATATGAAAAATGAACAGTGTTATTCCTGAAGGGAATACTGCTGCTAGGAGGTCAATAACTTTTGGCCTGATGCCAGATCTGAAATGAAGCTCTGGAAAACTGATATTTAAGCCAAAGGTGATAGGAATAATCCCTCACTAGTTCTCCAGCTGAAGTACTGAAGACAACTTCCTCCTTCCAAACTGATCTTCAGAAATCTCCAATTTCTGAATATGATTGTTCTGCAGAAAGTAGGAAAAGAGATGTGGCACTCAAAGCCTGATGTAATATGAAGTACAATACTCTTTCTAGAGCTACTCTAATAAAGAGGTGGGATTCCTGACCAGGAACACCCTGTGCTAAACAGCACCTGCAATCTCTGCTAAACAGCCCAAGAAAGAAGTGGAATGTCACATGACAATTCCAGATCTGGAAAGATCTTACATCAAGAATAATCAGCATGCCCTCATCCTTGCCTTCATATTATTTATATAACATTTGAGCTTTCCCAAGCCTTGGCCTTCATCTAGACTACGCTGTCACATGTGGACAAGATCCTCCAAGTTGGACTGTGTTGTTTGACCAAATCAACCATCATGTCTAGGTGCAATGTACACCTTCCATCAAGTGTGCCTTGTTGGCACAACGTTCTCCATCACTTAATCATGAATGTACCATGATATTTGACATCTTCAAGATCTTAATTGACTGAATCATCTCTGTTTGATCCCTTCAAGATCTTAGTTGATTTTTTCAACCTCCATGATCTATCTCATCAATGAGACAGATTCTCCAATTTCATTCACATTTGTAGTTTCTCAACTACCTTCTTATGTAGAACTAGGCTTAATTAATCCACATTCACACACACAAAAGTGGTGATTTACTCATATTGAGGATTATGGGTCCCTGCACCCTTTTATTTACTTAATTCATTAAGAAAATCAAGGACTCTAATATTCCAAATATGATGTGAAAATTTGGGAATATTACAGTCCCCCCTGGAAAAATGTTGCTTGTCCTCAAGCAACTCCAAAAGTATATGCAAAGCCATATGTCCCCTCCAAATGGCATCCAAATAAGGAAGCTTTCCTCCATTTTCTGCAAAGGGTTATGCATGTTTGGTTCCAAGGTTGTCTTTTAAAAACATAAAGAATGACCTCCAACTATTTGGTAAGATGTTCTCCTTCCATCATGAAGTACCATGTGACAACCATATGATGTCCAACATCATCATCAATACATGAGGTGTATAAAATAAGGTGGCTCTCTTCACAAAGGAAAAGATCCATCACACAATACATCTCTCCATCCCATGTTTCATGAATTTGATTGAGCATTATTATGCTCTCATCCTTAGCCCTATTGGCTTTGTTGGATCCAAGCATCATTCCAAATTTATGCAAAATAAGAAGGAAAGGAGCTATATGGGTAGACAAAGATGTCAAACCATATTCTCCTAAGAGTAACCACCAGAGTAAGGCCCTTTGCTGCCATCCTCCATCTCCTCTATGTAAGATGGACAAGCCAAAATCCTCCAAAAGAAACCAAAGCAACAAGAGATCTTGCTGCTTTCTCTCCTCCTCATGTGCATCATGAAGAAAAAACATACTAATGGACATATGGAATGTCACATCAGCCTAATACAAAGAAACATCATTCATGCACATCATGAGAGCCTCATGCCAAGATTTACCCAAGACAAAACACATAGACATATGAGATATCATGTGGTGGCCAATCTCTCTCAAGTGAAACAAAATTGAACATGCCTTATTTTGCTGCATTTTATCATTGATACACAAGGCATGAATCAGAAAAACATGAGCTATTGAGTGGTAACCATACTCACCCAAGATCAACCAGCACAACCATGCCTCTTTCTTTATTTCATAAGTGTTCCTCAAGGCATGGATCAAATAAATAGGAGCCTTTGGGCAGTGACAAGAAACTCCCAAGGGAAACCAACGTAACCAAGCTTGCTGGCCCATGTAAATCTGCAAGTGGTCATGCAACCCCTTGCTTATCTTCCTCATCCACCCACCCCAATATGGAAGAGGAGTGATGTGTTGCATAATCATGGTATCCTCCCTTTGTAGAATGCCATTTTCCCCAAACTGTTGAAGAACATTGCACTCCATGAAATGTTGAAGTGCACCTCCAATGAGATCTCTTAATGAGACCTTCTCATCCATGGCCTTCCAAAACCAATGAGGTCTTGGATATGTTGTAGGTAGAAGTCTCTCTTTGAGCTGTGAGGTGCTCATTGAGAAAGTGTCATCAAGAAAGGAGAAAAGGTTTCTCATATCTAGATGTCTACCATTCATCATCTTGTCCTCTATTTCTTCATGAGTGAAGCTACCTTCAAAATGCTACAAGAATAATGGGGCCTCATCATTATCACTGCTTCTAAGTGACAATGTTGTAGATCTGCAAGGTAATACATAAACTCTCTCAAAGAAAGGTACAATACTAATCTCACAACCAGTCATTGTACAAAGGATTATGCTCATCCCTTCTTCTAAAATTATACACTTCAACTCAAGAGGTTGAATGTATCTCATCCATGACAAAATGGGATAGCTTTTCATCTCCTCCTTGATTAGATCAAGGGTCCTTTACGTTGTGATATTTTGCTACTCCAAATCAGCACTATTTTCTAACCCTTGGTTGTGCATTGGCCCTGATGGCATGTCCCCACAAGTTTCAATAAGATCTACTGAAACAATAGGTGATGAATGTGTATGCATAACTTGGATAACTTGATATGTGGGAACCTCTTGATAAAACACAAGAATTCCTCCAACTGGGACAATGGTGTCTACTGGTAAGAGAGATGGCTGCTCTTCTTCCAATGTACCAGCGCTGGAATATTCATCCTATTCCTCATGCATCTCCTGAATCATGCATGGGACTCTATATGTTAAGAGCTCAAGACCATCTCGCAAAGATGCAAGTACTTCTGCAGTTGGTGGTGAATGTAGTGATCTCTTGTCCAGAGTGATAAGATTGATAGCCTCCTCCTTAGGAAATGTCTCTTTGTGGCACATCTCTGTCTTCTTCTCATCAAACTTCTTCCTCAAATTGTGAAAGAAATCTGAATATTTAGTCACCTTTGCATGTTCTATGTGACCAAACCACCAATAATTGGCTTCATCTAAAAGATGAAGTGCTGCAATTTGGATAGCCTCTTCTTCAGCTACAGGATGTAGCCTGAAAAATGTATCTAACTCTCTCCTCCAATCCTTAACAGTACTTGAGGAAGATCCATCAAATGTAGGCAAATAGAATCTATTATGCCTCTTTCTTCTATTGTTGCTATAAGATCCTCTTTCTTCTTTGATTTTGAAAAATTGTTGGATAGTTAGCTTCTCCTTGAATGCTCTAGACTGTGCTTTGTACTCTTCAAAATATAGACTGAGAGTCTCATGAGTCTCAGGTTCATTCCTTCCTTCATTTCTATACCCTTCACCTTCTTCAAAGAAAGTGGGCATAGTAGATCTATGAGGAGATCTGGGATTCTCCGATTTTCTTGTTTATTGATAGGAAGTGTTGGGGCCTTCCTCATCACATCTTCTTCTTGGACTTTCTTTTTGCCTTTCCTCTTCCATTTGATATATTTCCTTGGAGATATATTGCATAGATCTACAAAAATGAGTGGCAGAATTTTCTTCCTCCATGAAAGATCTCATCTATCTGCTTCTTTTTTAGATGTAAAATATGAAGTGTCCACAAGCTGAGCCAAAGATCATGCTCTAATACCACTTTAATATCCCAAAAGGGAGAATGTAGTAATACTTCACACGATATAAGAACTTACAGCAAGATAAACAATAAATATTAAGACAACATCAAAATTTACAGAGAAGCTGAGCCATTTTAATATATTGGAGAAGAATCAGTTACATCATGTACAAAATATGAGCATATCTAGCCAAAGATATCCTCTAGAAGTACCCAGAAAACAAGCTATAACAAGTACAACGTAACTAGAGAGGCACTGAAGAAAATACTGCGTTGTCCCTTCAGAATATTATGAACATATAGTTGCAGGCTGAAAAGGAAAATGCAGATATACTCAAAAATGAACTCAGATGACACCAAGATTCAAGATCTTTCCAATGTGATGGATTCCCAAGATAACCCAGAAAGGATTTTTCCAAATCTGCAACTTTGGAAAAATTACCTCCCTAGGGTTTGATCCTTGATCTGTTGGGAAATACAGATCTGAAGTTGGATCTGACAAATAGATGGCTGAAATATGATATCAGGTTAGATCTATGCTTGAAGGGTTGATCCTTTCTTCAGATCTATGAGCTAGAAGCTCTAGATCAAGCTTCTTAATCCTTCAATGATGATTATAGCTGCTGCAACACAATTGCCTCTAGAAACTGCGTTGTGAGGGAAAGAGAGGCATTTTTCCTGCTAAAAAATGCTTCAATAAACTCCAGGCTGATGGAAATAATTATGGAAATGTGAGGGAATGATCCCTCATAGGATTGCTAGCTGAAATACTAGCAACTTCCTCCTTTTAGATCTGCAAAATGAATAGCGTTATTCCTGGAGGGAATACTGCTGCTAGGAGGTCAATAACTTCTGGCCTAATGAAAAATATGCAATGAAGCTCTAGGAAGCTGATATTTAAGCCCAAGGTGATAGGAATAATCCCTCACCAGTTCTCCAGCTGAAGTACTGAAGACAACTTCCTCCTTCCAAACTGATCTTCAGAAATCTGCAATTTCTAAATATCAGTGTTCTGCAGAAAGTAGGAAAAGAGATGTGGCACTCAAAGCCTGATGTAATATGAAGTAAAATACTCTTTCTGGAGATACTCTAATAAAGAGGTGGGATTCCCGACTAGGAACACCCTGTGTTAAACAACACTTGCAATCTCTTCTAAACAACCCAAGAAAGCAGTGGAATGTCACATGACAATTCTAGATCTGAAAATATCTTACATCAAGAATAATCAACATGCCCTCATCCTTGCCTTCATCTTCTTTATATAACATTTGATCCTTCCCAAGCCTTGGCCTTCATCTAGATTGCACTGTCACATGTGGACAAGATCCTCCAAGTTGTACTTCAATGTTTGACCAAATCAACCATCATGTCTAGGTGCAATGTACACCTTCCATCAAGTGTGCCTTGTTGGCACAACCTTCTCCATCACTTAATCATGAATGTCTCATGATCTTTGACATATTCAAGGTATTAATTGACTGAATAATATATGTTTGATTCCTTCAAGATCTTATTTTATTGTGTCAACCTCCATGATCTATCTCATCAATGAGATAGATTCTCCAATTTCATTCACATTTGTAGTTGTTAAACTACCTTCTTATGTAGAACTAGGTTTAATTAATCCACATTCACACACACAAAAGTGGATATTTATTCATATTGAGGATTTTGGGTCCCTCCACCCTTTTATTTACTTAATTCATTAAGAAAATCAAGGACTCTAATATTCCAAATATGATGTGAAAATCTAGGAATATTACATTCTACCACTACTCTCAGCACCAGCACGTTTCTATAAGGCACCAGGCAACATTCAAGGAACAACCACACACCATTTTTAATGTTGTTTACACTTTTTGTGGATTTGGTTGCACCAGAATAGAAGAGGAGTCTTCCCATAGACTGCCACATCATAGAAACTACTCTGAATTGTTAGCCTTAATGTTGTTTATTTTAATTATGTCATAGCACTTTGTATTAAAGTTTTAGGATAAGCCTCACCTCTTGCACAAGGTTGTAATGAATTTTGAAATAGATTTTCCTTTTTCTGTGGAAGATGACAGTATCATATTTTCTATATATATGCCAAAATTATATGAAGTCAAGGTTGGTTGGTGGTTATTGAATTTTGAATTATATGAACTGTAAATTTTTTTGTGAATGAAATGGAATAATACTACTGAGGATTTATTACCAATTTTTTGTTTGTATTGTCTACTTTATTTGTGTTTCCATATCTCCTTTCTTCTAGTTCCAGTTTGCAAATCATCATAAAGTTATGTGTTTTTATTAGTTTCTTAAGCTTGTTATGTGTTTTATTGATTTTTGTCAGTCTCACACAAGTGAGCATTCCTGATAAAATCTATATTATAAAAGTGGAAGAGCATCACTCATGATATTTAATCTTCATGATATTTTAGTGAGAATCTTATCAAACTTGAAATAGCTTTCTCTCAATGAAATATTGTCAAACTACTACTTTTCTCAATTTCTATTAAATTAGTAGATTTATGTTTTACAAACCTATTGATTCTTCTCTCATATTTCAATTTGCTTTCATCATAGACTACAAAATTGCACCTTGCTACCACATCAAGTTACAATACCCTCTTTAGTAGAACTATGGATTTGATCGAAATCTCTCTTTAGTAAATCATATTTTATACCATCTTCCAATCCTATAAAACAAAACATTAAAATTTCCTTAGATTTTAAGATGTATCTGGTTAGGTGCTTGTTGCAATCAAAGTGTTGATTCCAACGCCAACATATTTTGGTTCATATGTCGAGAGACGAAGGCCTTGTAACAAAGTATTATCCCGAGTCTATTATTATGAATTTCTGATAATCATTTCTTGATGGTGAACAAGAATTGGTGACTTGAATAAGACTACAAATTATTTCACCTGGCAACTCCACGAAGGGGAAGATGGGTTTCAAGACCTCCTTCTACAAGGAGGAATCAGAGATTCCCAACTATTACTCCAGTTGCTGACCCAGAGAAAATCATCAAAGATGCTAAAGGAAAACAGAGATCAGTTGAAGCCACATCTCAGTCAGTGAAGAAGTTACACAAAAAATACGTTCCAAAGAAAAATTTACCTCTATCTACTTTAGAATATAAAGATATTTTTGTTTCAAAATATTCTATTGAAAAATCTCAAGTTGAAGCTATTCCCCTAGAAAATAAAGTGGATGTTGTTAAACTAGGCTCAGCTAAAGGGTTTTCTTACTCATCACCTAGTAAATCTAAAATAAGTATTGTTCTAGTCAAAGAAGGATAAAATTGAATTTCTAAGTGTTGAAAATAAGTCAAAATAATTTGTGTTGAATGAAGGGGAATTAGAACAAGTATTGGCTATTGCACCTTTTCTCGATAGGGATATTTTGACTGAAGAAGACTTCGAAACTATTTTAAATTTCCTTCAGACTCATCCTAAATACCAGTCTCTTATTACTCCTCAGCAAGAGTATTTTCCTTTTTCTCCAAATTCAGCTGTTGAGTCATCTTCCTCTCATCCTTTTCAAGAGTCTATACCTAAAGGTCTTACTTTTAACTTATCTGATTTCCTTGCACAGCAAAATAACGCTGAATTAACTCCATCCCCTCAAGAGACAACTTTAGATTCTGATTCTTCTATTGAAGGAGAAGTCAAGACATCCTACATTCATCTTTTTGAAAATCCACTCTTCTCAGTTCCAAAGCCTGAAAAATCAGCTCAAGACCCCCAATTTTCTACTATCTCAAATTAGAATCAGAATTCACCAATTTTATTTCCTATTTCTCAAAAAGTTACATCAATTGTACATCAGTAAAATATGGCTTAGCCTGCCCTTACAACGATGCAGTAGATAGTGGTTGCGAGATATGTGCCACTTGTTCTCCCCCAACACATGCATGCACTTCTCCAAGGAAATTACTTGAAATATATTCCAAAATACACTAGGAGGCAGAAGGAGTTTCTGTTGAAGAACATTTAGTGGCTTTCTAAATTTATGCTGACAATCAGAATATTGAACATGAAGATCTCTTGTCAAGACTCTTTTTTCGGAGCTTGGATGGTGAAGCTCGAAAATGGTTTAGAAGTTTGGCTCCAAATTCAATTACAGGAATTGATGAATTAGAAGAGATATTTATGAAGCATTGGGGTGATAGGAAAGACTATGTTTATTATCTTATAGAATTTGTAACTTTGAGGAAAAATTCATATGAGTATTTAGCTAATTTTACTAAGAGGTTTAATAAGATTTATCAGAAAATTCTTGAAGAGATTAAACCTACTGAAACCACAACTATGATAAATTTTTCAAATGCTTTAGATTTTGAGTTTGCCTTATGGTTGAGGGACTAAGAAATCACAATCACTGAAAACTATGCAAGAGGCTGCAATTGGAGTGCAGTCTAATCTCATGGCTTCTAATGAATTAAAAATGGAGGAAGAAAAGGTAGTAAAAGACAAAAAGAATATGAAAGAAGAAAATCCTTCTTCTTCTAATTCTCTTTCAGCAGAATAAAAGATCGATCAAATGTCCAATTTGATCAAGTAACTTGCCTCTAAGATGTCAAAATTAGAGGTAGAAAATAAACCAGCTACTAGAGCTAATCAAAAAAACACTAATAGAAATTAGGCTCCCTTCAGGAGGCCTTTTCAGCCTCAAAAAATCCTACAACGCCCAAGGAGGAATGTTGATGATCAAAATTTTCAGCATCCTTTGAATAATTTTGCTGAAGAACAACAACAAGGAAATGATGAAGAAAATGAAGAAATAAATCACGTGCGAGAAAATTCACAGTCAACATGTTTGACATTGCAGGAATATGAAGATAGATCAAGAATTTGTTTGTTTTCTGATGATATGAATGCTCAAATTTATGCATAGAATGATCAGAAACAACAGGAAGTTCAAAACGTAAATTACCCTTTGAGATCTAAGGGTCCTGTTCAGTAGCTTCAACAAAAATCAGGTTCAGATAAACAAGTTGCTAAATAGAATGCCAAGGTAAACGAGGTTCCTCCACCTCAAAATTATTCCCCAATTGTTAAAATTACTGCAGAAAATAAGGAATTAGTTCCAATTTATTTCATTTTCAAATATGAATTGAATAAAATCAAAATTCCAGTCCCATTATTGGAATTATTGAAAAATCCAGCATATAAAGAGTCTTTTAAGAGTCTGTAGCATCCTCTCACCCCTGATTCAGTCAACCTTGAGGATGAGCATCCCACCATTTATCTAGGCTATCATGTCTAAGAGAAAAATGATGATAACTAACCTCCTTTCTACCTATGACTCAATATACATGACAAGTTGCTGCATAAATGTCTGTTAGATTTTGAAGCTTCCCACAATCTCATGCCAAAGAAAGTGATGGATGAATTGGGATTAGAGATCACGAAGAAATACCATGACCCTTACACCTTTGACTCCAAAAAATTCAAGGGTCTAGGAGTGATTAAGGATTTGGTTGTGTACCTTACCTAGCTGCCTATGAAAATATTAGTGATGGACATTACGGTTGTTGACATTCCTTCTAGATTTGGGATGTTACTTTCTAGATCTTGGTCTAAGAAATTGGGAGGTACCCTTCATATGGACATGTCATATGCTACCATCCCAGTATTTGGAGGGGAATTCAGAAGGTTGTATAGGGAAACTCAAATGGCCTACATCATTAGTGATCAGAACAATCCATCAAACCATCCCATATATGCTAAAGAAAAGGAATTGGTGTCATCAATTATGTACCATGCTGCTAATGACAATGATTTCCACCTCAATTAAGTGGCAAAAAACACTTTCAAAGTGAAAATGAGCAACATTCAAAAGGAGGATAGATCTGTAAATCGTACTTTGATGAAGCCTCTTCAAGAGAAGGATCAGGAGTCGGTGTAGTCCTAATTTCTCCTACTCAGCAGAAGGCGACCATATCATACAAACTACAACTTTCTACCACTAACAACATTGATGAGTATGAAGCACTTGTGTTGGGTATGAAAGCAGCAAAATATTTGGTGATTCAGAATTGGTGATTAAGCAAGTGAGAAATAATTACCAAGTGAAAAATTCCAAATTGAAGAATTATAGGAATGAATTCTGGGATTTGATTGAACATTACTTTTCAGCATTTAATATAAATTTTGTCACTAGAGAAGAAAATCAAATTGTTGATTCACTAGCTATTTCTGCTAGTAATTTCAAAGTTCCTCTAGATGTCAAGGCATTTTATGATTTTCAAATAAAAAAAATACCTTCAATTCCTGATAACATCAAGCACTGGCAAGTATTTAAAGATGACAGGGAGATTCAGAAATTTTTGGAGTGTGTAGAAGAGTTTGCAGAGATGCAAATTGATGATGAGCAGGAAATTTTTGAAAACAAAAATAACAACCCTTTTAAGAAAACTATGGCTGGGAAAAACATTATAGATCTGAAAACTAACTTTATTCCTAAGGGTTTGGTTCCTTTAGAAAGACCATTTGATAATAATGATGTTTTTTCTCAAGAATGAAAGCAAGGTTGATAGAGAGAGTACAATAGAGTGTGACATTGGTACAGAAGATTATCCAATATTAGTCAAAGTGTCCAAATTCCTTCCTCTAGAAACCATAACAAAGAATATAAAACTGATGAAGGAATTTGCCGATATTTTTGCATGGTCTTATAGTGAGTCGAACTTATGATAAGAGCATAATGGAGCACAAGATCCCTTTGAAAATAGATGCAAAGCCTATAGCACAAAAAATCAAACACATCAATCTCATGCTGCTTCCAATCATTGAGAAAGAAATAAAAAAACTATGGGAAGCAAATATTATTCTTCCTTTGATATTTTCTAATTGGGTAGCTAATATAGTGCCAGTCTAGAAAAATGTTGGAGAAATAAGGATTTGTGTTGATTTTCGCAACCTGAACCAATGCTCCTTGAAATATAACTATCTACTACCCAAGATGGATTATATCTTGTAGAAGGTTGTAGGATCCAAAATATTGTCAATGATTTATGGCTTTTCATGCTATAATAAGATTTCAGTTGACAAGCAAGACAAAGAAAAGACAACATTTGCCACACCCTCAGGCACATTCATGTACAAAAAAATGCCATTTGGTTTGATGAATGTAGGTGCAACCTTTCAAAGGGTAATGGATATTTCCTTTGCGGGAGAAAAGGACAGATTTTTGGTCATCTATTTGGATGACATCATAGTATATTCAAAATCTGATGAAGGCTACTTGAAACATCTGAAGCAAGTTTTTGAGAAATGTGGAAAGTTTGGTTTGTCCTTAAACTCCAAAAATTTGTCTTTTGTTATCCAAGAAGGTAGGTTATTGGGACATATTGTAACAAAAATTGGCATTTGTATTGATCTGGGAAGAGTAGAAGCTATTCAGAATATTGGTTTGCCAAGAAATAAGAAGGAATTGCAATCATTTTTAGGGAAAATCAATTTTCTAAGGCATTTTGTTCCTAACTTTGCAGACCTAATCAAACATATAAATGTTTTGCTAAAAAAAGATGTAGAATTTAAGTGGCAAGATGAAGCAAATAATTCTTTTTCAGCAATTAAGTCTGCCTTGACTGAAGCACCAGTTTTGATTAGTTCTGATTTTGAAAAGGATTTTCTGATTTTTTTCATATGTTTCAGAAGAAACAATTGCAGTTATCTTACTACATAAGAACAAGGAGGGTTTGGAGCAACCAATTTCATTTTTTAGTTGTGCTTTAAGGGATTTTGAATTAAATTACAACTTGATTGAAAAACAAGCATATGCACAAGTTAAGGCTTTGAAGTCTTTTCAATTTTATGTATTGGATTCAAAAATAATTGCTTGTGTGCCCGATATCAATGTTAAAGATGTGTTGTTGCAACTAGATACATATGGAAAGAGAGGATGATGGATGACCAAGATTCTAGAATTTTATGTTGAAATCAAACCAACTAAATTGATAAAGGGTCATGGCTTGGCTCACTTGATGGATGAATCTAACTACAAAGCTTTAAATATGAATGTAGAGGCAGCTGAAGGAGAAGATGGAGAGGGTATTGCTAATTATCCTGAAATATTCAATTCAAATTGGTACAAGGATATAGTTTACTTCTTGTTAAATTTCAATTGTCCACCTGAAATGGATAAGTCTAAAAGGAGAGCTTCTAAACTAATAGATGTGAAGTATTGCATTTTGGAATACCATATTTACTGGAAATATCATGTTGGAGTCTTGTTAAGATGTGTAAATGAAGCAGAATCCCATGAGATTATGACAGAGATACATGCAGGAGTATGCGGACGGCATTTATATTGGAGAGCCACTGCAAACAAAATCTTAAGAGCTGGCTATTATTGGCCAACTCTTTTATCTAATGTTATTCGAAGGTCAAGAGTTGTGTTGAACGTCAGAATTTTACTGGTAAATAGAAATCGCTACCATTACCTCTCATCCCTATGTAAGAAAATGTTCCTTTCTGGTAGTGGGGGCTATACTTCATCGGTGAAATTCAACCACCTTCATCAGGACAACATAGATGGATTCTTACAGCTACAGACTATTTCATTAAATGGATTGAAGCTATACCAACCAGAAATGCTACTAATACAATAATTATTAAATTTATGTTGGAAAATATTATGTCAAGATTTGGTTGTCCACAGAAATTAGTAACTGATAATGAAATGGCCTTCAAGTCTACTAATATGTACAACTTTTGTCAGCAATATGGGATTGAATTAACTCATTCTACGCCTTATTACCCTCAAGGTAATGGATTGGCTAAGTCATCTAATAAAATTTTGGTAAGGATTATTAAGAAAATGCTTCTTGGAAATAAGAGGAATTGGGACACTCAGCTGATACATGCTCTGTGGGCAGATAGAGTAAGTGGTAAAAAATCAATTGGAATGTCTCCATTTCAACTTGTATATGGTACAGAACAGGGAAATTTTTAGGGGATAATATTCGCAGGTGGGCTAATTTTCTATACTTTTTCCAAAAAAAGATTCTTTAATTTCCATTTTTTTTCTAAAACTGATTTGCCCAAATTTTATAGCATGAAATTATTTTACACTAAAAATCTCCAAAAAATTATATAGATAATATATAAAATTATTAGAAATTTCAATATTTTTACAAAAATATCTCCAAACATTTTATAGATGCATATTATGGACTAGTGGGATTCGCCAAGGTTTATAAACTTTAACATTAAAATTTTCCCTGGTACAGAAGTTGTAATTCCTTTTCAATTAGCTCTTCTTGTGATGAATTTTTTGCAAGATGAAGTTGATAATGAAAATCTAGTCCAAAGGAGAATGCTACAATTGATAGAGGAACACCAAATTAGAGAATCGTTCCTGGAAAAAGTACAGAAGTATCAAGCAGTTCAGGAGAATGATTTGGTTCTGCGTTGGGATGTTAGGAGAGAAGACCATGGAAAGCATGGTAAGTTAGAAAATTTGTGGTTTGGGCCATTTAAAATTGCTGAAGTTTTGGAGAATAATATTTTTCTACTCAAACATCTGGATGATGATCAGCTGACTGGAGGCCCAGTCAATGGTCATTTTCTTAAGAGGTTCTTTATTTAGTAAAGTGAGTTGAGTCACTCCATTGTAAATATCCAGTGTTATATGTCAATAAACTCCATTCCCAATGGTACTTATGTTTGTATATATGGTCAGTCTTGAGTCCAGTCAGTCAATGGTCAGTCCTCGTATTAATTTTCAAGAATTCTTCTGAGTTTCAAAAAATTTTAAGGCACTGAGTCTACAGTCCTTGAAGCCTCATAGGGAGGAATTCATCCCCAATAGGAGCCACTGTTAGAACCGCAATTTTTCCAAGGATTTTCGAAGTATGGTCATCATTCTCCAAGGAATCAAACTGCCTTTTTATTTTTATTATAAGATGAAAGTGTTGTTGTCAAAGTGTAGCAGTGAGAAAATTTCATTTTCTACTTAAATTTATTTCATTTTCCCTCTTTCACCTTTCATTTTCACAAAAAACCCAAAGTCCAACCTCTCATTTCCCTTTTCAAAACCCCTTTTTAACTCATAAAATCCATTTTTTATAATTAAAAAACAACTCTGCATACCCATCAATAGCCATATCATATTTCCTTTTTAAATTACCATATATTTCTTTTATCACAGTTTTTACCCGCACCATAACAAAATCTTGGTTATATCATATATAATATGATATAACTTACTGCACCTAATAAACATTGTGGACCCATTACCTTTCACCGCAATCGGCTCTTCATAGTTTTAACTCCCATTCACGTTACAATTGCCATTTCCTACAAAACCCCTGAAATGTGAGTTGCGGTATGGTCTGGGACCCATACTTCCCTTTAATATGCCTCGAATATGTTATAAAGCCTCTTTTTTTTCTTCGGACATATTTTTATCATATTACCATGACTTAATGAAGTTTTCACTTTCTGCTTTGAAAAGTCGTTTAAAAGGCCCCACCTACCTTTTCGCATTGCATTTTCATAAATTTCACTTACTGCATTCACTTATGCTCCCTCCAAAATTTTGATTTGCGATTTGCAGGCGATTTGTGGGTGGTCATGACACGTCCCTCCATTCATATCGCACATTGTACTATGCCAGTTTCAACATTTAGCTCATGTGTTTCATAATAAAACTTTCGATGTGTGATCTGTAGGCAACCCCACTGTTTTTTATGCCATGTCACCTCTGCTCTCATTGCACATCGCAGTTCGTGAGTTTTAACATTTAACTCTTGTGTCTAATAACAAAACTTGTGATGCACAAGCTGCGATTGGACCCACTTCTTTGCCACGTCATCACCCCATCGCAAATCACATTTTCTCCTGTTTGTGTCTTATGTTTAAATGCTCCGACCTCGATTTTCGATTGCGATATATGTCTAAGATGTTTTCTTCTCCCGCTTATCATTCATTTTTCTCCACCTCTCCCCTATCAATTAAACCTTTTTCAAAGGTTTTATTTGTAATATCTCATAAAATGAACCTCCACCATTCTATCCAAAAAAATTTGGTTTTTCCTCCATTACAAAGGGTTTTCAAGCAAAGAAGGAAAGGAACAGCGGAACAACGACATATTTTCTCTGAAATATTTTTCTACCACTACTCTCAGCACCAACACGTTTCTACAAGGAAACAATTAGCATTCAATGAACATCCACATGCCATTTTCATTGTTGTTTACACTTTTGTGGAGTTGGTTGCACCAGAACAGAAGAGGAGTCTTCCCGTAGGCTGCCACATCATACAAACCACTCCGAATTGTTAGCCTTAATGTTGTCTATTTTCATTATGTTATAGCACTTTTTATTAAAGTTTTAGGATAAGCCTCACCTCTTGCACGAGGTTGTAATGAATTTTGAAATAGATTTTCCTTTTTCTGTGGAAGATGAAAATATCATATTTTGTATATATATGCCAAACTGATATGAAGTCAGGGTTGGTTGGTGATTATTGAATTTTGACATATATGAACTGTAATTTTTTTTGTGAATGAAATGGAATAATACTACTAAGGACTTATTACCAATTTGATGTGTGTATTGTCTACTTTATTTGTGTTTCGATATCTCCTTTCTTCCAGTTCCAGTTTGTAAATCATCATATTGTTATGTGTTTTTATTAGTCTCTTAAACTTGTTATGTGTTTTATCGGTTTTTGTTAGTCTCACACAGTGAGAATTCCTGATAAAATATATATTATAACATTGGAAGAGAGTCACTCATGATATTTAATCTTCATGATATTTCAGTGAGAATATTTTCAGACTAGAAATAGCTTTCTCTCAATGGAATATTGTCAAACTGCTACTTTTATCAATTTCTACTAAATCAGTAGATTTATGTTTTACAAAATTTTAGATTCTCCTCTCATCTTTCAATTTCCTTTCATCATAGATTACAAACTTGCACCTTTATACCACATCAAGTTACAATACCCTCTTTAGTAGAATTGTGGATTTGACCAAAATATCTCTTCAGTAAAACAAAGTTTATACCATCTTCCATTCCTATAAAGAAAAACATTAAAATTGCCTTAGAGTTTAATATGTGTATGGTCAGGCATTTGCTACAGTCCAAGTGCTGATTCCAACGCCAAAAGAGCCTATAACCATTGACAAGCAGGGGAATCTCCTCCTCATCTATGGTCCTAATCTGAATTGCACCATTATCATAACATTTGTCCACTTTGTAGGGTCTCAGCCATCTTGTCATTAGTTTTCCTTTGAAATCCTATAACCTTGAGTCATACAGCAGCACAAAATCTCGTTATTGAAAGGTCTTCTCCTTAATGTTCTTGTCATGCCAAACCTTCCTTTGTAGGTGAATCACTTCTGTGTGAAGGAGTGCTTGCATCGTAAACTCATCCAATCCATTTAATTGCAGCAAAATTTCTTGTTGGGCCTTTGATATATCCAGGTATAACTTAGCTTCCATCCTTAAGGTGTTGAACTCAAACTCAATTGAAAACGAAGCTTTCTTCCCATAGACCAAGTCATAAGGAGTGAATTATGTTGTTTTTTTCCAAGTAGTGTTGTAGGACCAAGTAGATTCTATCAATCTGTCTGCCTCATCTATTTTTCTGCTACTCACAACCTTTGTGATGATATTCTCCAAGGATTTTTTGGTCACTTTCACTTTTCCATTTTCTTTAGGGTGGTAAGCAGTGGAATTCTTATGCTTTATCTTGTGCCTCCTTAGAATATTCTCAATGATATGAGATGTGAATTGTGCCCCCTAATTAGTGACTACCTCTCTAGGGTATCCAAATTTATAGAACACATTCTCTCTCAGAAATTCTACTACCTTCTCTTCGGTTGCTACCTTTACAGCTTGTGTTTCAGCCTACTTTTTTAGGTAGTCAGTTAATAATGTGATATACTTCTTCTGGCCATATGGTGGATGAATGGGTCCAATGAATTCCATGCCCCACTTGTCAAATGGCTCTAGAGCTACTTGAGGGTGCAAAGTCATCTCATCCCTCTGTGTAGGTTTCCCTTCCTTTGGCACTAGTCACACCTGCTAGTGTATCTTCTAGCATCCTGGTGAAGGGTAGGCTAATAGTAACTTACTTGTAAAGCTTTGAAGGTTTTCCTTTTTGTAGCAAAGTGGCCCCCACAAGGGCTATTGTGACATGCAGAGAGGATTTCAAAAACTTCTTCCTCCCCCACACATCTCCTAATAATTTGGTCATGGCCTATCTTAAAGAGATTTCCCCTAATCCAGGTGAAAGGAGTGCCTTTTCTGATGATATTTCTCTTCTCCTTGGATGAGAGGTTTGGAGGGAACTTTTCAGAAACCAAGTAGTTAGCTATGGCAGAAAACCATGGAGAGAGTGTTGAGATAGCAAAGAGGTGTTTATCCAAAAGTTGGTCATCCACCATTCCTTCTTCATCTATAGGTAGAGCTAACCTGGATAAAAAATATGCAACAACATTCTCCTTTCTAGGTTTTTCGACAATGGTTTGGTAAAATTTTGTAATAGTAATAACCATCTAATTATTCTATCATTAACATCAGGTTTTTTCATTAAATATTTGATGGCTTCATGGTCAATGTGTACAAAGGTCTGATAACCAGTGATATAATGTCTAAATTTTTTTCAAGTATGGAAAATGGCTAACATTTCCTTCTTTGTGATTGTATAATTGAGTTCCCCCTTGGACAAGTTCTTACTAATGAAATAGATTGAATAAGGCAATTTGTCTTCTAATTGCCCCAAGGCTTCCCCTACAGCTTTTTTTGATACATCTATATGGATGAGAAAAGGCAGAGTCCAATTTGGACCTCGGAGAATGAGGGAAGTATTTAACTTTCCCTTAATGAGCTCAAAAGCTTCTTGACATAGACTGGACAAGGTAAACTCAGAGTCTTTGGCCAAAAAGCTAAATAGTGGCAAAGCCAACTTGCTGAAATATTTGATAAACCTTCTATTGCAGCCAGCTAAACCTAAGAAACTCCTAACATCTCTCTTCTTTTGAGGAGTAGGTACCCTTTTGATGATTGTGATTTTGTTTGGTTCCTCCTATATTCCTACTTGGGATATTGAGTGGCCCAATACTACTCCTGCTCTTTTCAAGAATAAACACTTTTCTGGGCTCAGGGGTAGATGCATCTCAATGCACCTTCTCAAAACTTTTCCAAAATTGTATAGATCTTCTTGGAATTCATCCCCATAGGGTGTGAAGTTTTCCATGTAGATTTCAACTGCGTCATGGACTATCTCATAGAAAAATGCTCAAGATAGCTCTTTGGAAGGTAGTTGGGGCATTTCACAACCCAAAGGTAGAACTCTATAAGCGAAGGTACCCCAACGACATGTGAAAGTAGTCGTGTCCTGATATTCAGAGCTAATTTTGATCTAGTTATACCCATTGAACCCATCTAAGAAATAAAATAACTTCTTTCCTACAAGCCATCCAGGAATTGATATATAAAGGGAAAAGGGAAATGGTCCTTCTTAGTGGATTTTTTGAGTTCCCGATAACAAACATAGATTCACCATTTTCCATTCTTTTTCGGTACTAGGACAAGAGGAGGTACTCATTCACTGTCTGATATAGGATAAATGAAACCTGCATCCAATAATTTTCGTAGTTCTTCCTTGACTATGTCTTTTAGAGTTGGGTTCATCCGCCTTTAGGGTTGGCGCACAGGCTTGCATCCTTCTTTAATGTAAATATGATGTCTGCACACTGAGGGATGCACCCCTTTCATGTACTTGTAGTCCCAAGCAAATGCATCTAGGTTTTCTTTAAAAATATGGCATAGTTTCTCTTCTTCTCTATCTAAGAGGTTTGAGTTAATTTTCATAGATTTGGATGGGCCAAATTCCATAGCCTTGGTGGTTTTAGAGGTTGAATCAAATAAGTGTAGTTCCATCCAAGGGTGGCTTTCAGATTCTTTGACTGGGTTTTCAAGCAGGCTGTCAATGGGGGACTAGTTCTAAATGATTTGGTCGATGAATTCATCTTCATCAAGATGACCCCCTCTAAGAACGGTATATATGGTACAAATGGGCTAGGGTGTAGTGTTGTATACTTCATCTTCTTCTTATTCATCCTCCAACCATATACGTAGGTCATGGTCAATGTAAGGAGGAATAGAGGATATAATACGAGCTCTTTAGACAAGGGCATGTTCTTAATAGTCATGTTTCCCGCTCGACAACTGATATAAGCATCGGTAGTGGCTAACTAAGGTCTCCCTAGAATGAGAGGATATCCATTAAACTTGTTTTTTTGCTGGAGAGCCAAGAAATCTATAGGATACTCTCAAGAGTCAATTGAAACCATAACATCCTCAACAATTCCTTCAGGACTTACTGTGGACCGATTTGCAAGTTGCAAAATCGTTGTGGTTTTCCTCAAATTCCCTTGGAGGTTGAGTTTAAACATAGTTTCCCTGGTCATTACATTGATGGCAGCCTCGAGATCAATCAAAGTATTGGGTACTATGACACCATCTATGTGCATATATAAAATTGGACTACAAGGGTTCAAGTACTTTGGGAAGATCACCCTTCCCAACATTAAGTGAGAGAGTTGTCCTACTACATTGATGGTTGGGGTATATTTCTTCTTTCTCCCAGCTTTCTTGAAGCACTTTTCCTTGATGAGCCTATTGTAAATAGGGACCAGGGAAAATTTTAGGGGCTAATATTCGCAGGTGGGCTAAATTTCTATGTTTTTTCCCAAAAAAAGATTTTACAATTTCCATTTCCCCTAAAAATGATTCACCCCAAATTTATATCATGATATGATTTAAATCCATTAGAAATTTGAATAATTTAATAAACATGTTGCTAAACATTTTATAGTTTGCATGTTAGGGATTATTAAGATTCGCCAAGGTTTCTAAACTTTAAGATAAATTTGCATCCTTAAAATTTTACCTGATAGGGACATCCTTAATGGCCTAGAGAAGGGGTATTTTTACACACAATTTTTGCAGTTCTCCCAGAATTTCAGTCTCCTCTGAGGTGTGCTGACTAGAGTGGATCAAGCACTCAGGAAAAGGAGATTGTTGGATCTGATTTTTATTTTCCTCCTTTTCCTCCTCAACCTCTATAGGTGGAGATGGAGGATGGCTGCATGGGAGTACTCTTCCCAACCTAAGACTAATCTCATGTATCTCCACAACATAAGCTGGATCGAATGTCTCTCCACTATAAAATTTTTCTGCATGTCGGTTGTTCGGGTTTGGATTAGGTTGTGCAGGCATCTAGGGCATCTTGGGTCGAGCAGAATGAGTAAGATTAGGTTGAGATTAGGTTGGAGGCATTAGAGTAGGTAGTTGATTATGTTGAGGCCTCCACCCTTGTGATGGGTTGTTCCACTGAGGTGGTTGAGGAAGATGTTGTTGAAATGGTTGGTTCATTGGCTGAGGATGATATGGAGGGTTGTAAGGCCAAGTAGGAGGTGTAGGCCAGGATGGAGGAGTGGGGGAGTACCAATATTGCATAGGTGCGTTCTGATTTTTTTGATAATAGGAATAAGGTTCATCTTGCATACCCTGATGATACAACCGAGGGCCTTGAGGCCTTCTATGGTTGATGAAACAGAGTTGCTCTGGTCCTACTTCCCCACCTTGACATACATATTTGAGTCCAGGTAAGGAGGGACACTTATCTGTGGCATGATTCTCCTCACAGACTAAGCAAACCTCTATGAAATTTAATGGACATTCATTCCGAGGGTGTTTTCTAGTACATATAGGGAAGAATATAGCTAAGGCTCTTTATGCTTCCTCTTACTTCCTCTTGATCTGAATTTTGTCCATTTGCAATGAAAATGTGTGAAAAGTCTCACTCTTGAAGTCCTCCAACATATTTCCAATCTCATGCTTGATGGAGGTGGTAGAGGAAGGGGCATTGGTCATACTTTGGCTAGCTTTGCCTTTCTTCCTAGCTGCCCTAGAATGGTCCTTGAAGATAGTTTTGATTGTCTCATAAGGCAAGATGTAGATATCTCCTCCTAATAACATATTAAGGGTTTATATCACCTCCTCCTTGATCCCTTGGAGAAGTACTAGTTTAATTGTTCCAGGATCAAGGGTGCAGTTGTCTCTTTTATAATTTAATTGGAACCTCTCTTCATAGTCCTCCAGGGATTCATCAAGCCCTAGAGTCATCTTGAATATTTCCTCCTTAGTTTCCTTGGACCTATAGTAGTCCATGTACTTGTTGTTGAAGGCCTCTTGCATCTATTCCCAGGTAGTGATGTTGTTCCCAGGTAGACCCATGAACCAGCGCAAGGCTTCACCTAAAAGGTAGATGGGAATAGCTTCAACTTTTGATCATCTGAGGCATAGTCATAGGTCCTACAGAAAACAGAAAATTCCAACATGAATGTGTCAGGGTCCTCAGAGGTAATTCCATGGAAATGTGGAAGATTTGAGGGGTTGATGTTCTTCATTTATTTTCCCCATATGCATCTCTAATGGGAAATGCTCCCTGGGCTTTAGTCTCAGCCATGGCTTGAATAGGCGAAGCAAGTTCCTATGTTGAAACAAGGTCTTTTTCTTCTCCAATAGGTTCTTAAATTTTTTTCAAAAGGCTCACCTATGGTGTCTTCAACCTCAAAGTCACTAAAGAAGAGTGAAGGGTGACTATGTGGGGATGTGGGAGTTTTTGGTAAAAGTTTTCCCTGAGTATCGCTACTCCTACAAGGCATGCAAATCATATTTCTTTATATTTTTTCAATATTTTTGAAACAACATGTAAAAGTAAAGAAAAACAGAATGCTAAAACATAATCATTGCATCTACTAAAAACTTCCTCGGCAACGTCTCCAAAAAGTGGCGAGCCCTGGTATTGCACCAAGAATGCTACAACTCCTAGAGGCTACTCGACTTCACTTTATCAACCCGGGGTTCATAAAAACTTGGAGGTGAAAATGCTATATACATAGTAGATGCATTCTACTCATGTAATCCTCTTCTGATTCCTACAAAAGGGTGTTATTTCTAGGGTTTCTGAGTGAATTCTATCACACTTCTGAATTTAGACCTAGAGCTACAAGTGATTCAAATTCATTACTCTATCAGCAATCAAATAACTATTCTACATCAATAAAGTACATCTAGCTACTCTGGAAGGAAAGAAATCTAAAACACCTTGATCTTACATGGGAATTTTGACTTGACAACTTACTCTATTTTGAGTCAAGGATATTTTAGATGGTTTCTCCTTTTTGAGTTGTTTCCATTGATATATGGCACGCCACGTAATTATTCTCGATTTGAGAGATATTCGTTTTTGAAGTTAGTAACACCAATTAGTGGGCTAAAACCCCATGGGGTTGTGGCATGACACTAATCATTGGTTGTGGTCATTGAATATTCAATAATTAATAATTTTTTAAACTCCTAAAATCCCTCCAATGGTCACTTTTTGAAGACCCTCTCAACCTAAGCATTTATATAAATTGTGACCTTCATATCCTCCTCATGTAAGGATTTCACTACTTAAAACAAGTCATTGTGGAATTTTCACAATAAATTTTTTTTTTTTTCCCTGTGAAGCTTCAGATGCTGAAAAAACCCATTTGAGCCGAAATCCTGATGAAGCTCATGTCTAAATTTCAAATATCGTTTCTCTATATTTTTAGAGATATGATCTGAGGAAGTTAGGGTTTTTGCAGGCTCTGAATTTCATGTCAAACAGGTGACCTTGGGAAAATATTCATAAATGTCTCTCTGAGCATTGGATTCAAATTTCATATAAAGAGAAAAAAATAGGACGGGTTGTAGTTTGTTGGATATCATTTTTAGGACCAAAGGTTTAAATAGTGACAAGTAGCACTTCATACAAGTTCATTCTACTGAACCAGTCTATAATAAGGTCATCGTAGGAGATTGGGAATAAATATTTCTTGAAGAATCCAATATTTATTAGAACTACGTGGTTGGAAAGAGGACTCATAAGGCTACCACAGGACGCAATTTCAGACCTTAGAGATCTAAAACTACATAGATACAACAGATTCAATATCGAGCTTCTAGAAGGAAATAAAAAATATGGATTCAAGGATCACTGTAGTAAGTACAACACATCAATAGTCAAGGGTGAGTCTGCTACAATAAGGTATGTATGATTAGTGTTTGAATTTTAATTGGAATATAATCTCTGACATGTGTTTTTGTAGGATAGTGTAATTATTTTGCATGTATGTTTGATTGGGTTTTGTTCATAAATGTTGAACGCATTTACATTTGAATTTTGAATATTTCTTTGACATATGGTTTGTAGGACAATGTAAACATTTTGTTTGTATATTGGTTTGGGTCTTGTTCATTAATGCATGTGCAGGAAGGAGGACACAATAGGAAAACTCAGACATATGCTAGAAGGACAATGCAATACCAAAGTACCATTACTTGAAGCAAGCACAACAATGCCTCAGGAGCTACTAGTGTTCAAAGAAGCAGTGTCAAGTCATGTACCAGGTCGTTTCAAAAGTAAATATTGTAAAAATTATCATTGTAAAATTGTAAAAGATTCATTATTGTAAAAGAGTCAATCTTCCTAGATTTTTAGAGGCATTGTTGGGAGGTATAAGTGTCACTTTTGGATAATGTTATGGTTGGGTTGCAGGTCATAGTGTGATTTGGTGATTGGTCTAGTTCAAGAAAATCATTGTGAATCATATTTTATCGTGGATTATTGTCCCCGGTATGGGATTACATGCTCTTATCTTATTTATGATTATTATAGGTTGGAAGGGAGGTGCTAGGTTGGTGCATGAAGTCAACTACAAATTGGATCCTGTGAACACTTCAGGGTGGTAGGTCAGTCTAGGATTTCAGGGCATCCATTCATTTGACTACCGAAGAAACCAGGGTGTTGGGGTGTCCTTCTAGTGGGAGCTGGAGAAGAATTTTTTTCTACAATTCTATGAAGTTGTACCTTTCATTTTAGTTGGGGCTAAAGATTAAAGAATTTATTAGAAAATCGTTCGGTGGTTTTTGACCCGGAGGGGGTTTTCCATTTTTGTGCCTATTGTGTTCTATCATTTACTGTTGTTACTGGATAAACATAAAAAATAATTGAATATTAAATAATGCTCTGAAAAATATTTAAAAGTGTTAATTGATAAGAAATATTGATTCACCCCCCCCCCCCCTCTTAATATTTCCAACAGTAAATTGTTGAATTGAAAATGTAGGAAGAAGATTAATATAATCACACATTGCTGGGGAAAATGGCTAAACACACTCTGTCTAATTCATGCTTTTACTCATGCATCTAATCATGACCTAATAATGCTTGTAAATGCACTATTTTGCAACAAGGAGGAGAAAGTGCTAAGGTGGATTAGGAAGGTCATGAACTCATGGATGCAGGGTTGAAGGTGTCTTTATGGTTTTGGCAGGTCTAGATGGGGTGGATGATGGTTTATGGGCTTAAGGAGAGGCCCACTAATGCTTCTAAAGGTGCTGCTACAGGTTTCCTGTAGTGCTACACGAAAGTCCTGAATTGCTACAGGAAACAGTCTGAGGGAAATATAAGGCCAAAAATAATGGAGAAAAGTATAGGGGAGGTGGAATGAAGGTGTATTTGGATGAATGGAAGGTGTCCATCCCCTTGTTCAATCTCAACAACTCTTGAGAAACCTGTCTTTCACTTCTAGGGTTGCTCATGATGTGAAGGTGGAAATCTTAGAAACAGGGTTGAAGGCGATTTGATGGAAAGAATGTTGTTGATGGGTGAGAAATGAAGTTAAGGGTGATGGTGAAGCCCTCCTTTGTTGTGCTACTTGAACCAGCAAGAAAACTACCTGTTCATGCAACAAACATTGGCATATCTATGATGAAGGAAATGGAAAAGATGAGTTGAATTTGGAAAGAAAATCTACCTAAGCATTCAAACATAAATCTAACTCATTATTCTAAACATGTCCATGAAACTATAGCAACATAACTATTATTTCCAAGAAATCATAAACTAAAGAGAAATTTTGGCTTGTGGTGAAGATCTGCCATCCTCAAGCTCCAATGAAATAGATGAGAGAGGGAGGCTTGACACATAGATTTATGAGTTTATATGCTATTCTACCAACATTTATGCAATCTTAACTGCAACAAATACAAATGGAAGCAAACTAAAAACAATGAATTGAGATGTAAGCAAACTAGCTAAAAATCATAAAGAAAACTAGCTACAATGACATAAAAATAAACATGAATACACGAGAGACTAAGGCTAATGGATTGGGTCCTAACCCACAATCCTAGCCCTTTGAAACTAAAACAGTGAAGGACAATATGAATACTCATCTTATTGCTGAAAATAATCTCATTACATAATCATAAAAGTCTCAAAAACATATTACAAGAGCTAAGAGTCTATTAGCTTCCTTCAAAGTTCGAATCCTAATGAGCTCTTGCTCAGCCCTATTTAACCTAGATGGTAGCTACCAACAACTCCCTAAATAATAAGTGATGTGTCCTCTTTGATTGTAAGAGAAGTGGAATTTTGGTGCACTTGATCTCCCACTTTCTTGGTTGTCTTTGATTTTGAGCTATTGGATTTAATCTTGAGGATCCCTTGGCTACCATTAGGAGTTAGGGAGGTGTAAAATCCCCCTAGAATCTCTCCTTGTTATCTACTTTGAGCTTTAATTGAAAAATCTTCATCAAAAGTGCAATATATTCGTGATTATCCTACATTTAACCCATGTTAGGCATTCGAAGTATGACAAACCTTATTCACCATCTACACTAGCAACATAAGACCATAATATAATTTAAATGTGAGAAAGAGAGACTTAATAAGGCTAAAAAGGTGACAATTAACCCCTCCAATTATACCTAATGATGCAACTTACCACCCCTAACAAAGGCATTAAGTGTGAGACAACATAGGAGTGTGAGAGAAGGTAGCCTGCCTTCGATTGCATTTCCAGTGGGTATTTTGTGTACTGGGGATCCCCTCAGGGATATCAAAACTGAGTTGGGGACTCAAGTGTCCTACCCACACAACATACTATCCATGATTGTGACCCCCCACCCCCACCCCCTTGGGTGGTGTCTTTGATTTGAGGTAACCTTAGTGGCCATACTTCTTAAGGTCAAACATAAGGTGACTAGGGCGGGTTGCCTTGGTACCTAGATAGACAAATCTACTCTTTCTTTGGTTTTTTGGGAGGGTGCTTGTCTTCACGATAGTACTTTCCCCTTCTTACCTAGGTTTAGGTGAAGCTCTGGAGTAATCGTAAGTGTACATTTGATTAGCTTTGTCTTTTAGCCACTGCAATACTAGGTTTCATCTCCAACTAGTGGTGGTTATCAAACAGAGTTATGTTCCTTTCCTTCTTGTTGATTTCCTTTAAAATATTTGTTTATTTTTAGGTGATAGATGGTTGACACTAAGAATATAATGAATATCTCTTTATTTTATTTTTTAATAAAATATTTCTATTACTGTGGCTACATTCGGCTCTCGCCATCTATATAGACGACAAAGAGATCTTCCTCCACTAACCTTGGAGGATTTGTTGAGCCTTAGTGAAACATAGTTTCCCTCTTCAGGAAATCAGTTTCCAGTATCCAACACTGAATCAAATAAAACTTCCCAAGAAACCTTACTACCTAAGGACTTTTTCAATGAAGGAGTTGTACCTCCTTACAATCCTCCCCTTACTGATCCTCTTTGTCCATTGTTGGTTCTAAGAAACACATGTACCTATCATGTCTTCATCAGTTCCCACATCCAATATAAATGTGGCAGCTAATAGGTCGTGGTACTTTGTGGAAAAATTTTCTCCACGATGACTTCCCATACCTATGGTGAGTACTAAACAATTGATTGGTCACCCTGTTATTTAGACTAATCCTAGTTTGAGAAACCTTTTTACACCAGTTATGAGTGGAGTCTAGGACATCTTAGTTTCCACCCCTTTCGTGTCAACTCCTAGGCCTTCAGTTATCGATCCTAGTATCGATGTTAACACGACCACCTTCAACAACCCTTTTTGTTGGAACACATTGCTACTTTCTAACCCCTAGGTTCATATGCCTGGGGGAAATGTTCCCAGCATGCATATACCCATTGAGGGAATTTCTATTCCCCTTCCACCTATAGGACAACCTAGGTATTCTCTTATTGATCTACCTCCTCCAAGTGGACACTATTCTAGTGACATTCATATGCCTACTACAAACAATGTGGCTAGCGGTACCCCTCAACTCAGTCTTGCTACATCCATTTGGGCAACCCCTCCTCAACCCCAATTGAGCCATGGGAGCACTTTTTATCCTAGGGGCAACCATTATTTTACCACCTAACCTAATGTCCCATATGGACCACCACTTTATATGACTGCACCACCACAACCATGAAGTTATTATCTGATGAACCCCATGTATCATGTTGGAAACAACTTGATGGAAGGACCCCTTGGTCCTTCAAGTCATCCTTTGCCACATTGGTCAGATTCGGGGGAACCTACACCTTTTTCTTTTTGGAAACACTTGATATCACAATGACCCCATCAATCACAACTTGAATTCACCTCCAATCCCACATGAGATACCCGCAGATATTCTGAAATTTGAAGCGAAACAAGGGGGTGATCTGACTATGCATGTCACCACATAAATTTTATCGCATGTATCGAACTCCATGGTTGATGTTAGTATCCCACTTAGACTCTTCCCCTACACCCTTATTGGAAATGCTGGCAAGTGGTACATTGATTTACTACCTGCGTCAGTCAATACATGTGGTGCCTTGGAAATGAAATTCTTAAATAACTTCCACCTTCCTATAGGCTACGAAATCAGAATGGAACTCCTCACTACTCTACGCCAAGACACCTCTAACGACGTCTCTGATATTATCCATGAATGGAGATGTAGGCAACGACATGTAAAATCCCCCATTCTAGATCACTTATTATCATATTGGTTATGGAAATCACTTCTTTCCCCTATTTCCAAGTATGTTTCCATAGTTGGTGCGGTCACGGAAGACCAATCCATTCGTCATGCCCAACATTTATATTTGATATACTCTCAATCTAGCACACTCTACAATATACTCCCCCATGCTTCCCAAACTTACAATGCTCATGCTACTCAACATGCTAGTGTACAAGCTAACAGTCTTATTAGTGCTACCTCTAGGGATGCTATAAAACAATTTGGCATGTAATTTTCCCACTTATCTTTCAATATTGCTACTCCTTCCCAATCGGGTGCTCTTCCAACTACTGCAATAAACTTTTTGCAGTCTACAAAAAAACCTAGTGGTAAGAATAAGAAGAACAAGAAAAATATATCTCCTTCTGAGGAGCAGCCTGCTACGCAAAAAAATCCCAAACAGAAATTTGTTGCCAAACATGATAATGGGAAGGAAAAAATTGTTAATTTCCCTTGCAATATCTTTGCAGCGGACCACATGATTTATAAATCTCCTCACCTTCAAGAATGCACAAACCTTCCTGCTTAGAACGACACTGGATAGACCCCTGCAATCCTCAATAACCTTTTCCCTACTTAGTAGCAACAACACCTCATATCGAACCCACCATAACCCCCGCAAAGGGGCAACAGTGGTTCACATCCTCCTTCATCTGGTGAAGTATCCTCAACTGTTTACACCTTCAAAAATTTTGATCTACAAAAGTGAGCCAAATGTTATGAAACTCCAATCACTAACACTTTGGATACTACCTCGAGTTTGAATTCACCACCTCCTAATGATATTCATATTGAAAGGCATGTTTCTAACCTTGTGATTCATCACCCCAAAGGGACACTTCGTTGGATAACACACAATAATTCTGCATGTGCTGCCCAAAACTACATTATTGTAGAATTTTTGGTGCAAGCACCGTCTCCCATGTCTACCCTTGAAGTATTACAAACTTTCCTAGCACAAAGGAAAGATTTTATTTTAGAAATTGGTGGACTTGACCCTCACTTTTCCACATTAGTCATTTTTTACATGGAAAAAAGTAAGCCTCGCCTTTCCCATCAAGTCGCATTTTAGGTGAAATTTATTTCGAAAGGAAACTCTATCCATGAAAATGTCATTAACGAAGGTGATTCAACCTGCATAATGCCAACTTCATGTTCTCTCACCCTGGGCTCTCACACTCTTTCATCATCGTCGAATTCCCCCAAATCATTTGATGGCCACACTTTCATCCCGAAAGGATTCCTTTCCAGCTACCCCATCACTCTGAGTGGGAAAATGGTAACAATGGATATTGAAGTCATGGATTGTAATCTCAACTATAATATGTTTTTTGGCCGCAATTGGACTTATGCCATGTCTTTCACTGTTTCTTCAGTCTTTTGACTCATCCTATTCTCTTTGGATGGGAAAATAGTCAGTGTGGGTCATCTATCTTTCTGTACCCCATATTAATCCATGTTACCTATCATCACTATGCCCTTAGTGGGTGGAATACCTGAATCCTACATCAATGTTGGTACCGGTCTTTTGAATGGTTCCTCCCTTTTAGGTTGTTTTCCTCTCCCATCGCCTGAGGTTCCACAGATGGTTTCAATGGTATCTACCATTC
This sequence comes from Pinus albicaulis, assembly GCA_034641835.2. NCBI lineage: Eukaryota > Viridiplantae > Streptophyta > Pinopsida > Pinales > Pinaceae > Pinus > Pinus albicaulis. Next base: position 1,316,839,876 of record CM076575.1, read on the forward strand.
CTAATGGCCCTATCGATCCCTGGATCCTATTGGCCCCTTGGAACATTGATTCCTATTAAGAACATATGTCACCTTCAGTTGTTGAATTAGCTTATCAAGCCATTCAATCTGCGGTTGATTCTTCTGTTGCTTTGGTTACGATCGATGGTACCACTTCCTCTCCCATCATCACTCCTTCTAACGATATCCTTAATTAATTCCTACCTTTGGACAAATATATTTTATAGATAATGTCTTTAGAAGAGCGACCATGGGATGGTTCTCATCATCGTTCTTTGATATCTGATTCAGACGCGACATCCCTACAAATCTTACCTTTTGACCCACCTGAGATTGTTCATTCGGATTATAAGACTATCCAAACTATGGATGCAAAAGGAAACTTGGGCAATATTTTAAAGACTCTGATCATCAGTATCTTAGTTAAAATAGGTATCGTGGAAAGCGTTCAGGTTGGACTTTACTGTAATCCTGAGGAAATTGCGAGCTTCACCATCCTTTGTAAGGAATTATGTGATGTCTTCAGTTGGTCTTATGAGGAAATGCCTTGTATAGATCCTTCTATTGTCAAGCATGATATTAAGGTTTCAAATAATACCAGGCCTATCCAGCAAGTATTTCTACCTATCCACCCTCGCAAAACAACTACTATCAAGACTAAAGTAAAAAAGAAGTTAAGTGTTGGTTTCATTTATCCCTTTCCCTTGACTAAATGGGTCTCTAATCAAGTTCCTGTAGAAAAAAAATAAGGTATCATCCCTGTCTGTGTCAACTACTGTGATTTAAACACCGCATTTCATTTAAAAAATACAAGTATCCAACTCCATTCATTGACCAAATAATTGACGATTATGTTGGTTTTGAATCTTTCTCCTTCATGGATGGCTTCTCAGGGTATAACCAAATTTCTATCAAACCTAATGACCAACGCAAAACCACCTTCATCTGTCCTTGGGGCATATTTTCATATAGGAAGCTCCCATTCAGTCTCAAGAATACATGTGAAACCTTTCATAGGGCCATGGACTATGCATTTTATGATATCAGACATATTTTTCAAGCATACTTGGATGATCGTTTGGCTCATTCTAGGAAATGAGCCCAACACCTAGCTCATTTTCGAGCAATATTTCTTAGGTGTAGGTTATATAACATTCGTCTAAATCCACATAAGTGTGTATTTTTTGTATAGTCTAAACGTCTGCCTGGGTTCATTGTGTCTAAGCACGGGATACGGGTTGATCTCGATCAGGTAAAGGCAATTACTCAAATTACCGCACCACAATCCAACCTACAACTCCAAAGTTTGAAGGGAAGGAAAACTTCTTATCTCATTTCATCGTGAATTATGTTGAATTAACGAAAGGTTTTATGTGCTTGCTCAAGAAAGGATTACCTTACTCATGGGAAGATCAAGCTCAATGATTGTTTGATTCCTTGAAATAGGCACTCATATCATCCCCCCTACTTAGTCCTCCCGAATATGTGTGTGACTTTATTTTATACCTTGTAGCCTCACCATCCTCCATTAGAATTATTATGGTTCAAACTCACGATGATCACAATGATAATGTGGTTTACTATCTCTCGAAAGGCCATGGCAGTCCTAAACTATGGTATTCACATGTGGAGAAACTATCCTTGGTTGTTTTTGTTGTCAATCGCTTCCGACACTACATCCTGTTGTGACAAACTACTATCATTTCCTTGGAGAATCTCATGAGACACATTCGGTTTTGTTAATTTATTGGAGGAAAAGATTCCAAATGGATTGTGATCCTCCAACAATTTGATCTGGTTGTTTCCACTGCCAAGGCTAAAATATCCCTAGGCTTCATTGAATAGTTGTCAGACCTTCCCAGAGTTGACCCAGATGAAGCAGACCGAGATCCTATGCTTGATGAATCTATCTATCTGGTTGACTCTACTAATCCTTAGCGTAGATACATTATTTTCTATATCCAAATGCAACGCTTTCACCCAGATCTATCATCAGACAACCGTCATCACATCCTCCACCAAGCTAGGCACTCCTTAGTGCTAAATAATAATATTTATCATCGTGGAGTTGACTTAGTTCTTCGACATTGTCTTACACATGCCGAGGCATAACACGTTCTTAATGACTGCCATGTTGGGGCATGTGGTGGTCATATTTTTGGCATGGCTACTGCCCATAAAATTTTGTGCACAAGATACTACTGCCCAACCTTGTTCAAAGACTATATTACTACAGTCTAGTAGTTTCATCCTTGTCAAATCTACACAAAGAAAATGTGTGCGCCCCCTATTCCTCTTCACCCGGTTATTTCCATTGGCCCATTTTCCAAATGGGTCATTGACTTCATCACTTTTAATCCCACTTCATATGATGGACACAACTACATCATTGTCGTTGTAGACTACCTCACGAAGTGGGATGAAACCATTCCCACTTTTCAGGTTGATGGAGAAACTATTGCCTTATTCAAGTTTAATCAGGTAATATGTCATTTCCATGTACCCCGTACAATCATTACAGACCATGGCTCCAACTTTCAAAACCATATGATGTATGAATTAACATCTTTTCTCATTTTTCGACAAGAAATTTCTTCCTCCTACTACCCACATGCTAATGTCTAGGTGGAATCTATCAATGGCATCCTAAAAACCATGATCCTTTGATTAGTAGGAAATCATAAAACTTTCTTGCATGGCATGTTATATATGCACTATGGGCATACTAAACATCAGTGATAACTGCTACAGGCTTCACGCAATTTCAGCTTACATATGTCCTGGAAACAGTTCTTCCTATCGAGTGTCAGATTCCCTCCCTCAAACTAGTTGTTGAACTCATTCCCGACATTATTGTTGAAGAAGAGTATTTTTTATCACTAAGCTAGTTGGGTGAGACTCGTTGATATGCCTCACTAGCTCTCGAAGCACATAAGTGATGAGTCAAAGCTCAATACGACAAGCACGTCAAGCCTCGATCTTACCAAGATGGCGACCTCGTTTTACTTGATGATCAGAAGCATGATCTCCTGGGGGCAGGAACACTTCAACCATTATGGGACGACCCATATGTTGTTACTAAGGTTCTTTCTAAAGGATAATATGAACTTTCATGGTACGGTGGAATCCTGCTCGTAGAGCCCCATAACGGGCTCTATGTAAAAAAGTGTTTCGCATAGTATCCTACTGGGCATCTGCTTTTTAATTTTATGTATATAAGTTTTGCTTCTTTTTGTGTGTCTAGATTTTTTGGCTTTTAAATGGGTATTTTTCTCATACAATTCTCTCTTCGCACAAATTTATTTTGCACCCTTACCATACGTCAGATATGCAGATGGTTCTAGTCATAACACATGATACATTGCATTAGCTGCTTGGGTTATTTATACCCCTGAGTCAGAACTACTTAGTTTCGAGGGGATTTTCTTGGTTATGCCACCTATTGTACCTTGCCAAGACAACCCCCAGCTGAAAAGACGTCAGTTCCCAAGACATTTATCAATAAATATGATGAAAATATTTTATTGTCCCGGTGTTCTTAAACCCAGAGATTTAATCCTTATCAGTATCCAATGTGAGAATAATCTTTCAAGTGCCCTTCTAGTGATAAATACAAATGGAAAATATAAGACAAAAAGAAGTGATGATGGAAAGTCTTTGAAAATAGGCTTCCAATGCAGAATCTCTTGTTTCTGACTTTAAAAGAAAATGTAAGTATTAGGAAGTGAAAAATAGAAAAGAGGATTTCATCATTAAGTATTTTAAATTTAACTGACAAAACTATAAAATTAAAGACCAACAGCTTCATTACTCAATTCTAAAGAAGAATGACATAAAAAATAAGATGTGACTGGAAAATCAAATCATACTCAACAAATTTTGGAATCACTTGAAAGCTTTATTCATATGCACATGAAGATCCAAAATACAAAATGTTTTTCTTATGAGACCAAAAAAACTTGGAAACTTCACAATGAGTCTCTTTCTAATTTTTATTACCTCTCCTAGACCGAACTATTGTGAATTAGTTATGAAACTGATTTTATTAGAACAATTATCATATTGATTTTACACATAATGAATTTTTTTAAATATACATGGACTCATTCTCATATTAGTATTTTGGAATTAATAGTATACATAATAAAATATATAATATTAAATGACTTCCTTTGAAAATATGACATTAGTCTCATTTTAAAATTTCATGGCGTCCACGTATGTTTTGGGTTTTTTAAATATTCCAACTATATTGCCAGCATATAAACCAATTATGGTTTTGATGGACAAAATACCGATCCCGAGAGCACCTCCTAGTGGTTTCCAAAATGGAGAGAGGTGATGTCGCAATCAACTGCGACCGTTGATCTGTTTTATTGGAAGTTCGAGGAAACTACTTATAGGACCACAGTTTGACTTAAATTTCACGCAGTTTGTGCCTCCATAAAGCCATTGGATCTACGCCAAGATTTTTGACGATGATCAATCATTCCAACATTTGATGAATTCCAATGACCAGGGTGAGGAACTTTATCATAATCTGCATTCAAGGCTTTGAGTCTTCTCTCATGTGTTCTTGTTTAGACTGTCCTCCTGTGAAACAACAAGAATTTATCCGCTTAATAGAAACATCTGATCCTTTAACTTCTTTTGTAAATCTCTCATTTATTCCTGTAATTTGAATATTTCTTGCTAAAGATTCCATAATATTTTATCCCATCAATAGCATCCTCCTTTACGGATTCTTTTTCAGAGCATAAAACAAACAAAACCTTTTGAATTTGTTCCAAATGTGAATTCTTTTACGATACATCATCTCGAAGCTTTTTATTTTCTTCTTGTAGATGTGAGAATTCTATTTGTAGCTTTTTGACATTTTCAACAATCCCATGTAACAAATTCATGCAATTCGATTTAGCATCGCTCACTTTTCCTTCAACAATCTCGGTTGACATTTCCTTTGCAGAGCTGCAATTTTCATTAAGCCTTTGACACTCATCCGACAATACTTGATTTCTACCGTCCATTTGACATATTATCTACTGTAATTTATCTATTTCAATCTCTAACATTTTCACATTACTTGTTTCTTCCTCTAATTTTTGTTTCATGTCTTTTCCTTATGCTTTCGAAAAATTAACATGTTTATGTGAGTGACTTTGCTAGTTAATACTTTCTGCAATTTTAATCAGAAGTGCTTATTTCTCTTCCTGGAAATTGAATGTTTTCTCTTCAAGGTGTTTCATAAGTATAAGTGCATCTGCCAATTTGTCTATGAGCTGCGAGTTGTCTCCTTGTAATTGAGTATAAGCATAGTGGACACTTTCCAATTCCACTTCCAACTCCTTGACACGACCATTGTGCTGATTAAAATCAACATTTGGTGTCAATTCCTGCTCACTCTACCCCATACATAGAAGGAATCGAGCAGGAACATCCCTCCGTATGTAATAGCTTCTAGCTCTTCAAATGTAGATATAGTCACAAGAATAACATTTTCCACCGGAACCATTCCCTTTGCACAAAATCGAAAATGAAAATTGATGATATACAAATCGAGTTCCAGTGAGTCGTCCATAGTGTGGAGGGTGTTTTTATGAAAAATCATGATTGAAATAACTCAGAAAATATCTGAAATTTCTTCGAATTTTTAGAAATTTTCCACGGTGAATTAATTGAGACCTTTCTGTACAAAAACTAGATCACAGAATTTTGAAATTGTGCTTCATTTTATTGAAATTTGCAATCGAAATTCGCCTCTTGGTCCACCTGTGAAAATCAATTTGCACAATAATTGTTTTACATTTTAATATTTTCTCCAGGTTCTAGATTTAGACTTCTGAATGCTACAAATGGGATTTCAAAAGGATAAGGGATCCTAGAAGCACTTTCACCTCCATTCTCATCACTATTGTCACTTTTTGTTTCATGTTCGCCTTTTGATCCCACAGATGACACCATTCAAGATTCCTTCTCAAATTTATCACATCGTAGGACATCGCATATTGCCCGATCTAATGCATCCATTGCCATATTTTTTACTTATGGACTACCATGTTCTGCCAGCTTGAGAAGATGAGTAATAACATGTTCCCAAATTAGCTCCACTATGTGCAGATTTCTTACAAGTATAACTATCATCCTTTCTACAAAAAACAACTTATTTGTTGGTTGTTATGTCTGTCCATATACTGAGCTTCCTAAAATGCTGAAAATCATAGCAACAGATTGGCCTAGACAAACCAGTGACTCCACCAAGTGATTCATTGGAAAATTTGTTGTATGCTTTCCACAGTAGAGCACAAACTCTCAACTTTATAGAAGACAAGATATTGAAGTCACTAGATAGGCTATTTGTTTCTCTTGTGTTGTGGGAAATTTTAAGGATGGATGTTTATCTTAAAGTTTAAAAACTTGGCGAATCTTAGTAGTCCCCAACATGTGAATTGTAAAAATTTTGATGTTATTTTTGTAAAAATATTTAGTTTTGTAATCATTTTATATTAGTATATATAAATTTTTGGTGATTTTCAGGGTAAAATATTTTTATACTATAAAATTTGGGCTAATCAATTTAAAAAAATATGGGAATTGGCGAATATTTTTTTTGGAAAAAGCATTGTAAATTAGCCCACCTGCAAATATTAGCCCCTAAAATTTTCCATGCTTGTAAGACTTTGAATAGAAGTGGTCGTGCAATCAAGTCTCTTAGTAGAAAACAATGCCTAAAAATGAAGTTGCTCAGAATTGTTCCAAACCAGATCGACTGGAAAGAGCTCGCCAAAGCGATCCTGTAGCCGCGAATGACACTCAAATTCGTTATCGTATGAAGAAGATGTTGCAATTTGAATTTGCCCAATAACTTTCAATTTTGAAAGAGAATTTTTTTAATTTTATGTGTTGGGAAAATTTTTATTTTTATTAAGGTTTAATTAATTAATTAAATTATATATTTATTAATATTTTATATGATTTTAATTAATCATATATTATATTATTTAATATATGTTTTAATTAATTTATTTAAAATAAAAAAAATTAAACCTTATTAAAACTAAACTATTATACCACACATATATTAATAAAAATTTGAAATATGAATTATATTTCAAAACCCATATGTTCAAAGTTTAAATGTATCACGTGGTAGTTCAAAAACCATATGGCAACGTAATGCTTTAAAACTTCAAAGGTTACGTGAATAAGGTGTTTAAAGGCACGTGGCCCTGTACGTGGGTGGAACCGCAAGCGAATGCCTTCCTACCCGTGCAGAAATTGAAACTGTTATGGTCAGCATGTTCTCATGGGACGACGGCAGTTGCGGGCACGGTTAGATGCCACGGTTAACAAAAAATTCGAAGTTTGAAACTGGCGGATTAATGGGCCATGTGGCCAGCACTCCTCACAGTAAATGCTAGCAGTTAACAGTTCCACCAAATTTGGAGCGTGCCCGCTAATTTAGGCAGATTTCCCAATTTTAACTGCAGTTAACTACAGTTGGCCCACAATTAGTGGGATTTTTGCCTAACATTGGGCAAAAACTTCAGTTAGCCATAACTTTGGCTAGGGAAGTCCATTTGGGACGAATTTTTTTTTTATTTTGGGTGTTGGAAGCATTCTAGAGCTGTTGGGAGTGTTTGCAGAGCCATCAGGGTGCTCTAACAGAGAATTTACCAGAGTTTTTGGTCGTGGAGCCATCAGGGCCTAAGGGAAGAAGAGATGTTTTGGACTACCTTCATCTAATGGAGGTGATTGTTTAGTCATTTTATACTGATTTGAGCCTTCTGAATCTTAATTTGCAGTGTATTTTTCCATTTGAGGCTTCTATACAGTTGTATTCACATTTTGAGCATTTAATCAAAAAGGGAAAAGCCTAATTAGAGGCTTTTGGACCCAGCAGAGGTAGCCCAAGAGAGGGGTGAACTGCTTAAACAATTATTTACTGTCATACTATATATTTTTGCTGCATTATTTCAGATTCTGCTCCTTTAAACAGTAAATTTTTATAAGTAAACTTTTCCCAAGCAGGTTTAAACAGTGAACAAAATTTATTAGGTCATCTTCAAACCATTATACTTCATTTGCAGAATATGTATACTTTCCTATTCACACATTAAAGCTAGATCAATGAATACTTTGCACTTAAAACAAATACTTTCATTGATCGGATCTCATTGATTACATTTTATTTCTTTAGGCAGAGTCTGTAGAAGGGCCAGGTAGCCTCTGGATTCATCCTTTCTTTGAAAGGTGAAATATCCGGTGAATGCCCCTACAATCAATCTCTGTATGGGAAATACTTTGTTCTCACAATTTCAGATCAGGTTGGTATCAGAGCTCAAGGTTTTGCTTAAAATTTTGTAAAATTTGTGCAAGTAAATTGTATTATTCTGCAAAATTTGATGCTTACTAGGCTGAAATTGCAAAGAGGGCAAGGTCAATTGGTTAGAGAACAAGTTAATCCTCAACCAAGGAGGGCTAGAGTGCCATTACATACACCTTCCATTTCATCCTCAATAGCCTTATAATCAGCCACAAACATGTCTTCCAGAGAAGGAGAAGTACATGAGGAAATGGATCCCAAGGAAGAAGAAAGAGTCTTTAGAAAAGCTTTCTTGGACTTGACTAAGATGGTTAGGATCCTATACCAGGAGAGAAATGATAGGATTGCTGGAGAAGGGTCTAGAAACCAAAGAGAAGAAGGAGATTCTTCAGGAGGAAAGAAAGACAAAGATGAGTCTAAGAAAAGGAATGGAGGAAATGGTGATCCACCATCTCCATCATCATCCTCTTCCTCCACATCATCCTCTTCTACTTCAGTTAATCAGTCACACAAAACAAAAACATCTCTTAAAAATTCTTTGTTAAAGCTTGATGTGAAGTTTGAGTTGCCGATGTTTAATGGTGATGTGAATGCAGAAAAATTGGATAACTGGATTAGACAGCTGGAAGTCTATCTAAGAATTCGGAATTTGCATGATGATGACACAAAAATCCAATTAGCCTCTTTGAGAATGGATGGAGCAGCTTTGGTTTGGTGGGAAGCCAAAACCAGGGAGGAAATTAAAAAGCATGGTAAGATAACTCTAACTTGGAATGAGTTTATTATAGCTATTAAGAAACAATTTTATCCTCTTGCTCATATTCAGAAAGCAATCATGAATTGGCAAAATTTTAGGCAACTTAAGGGTCAAAATGTGCAAGATTATACCCAAGAGTTTAGAAGGAGAGCACTTCTACTTGGAGTAGACTTACAAACTCAAGACACCTTGTTGAAATACATAGTAGGTTTGCACAATTACCTGCAACATACTATCCTAATGTTCAATCCTACTAGCTTAGATGAAGTCTGTGTGCAGGCTACACATTTAGAAGCTAGAGGAAAGAATACTTTTGATGAGGATAGTAATTTCAAAAACAAAGGAAAGAAGAGAGTTGAAAATTCAAGAAAAGACAAAGGAAAGTTCTTTTGCAAGAACTGTTCTAAGACAAGTCATGATGAAGATCATTGTTGGAAGCTTCATCCTGAACTGAAACCAGAAAAATTCAAGAACAAAAACAAGACCAAAGAAAAGGAGAAAATTGTTGCAACAGTTGAGCAAGACTTAGGGTCAGACTCAGGAGATGAGACAAAAAGCATAGGCATGGTTTTAAAGAAAATTAAGGGGAAAGAAGTGGTGCAAGACACAATTCCTAGTTCTAGCTCTTTGAATTGTCACAAAGATACTCATGATGAAAAGAGGAGGATAGAGCTTTTCCATGTGAGGGTAATTTCAAAACATACAAAAATTGACACACTATTTGACAGTGGGTCACAAGCAAATCTCATATCTGAAGACTTGGTCAAGCAGCTTAAACTTGAGACCATTCCACATCCGAAGCCTTATCCACTTGGATGGATATGTAAGGATGCCAATTTGCAAGTCTCAAGGAAGTGCATATTGCGCTTTGCAATAACTGCACACTTTATTGACACAGTTGAACTTGATGTGGTGCCGCTTGATATCTCAGGTATTTTTTTGGGAAGTCCTTATTTATTTGACAGGAAGGCTATCTTTCATCGCCATGAAAACAAGTATCACTTGTTCAAAGATGGTAAAGAGTACATTGTGAGAGCTCACAAGAAGAAGCTGGAATCTTCATTACTCCATGCAAGTCAATTGAAAAGACTGGTTAATGCAAGTCAAAGTCTAACTTTGTTGATGTTGAAACGACCAGATTTTGAGCATTCGCCTTTTTATGATGTTGCTAATGATTTGTCTCAGTTTGATAACAGTTTGTCTTTGAAAGAAGATGATGTTATGTTGTGAAAATTACCATTTTGGTCAGCCAATGTAGTGAATGAAGTGTCAAAGCAAAGCAGTGCAAGCAAGGAGGACACACCATTCAACATGGGAAAAAGTTGGTTTCAGTATGGTAGAATTCGCCATGGGAACAATTTGCAAGGTGAAAGTTATTTTAAGTCTTCTGGGAAGTTTGATCAGTATAGAAAAAGTTTGTTTTCTGCAGATTACAATTACTGTTTTACAAATTTTAATCATTTGCATCATGACTCCGTCAATCTTAGCAATGGTCGATCAGTTGATTCCAGAGACAGATTATCATTTTCTCAAAAGCTTCATTTGATGAAATCGGGTAGATTTCAGTTTTTCAAAGGTGGAAGAGTGGAGAATCAGTCTCCACATCATCAGTTTCAGTAATCAGAGAGCTTTTGGGGTCCAAAAGCTTCCCATTTGGGAGGTGTGATCAGGAGATCAAGTCCCTTGTAGAAAAATGCTCAAAAATGAAGTTGCTCAGAATTGTTCCAAACCAGATCGACTGGAAACAGCTCGCCAAAACGATCCTGTAGCCGTGAACGACACTCAAATCCGTTACCGTATGAAGAAGATGTTGCAGTTTGAATTTGCCCAATAACTTTCAATTTTGAAAGAGAATTTTTTTAATTTTATGTGTTGGGAAAATTTTTATTTTTATTAAGGTTTAATTAATTAATTAAATTATATATTTATTAATATTTTATATGATTTTAATTAATCATATATTATATTATTTAATATATGTTTTAATTTATTTATTTAAAAAAAAAAAAAATTTAAACCTTATTAAAACTAAACTATTATACCACACATATATTAATAAAAATTTGAAATATGAATTATATTTCAAAACCCATATGTTCAAAGTTTAAATGTATCACGTGGTAGTTCAAAAACCATATGGCAACGTAATGCTTTAAAACTTCAAAGGTTACGTGAATAAGGTGTTTAAAGGCACGTGGCCCTGTACGTGGGTGGAACCGCAAGCGAATGCCTTCCTACCCGTGCAGAAATTGAAACTGTTATGGTCAGCATGTTCTCATGGGACGACGGCAGTTGCGGGCACGGTTAGATGCCACGGTTAACAAAAAATTCGAAGTTTGAAACTGGCGGATTAATGGGCCATGTGGCCAGCACTCCTCACAGTAAATGCTAGCAGTTAACAGTTCCACCAAATTTGGAGCGTGCCCGCTAATTTAGGCAGATTTCCCAATTTTAACTGCAGTTAACTACAGTTGGCCCACAATTAGTGGGATTTTTGCCTAACATTGGGCAAAAACTTCAGTTAGCCATAACTTTGGCTAGGGAAGTCCATTTGGGACGAATTTTTTTTTTATTTTGGGTGTTGGAAGCATTCTAGAGCTGTTGGGAGTGTTTGCAGAGCCATCAGGGTGCTCTAACAGAGAATTTACCAGAGTTTTTGGTCGTGGAGCCATCAGGGCCTAAGGGAAGAAGAGATGTTTTGGACTACCTTCATCTAATGGAGGTGATTGTTTAGTCATTTTATACTGATTTGAGCCTTCTGAATCTTAATTTGCAGTGTATTTTTCCATTTGAGGCTTCTATACAGTTGTATTCACATTTTGAGCATTTAATCAAAGAGGAAAAATCCTAATTAGAGGCTTTTGGACCCAGCGGAGGTAGCCCAAGAGAGGGGTGAACCGCTTAAACAATTATTTGCTGTCATACTGTATAATTTTGCTGCATATTTTCAGATTCTGCTCCTTTAAACAGTAAATTTTTATAAGTAAACTTTTCCCAAGCAGGTTTAAACAGAGAAAAAAACTTATTAGTTCATCTTCAAACCACTATACTTCATTTGCAGAATACATAATCTTGCCTATTCACACATTAAGGTTGGATTAATGAATACTTTGCATAAAAAAATACTTTCATTGATCAGATCTCAGTGATTACATTTTATTTCTTTAGGCAGAGTCTGTAAGAGGGCCAGGTAGCCACCGGATTCATCCTTTCTTTGAAAGGTGAAATATCCAGGTTTCAGCCCCCTCTGGTCCCGATCTGTTAAAAGAAATGCTTTGTTCTCACAATTTCGGATCAAGAAGAATATTTTTCTTGTGTAGTGGCATGTGGTGAATGAATGATGTGATCTAAGGCTTCCAAAGTCCCTAGAACCAACGTACATGATGAGCCCAAAACATTATCCACTGAAATTTTCATGAGGTAAACAAAAGCATTGCAAGACTGCCAATATGTAGCCTTGATCCATCCTTTGGTTTTTTCACTTCAGAGACCATAAATATGCTTTTTCTACCCATGTAAATATACCATAGATGATGACTCATTTTCTCCCTAGTATTCCTGCTTAGGTGGATGAACTAAAGGTTTTGAACCTCTCACAATCCAACCACTGTGATGTATGTCTCATCAATTTCCATAACATACTTTTGTGGAACAAATTGACTACTTTCACCCAAAAATGAACTAAAAATTCCTTGCATTTTATTCTCTAAGACATATCTTGACAAACATCTACCATATCCTTCCATGATTTGGATTCCTTTGATAATCAAACATTCATACAATGACAATGGATATCAATAGATTCTCACAAGTTGATTTTTCTTCTAGTCATTGTCACATAATTCAGAGACATTAGCCAAAGTATCAACGTTTCCCACAAAGAAACAACCATTATAACAATTCATAATCCTCTTTTGAAAATGTCCAGATGGAAAAAATAAGCTACAACATCTAGCTCTGATTCGGGACAGGGCTTTGCTAGAAAAGTGCTAAGAACAATAGACCAGTGGCCTTAGTTGGGAATGGAGTCAAATTAAACTGAAAACACTATAATTTGTAAACTAAAATCAGACATTCTTGCAATCTAAAATATGTCTCCAATTTGGACTAGCACCCTCATTCATCGACTAAAAACTGAATTGAAGGACTACGACTGAAAATAAAATGCTCAACACTTCAGCTTATTTATGTACAAGCTTCTACCTATGTAGATGGATGATCAAAATCAAGTGAATTCAGACTTCCAATGGTACCAAGCCAACATTTGAGGTGTAGATCTTACACCATCTCCTTGAATATCAAGAATAAAAATGAACACAACCAAAAGCAGAAAAAACTGGTACATAGGAGCAAGTACATACCTAGCAAAAGAAATTGACTGCCAAGTAAACAAAGTTGCCATATATTATGCTACATGATCTGTTGGCTCGAGGGGTCCTGACCCAGGTTCGGAGGTTAAGGTTTTCCAACAAACCCCTATACTACTGTCCCTTTCGGCAGTGACCTGCTTGCGCAAGTCAAAGCCTCACCCGAAGTAGTATGGGTGGGTGCTGGAACCAGGTTTCCACATCCTGAGAGAGGATAAGTAAGCCAAGCAGAGCTGCATCCGGCTTTATAATAACCAGATCGCCTATCTCATAACCGGATCTATAGATCTCCTTCGCATTCACGTGCGCAAGGTCAACTATACTTACTGTACTCAACAAATCATATACTTCTAAAACAATAGTGCAACATTATAGTTATTCTTTGCATAAAACATAACAGAACAGACCCAGATGCAGAAGAAACACTTAGCACAATACTTTCACAGTTTGACACAGAATATGCATAACACAACAGCTATCAAAGATTCACATCAACAGTACAAATACATTCAACTATGCAACAACCCTTCTCATTTATTAATCCTTTAGTTCCTTCTTACAATACCCAAACCTGACCTGCGCACACATCAGGACTTGGGATCTCCGTGCACACAACCAGCAGGAGTCCTTTCCCAAAAAACCCAAAAATATCTACTACGCCACAATTCGCATCAAGATCTCATCATCTTCTTTCCTTACAATTCAAAATGTCCCTCTATTTATAACAATATAGCCTAATCTTTCCTATGGTCCGCAAACTGTGGTTTGCGGACTCTAGGTCTACCCTTTGACCCATTACAATGCTTTCGGGGCTTTGACCCACCCGAAAACCCCTGCACTAGACTAAATATGGTAAAAAATATACAAAATCGGACCAGTTTCGCAGCTTGTAGGAGACTCTGTTCCAACAGCCCCCCAACACAGTCTTGTGACTCGTCCCAAGTCACTGGGGTGGTGCAGTCTCTACCTGCGCACATATGGCACTGATGGCTGCGATCAGCAGAGGTAACACTTCTTGACTCTGAGCGGCAGCACTCTGCGCGATGTCTACAATCTTCGGGGAGGTTGGTCCTTCAGTAGCCGTGGTAACTCGCTCTAATATCTAGTTGAGTCACTCGATCGTGCCATTGGTATCCTATGATAGTTGGAGGGCAGCGTCGGCCCATGGCTTCAAGCGTTTTGTGATGGCATGCTTCGTTCGTCGGAGATCCTCAATCATATCTCGGAGTGCGTTGCTAGTCTTCAAGTGTTCCATACGTTGCGCAGGGACTAAGGAGGGAAAGGTAGCTTCGATCTGATCGAAAGAAGATTCCTTCTGTCGTAAGTCCTGTTTGATGTTCTGAAGAACCAGGTTGAATTGGACCGCTGTCCAGAGCTGCATGGTCGACTCGGGCAACTGAGTACCCTAGGTAAGTTGTCCCGTAATGATGTCTATGGCTTTTGTTTCCAGCGCAGCACGCTGGGCTCGTACCTCTGGAGGTGTGGCAGGCTGTAATTGGGCCTGTAAGGTGGTGATTTGCAGGTCCATTTGGGTCTTGAGGGTCTATATTTCGGTTCTGGACGCCTTTATTGTTGCAACCAAGCCTTCTACTGTAGCCCGGAGTGGAGCTGTAGCCAGGAGCTCATCTAGGACCTCTGTGCTGAGCTGGTGGACCACTGTTTCGAGCTACACCATCTGCAAGATAGCAAGGGAGATGTCTGAGGTCTTGCGTGTGATGATTGGCATGGCCACATCGAGCTATTGTTGCGCGGTCCGGTCGCGATGATGGATCTCTTGAAGCACGGTAGTGTGGAGACCCTGTAACACCTCGCGGGGCAGCTTTCCCAATTCCAATTGTAGTCCTGTATCCATTGGAAGGTGGTCACCGACCAGGACAGTGCTAGGCAACGAATAAGCACGACTTTCGTTTGCAGTTAACCCAGTACTGCTGGTAGGGTGAAGCGTATCCGTCTTTTTCCAGAGGTCGCGAAGCTCAGCCCGCATGGCGTTGATTGCAACCTTTTGTTGTGCTTCTATGGCTGCCCACTTATCCTCTGTAATCATATTAAGTGTGTCTATGATTTGCTCGAGATCACCATCAGTCAGCATGATCGTTGCATTAGATTCCGGGCATTGACCACGCTGCTTTTTCTGGGGCCCCTTTGCAAGCTCCCTGTGCCGCTTCGTACCCCAGGGAGATGTAGTATCCTTGTTAGTCAGCCCTTTCGCTCGCAAGACTAGTTGTGAGTTGACCGTGTCAGCTTTTATAGTGATCTGCGGCAGTTGTGTAACATCTTTTGTGGCTGCTTTTGAGCCCGTCCAGCTGGATCCTGCGATCATCCCAGGTTTGGAAGGGACGTTAACTTCCCTCATATAGCTTTGACACCAATTCGTGCAGGGTTCGAAGTTAATTCTCCCTGCAGGGAGCCAGAGGGAAATTAGCTTATCAATTTCGGCATCCCCAAACCCCCTCAATGTAATGTCTGTAGGTTCTAGACTGGTAAGCGCCGAAGCATCCGCAGGGTTAGGGGCTGCCATTGGAGACTCACAGGCAGCGGAAGTGGGTTGATTGGGTATGAGCAGAACGCTAAATGTCCAAAAAATCATGCAGGAGAACAATACATGCAGATTACAGAGATGATAAGGAACCTTGGTCGGAGTTATCCTTTCTCCCTTATAGTGTCCGTGGCTATCCAATGGTAAGGTGAATCTTACTTGGAACTTACCATCAAGAAAATGGTAAAAACTCACCATAAATTGCCTCATTAAGTGCCAGCCGCCTGTTTTCCATAATGGTAACATTCCCTTTTTACCAGAATTCAATCTCCTGACTGTCATTGTTTGCACCATATGGTCTGCCCACGGATCTATTGACCTCAGATGAAGCATCCGTGCTGCTTGCACATCCTTAATTATAGCCGAAGTAGGGTGTGTTGTAATGCGATTCAGGTGTAGCCTAAACAACTTGGCAATCGTGTGCATCCCGTCCAGTTCCGAGTTTGGAATAGTTCAGGGATCATCCTTTCCTTCCGTTGGGATGAGGGTGCAATATTCAACCATGTGTGGTATTTGTGTTCCCCATGATTTGGATGCGATGTACAGGCATGGTCTACCCTGAGTCAAGGTGTCAGTGTTCGACAGAGCTGCGTCCAGCTTTATAATGACCATATCGCCTATCTCAGAACCAGATCTATAGATCTCCTTCGTATTCACATGCACAAGGTCAACTATGCTTACTGTACTCAACAAATCATATACTTCTAAAACAGTAGTGCAACATTATAGTAATTATTTGCATAAAACATAATAGAACAGACCCAGATGCAGAAGAAACACTTAACACAATACTTTCGTAGCTTAACACAGAATATGCATAACGCAGCAACTATCAAAGATTCGCATCAACAGTACAAATACATTCAGCTACGCAACAACCTTTCTCATTTATTAATCCTTCAGTTCCTTCTTACAATACCCAAACCCGACCTGCACACACAGTAGTAGGGTCCTCACACAGCAGGACTTGGGATCTTTGCGCACACAGCCAGCAGAAGTCATTTCCCCAAAAACCCAAACAGATCTACTAAGCCACGATTCGCATCAAGATCTCATCATCTTATTTCCTTACAATTCAAAATGCCTCTCTATTTATAACAATCTAGCCTAATCTTTCCTATGGTCTGCAAATCATGGTTTGCGGACTCTAGGTCTACCCTTTGACCCGTTACAATGCTTTCTGGGATTTGACCCACCCCAAAACCCTTGCGCTAGACTAAATATAGTAAAAAATATACAAGATTGGACCAGTTTCGCAGCTTGTAGGAGACCCTGTTCCAACAGGATCATAGAATATATGAGAGAAGAAGTCACCTTGATCAAAAATTTTATTTTCTCTAAAATTTGTAGCAAATCGCTGATGTATTTCATAAACAATTTCCATCAAATTTTCTTTGGAACTGCTAGAGATATCTTCTTTTCCAAGGAAATCATCATAATTAATCAACTCTTCAACTTGGGGCTTTTGGGATCAATACTCATTCCTTTCTAAATGTGTATGAACAACTTTGTGAAAACCACCTTCCTTCATTTCAGAAATCCGATCATCTTTTCTCCAAAAAAATATGTCTTCTTCCGCATGAAAACTATACAAATCATAAACCAGAGTATCTTCGCGAACTTTATTACAAGATTTTTCTTCGTGCACAACTGCCCAACACTATTCTTCTATATCATACGAATCATAGGTAGGAGGACCATCAAATTTAGCAAAGTAAGATCTCTAAGGATTTGTTTGGAAATTAATCATTTCTCCTTCTTCTTGATTGTTGGGTAGAAATTATTGATGTTGGTTTGAACTTCTTCCTATTTTAATGCTTTTTTTATTTTCTTGGAACAGAGTTAAGAAATTTTTTGTGTGTGGGATTTTTGAAGAAGAAGTTTTTTCAAACTTTTTAGCATCATTTTCAGAAGAAAAAAAATATGAGTCTTTGCATTCAGAGACATGCTCATCATTAATTTGTTTATACTCCCTTTGAATTTTTAATACATTATCAACATTATTATTAGTTTCTTCAGCAGGATCTTCATGAGATTTAAAAGTTTCTTTAGTGTCATAATATTCACAACAACCTTTAAAAAGAAACTTATCTGCATAAGAAGTTCTACAAAAATAATTTAACAACAGATGAAAATATTTCAAAGAGGAAATTCTTGAACAAGGCAAATACTTGTACCAAACCCTAGCTCCCTGGTCCAAAGAAAAGATAAACAACTTCATCTTTACATATTCATGAATGATACACTACTTCTCCATGCATTCCTGAAAGCTTCTAAGATGTTGGACCAAGATTTCATATGAATCTCCATTGAATCTTGGAAGATATGCACTCCACTCATCAAATGTAGGAATCTGATGAGGATAAACATGGATCCCAGTGAAATTGAGTGGGGAAAACATATTTTCTAAGAATGCAGGAAAAATAATTAAGACTCAGAAAATTAAATGCCAAAGTGAATATCACAGGTGAAAATATTCAGCCAACTGTTGAAACTTGTCACCCTCAAGAATTGGTGAGATACTCAACCTAATCACTTTCTTTTCTCACAAATCAAATAAATGTTTCTCAATGATAACCCAGGGGAAATAACTTCGTGTCTCCATTCCCCAGTAATGGCGCCAAAAAATGTACCTTGAGAGACAACACCTGGCTAAAAAGAGGTCAGTGCCCAATACATTTATCAATAAATATGATGAAAATATTTTATCGTCCCATTGTTATTAAACCTGTAGATTTAATCCTTATCAATATCCACTGTGAGAACAATATTTCAAGTGGAATTCTAGTGATGAATACAAATGGAAGAGATAATAGGTTGCCTGTGCAGAATCTCTTGTTTCTGACTTTAGAAGAAAAATGTAAGTATTAGGAAGTGGAAAATAGAAAAGAAGAGCGCATCATTAAGGATTTTAACTTTAACTCACAAAACTATAAAATTAAAGACTAGCAGCTTCATTACTCAATTTTAAAGAGAAATGACTTTAAAAATTAGATGTGGCTGGAAATACAAATCATACTCAACAAATTCCGGAATGACTTGAAAGCTTTATTCACATGCACATGGAGATCCAAAATAATAATAAAAATTTCTTCAAAGGCAAAAAAAAATTGGAACCCTCACAATGAGTCTCTTTCTCATTTTTATTACCCCTCGTGGACCTAACTATTACGAATCAGTTATGAAACTGTTTATGAAATTGTTATGAATCAATTATGAAATTTATTTTTTTTAAACAATTATCATATTGATTTTACACATAATGATTTTTTGTGTGTATACATGGGCTCATTCTCATATTAGTATTTTGGAATTAATATTATACATAATAAAATATATAATATTAAATTACTTCCTTTGAAAATATGACTTCAGTCTCATTTTAAAACTTCATGGTGTCCACATATGTTTTGGTTTTTTTAAATATCCCAACTATATTTTCAGAATATAAACTGATTATGGTTTTGAGGAACAACATACCGCTCCTGGGGGCACCCCTTGGTGGTTTCCAGAATGGAGATAGGTTTTATCGTAATCAACTAATACTGTCGATATGTTTGATTGAAAGTTTGAGGAAACTGCCTACGGGACCACATTTTGCCTTAACTTTCATGCAGTTTGTGCCTTCGTAAAGCCATTGGATCTAGGCCAAGAGTTTTGTGGATGATCTATCGTTCTAGAATTTGATTAATTCCAATGACCAAGTTGAGGAACGTTATCATAATCTACATTCAAGGCTTTGAGTCTTCTCTCATTTTTTCTTTCTCAGACTGTCCTCCTGTGAAACAACTAGATTTTATATGCTTAATAGCAACATCTCATCCTTTAAATTATTTTGTAAATATCTCATTTCTTCCTGTAATTGGAATATTTTTTGTTGAAGATTTGATAATTTGTTTATCCCAGCAGAAGCTTCCTCCTTTACAGATTACTTCTCTGAGCATAAAACAAACATATCCTTTTGAAGTTATTACAAATGTGCAGTATTTTCCGACACATCATCTCGAAGATTTTTATTCTCTTCTTGTACATGTGATAGTTATCTTTGCAGCTTTTTGACATTTTCAACAATCCCATGTAACAACTTCATGCATTTAAATTAGCATCCTTCACTTTTCCTTCAACAAGCTATGTTTACTTTTCCTTTGTAGAGCTGCAATTTTCATTGAGCCTTTGACACTCATTGGACAATACCTGATTTCTACCGTCCATTTGACATATTACCTGATGTAATTTATCTATTTCAATCTCTAACATTTGCACATTACTTTTTTCTTCCTCTAATTTTTTTTAGGTCTTTTCCTTCTGCTTTCAACAAATCAACACATTCTATGAGTGACTTTCCTGGTTAGTACTTTCTGCAATTTTAATCAGAAGTGCTTCTTTCTCTTCCTAGAAACTGAATGTTTTCTCTTGTTAGATGTATCCTTGTAAATGAGTATAAGCATGGTGGACATTTTCCAATACCACTTCCAACTCCTTGAATCGACCATTGCACTCATTAAATTCAACATATGTTGTCAATTCCTGCTCACCCTACCCCAGACGTAGAAGGTATCGAGCAGGAACGTCCATTTGAATAGAATAGCTTCCAGCTTTTCAAATGCAGATATAGTCATAGAATAACATTTTGCACCATAACCATTCCCTTTGCACAAAATGTAAAAAAAAAATTGTTGACATACAAATCGAATTCCAGTGAGTCGTCCATAGTGTGCAGGGCATTTTAATGAAAAATGGTGCTTGAAATAACGCAGAAAATATCTGAAACTGCTTCAACATTTTAGAAATTTCTCATGATGAAGTCAATCTAGGCATTTCTTCACAAAACCCAAATCGCTAAATTTTGAAATTGTGCTTCATTTTCCTGAAATTTGTAATCGAAATTAGCCTCTTGGTCCACCTATGAAAATTAATCTGCACAGTAATTGCTTTCCATTTTAATATTTTGTCTAGGTTCTAGATTTTGACTTCTGAATGCTACAATTGGGATTTCAAAAGGATAAGGACTCCCAGGAATCACTTTCACCTCCATCTTCATCACTATTGTCACTTTATGTTTCATGTTCGCCTTTTGAGCCCACAAATGACACCATTCAAGATTCCTTCTTAAATTTATCACATCCTAGGACAACGCAGATTACCCAATCTAATGCATCCAGTGCCATATTTTGTACTTGTGGACTACCATGTTCTGCCATCTCGAGAAGATGAGTAATAAATTGTTCCCAAATTATCTCCACTCTGTGCATATTGCTTACAAGTATTGCTATCATCCTTTCTACAACAAACAAATTATATGTTGTTTGTTGTGTCTGTCCAGATATTGAGCTTCCTAAAATGCAGAAATTCATAGTTGTAGACTGGCCTAGACCACCAGTGACTCCACCAAGTGATTAATTGGACAAGTGTCACAATGCTGCTAGCAGAGAGTACACATATAATGTGTTCATTAAACTTGAACTCTCAAAAAGTTGATAATTAAGAGAAGACAAGATATTGAAGTCACTAGATAGGCCATTATTTTCTCTTGTAAGCCTTGGAACATAAGCATATTTTTCATGTGTAGTGGCATGTGGTGAATGAATGATGTGATCTAAGGCTGCCAAAGTCTCCAGAACCAACACCCATGATGAGCCGAAAACATTATCCACTAAAATTTTCTTGAGGTAAAAAAAAGCAATAAGACAACCAATATGTATCCTTGATTTATCCTTTGATTTTTTCACTTCAAAGACCATAAATATGCTTTTTCTTCCCATTTAAATATAGCATAGATGATGACTCCTTTTCTCCCTTGAATCCTTACTTAGGAGGATGAACTAAGGGTTTTAAACCTCTCGCAATCCGATCATTGTGATGTTTGCATCAAAAATTTCCATAACATACTTTTGTGGAACAAATTGACTAATTTCATCCAAAAATTAATGAAACATTTTTTGTATTTGATTCTCTAAGACATATATTGACAAGCATATACCAAATTCTTCCCTGATTTGGATTCCTTTGATATTCAAACAGGTATACAATGATAATGGTTATCAATAGCTTCTCACACGTTAATTTTCCTTCTGGTCATTGTCACATAAGTTAGAGACATTAGCCAAAGTTTCACCTTTTCCCACAACGAAACAACCACTATAACAATTCAAAATCCTTTTTTGAAAACATCTAGCTGGAAAAAATAAGCTACAACACCACCAATAATATTGTTGAGTGCATGTCAATCATCGAACTCCTTACTAAAGCTACATCTCACGACATCTCCAATCTGCTGGTCAAGTTAGACTCTCAACTGGTTGTTATGCACTTGACTAATCATTATCACATTCACAATCCAATCTTGTAACATTACTTTTTAAGGTTATGACTTTTAGAATGCCAATTCGATTTTATTACTTACGGACACACTCCTATAGAATCTAATGCATTAGTTGATTTGTTGGAAAATTATGCATTGGATTGGCATCTGTCACATTCTTTATAGTTACATGCATGAGTGTAAAATTTTCATCATAAAAAATTACAAAAAACACAAAACCCATACACCATCGAATCACAAAAAAATATCTATATATATTATAGATTATGTCTAGTCAATTTACATCAAAAGTTACCAAAACATGGGCATTTTAATACAAAAAATGGCTCTATTAAGCCTCGCTCTGACACCTGATGGTCATACTCTACTCCTGTTGAGCCTATTTCTCATGGTAACAAATCACTGCTCTAGCTAGCCTCCTCAGAGGCACCAAAAACCGCTCTAGTACACCCACAATGTGTCGATGCATGTGGATAGGTATCTCTCTCATGGGAAGAGGTGGCACACCCATGATCAACCCTTCGAGGTTCCTAGAAAATTTGCGTAGAACTTTTGTGTCGTCTCCCTCTTTGGCAGTTTTCACGACCTCTACTACTGCTCCAGCCCAAGGTAGCTGATCTCCTCACCTAGCATGGCAAGGCATACCAACAGGAAAACTCGGTGCCACATCTGTGTCAAGAAAAAGATTCATGTCAATTTTTTCACCCATAAATAATAACAAAATTTGCATAAACTTCAAAAGACAAAAAATACTTTTAGTTTTGATATATCCTCTTACCTAGTGGCCCCCACTAAGTGTCGGGTGGAAATATTAGTTCCAGATCCCCCACATAGTTCATGCCAGCATACATATAGTCCTCAATCATGGGGATATGTCCTCTGAGCCACTCAAATAAATCATCCTAAAATTAGTATCTAATTGGTCCCCCTCTTGTGCGAGATGCTAGGGTTGCCCACTGATCCTGTCTAGGCTCCCTGGGACTAGCTATACCAAGACTCACTCGAGGCCTCATCATGAGAACTCTCTCTAGTATGAAGGACACGATCAAAGTTCCATACCCAAACTCTCTTTGGGCATGAGTCCTACATTTTTTCAACTCTTCTTTCACCTAACACAGGACTCCCTCACACAAGTTTAACACTTGTGGTTGCAACCAATCCAATGCTAGTAGCACTTGGGATTTTGTAGCCACATGTTGACTCTTAGCCCCTGCCAAGTGCATGATCATCCACAGAATAGACCTCATCAATCTTGATGTTATCCACACTATGGGAATCTTATTGCTCACTAGCCAACTGCCTTCAGTGCAATGTGTTCAAATCAACTCCACAGTGGTCCTTAGATTTGCTCTTCTTCCTGTCAAGTTTACTCATGCACCTATGCATGATAAACCAATGAAGAAATATATATCATATATCTCAATTGAGAGCTCATGGTCCCCAATCTTAAGAAATATTTTTTTTTCATCCCACCATTAGATAATCCAACTCAAGAGATCCTCCTGAATTTCATCAAGTCAATTATGGCATACTTTAGAAACCCACATCGTCTCAAGGCCATGAAACATGTCATGTCATTTAGCATTTGTAGTTCCTCTCGGTCATGATCTCTTTCTCTCCAAAGGCTCATATTTTAAGCTTGATCCCTACATTATACAACCCTTATATTAGTTTCTAGCTGGCAAAAAATCCTGGGAAATCAAGAAACTCAAACTATATTGTGCTTGGCTGGCTAATTGTAATGTTCCCAAATTTTAGCCTCAAAGCTAAATGGAACATTAGAGTTAGCAACATATCTAACCGGTGAATAAATGGGTAGAAAAGCCCATAAGTCTCCTAACGGGGAATTAAAACACTCCAAGTGTGAGAGGGGACACTCTTTACAGCTTAATAAAACACCTCCATGTGTGGATAGGGTTAAAATGAAGCTGCTTTGACTAAGTCAACAACGCAGTTTTAGTGGAGGAGGAATCCAAGGATGAATAACACAATTTTGGAGGAAGATGTTGATGGCACTGTACCTCAAGCCTAGTCAACAATGTGGTAGCATGATCACATGTTGTGACTAACAAGGGGTTGGAAGATAATAGTTTAATTAATTTTATTTGTTTAAATATATGAGAGTGTTTATTTATTGTTAAATATGAGGATAGGGTATATGTGGCTGACTGATCCTCCTTGTGTGGAGATCAGGGCAAACAGTTAGATTTATTTGGCTAGAATAGAATTTTAAAAGCTTGATTTAGTGTTAGTTTAGAAAAGAGTGGGTTTGAAGAGATTTTTTAGGAGAGGCTGAGAGATTTCTGGTTCTGAACTAGAATTGGTTCATGAAACCATTTATTTGTATAAATTGTATCTTCTTGTATAATTCAAAAAAGGTAGATGAGAGAGAGATGTGAGGTAGAATTAGATAGGCTTTGTGTGGAGCGAGAGCTCAGAGAGGTGTGAAGACTATGTTTGTGTGAAACAGTGGTCTTTGTTTGTGTAATTGAGCCAAAAGACGAAACTCTGTTTCGTTTTTTCTGAATATTATAAATGCAACTGTGTTTGTGCATAATCGAATGATAAATTATGTAGAATTGAGCATTGCATGTCTGTGTACTTGATTGCAATAGTAAATCGACGTGAAGGATTGTATCCCAGTGCATTTTAGTCTGCAGTTTGTGTTGAATCATTGTACAAGACTCTGTTCCTTTTGGGTTTCATTGTTATCAATATAAATCTTTGGTAAGAAATGATGTGTGAGAGCGGAGGATATTCAATTGTCAATATTGATTTTTATTACAAAACCAGTTTAGAATCATTGAGAGTTTCAATAAGCGTTATGAAATTGGGTTTTCTTTAATCATTGAGAATTTCAATAGGCGTTAATGAAATTGGGTTTTCTTTAATGGAAACTACACCTAAATTGTAATTGTGGAATTGGCAAATCGATCACAATTGATCAATTTCATGAAAGAAGAATTCCTGTATATGGAATTGGTCAATCACTGGTGGAAAGAGGGCGTTGTTTTATTTTTAAATTATATATACTAAAGAGTTATGTTTTGAATGCCTTTATTTGCCTATGAAAATCCTGAACGCTGCCATAAAGATTGATTTACATCCAATCTATGCTATTTAATTGTTGAAGGAATGATTCAATTTGGGAATTTCGATATTGATTTTTTGCTACAGTCTCAGCACATGGAAATCGATCAACTTCAGTCTTTTCAATGAAGATTATAAACGATCTCAGTGTTTATTATTTAACATGGTTAAATGTGTGTTGTTTGAAATCGATATCAGCAAAGACAGTGTTTGCAGGGGCGACAATGTGGAATTGAGGGACAACATTTACAGGAGCACATATAATAGCGTTGGACAAAGATCGATTGAGAAATGCAAGAGTGTTTTGAAAAATCATTGCAGGAAGATTGGAGAGGTCCAATTGGAATGCACGAGATAGCAGATTGTAGTGTGCATGTGAAGTATTCAATGAAACAGTTTGTTGAGTTGTAGTTTGGACCATAAGTTTAGGAAGAGCTTCCGCTTGTAAAAGTGTTTGTGGAACAGCCGGAAAGGAAATTTTAGAGCGAAACCAGGAAATGTGTTTTTATATATATGGTTTAGAAGATTCTGGTGTTTGCAGGGGTAACCCTGCATCATTTTGGTATCAGAGCTAGCTTAACGCTCTGAAAAGATAGTTTTGGGAAAATGAATTTTAATTTTAGCAGATGTATAATTACCCTGAAGTGCATTTGATGAAAATGAGGATCAGGCTACAAATGACGTTGAGATTAGAATGGAGAAGCAGAGAATGCCTGGGAAGGTCTGGTAAGAATGTTTAAGTTGATAATTTTGCAGAGATGTATTTAAATGTCTAAAGAATAATAGGAGATTGAAATTTCAAAGGAGGAAGTGTTTTCCTTTTAGGAAAAGTTGATTGCGTGACTGATTTGATTGAATATTGTTTAAATATTGTTGAAGGCAATGATATTGATGATTGAAAGAACAGAGATTGGGTTAATAGGATTGAAAGAAGAACCACTACAGGAAATGAATTTTGGAAATTGTATAGGCAAAACAGCATTTGCTTACAAACAGGTTATCAGAAGGAATTGATAGTATCTGTCATAAATTGGAAAATATAATTGAAACCCAGATCTAATCTTAATTGCTCTTGAAAAATGAAGATTCCGTTATGAAAAATAGAATGGGAGATAGTTTTTGGCTGTATGGAGTCCTATTGAATGAAAATTTTAAATGAAATAGTGAACAGGTGAGTCCTTTGACTGATGGAATGGGAGTTAGTTTAAAGACATCTTTGAAAGAAATATTGTAGGTTTGAAAGATACTTTGATGTGTCTTGAGATAAGATTGTGTAGGTCAGTGGAAGCAGTGGATTTGATGAAAGGTGGAATGAGTTGTACGAGCATCATAGCATATGAGCTATGTAAAGAAGATAGAGCAAGAAGAACTCCCAGATGCGTAAAGGTGACAATACCCGACAGTAAACAAATTTACAGAATGAAGAAGGTAGTGAGAAATTGAAGATGCAGAGCCTAAAGCAAGGAGTATTCAAGAGGAGATGAGAACAACTTCCAACTGAGGTTGGGTAGAAGTTGATGAGGCAGCCCCACAATTTTGACTATGGATAGGAGATAACAATTCTAGCAAGAAAAGTGCTAGGTAGAATTGTTAGTCAGTGAAAGGTTCGAGAAAAGAACCAATAGGTGCCAAAAGGCTAAACTCAGGAAATTTTGGTGAGGCATGAAGGAGACTTGTTATAGGCGAAATGGAAAAAGTTAGTTGCAGCTCACTAGTGAACAAGGAAAGTTCACCAGAGGAAGGAAAGGAATTGACTATTGATGGTCATGACAGGGGTACAAAGGAAAGTCACAGACATAGGGAAAAGAGTGTTGAAGCAGTTGGACTCAAATGAATGAGTAAAGAAGAAAGGGACATAGAGTTGGTTGGGATGAAGGCAGAACTCAGTCATTTGGAGAAGCTGGTATTGAAAGGAATTAGAGAAAAATGGAAACAAGGATTTTATGTGGGAAGAAGAGTTAAATGGCCTGTCAAAGAATTGTTTGCTGAGAAATTATTACTTCGAACAACTGAGAATGAAGAAATAGAATACATCTGTGAACTAGAGAAAGGATCTCTCCTTGGGGACGAAGACAGTGATAGTAGAGAAGAATTGATCTATGCAGATCAGAATGAGAGGAATGTGTTAACATCATCCGCATAGACAAGAGGATCTCATATTTTTGGGATTAATTATTTCTGTGAATGTAAAATTGTAGGTATGTAGCCTAAAGAATTTGAACCTGTGTATGAAAAAGTGAAAGGAGCAAAGGCAAGACAAGCAAGAAAGGAGATGCATAAGGACTTTCAAGACTTCAATTGGTGGAGGAAATTAAAAGGTATGGCTGAATGGTTATGTCTTATTTTAGTGGAAACTTATTGGATCATATTTGAAGGAATTTTAGCATGGAAAGAAGACCAATGGGAAATGGAAACAGGAAAGGAAAAAAATGCATTGCAGATTTATGAAGTGAAGAGAAGGAAAGCTGACACCGAGAACTTAGCTGAAGAAGGTAAGCCAAGGAAATATTTGAAAGATCAAAGTCTTATCAGAGAAGAGGAAGAGGCATTATTGTCTTATTTGGACAAACTGAGTATTGGAAGAAATTGTGTAGAACAGGAAGGTATTCTACAAACTTATGATGAAGTTGCCAAGCATAGTCAAGAAGTTGCAGTCCCAGAAGTTTTCTTTGATGAGGAAGAAATCAGAGATGTTGAGGAAGAATTTCTCAATAACTTAGTGAACTATCAGAATAGTTCAGAGGAGCATGAGGAGCTGATCATTGAGGCTTCGAATGAAGAGCCTTGCATTTTTGAAACTGACATGTTGTGTATGTTTTCAGGTTTGACAGGTGAGGAACAGCAATTGGACAATGTGCTTATGCATGTTGATGAAGAAGTGAGATTACTGGAAGAAATGGTTGAAACAGAAAGATATTTTGAGCATGTATTTAATAATTTTGAGAATGATGGTATTGACAGGGAAATTGTCATGATTAAAGGAGCTGAAGATAAACAAATGAAAGTTTGTGATGATAACGCAGAGGAAAGTATGGAAATGGAAATTGATGACAATCTCATAACTTTTGCAAAAGGACAGTATAAAGAGTTGATGGCAGAATCATCTATGAAGATCGAAAACCATAGCTATTTTGAATCTGAAAATTGTGGTGGAAATTCTGTTTTATACAGGAAGGAGGAGTCATATGCAAATGACATGTTTATTAAATATGAAGGAATTGACATTTTGCTGAAAAAGTTATTAGACAAATCTGAGAACATAGAGGGAAGAATTATCTTTGATGATAATGAAAGAGAGGTTGTAGAGTACAAACAACAGATTGTAAATGGCAGAGGCAAGGAAGATTTGGACAAAAAATTTATAATTTATATGGAAAAGGAGAATGTACAGCAGACAGATGTCAGTGGAGTTCAGTTAAAGACAAATGGTAAGAAGGAAATTGAGAAATTGTGGAAGATGAAATTAGATGAGAAGAGGGACAGCAAGAAGGAGAAATTGACCACAGGAATTTGTATCAGCAAGAACAGAGGACAACAACAAATTAAGATTTGGAAATCTGGAGGAATAGAAGTGACAGTGGCAGAAGAATTAAATCAGCAGCATAATGAAAGTGATGACCAGTTACAAAGTAAAGTTTGGGATACCGGATGGACAGCAGAAGAAACACATGACCAGGAGGTCATGGAAACTTTCAAATTTGGGAGTCTGATGCAGGAGCATTCAGGCCTAGTCAGCAATGTGATAGCATGATCACATGTTGTGACTAACAAGGGGTTGGAAGATAATAGTTTAATTAATTTTATTTGTTTAAATATATGAGAGTGTTTATTTATTGTTAAATATGAGGATAGGGTATATGTGGCTGAGTGATCCTCCTTGTGTGGAGATCAGGCCGAACAGTTAGATTTATTTGGCTAGAATAGAATTTTAAAAGCTTGATTTAGCGTTAGTTTAGAAAAGAGTGGGTTTGAAGAGATTTTTTAGGAGAGACTGAGAGATTTCTGGTTCTGAACCAGAATTGGTTCATGAAACCATTTATTTGTATAAATTGTATCTTCTTGTATAATTTGAAAAGGTAGATGAGAGAGAGATGTGAGGTAGAATTAGATAGGCTTTGTGTGGAGCAAGAGCTCAGAGAGGTGTGAAGAATGTGTTTGTGTGAAACAGTGGTATTTATTTGTGTAATTGAGCCAAAAGACGAAACTCTGTTTCATTTTTTCTGAATATTATAAATGCAACTGTGTTTGTGCATAATTGAATGATAAATTGTGTAGACTTGAGCATTGCATGTCTGCGTAATTGATTGCAATAGTAAATCTGCGTGAACGATTGTATCCCAGTGCATTTTAGTCTACAATTTGTGTTGAATCATTGTACAAGACTCTGTTCCTTTTGGGTTTCATTGTTATCAATATAAATCTGTGGTAAGAATCGATGTGTGAGAGTGGAGGAGATTAAATTGTCAATATTGATTTTTATTATAAAACCGGTTCAGAATCATTGAAAGTTTCAATAAGCATTAATGAAATTGGGTTTTCTTTAATGGAAACTACGCCTAAATTGTAATTGTGGAATTGGAAAATCGATCACAATTGATCGATTTCATGGAAGAATAATTCCTGTATATGGAATTGGTCAACCACTGGTGGAAAGAGGGCGCTGTTCTTTTTTGAATTATATATACTATAGAGTTCTATTTTGAATGCCTTTATTTTCCTATGAAAATCCTGAACGCTGCCATAAAGATCGATTTACATCCAATATATGCTATTTAATTGTTGAAGGAATGATTCGATTTGGGAATTTCGATATTGATTTTGTGCTACAGTCTCAGCACATGGAAATCTATCAACTTCAGTATTTTCAATGTTGATTATAAACGATCTCTAATGTTGATTATTTAACATGGTTAAATGTGTGCTGTTTGAAATCGATACTCGCAAAGACAAATGTTTGCAGGGGCGACAAGGTGGAATTGGGGGAAAACATTTACGGGAGAAGATAAAATCGCGTTGAGCCGCAGATCGATTAAGAAATGCAAGAGTGTTTTGAAAATCATTGCAGGAAGATTGAGCGGTCCAATTGGAACGTATGAGACAAATGGTGATTGTGCATGTGAAGTATTCAATGAATCAATTTGTTGAGCGTATTTTGGACCATAATTTTAGAAGAGCTTCCGCTATAAATTTGAAGGGGGTTTCCAGGGAAATGCACGAAAGGAAATTTTAGAGCGAAAAACCAGAAATGCGTTTTTATATATAGATGAGAAGATTCGGTGTCTGGCAGTAACCCTCCATAAGATGTAACTTGGGTTAGACGTAACCTAATTGAGTGGGGCCAAGGGCAAGAAAACTCATGTCTTATATAAGGAAGAGGATGGGAGCATTATTATTCATGTTCTAGATTATTATTCTTGGTTGCCAAGAATTGTTGTTGCTTTGCTGCTTAGCAAAGTTGCAGTGCTGTTTAGCACTGGGTGTTCCCAGGCGGGAATCCCACCTCTTTCTTTTGAGGAGCCTCATTTGGAGAGTTTGCATTCATCATTCCACATTAGGTTTTCAGGCCAAGATTCAGCCATCTTCATTAGCACAACTTTGCCAGAGATTGTGTAGTGTTGCTGGGTGCAGCAGTGGAAGAGATTGGAATCCCGACTTCTGAGCTAGTCTCTTATTGGAGGAAGGTTTCCTTCACTTGAAAGATCTGTTTGGAGAGCTCGAGAGCTTATTTCAGATCTGTGGTATCAGACCACACATTTCCCATACATTCCCAACGCTGTTTTTTCTAGGGAATGCGTTATTCTGGAGGCAGTGTTCATTGCATGGTTTGGTGGCTTCGTTGCTAAGTTTCCTTGTGATTGAAAGGTTCATCCTTTCATGGGAGGAAGCCATTGAGGGATCTGCATCATATCAGTCATATTTCAGCCTTCTACACTCATGTACTTCAGTGTTGCAGTGGTTATTCAGTGAATTACTGAATTTCCCATTTTGTATGCAGAGTGTTTAATAAGAAACCCTTGCCGATTTCTTTGTATTTTGTATAAGGAGCTTAGATCTCTGTTCTTCAGTATTATTTATCAATACATGAGTAGATCTATTTTTCTCCTATCATTTTATGTGTAAACCCTCTCTTAGACTGCACAGTCCCTTGAGTAGTTGCTCCGGCATTTTGTAGTCTTGGGGTTTTAACACTTTTTGGAAATCCTAGGTGTGGGAGATCTATTTAACCCACCTAGTTTGCTTTTGTTTCAGCTCTAATCCTGGATTTAGAATGTATATTGACTAATATATGGGATCCAAGAGTCCATTTTACTATTTTATTTCATTTTTTGCTGAAAATGTGTTTTTCATGCATGATTCATGAGATGTTCCAGATTTGGGAACATTACACTAACATGGCCCTCATTTATGCAAAGAGCATGCTAATATGCTTCCTCTTCATGGGAAATGAAATTAACACACCCCATGGCCTTGGTGACCACATTACCCGATCAAGCCACCTAGGGATTCCTAAAAAATGCTGAATTTACCAGCAAAAAACATAAATTAAGGATTCAAATGTAAGATAAGGATCAAGCCTTTTACCTGGAACCGATGAAACTTCGAATGGTCGCCTGGATTTCTCACAATCACTCGGGAAATTTTTGTTCCCTTTTCTCTCTAGAGCACTCTCACAAAATTCAAATAGTGAAAATGAGGGCCTATCACCCTTCTTATAGTCACTTTAGAGGTATGAATCAGTTTAGCTGGTCTTTGAAATTGAAGCTATTCATTCCTGTTTTTTTTAAACATGCACCATTTCGCTATTCCGTCAAAGTTTACTTATGCTCTGATGATATTTTAGTGTCCTTATGCAAAGTTGACCATCTTTGACTTTGGATGAGCTCATTCTTTTTTGGGAATTTTTCTTGCTCTGGAACTGAAAAAAACTCGAGTTACCTTCTTCGAACTCATTAAACCACTACATAGAAGAAATGAGCAATTTTTTTAATCTCTTTTTCAAGTTCCTTAAACTGGAAAAAGAAATATCTAGTTTTATTCATTTGACTCGTTAAAATTTGATGAAGATATATCGATTTTTTCTTTGTCTGAATCATTAAAATTTCATGAAGAATACCGATTTTACTTTGTCTCCTCATACTCGTAACAAAATGAGGTAGATGTCTATTGAACGTAGGTTTATCACTTTATTTGGATTCAATGGACTAACTTATGGAAAAATAATTGTGTCAGGATTTCTATTAACCCTTTTTCGAACCCAATAATCAGCCATGAAAAAGTGCCCCTTGGAGTTGTCTTTATGATCTTTTCAAACTCTTTAAATATGAAAATACCACCAATTTTACCCTTCTGGACTAGTTAAACTTAGTCATATGGTAAAAAATTGGACAGAATAGTGGCTCAATATCTATATTCTGAAGGATATTTTGGCAGTAGTACTCTTGTCACTCCCTTGAACATGGAACCCCCTTAGCAATCCTCTTAGTTAGCTTCTCACCAAACTTTATTTCCCTATGAGTTTAACCTTGATACCCTGATGTTCCTGCATCTCTTTATCCTAACACTCTTTGGTGTTCATGAGTCTAAGTTTCCTAGTAACCTTGATGTTGTGCCTTCTATTGTACAAAGGATTCATCTACTCTCTTCTTCCTGTATCAACCATACCATCATATGCCTGAAAATTCCCTTTGCATGTTTTACCCATTGCTCAAAATATATCTCCAAGAAAATCATTCTTGTCTCATTTCATGTAAACTGGTGTTGGACACCTTATTACCTACCTTTTACAAATATCTTCCTATCGAATTCAATATCCTATGTAGAAAGAATATCAAAAAACATATCAATAGCTTGAAACTTGCAATCCTTAGTGGTAGTTTACCCTACGTTTGATTGGGGGTTTTTATCATTGTCTCCCCATTGAACGATTCTACGAGTGTTTGACGACAAAAAACTTTTCACACTCGCTAGATTGTATTGTACATCTTGGAGACCATCATCCTTATCAGAGGCCATCCTCGTGTCTGTTAACAATTTTCATTATTGACTAGTAATTAGATTATTTCTCACATGTTTGACATCAACTCCTTTATTCAGATGTGCAAAAATATGTCATTTAGAGAATCGGAGACCAAGACCTTGGGTAGAGGCTTACATCACATAGCCTTATTTCCTCTCCCATGTTGCATATATTTTTTTCGGAGACATCTCTTCAGATTTATCATATTATGACACAACTTCCACATTGTGCCTATCAGTGGACATTATAGTCATACCTCTTCTGAGAATCACTCAGATACATCTATTGTGCATGGGAATGCATGACTCGGGACATGTTTATATATTTATAACATATGTTGTTGTTTTCAGGTCTTTTGTAGTTCTGAAGCTTCAATCATCTCTCACTTTTTATATAAAGTATTTTTTCCATCATCTCCATCTCTAACCTCGCACTTTATGGGCCATCTATTATACACAAATTGACATCCTCATCAGTTCAAAAGGGAAGGATACTTTGAATGGAAGAAATAAATTAAGTTGTAGGCCCATTTTCTAGGGTAACACACCTAAGAAAAATATAAAAGGTCTTATAACGCTTCCCATGCGTCAGCAAAGAGCGTTAGTCCTTAGATTAACGCTATGTTTTGCCTAAAGGGAAGTGTTACTAGATATTTATGGGATTCCGAAGGTCAAAGCGTGATTTGACTGACTGACACTCCATTTTTCACTCAAATGTCAGCTCGAAAAGAAGTAAACATCCACATCATTCCTAAATAATGACATTTATAATCCTATAAAAGCTTTAAGGGAAGGGAAATAGAAATAAAGTGAGGCAACATCCAATATTTTGCCTCATTGGAACTCATGGAGAAATTGGCAAGGAGAGCCTCTCCTCATCTATAAATCTAAGGCTTGGCCATTGTAACAAAGATCAGAATATTGAAATTAGTATTTTTATGTTGCTGAAGAGTTCAGAGAGAGAGAGGGATAGGATCCAAGGAGCTAAATAGGAGACTTGATTCAGCAACCATGGTTGTAATAATTCTTCTCTCATAAAATAATATAGATTTTCTCTTGTTCTATCTACTTGTCGATGTTGAGACTTCTTTTCTGTATATGTTGATGTGATTGTTAGCCCCCTAATTTGCTCTTTTTTTTCCATTTTCCCCTTCCTAAATCATAACCATTTACCGTTGTTTTACCTCTTTTATGCACCCTCATCTTGCACCAGTCCAAGCACGGTGACATATTTCGTATAAACTTTATTTTTCACATTTTTAACTCAACTTCGCATTAATTAATTATTTATTACATGATTTCTTACTTTTAATCACTCTTTGTAACTTATCGATATCTCCAATGTTTATTTGGTAGTTAGAGTACTTACCGTGACCGCTGATCTTAGTGCAAGATCGGATCTTGCACCGTTGCCAGCACAACAAATCCTTGCAGTAGATCCGAACCTCCTTGATCACCACCTCGTTCTAAGCAGCTTCAGCCACGATAGCAAGATTGACCTAAAGGCAGCTGAGACCGAATCTGTGAAGGAAGAAAGCTGGAGATTGGCTACGGCCAATTTTGATAAACTATCTAATTTTGAAGGCTGAAACGCTAAATTTTGCATTTGGTTATGTAATCGGTTGAATGATCTATTTTGGCCTTTGGCCAAAGATCTATATAATGTAGAATGTAAATAGGACTAAAGGGGAGGAATTTTTGATAGCGTAAGAGAATAGAGACACACAAACTTAGAGAGGCTGCGTAATGTTGTTGTATTTTTTATCGCCCGAAACTGGGTTGGACGATGTATTAATGTATGTACTTGCTTCAATGAATTATAAAAGGGAGCTCCGCCTCATGTTTTGAAAAATTACGTTTCTATATTTGAGATGATGAACTGACAAGGGTAATCGAGCAAAGATTTTTATTTAAAAGGAAACGCGCTGGTTGGCTAGGGCCCAGCCAACCGAACACATTTACCCCATTTCATGTTTTCCTATAATTTGTGTTTACAATGTCAAGTGTGATTTAATTTTAAGAATATGTATCTCCGTCCGAGTGAAAGCATCCGTTGTGTGAAGTAGATAAATTTCATTTTCCCGTTACCCCTTTCCCCGCACGTGATTTCAGATTGGTTTTCCTCCGCCTGGTCCAAGCAGAGAAATAACCCTACACTGCCAGCACGTTGGTGTGATATCCCCTTTTCTACAATTCCGTTTACTGGTTTTCCTCCGTCTGGTCCAAGCAGGAGAAATAACCCTGCACCAGTGCATGTTGGTGTGATATCTCATTTTCTGCAATTCTGTTTGATTGGTTTTCCCCGCTTAGTCCAAGCAGGAGAAATGAACCTGCACCAGTGTACGTTGGTGTGATGCAACAAGCCTTCTTAGTCTACTTCTCGCAATCTTCTTTCTCTCATTAAATTCTTATGATAGGATAAATGTATATTGATTGTTTCTTTATTCCTGCACTCTTTTAAGATAAAAACCATTCAATTTTTATGTGTGCAATTTGATTTAACAGTATAATAGCACTTGCAATAATTAAGCACTCATTTTAAGAATTAAATGCTAAGTGCAGGAAGCTCTGATCCAGTGCAAGAACCAGTTTCTTGCCACGGGATCTGAGTGCTTTGAACCTTGAAAATTTCAAGCCCTTGCATGAACTAGAAAGCCTTTAGTAAAGACACCATTTATACCTTCTGCATAAATCTCTGTTCCTGCACAAGTGCAAGCAGACTGCGAAAGTTCAGGACAGATTAGGGCAAGAAGGAAATCTCTAAAGGAGCAGGTTTAAGGGCCCATCTGATGAGACTGCTAAGTGTCTCTGCTAAAGAAAAACACACACTCAGTAGTTAAACAATAATTAGCTAGAGTGATTGCCTTTTATCTTTAATTCCCTCTTGCAAATGCATTCTTCCTTGTTCCAGTCTTAGATTATTTTGATGGTTCAAGTCGCCTTTTTATCTTTTTAATTTGATTCTGCAATCTTTCCTTTAAAGAAAGTAGGGATTTATATTAGGAAGATTCATACCATCTCTGGCATTGCCTGTGCTTCGTCTCTAAGTTTACGGATCCCCCGGGTTGACAAATTAAGTGTTGAGGAGTTGGCTTAAGTGTAATTCCTGCACCTAACATTTTGGCGTCGTTGTCGGGGAGGCGATTTGATTTGGTAAGAATTTTCTGATTATAAAATAGAGGTAATTTTTCCTTTATTTTTGTAGTATTATTAGGAAAAGCTTCTTTGAAGGAATTTTACTGGTGTTAATTGATTTCTGACAACATTTTTTACTAGAAGTTGTTTGTTATTTTTCTTTCTTTTTTTTAATGAATGCCTAGAAAAGGTAAGGGTTCGAAGCCCACTAAGGGCCAAAATAATTCTGAAAACAATTCTCATATTAGGTCTCCTTCTGTAATAAAGAAGCCCAATCCAATTCAAACCCATCACGTAGGAACAATCCACCTAGATTCTGGTGACAATAGCTCAGGTGTGGATCAGCCTGTTGAGAACGATACAAGTAAAAGGGAAACAATGGTGGACCATGAAGATCATTTGGAAGGGATTGGTGAAAACCAGGTGAGTGAAGAAAAATCCAATTTTGTGTTTCCAATTGTGGATCCTAATAATGTGGCGCAAATGAAGAATATTCCACCATCAGCTCTCCCTCATTTCCATGGTAAAGTTCATGAAGATCCTGACTCTTTTCTATTCGAGTTTGATATTCTGTGTAGAAGTTATGATTATTCAACTGACGCTCAGAAGTTAAGATTATTTCCCGTTACTCTCAAGGACTCAGCTCTACGCTGGTTTATGGGGTTAGGAGGAAACATTATAACCTCTTGGGATCAGATGAAGAGAGTGTTTTTGTCTAAATATCAAGAATATTGCAAAACTCGAGACATGCAGGATGACATTTTTACAATCATACAGGATGATGATGAAACTCTTGAAGATTACCTAGAAATATTTTTGTATATTTTACAAAGGTCGAAACTTAAGTTTGATCCCAGTACTATTAGAACCTTGTTCTTAAGAGGACTTACTGATAATGCTAGAAATAATTTAAATCTGTTAGGACAAGGTGATATTTCTTAGCAAAATTTTGAACAAATTTGTGAATTATGCAGGAAATTTTCAAGAAATCAGTATAGATCCGGTAGAGGAACTCGAAATAGAAATAGAAAAATTGAATCTACTGATGCTATGATTATTGGACTAGAAAATAAAATGGAAAACATGAAAATTGATATAATGAATATTGTTACCAAACAGTTAGACTCTTTAAAATTTCAGCAAAAACTCATGAAGGAACAAGAGTCATTATGTATTTTTTGTCCTAAATGTAGAGACAAGCATCCTCCTAAAGAGTGTCCTCTTAATTTGAAAGAAACTAATAAGTGTGCTATTTGTGCAGAAGACCATGTCACAGAAAAATGTCCCTCTATACTTGGACTTAAAGCTGTATTTACAGGGGGACAACCTGAAGCTGAATACTTGTATGCTATCGGAGCAAGAAGGAATTGGCCTCAGGTAGGTGCAGGTATGGCTCCTGAATTTTCTCCACACTATTTTGGTTATAATTCACATGCATATTCTTATCCTAACACTAATCAGCAGTGGCAGTATGGGAATCAATATCAGCATGGGAAACCTTCTCAACCATGGCAACAAGGTTGGAGAGGGCCAACTCATTCTCCATACTCCCACGAGCCACCTATGTAGTCATATCCATCTACACATACACCTTATTCAATGCCTCAACTTCCAAGTCAGTCTACTCCACCGTTGCCTTTACCTCCACCCTTTCGACATCCCCAGTTGCCTGCTCCACCTATGCCCAATCCTAACAATAATAAAGCAGTGAAAATGATCTATGTAAAAAACCCACCTTTACCATTTGAGTACCAGTCTATTCCAGTTGGGGTTCATGATATTCAATTAATATCGGGAATGACTGTAACATCAAAAAATCAGAAGCAACCTATAGTGATTGTTGAAGAGAAATGAGAAGAGGAAACTCTTAACCATTCTCTGAAAGCTGTTACTAAGCAGCCCTTACCCTCTGAATCCTTGCCATCTTCTTCCAGCCAGCCTCCCTTCCCAGAGAGGCTAGTAATGGAAAGAAGTGAGCCTATTTCTGAGACTAGTTTGGCATCTGAGCTTCGGAATCTTTTCATTAAGATACCTTTGCTTCAAGCCATTAAGGAGATCCCCATTTGTACAAATATTATTAAGGAACTATGTCTCAAGAAACTCGGGAGGAATAGATTGGAACCCCAAACCATTCAATTTGTTGGTAGGGCAGCAGAGTTGATGACAGGATGTGTGTCTATGGAAAAATATACTGATCCCGTAAACCGTGTTGTCTCAGTTCAGATTGGTAATGTCCTTGTCTCTAATGTTCTTATAGACCTAGGGGCAGCCATTAATGTCATGACTAAGCAAACCATGGATCAACTTCAGTTATCTCATCTTCGCCCTACTCCCACTGTGCTTGAATTAGCAGATAGATCTAAAATTAAGCCAGAAGGAGTATTGGACGATGTGATCATCTCATTAGATTCTTGGGAATATCCTGCTGATTTCATTGTGCTTCAGCCAAAGAACCCAGTAGGAGGACATCCCTTGATCTTGGGTCGACCATGGCTTGCTACGGCCGATGCATATATTGGATGTCGTTCCGGTGATATGTATATTTCGCATGGAGATTCTAGGAAGAAAGTTACCTTATACCCCCCTGCCAGATCCATTCAGGACCTTCAAGATACTTGGTGGTTTGATCAAAGCAGTAATGAGGAGAATCAATCCATTTCCCTTATCCATCATTATACTAGGTCTTCACAAGAAGATGAGATTCAAGATTTCCTAAATAATCTAGACACTATGCCTAATTTTGAACCATTGAGCCAGATTTTTAGCCTAGACTTTCAAAATAATAATGGTTCTCATTCTTCTGTACCACTGCATTTGACCACTCCCTTGAGTACTCCTGATCCTGACACTACTCTTGTTGGGATTAGCCCTGGTAAATCCTTGTATATTAGTTCAGATTTGGACTCATCTCAGTAGGAGTAGATTGTGAATTTTTTGCAAAACCATCTAGTGCCTTTCCTTGGGGCTATGAAGATATGAAGGGTATCCCTCATGAAACTTGTACACATCATATCTATACTCAGGAAGGAACCTGACCTGTCCGACAACCCCAAAGGTGAATGAATCCTGATCTAAGAGATATTATGAAGGAATAAGTACAGAAACTCTTGGATGTCGATTTTATCTATCCTATTTCCAACAGTCAGTGGGTCTCTCCATTAGTTCTAGTACCTAAGAAATATGGAAGATGGCGTATTTTTATTGGTTATTGAGAATTAAACAAAGCCACTCTCAAATATTACTTCCCTCTTCCTTTCATTGACCAGGTGCTTGATACCCTTGCAGAAAGAAATATTTTTCCTTTTTGGATGCTTCAATGGCTATAACCAGATACAGATTGCACCCGAAGATTAGTATAAAACTACTTTTACATGTACATGGGGTACATTTTCTTATAAATTGCTTCCCTTTGGTTTATGTAATGCCCCGAATACCTTTCAAAGGGCAGTCCTGGCCATTTTTGCTGATCTAGAATTTGTAGAAATTTATATGGATGACTTTTCTGTGTTTGGTGATTTTTTTTAGGAAGCTCTCAAAAATCTGGAGAAACTGCTTCTTCATTTTCAGGAAGCCCATCTCTCCTTGAGTGATAAGAAATGTAGATTAATGTGTAAAGCGGGAGTGGTACTTGGCCATTTGATTTATGGTAAAGGTATACAAGTTGATCCGGCAAAGATTGAAATCATTCTGCATATTCTTGCACCCAAAACTCAAAGGGAAGTAATAGGTTTTTTAGGACATGCTGGTTACTATAGAAGATTCATTGAAAATTTTTCTAAGATAGTTGCCCCTCTTTTTCGACTTCTAGCTAAGGATAATGAATTTTCTTGGTCCATAGCTTGCCAACAGTCTTTTGAAACATTGAAGGAAAAGTTGGTACAGGCACCAGTTTTGAGAGGTCCTATATGGTCCCTACCTTTTCACATTTCCGCTTATGCTTCAGATTTGGCTATTGGCGTAGCTTTAGGACAAGAGGAAAATAAGCAATCCTATGCTATTTATTATATTAGAAAGAATTTTTCTTCCACTAAATTAAATTATACAGTTACAGAGAAAGAGTTATTAGCTGTAATTTTTCCAATTAATAAGTTCAGGCACTATATTATAGGATATGAAGTATTTGTGCATACTGATCATTCCACGACTAAATATTTGATGAAAAAACCATTGACTAGAAGTAGAGTGACTAGGTGGTTGCTATTGTTGCAGGAATTTAATGTTACTATTGTTGATAGACCAGTAAAATCTAATGTTGTAGCATATTTTCTTTCTAGATTAGATAATCCTGGTGAAGCAACTCCTGTTAATGATGATTTTCCAGATTAACATATTTTTTCTATGTGAACATATTCTCCGTGGTTTGCTAAAATTGCTAATTACTTGGTTACTAGGAAAACACCACCCCACTTGTCTGCTCGTGAAAAGTGGAATATTATCTAGAAAAGTGCTACATACTCTTGGATTCAAGGAGATCTCTTTTACACTGGTCCAGACCTGATTATCCGTAGATGTGTAAGAGAGGAGGAAGTGTTTGACATATTGAAATCTGCTCATGATGAACCTTGTGGAGGCCACTTCTCTGATAAGCGGACTGCATATAAAGTACTGCGTGCTGGTTACTTTTGGCCCTCCTTGTTTAAGGATTCCAAACAGTATGTCAGGCAATGTGATAGTTGTAAACGAATGGGCCAGCCTAATCAAACCAATGAATTGTCGTTATGCCCCCAAGTTATGATTTAGCCGTTTGAAAAATGGTCTATTGATTTTATAGGGCCAATAAATCCAACTTCATTAAATAAAAATCATATTTTGGGTTGTACAGATTTTGTTACAAAATGGGTAGAAGCTAAAGCTATTTCCCTTTCTACAGAAAAAGTTGTTGTTGATTTTCTATTTACTGAAATCTTTACTAGATTTGGTGTGCTTAGAGAAATTTTTTCTAACAATGGTCCGTAGTTTATTTCTAATATGGTACAGGGTGTGATGGAGAAATACAAGATCTGGCACTGGAAATCCACGCTGTATCACCCACAAGAAAATGGCCGAGTGGAATCCACAAACAAAGTGATCGAGTCCATTCTTACAAAGACAGTAAATATGCATCGAAAAAACTGGGCTGAAATATTACCAGAAGCTTTGTGGGAATACAATTTCACTTGGAGAAATAACACGAGAAATACACCATATGAGCTGGTATATGGAAAACAGGTTCTGTTACCAATTGAGTTCTAGATCAAAAATTTCAGAACTACAGTTCAGTTAGGACTAGATCTCTCTGAGGCACAACAATAGAGTCTTCTCCAATTAAATGAGTTAGATGAATTTCGTAGGGATGCTATTCAGCAGAACATACTAATTCAGCAGCAACGCAAAAGGTGGCATGACAAGTCTATTCAGAAAATTAAATTCCAACCAGGTGATTGGGTACCCCTTTATGATTCTAGATTTAAAATTTTTAAAGGGAAGTTCTATACACGTTAGATGGGACCTTATGAAGTGATCCAATTATTCGAGGATGGAGAAGTAGAAGTTAAAAATATTGATGGACAAAATTCAGTATTCTTGGTAAATGGACACAGATTAAAAAAATATTTTCAGCCACTTGTCAGGAAAGATTTTACACACCAAGTCCAACAGCAATTTGGGACGGTAGTGGTGAGT
Source organism: Pinus albicaulis (assembly GCA_034641835.2). Taxonomy (NCBI): domain Eukaryota; kingdom Viridiplantae; phylum Streptophyta; class Pinopsida; order Pinales; family Pinaceae; genus Pinus; species Pinus albicaulis. Next base: position 1,316,882,083 of record CM076575.1, read on the forward strand.
GGTAATACCAACCTTTTGAAAACATGAATTCTTCTTCTTCTTAAAGAAAAAATAAAAAAGAAATATATTTTTTATATAAAAAGTAAAGAAAAAATATTTTCCTGTAATTATGAAAATCAGTTCACTGACATGATTGCAGAAGGATCAACTTGAAAACCAGCTTGCTGGCAGGAAGATCAAAAATTTCTAATAAAAAGAGAATGTTGCTTGATCTTTAGATATTCTAGCGACCACCAAGTAAAATTAGGTTCAGCAGAACCAACCTTTATACAATTGGGGTAATTAGCATGGATATTTTTATTCAAGTAATGCTTAATTCTCACTGCAGTTATTTTTCTTGCACCAGTGCAGGCAGACCTTACAGAAATTTTTCTTCCTTTCTTCATAATCCACTTTCGTAATATTCCCTCATTTCTCTTCTTCAATCCCAGAATGATTAACCTTCTCATATTCTTCTAAATTTACCCTGTCCGTTTCCTAAAAGAACCCCACTTTACCCTTGAATTTTTTTTCCCTATCCCATTTCTGTTTATCCCCTCTTGTGGTACTATTCCTGGAATCCCTATAAAAGAATTCCTTCCCATTCTGAAATTTCCCTTTTCCCACTTCTTTGTTCCTTCATGAATTCATTGTAGGATCTCGTGCACAAAGAGCAAAAGGATATGCTCTGAAGCATCAAGAAAGGGCGAAGAAAATTTCCAGTATAAGTTGAGGAAGCCATGTTGGAAGTCCATCCTATATTTTAATTAAATTCCCTATTCTTTTTTTCAGATATTATGTTTGCACTAGTGCAAGCATGTCGTCCTATATAATAAGTGCAAGTAGAATGGTACCGGAAGAATAACATAGTTTAAGTAGTGCAAGGAGACCGGTGCAAGCATGAACCCTGTCAGAAACATAGTACAATTTGTTCTTTTCATAGCATACGTCATAGGAAAGTGGTCATCATGAAATTTTATAAGAAGTCCTTCCACTTAGTCGATGAGTACTTGTCCTATCATATTAACTAGGAGAAAATCATTTAAAGTATAAGGTGTTTTTAAGTTAAGAATCATGATCATTTTTTAATGAATGCTAAAGTTATTTTTTTGAATTATGAAGGAGTGCGGATGTGTTTAACCATTACTTGGATATAATGACATTTTCTGCCATAATCCTAGATGTCCTTCACTCGTAATGATTACCTCACCTAGCCATTAAAATGCTGCCGCAAGTACCAGTCTGGCACGATCTCAAAGATGTCACACATCCATGGCTATTTCAGTGGAATGAATGGGTGATAAGATGGAAGGGATGGTGGATAGTTGGATCCCTATCTCTAAGAACCAATTTTCCTGGTGTTGAATGTAAATTCTTGACTGTTCATAACCATTAAGCAGTGATGCCTCCTTTTCGAACCAAACCTTCGTCTCTTAGTAGGGTAGAACATACTGTTGAGTATCGCAATAGTCTTGCACTATTTCAGGACTTAGGATTTCTTCAATTCTTGCAAAAGTTTGACGGGAACAACAGTGAAGTGGCCCTACAATTTTCCAAAAGTTTCAAAAATGGTCGAGTAAAAATTGGGCCTCTAAAATTTGAGGTTACAGAAGAATTTATAGCAACAGCGACAGGCTTGGAAAATACTGGTGAGCAGTGGTTTAAAAAATAGAAACTAGAAAGGAAGCGATGGCAACGTTTCGTCGTCGAAAAGAAGATGATGGTAGATTGGAAGAAAGGAATTCCGCACAGTGCCCTGCTGGGATAGTGGCGGGACCTCCTTGTCATCCTACAGAAATTCGTAACCTATGAGGGCAGGTACTCCCTCACTTCTGTGTACCATTTTAGGATGTTGCATCATTTAGAAGCCGGTTGGCACGCCTGGTTGAGGATTAATTTCCCCCATTTTTTTGCTAAAGAGCTTGGAAGTAATAGCCAAGGGTGTGCGGGACAGACGAGCAAACCAGGCCGACAAGAAGTTATATGACCACGGCCTGATAAATATTTTGGTCCAAAAATAATTAGAAGTTAAAGGAATGAATTGGAAGGCACTATTAAAACAGCTACATAAAAATATAGCTGCTGGAAAGGAGACAGAGGACCCCGCTAGCACAAGCAAGGGTCCGAGTAAGAATGTAAAGGGGAGTCCTTCTTGCACCAGTGCAAAAAGGAAATGACCTGAAAAATCAATAGAAGAAAGGGCCCCATCTCCAAATAAGAAGATAGCTAATGCACCTATTGAAGAGACTCCTTCTACGACACCAGTACAGGCACAAACCCCCAAAGAAGACAACCTGTCAATCCTTGTGGACGCAACAAAACTTGTAGAGGTCGAAGATGACACTCTGTTGGCCGATTTCATTAAAAAGGCCCGAAAAAAGAATCAAAAATCTAGTGCAGGAAAAGAACCACAGTCCCCACAGGACGTTGAATCCCCTTCTGCACCAGTGCAAGAAGAAGAAGAAGAAGAAGAAGAAGAAGAAGAAGAAGAAGAAGAAGAACAAGAAGGAGAAGAACCAGAAGAAGAAGAAGAAGAAGAACCAGAAGAAGAAGAAGAAACAGAAGAAGAAGAAGAAGAACCAGAAGAAGAAGAAGAAGAAGAGGAAGAAGTGTTTGCTGAAACCATGAGGGATACTGAGGTCCCTGAGGAAGACACAACCCTTGTCGAGACAGAGAAAGAAGGAGATTTGGTAACTCCTACTGCTTGGATAGTTGAACTAGAGCTTCAAGTGCAGAACTTAGAACAACTCATAGCTAAAGCGCAGGAGGATAAAGAGCAGAGTAAAGAAGAATTAAATGCGGAGATCCAAAAAAAGAAAGGAGAAGTTAGAGTTTGGAAGTACCGAGCTGCGCAATGTTTTAAGCGACTTAAAAAGGTGACAAAGAAAATAAAGAACATGAGAAATAATAAATCTGAAACATTGCAGGCTGATGTCAGTATGTCAGAGCATGATTGAGATGGAATGCTCAAAGTTTTGAAGGTTTTTTGCAAAGGTAAAGAGTTGTGTGAGGACACACAACATCTTAGGGATGGGAGGATGTTAGCCCCCTAATTATCTCTTTTTTTCCATTTTCCCCTTCCTAAATCATAACCATTTACCGTTGTTTTACCTCTTTTATGCACCCTCATCTTGCACTAGTCCAAGCACGGTGACATATTTCGTATAATTTTTTTTTTCACATTTTTAATTCAAATTAGCATTAATTAATTATTTATTACATGATTTCTTACTTTTAATCACTCTTTGTAACTTATCGATATCTCCAATGTTTATTTGGTAGTTAGAGTACTTACTGTGACCGCTGATCCTAGTGCAAGATCGGATCTTGCACCGTTGCCAGCACAACAAATCCTTGCAGCAGATACGAACCTCCTTGATCACTGCCTCATGCTGAGCAGCTTCAGCCATGACAACAAGATCGACCCAAAGGCAACCAAGACCGAATATGTGAAGGACAAAAGCTGGAGATTGGCTACGGCCAGTTTTGCTAAACTATCTAATTGTGAAGGCCGAAAAGCTAAATTCTGCGTTTGGTTATGTAATCAGTTGAATGATCTATTTTGGCCTTTGGCCAAAGATCTATATAATGTAGAATGTAAATAGGGCTAAAGGGGAGGAATTTTTTGATATCAGAGGAGAACAAAGACACAGCTAGAGAGGTGGTAACAGGTTGTTGTATTTTGTTATCGTCCGAATCTGGGATGGACGATGTATTAATGTATGTACTTGCCTCAATGAATTAATAAAAGGGAGCTCCGCCTCATGTTTCACAAATTGAGTTTCTATATTTGAGCTGATGAATTGATTAAGGTACTAAGCAACGTTTTTATTTAAAAGGGAAGCGTGCTAGTTAGCTAGGGCCCAGCCAACCTAGCTCGTTTACCCCATTTCTCGTTTTCTTGTAATTTGTGTTTACATTGTCAAGTGTGATTTAATTTTAAGCATATGCATTCCTGTCTGAGTGAAAGTGGATCCGTTGTGTGAAGTAGATAAATTTCCTTTTCCTGCAATTTCCTTTCCTGCACTTGATTTCAAATTGGTTTTCCTCCTCCTGGTCCAAGCAGGAGAAATAACCCTGCACCAGTGCACGTTGGTGTGATATCCCCTTTTCTGAAATTCCGTTTGATTGGTTTTCCCTGCCTGGTCCAAGTAGGAGAAATAACCCTACACCAATGCACGTTGGTGTGATATCTCCTTTTCTGCAAATTCTTTTTTATTGGTTTTCCCCGCCTGGTCCAAGCAAGAGAAATGAACCTGCACCATTGCACGTTGGTGTGATGCAGCAAGCCTTCTTAGTCTACTTCCAACAATCTTCTTTCTTTCATTAAATGCTTGTGACAGGATAAATGTATATTGATTTTTTCTTTATTCCTGCACTCTGTTAAGATCAGAAACATTTACTTTTTATGTGTGCAATTTGATTTAATAGTATAATAGCACTTGCAATAATTAAGCACTCATTTTAAGAATTAAATGCTAAGTGTAGGTAGCTCTGATCCAGTGCAAGAACTAATTTCTTGCCATGGGATATTAGTGCTTTGAACTTGGAAAATTTCAAGCCCTTGCATGAAGTAAAAAGCCTTTAGTAAAGACACCATTTATACCTTCTACATAAATCTTTGTTCCTGCACTAGTGTAAGAAGACTGCGATAGTGCAAGACAGATTAGCGCAAGAAGGAAATCTCTAAATGAGTAGGTTTAAGGGCCCATCTGATGAGACTGCTAGTGTCTTTGCTAAAGAAAAACACACACTCAATATTTAAACAATAATTAGTTGGAGTGATTTCCTTTTATCTTTAATTCCCTCTTGCAAATGCATTCTTTCTTGTTTCAGTCCTAGATTATTTTGATGGTTCAAGTTGCCTTTTTCTCTTTTTAATCTAATTCTGCAATCTTTCCTTTAAAGAAAGTAGGTATTTATATTAGGAAGATTCATACCATCTCTGGAATTGCCTATGATTCGTCTCTAAGTTTACGGATCCCTCGGGTTGACAAATTAAGTGTTGAGGAGTTTGCTTAAGTGTAATTCCTGCACCCAACAGTGATTTCAATATTTGATATTCCTCTTAGATGCATGATAGTTTTACATTCTCTTGTATGTTAATGACTTTAATCATCAAGGTTTATATGTTGTGAAGGTTACTTCTTTCCTTGTCTACGTGCAAGTTCTGTTCTAGGAGCGAGTGGAGTGGTTCTCCCTTTGTGACACTGAGATTTTTGATGAAACTACACTAGATATTGAGAGGTAACTCTTCTCTTCTACTTTTTTGATTCTATATTAACATGAATGTATGCATGTGTCTTTGAGTAGTTACAAGTCATATAATTCTATCTGCCTTGGGTCCCGAGAGACCTGAGAGGGTTTGTATGTCTACAACCACCCATGCATTAATCCCTACAACACAGATAAATATGATATACATCCCATGGAAGGAATACACATACTTACAGTAAATAAATATAACATGGTGTCCAATACTTTAAATTATGAATAGTTATCATAGATTACTAATGATATCCATGAAATGGTTATAATGCGGATCTTTGTTACAAGTTATACTATGGGGATACGGGACACCAATGGTAGTTCCCAAATGTGGTCTAAAAATTACATAATTTATTCTCCATTGAAACTTGGGTGAGCTTACATGCATGAGTAAGGTATCCTCAATATCTAAGGCCTTCAAATAATCTTGATTGTAAAACCTAATACATTTGAATGGATAAGACAATGTTGATCATGTAGGAGACTATTTGATAACCAAGCATTGAGCTATAATTTTAATAGATGTGAGTGATACTACCAACGATGAATATGGTTCCCAAGGTACCTAGTATATTCTAACAAGAGTGAATGGATGAGTTGAATTTTAACACTTGTACAATTAGTTAACATGGACCAATGGGGGAAACCCACTATCAACCACAAGGAATCTTTCCATTAAGGATTGAAAGTTCCAAGGTACTAGTTTGCTTCTAGATATATGTCCCAAATAATGAGTTAGTGTCAGTGGGAAGATAAATATTTAAGGATGGCCTTGGAATATTCCCCATCATTTCACATGCAACTGACACCAAGATGAGGTTGTTGACATTAGTGGATGAATTATTATTCAAAATTTACATATGTATGGGAAACACAAGAGGTTGAATGAGACTACATATGGATGACTCTAGTTGAGGATTCCATTGAACACATAATTACATGACATGAAAGTGAACTTGGTAGCTTAAAGTAAAGAACACCTTTCAAACACAATAATGACTTAGGAGATATAAAAATAACCTATGTGATTGGAAGGGTAACCAATTTTATGAAGTACTAAATTAGGGACAAAGTTACATGACTTGTGCTAATGGTAATCAAGTATTCTAAGGAACCCATGAGTGGTAGGATTCTATCGTGCAAGTTAAGATGTGAAAAAAGGCATGTGAAGTTTCATAAATTGATGGGTGTGGACCTAAGGAAAGATGAAAAGGTATAGGTAAGGTCAATGATGTTGTGGAAATATTGACATGAATCTTATCCCTATATGTCGATTCAAAAATATATCTCAAATCCTAAGTATGTAATGCATAAAAAGAATGCATCTCTTTCTTGTCAAAACCATCCAAAACAAATAGATCCATACATAAAGCATATATTGAAAGCATAAACATGGATAAAGTAATAATAAGAATATAGATTTTTCACTTTTTTTAATTTATGATTTTTTTTTTGGATTGTTGTTATGTACTATATACAAGTATGCAAAGTTCAACATATTTTTATAGGTCACACATTGAAATTCCCACTATTAAGTAGAGGCCAAGTATTCTAATTGATATGTATGAAATCGTGTGTACGAAATCATGTGGCATTAAATTTATCATTTACTCAAACCCTCTTATTAATGAGTGTTTGGGAATGATCTCATACAAAGAAACAAGAATAGAGAACAGAGAAAAAAATTTATTCATAGATTAAACAAAAGAGAAAATAATGCTCCAAGATGATGGGTTTTGTCTAGAGACACCGTTAAAGCATTAAATAACAAAAAATTATGATTTATACATCACAATATGTAATGAACAAAATATTAATACAAATAATGTATGATTATTATTGTTACATATTCAACACATAGGGTCCTTTATTTATAGGCATCAAATCTAACCAATCTCCTTGGATTAAGGAGGATTTGGTACAATGATGAGGTGGTCCTTATATTTATTTATAGTATATAAACACTATCTCATTGGATATATTTATGTTGGTTTGTTGACTATTAAATTCAATTCGGTTATCTAGTCAATTCCTTTCACCATTTAGTTAATCATATCACTAGAGGGCCATTGTCTTCTAGTCAGTTATTCGACCAACTCGATTAACACTTAGTCGACCATCTTGTAAGGTAATCATTTGGCTAATTGCCTAGTATTAGTTTACCCTTTGACTAAATATTTCTAGAAGCTCCAAATATGTGATGAACCAACATAAATTTAGGTCCCAAAATGCCCCCCATCAACACAATGTTTGAGAGGTTCAAGAGGTGAAATTATGTTTATAGGACACAACACCCACATAATTTCATATCCTTGAATTCAAGCAAACTATTTAGCTTGAAAAAATTTCCTTCAAGTAATGGATTTGTAAATTTAGTAATGATTTTATCATTGCTACTACAATATACAAGAGTGGCAACCTTATCTTGAACAAGTTATTGTAGATAGTGGGAATGAATTTGGACATGCTTCATCTTACTATGTGTAATATAATTATAAACAACCCAAATTGATCTTTGGATGCCATAGGATATAGTAGTTGAGGTCTGAATAGGAAGTCCAAGCTCACCCAAGATATGACCAAACCAAAATTACATATGTCCCCACAATGATAGCTCCAACATACTCTACTTTCATAGTCACTAGCGAGACTACACATTATTTCTTGGATGACTAAATAAATGATCCATCATTAAAGTGAAACACATATCCAAAAGTGATATTTTTTTCATTAGTGTTTCCTTCCCAATTAGATTTAGTGAAGTCGAATTATGAATTTGAGCTTTGAAAATATTTGATACCAAAATGAGATATACCTTGAAGATAGCAAACAATTCTCTTTGCAACTTTCCAATGACATTCTCACAAATCTTGCATAAACTTAGAAACCACACTAACAATAAATGAAATTTTAGGTTGACTATATGTCAAATATATAAGGCAAGAAACTAAATTTTGATAAATGGTAGCATCTATAACAACCCCGGGTTGATTTTCCATGTAAATAAAATAAGACCAAGGTCATGGGACACATATTCCAAGTTGAATGGCGGGTAAACATTATAATGGGAATCAATTATGGTTTATTAATGGCCAAGGAAATTGGCAAAGGAAAAGTGAAATAAATGGCATTTAATTATGAGAAAGAAAGGGAAATAAGAGAAAAGGGAGGTGAAAAGACACAAATATGCATGCAAGGTAAATTAGAGAGAAAATGAAGGAAAATGAAAGGAAAACAAGACATCAATGATAAAAAGGAATCAAAAAAATAGTTCACAATTTTTTGTCAGTTTTTGGCTTTAGATAATTTCAGAAAGAGAGAGAGAGCTCCAAGAGGAGAGAGAGCAAGAAAGATAGTAAGAAAAGGAAGGAAAAAGTACAAGCAAAAGAAAAGAAAATTAAAGAAAGGGAGCATAAGGAGAATTTTGGATCAACAAATACAACAGGAAGATTTTACAGGTAACAAGTTTCATGTGTAATTCCTTGCTATGATGTGAATGCATGGTACATGCATTTGATTATTTTGTTCATTTGTTGTCATTGAAATGGGTTTTTCCTAGACTGGAAATGGTTTTAGCCCTGCCTTTCCATTTCCTGTATTAGAAATGGTTTCAGCCCTACCTTTCCATTTCCTGGATAGCCATGGTGTGATGGAATTCATTCTTGGTTGAGCTTTGGATTTTCTATATATTTAGAATCTAGATGAGGTGGTCTCAGGAAAATACCAAGGTTTGGGAGTGGAGATGGTCTTCTCTAGGAATCCCTCGATAGGTGGGTGGAGACAAGAAAACTCATTTGGGTATGGTGAAGGAATTCTGAGGCATCCATGATTGTTTTGGTTTTGTGATCTCATGACCAATTTAGGTGAGATCACGGTAGCTTGAGGGTGGAGGTGGTTTAATATATGGATTCCCTATTTGGTTATGTCTTGTTTTATCCCATGAGACCCCACATTCATGCTTAGAATATGACACAGATCTTATTGGTTCAAAGAGAGATTTGGTTCAGCCCAATCTATGGTCAAGAAGTACATGGAAACCCCTGACCTGGTTCGCTTTTGCATACGTTAATATGAGATATTTCCCTATTGTGATCAATGATAATATGTACTAGCTATTATGTTGATCTTACGGTTGATTTTTGATGGATTTTAGTCTGGTTATATGTTGGTTATTTGCATGGTTATATGATGTGCTCTTACTATGGATCATGTTCATGATTCGATAAGTTATTGGATGGTTGATGAATTCATGGGCTAACAAGTGTTGTTGAACCTACTTGAGAAGGCATTGGACCTTCTTGATGATTCTTTGATGAAGTACAAAATTGTTTTATCAAATATGAATTCATGAAATGTAGCTTCTATGTTTATCATATGTTTTACGAAATGTATTAGGCATGTATATGGCAAGGTATATCTCTGATATTAAACTTGTATACTTGTCATCTTCTTGAACCTAGTTTTGGAAAGTTCTGGGTAGTGGTCCAGATGATAGCCTAAAAAAAGTGGCATAATTCTCGCCACTGCATGCAAAAAACTGGGATATCTTGGTCATAACCGCATGAAGGAAAGCTTATGGGTGTGGTTGGATCATCATAACCACATTCATATTGTGTTATGGCTGCAGTTAGGGTGTCAAGCCCAAGAAAAAAGTTCCATCTTAGGGATTGATCACCAAGGGTGGTTGTCAAACACCTGGTGATCTTTGGTCCCTAAGGAATGACAATATGTTTCTAGTTAATGGGCCCCACTTCCACAACTTTAACTTGGAGGTCGGGTCATATCATAGTGACATTCAACTCATTTTTACCCTGTAGAGCTTGTAAAAGTGTGTAAAGGTAGGAGGAGGTGTTAGACAGTGTTATCCTAGTAATTATGCTCCCTAGAACCTTTCCTTTGATACCAAAGTTACAAGGTGGTATCAGAGTGATGTTGCAGCACTAGACCTTGGGGTAAATTTGATTGTTATGCATGCATGTTATTTATATATTTATTTATTATGCATTCATTATTAACGGTTATGGTTATGATATTTATGTATTAGTATGCTTTTGATATTGTATCAAGAAAATATGGACTGACTTGTGCATATGTGATAGCCTCCCTTGAGATACATTGAGGTATGATTTTGATTATGTCTTATATTTTTTTATCTAACATGGCATACTTGCAAGAAATACAAGACTAAAGATGAAGAGCAGAGTGGTGGACTACAACTCTATTGACATTGATGGAAATTTTCCAACCAAGGGGGTCTCCACAATGAAAAGTACCAATCAGAATTTGCACCATTTGATGTGAGGGCCCTTCCAAAAATAAGACTTGACTATCAAATGTTCTTAGAGATTTTCCTTAGCTACGATGTTCAAGACAAGAGAGTAATGCACATGTTCTTTCAAATGAACAAGTGAGTATGCCTTGTGGAATGTTAAGTTGTAGAATGTATCAAGGTTCTCCTACCAGAAGGGAAACAAGATTGAGCCTTTAAAATAAGAGTAATAGTACTAAACTAGTAAAGACACATGAGCATATACATATGAATGAATCGTTGATAAACTAGTGAAGTAGTTCACATAGAAGAAAGGATTGTTAAAACATATAAAACACACCTCCAACAAGATAAGTACCAAAGCCACCGAAATAGTTCAAATTCCTTAGTACATATGGAAACAACATACATCACAAATATTAAAAGAGTAGTCTTACAATATTTACGACATACGCATGAAAGTGTGTTAGCTCAACGAGCTTCAAGTATTAAGAAAGTGTTCCAAGATACATCAGTACAATGAACAACTATAACTCCAATAGTGGAGCATTAGAGCAACCACTTGATCCTCCAAAAGAACTATATTCCTCTCTAATGCCCTGTAGGAGGAGACAAGGTGGAAAATTCCTTTGCATGAGCTATGAGGGGGAATATATAAAAAATTGGGTGACTCTTCACTTATCTTGTGACTCTTCACTTATCTTGTGACTCTTGTACTACCCTCATGACTCTTTGACTTCCATATGATCTTTTGACTCCTTTATAATTTTCACATTATATAGATGAGTCTTGGACTTCCAATTTACATTAAATTTCTCATATATGAAAATTACATAATAATTTCCATAAATGATGCGACAAAAGATGACTCATATAACATCTTGACATGACACATTGATAAGACATGATATGACATTGATGAAATGAATTGCATGATGATATGGCAATTCTTTCTACTAGTATCTTTCTGTCTTCTTGAAATATGGTGCATGTTCTTCTTCTTCCTCCCCCATAAGGCTTGAAAGTAGGGATTCTTCACTATGATTTTGTTCTTAAGATGTCATCGCAATTTGGTTCCCTTTCATCTCTCATTCAATGATATACTTGTCTTTGCAGCTACATAGGTGTCTTCTAGTATGATATCCTTATTATTCTCCTTCTCCATCATCCTATCATGACATGATTTAATACCTGCAACTGGAAACCACTCATGACAAGATGACATCGGTTTGATAAAATCATAGTCTAACATGCTTCATGAGAACCACTAACTGATTTGGAACTAGGTGCTAGACTGAGGGACTATAATAGGAATTGTGCAGTCTACAATTTCAGAGGTTAAGGGTCAGGATTGAGGCTTGAGACTACACAATGCGCAGTTCAGGAAGGCTGGGGTAAGGTGGTTGTGTTGTTGAGGGGCTCAAGGAAGAAGGCTTGATGCTTCATTATTGAGGTTTTCCACTACGCAGTTATGAAAATATAGATTCCAAGGGATTGCACAATGTCACGGTTCAAGGAGTTAGGCTCAAAGAGTGAGGCTTGAGACTATGCAATGCATAAAAGAAGGTGACTAGGGGGAAAGATTGGGCAATTTTGGAGCTCAAAGGTCAGGGAAAAGTAGTGAGACTGTGTAGTGTGAAATTTGGGAGATGGGAAATATGAATTTTGTGGTTTCAAGAGGTAGGGTTTGATCTTGAAGGTTGAGACTACGTAGAGCGTAGTTCAGAAGGGTTGAGTGAATCCAAGTTTTTTAGGAAGGAACCTTTCAGGATTTGGCTAAGTGCGGGATTAGTGAGGTCCAAGTGAGAAAGGGAAAAAAGTGAATATGATCACACACTTATAAGTGTTGATGAAACATCATTGATCACTCAGAAGACAGTAATAAGATGATCCCCTCAATGCAATGACAATAGAACAACTTCCTCCAAGTGTGACACTTAAGGTACACTTTGTGAAGATAGCACGTAAAACTTTGGGAATGAATCTAATACATGTCTATATGATAAATAAGACTCATTAGTACCAAATTTACCCCTTGAAACAAACCATATCTCTGCTTATGTGACATGCGACACTTCCCATGCCCCAAAATATGACACTTGCAATAGTAAGAGTAAAGTGAAAACGACACTTGCAAAATGAAAACAAAATTGAAAATGACATGTGTTAGAGAGAAGATACCATGAGAATGACACATATTAAAGTGAAACCAAGGAAAAGTGATAGTCATAACATGAAAGCGACACTGGCGAAATCGAAGGTGTGAAAAAGCGACAGCTTGGAAAACTCATCGAAATAGAAGTACAATTGGAACCAAAAGTGAGGGAATCTCAATGAAAGTGTGCACTGACTATCAACATAGGTTGAAAATTTCACAAGAAATTTCTTGATGGAATTTTTCTATACCTATTCAAGCTTGCATAAAATAATGCACCCATGAGCTTGTTTTAGACTGAGCATGTGTGTGCAAGTGACTTTGATACTTTCAATTTGATAAGAATATTATAACACTTAGCAAAGCATTAATCAATCATAAAATGAGTATGGAATTAACGATCACAATATCGACAATAGGCTCCAAAATTAAACTATAGAACAAATTTTGGATGTTTTTTGTCACAACGACAACACTTGGTGACACACTAGTAGAACTTTAGCTTCTCTGCCTTGGTCTAATATTTCGTGCAGGGTCTAGTTTCTTAGGACATATTTATTCATCATGCATATTTCTTTGGCTCCCCCACTTACCCCATTTATAGACATAGTCTCCTCTATCTCTTTCTCATTTGAACACAATCATGAGGTCAGCCATAACAAAATGCTTTTATCTAGGAGAAGGGTGATGTAATTCACGATATTAAGATATTCAGAGTATGAGTTTTAATATTTGGTGTTGCTTCACTACCAGCAAGCCTGGATAGTACCCCGATGGAGTCACTACAATAAAAAATTCTTGCTTTGCTACCATTGAGCCTGGATAGTACCTCGACAAAGTTACTTACTTCACCTCCTTGCACAGGAAGCCTTTCTCTTCTTTCACCCTTTATTTTTTTATTTTTTTATAGGACTATGCTTCGACACTTATTTATTACATGGGATGGAAGAGGGATCCTGACTTATAGAGATTAGAATAGTTTGTTCCTTAAAATAAGTGTATATATATACCTTGATATTAGTATGCACGTTAATATTTTCCCCTTTTCCTTCTATATTTGATTGGATCAACGTCGAAAAAAATAAAATATAAAGAATCAAGCTTAGAAACGAGGCTCCTAGAATAGATATAGGTGTCATGGTTTCAAAAAAATATATCCTTATGCAAGGATCATATTTCCATAGAAACATCATTGCCCAAAACATATGAACCAAGACGAAGAAAGACTAAAGGTTATCCAAATGTTGTAGTGTCACAAGTTGCTTTTCTATTTTTCCACATTGTCTTTTGAGTTGAAGGGAACATACTTCATGAAAAATATTATTAAACAAATAAAAAAAGAAGAGACAAGACACAACAAGGAAAAAAAGTAAAAAATACAAATGAAATGGAAGCTAAACTGAAAAAATGATGCGAGAAAAAAGTAATAAAACACAAGAAAAAATGCAAAGAGCAAGTGCAGGATGAGTGTGCAAGGGGAGACTAGTATGCATATATACCACTCTTGACCTACACACAAAAATATAAAATCAATTTAAACAAGTATAAAACAATGTGCAATAGAAAAGATAACAGCTTAAATAACTTGCACAACAAATTAAAGGTCTTGCCTGTCAGCAGAAAGATATGTCATAGCCACTACTTCTAAGAAGCTTGCACTCTTACCTTTTTGATGAAAACCATAATTAAAAAAACCTCAAAAGCTTCTTGTGAATGTATCTTCATATGTACTATCATCCTTAGCAAGCATGAGAATTTATTGAAACTTGTTATTTGCGATAGAGCTTGCCACATAATATTTCTACAACCATTTAAATATTGGATCATGAAGTTCGAAACAATCCTCTTGAGAACCCTAAGATCCTTGAAAAGATGAATTATCAATTAAAGGTATGGGATCAAGATGAGAATTTTGTGAGGGAAAATGAATTTGATCGTGTTTAGATGGCTTCACAAGATATTTTGGGCATGACATAATGTTATAGCATCACTCAACACTTGTGTAGATCTCATGCTCTTGTATGGCCTTGGGCAGCCCTTTCCCATGTAGAATTGATCTTATATTAAAAACAATATTTTAATTTCCATACGTGACTCTTCCCACACAAAATCCCATACACACATGGGTACCATAGTATTGAACCCATGTATACTCATAAAAATATAAAAAAAATAAAATAATATCCTATTTTTCGAGCAGGGTTTACGGGTTTCACTGAAATCCCACCTACAGGATCCTGTGGCCTAACTGAATTAACCAATTTTAGGTGTTATTTATACAACTCATGGGTAGGCCTAATGACAATAAGAGATAGGATATCGACATTATAGCCATTTGGATCCTCATATCAAGTCTAATTTTTCCCTGTGCCTCCTGCACTCCCATTTTATAGGAAACCCTTGTTTCCTTGCATAGATGCTAATTCGCCCTTATATGACATCCTTTTGCACTTACTAGAGAGGTAGTATTTGAGGCTTGGGTTGGACGGATCTGGAGGAAGGTTTTTTTGGTGCCATGGATTGGATCAGGTTGTACCTTTCTAATATGATTTGTTGTTAATCAATAAAGAATATTTGTCTCATTTCCAAAATATTATGGTCTAATGATTCATGGTTTATATGTTTATATGTAATGATCTAAAATATATCTTATGTAAGAACATTGAATTACTTGTTATAAATATGCTTCTATGAATTGAATTGCAGGCTTGCTCATTCTGGAGGAAGTAGAGGGTCTGGACCCTACGGGATCGACATCAAACGTAGAACCTTCAGGTACTCCTCTAAACCCAATTTTAGCAGTTCACATGTTTTTCATGCTTGTATGAGTGATTATTGTTGATTATCTTCTTTTGATATGTTGAGGTTGTCAACCCTTACCTTAGGGAATTTTTCCCGCCAAAAGAACTGGTGATTCCACTAGGGAATACCATCTGGTATTTCCTAGAAGGGTTTTTTTTTCCATTGATCTGGGTTTTTGTTTGTTGTTTCTTGATTTTTCCAGTCTTCTTGACTCATTGGCAGTCTAGTCAATCATCCTGATCTTTTGGATCAAGTCTTTAATTTTATTTTTTCCCTAATTTTCCATTTACAGGTGGTTTTTATTGAATACAAGAATCTATATGGGGTTTCTTCCATATAATATTGTGTATACACTAGTTTCTTCAGACACAATCACGTATACACATAGTTACGTAGTCACACTGTCGCGTACAAATCTGAAAATTTTATTTTATTTTTATTTTTGGCTTGTGTTGGGGGTTTGACCTTGTTTCTTGTGGTTTCTTGAAATGATTTAAAGTCTGTAATGATCTTGTTTCTTGTTGTTGTGAGTTTTTTCCATATTTTTTATAAAAATATTGTGTCAACCTAGGGTTTGTGATTTTTGAATCCTTTTGTATTTAAATTTGTTTTTTAGACCTTCTTCAAGCAGTGTCTTACTGTTCTGTACTTTTGGGATAGTTGGTTGTTCTTCACCTTGTTTATAGCCTAGTATTTTGATTGCTTCTTTTCACATACTTTAATTTGGCTCATTTTTGTTTCTTCTTGTTTGTTTCAGAAAGCTGCTTGCAATTCTTGGATTAGTGAAGGATTTCGGTTCTCTAAATTTTTTCTATTTTCGAGAATTGTCTTTCAGATCAAATCATTCAAGGTATTTTAGTCTCTCATTCACACTAGCCCTTTCATATTTATGATAATTTATGACTAGTGGGATTTGAGCCTCTTTTTCTTGTGGTTGATCTTGAATTGATGCTTGTTTTCCCTTTCTAAAATTTTTTTGACGTTAATCCTTAAAAGAAAAAGAAAAACATTTGTTTTTGCTTTGTTTTCTTTGTTTTTTTTTACTTTTTTTACTTTTTGGTCTTTTAACAAATGTGTGAATTCTTGTTTTGAGGATAATATTTTATTTTATTAGAGGATTCTTCTTTTCTTTGATATGTGTTGCTCTTTGCTTGTCAATTTTGGCTTTCGCTTTTAAGGATCACATTTGTTTGTTGTCCACATTTTTTATAATCTTGCATTTTGGAATTCTAGTATGCATTAGGGAAGTTTGCATTTTAGGCCATTTTAGTCTTTTTCCTAGATGTTGAATGTGTGAGTGCTTAAAAGGAAAAATAAAAGAGTTTTTGTTTTGTTATCTTTCTTGTAGAACCCTATAGATCACTTTTAATTGAATAAAAAGAAGTTTCATTTGCATGTCGCTTAGTTTTCTATTTATTTCTTTTTGTTGGAACATCATACGCTGCACTTAGGATACCTTTGACCTAAATAAAAACCATTTAAAATCAACACTTAAATTTAAAATGAACTAAATCTGTATTTTTGTCATAGGTACATAAATTAGTCTATGGAATTTAGAGCCTTGGAATAAGTGTGTGGAGAGTAAACTCATGAAGGCCACTCAAAACTGAAAATATAGAAGTTGATTAAAGATTGAAAATCAAGTATTGTTAGGTTGTCCAGAAAATATCCTTTAACACAGGAGTCAAGCACAAGGATGTGTGAAGATAAGTAAACAAAGATACCCCCTCTCCTACTTGTTGGATTTCGCACCCATGATTATTCTGCCCGACCTCTGATTATGATCTGGTGACCTTATTTTCCTATCCTAGGGACCACACAGGTGACTGTGGGGGGGGGATGCCCATGGTACCTGAGACAAGCGTTGCATTACTTTCATATTACTTCTGGAGGGTACCCTTGTGAAGCTCAGGTAATTTCTTTGGAAAAGGCTATTGTCTGGAGGTTAGCGTAATTGTTTCTGACACCTTCGTTGGTAGGCTTGGGCCCTCCTTATCCAAAACTATCTTCAAAAGTTCCTTATCTTCACTTTCTTGTATTTTGGTGTCCGGTCCTAATCACCCGGAGTGAAAATACCTAAAATTTTCTTCTTTGGTTGTATCTTAGGATATTTCTAGTGAGTTATTTGTGCTCTTGTTTTTCCATAGGTGTTTTGACTCTTTAAATTTCTCTTCACATTTAAAATTGGTTGATCGACCAATTTATCGATCTAGAAGGCTTCATGGGATTTCACCTATGAGTGTTGAGAATTCACCTAGAATGCATAGGAGAAATTCTCCTAGTTCTTTTGAACTGGTATTAGCTAACGTAGTAGATACAAATTCTTCTCTAAGGGCTCTCATTTCACAAGGTGAACCTAGTATAGTCCAGAATCTGGACATAAATGCTTCGGTCCTTGCCAGGGTACTCTTCCAATCAGAAGGAAAAGTTAAAATTGAATATGTTGTTGATTCTCTTGTGACTCCATCAGAACCTCTTCCTTCTGATATTTATTACGTTTTTTTATCACTAAATTGAT
This sequence comes from Pinus albicaulis, assembly GCA_034641835.2. Taxonomy (NCBI): domain Eukaryota; kingdom Viridiplantae; phylum Streptophyta; class Pinopsida; order Pinales; family Pinaceae; genus Pinus; species Pinus albicaulis. The sequence goes on from CM076575.1 coordinate 1,316,900,074, forward strand.
ACCGATGGATTGCTTCAACAGTCAACCTAAAGTAACTATTTCAAACCGAATTTATGTTGAAACTTAACCTTTTCAACTTGAGAGGGATCTCTCAAAGATAAATATGATTTTATGTAAATGAAACTTAACAGATGGCTAAATCTGAAATTTTTTTTTAAGTGTTTTTTTATGCAGGTGAAAGTTGTGGAAATCACTACCATTGGGCATATGGAGTCAGTGTAAATAACTCAATGACATGTGAAACTCCTCTCATGGAAGCTGAGGGATATAGATATTCTAATGAAAAGATAAAATTCACAACATACTAAGTGTTTGAAGGAAGTTAGAGAATGTAATACATGAATTCTAAGTAATAAAACACTAGGATATTGAAGATAAAATTGCAGAATACAAAAGACAAATACTCATGAGAACATCAATAAATCTCAGGTGAAGATAAGAAAGTTTCCACTGTATATTACTAATGAAAAGTCTTACAATAGTAGTCTATAGTAAACATCAATCCACCTTCTCTCCTTTCATAATCTGCCTATTTATAATTTTAGGCATCTTTACATTGATTCTGCTAACCAGGCTGAGCCTTCGAGTCCTTCTGATAACACCTAATCTAACCAAAAGCATATTACAAGGAGATAAAACTAACAACTGCTAATTTTAGGATTTAGAAACCTAATAGGACTCCAAAACATATTTATTACATTAACGGGATTTTAAAGTTGCATATTTACATCGAGAAGGTCATGTGCTTGAGGTGACACTGACCATGACTAAAACATAATTTCTCCCACCAAGTCAAGAGACATGTCTTCCTAATTTTTAGGAGGTGGTGTCATAATGGTTGATGAATGCCTCCATGATGATTTGGAAAAGTAAAAGGCTTTGTCAAATAGTATGCCTTCATCAAAACATTCACCTGATGACTTTTGACCTTTCCACATGGCTGGCTTGTCTAAAAAATACCATCAAAACTTGAAAAATATTCTAAATCTTCTTCGTTGTAGAAACAAGGGACTTTAGGCAAGTCTGTAGTGAGAGTTCGTAGCACCTTTGAATTTGACCATTTCTGTAAGCTATCTTCTCCCTTTGTTGATCTGAGGTTTTTTAATGAGTCAAAATAACTAAACAAAAACCTTTACCTACCTCCTTCAAGATAACACCTGTGATTTATAGCCAAAAATAATCTACAGCGAGTTCATAGTGATTTTTGGGCTTCAAGCCTAAGACACACTATGAACTTGCCTAATTGACAGCAGACTTGAAAATTCTTCATTTCTTGTTCAAAATGTGCCCATGGCTCTACAAGTAATGATCTGAAATGATGCAAAAAGTATCAAAAAGGTATTGTATCCCCCTTTCAAACCTTAGAAGCTTCACCCTTGGCGGCAGAGGCTTCAGTTTCCACAGGTTCATCTATGACTCTTATTTTTAAACCCCTTTTCTTAAGCTTTGTCTATTTCATTTCCATTTTCACCTCTAACTCTTTGAATTTACCTTTAAGTTTATTTCACTCTGCCTGCAACCAAATATTCCTCTTCCTTGTATGTTTCATTACCTTGTGTAGGGGAAGGGTTCTCTTCAGCAATTTATTTGCATTAGTCAAAGTCTCATCATACTGATTAATTTTCTCATTGGCCTTTTCTTTGAACTCCTCCACCATTTTTCTTTCTAGTTTAGCTTCCTCCAATTCCATCTTGGTTTCAATAACTTTATCTTTGGCTTCTTTCAACCGTTCATTTAAAAGCCGCACTTCATATTTTTCAATGACTTTCTATTTACCCTTCCTCTACTTAATGATTTCTTCATTTGCTGGAGATAAGTCAATGATGTCTTCTACCATATGTTGTTTGTCTTTTTCTATCACTTCGGTATTTTTGTTTGCAATGACATCTTTGGCAAGTTGCGATCTGGTAAGTGATTTTATTGGTTCAAACACAAACCTGCATCTTCACCTGAGAAATCATTTTTTGGCAACTAGGCCTTTCTTTTCCTTCTTGCTTCCTTTGGCATCCACAAATTTTACCACTGGAGTTTCTTATATGTCTATGGATTTTAGAATGTCCTCAAGGTTACCTTTCCCCAATGTTTTTCTGTAATATTCCTACTTAGCCTAAGCTAAGAGGAATATACATTTTTGTTTCATTTTTTGTTGCATGAATAAATGAATGAAGGAGGACATGTAAAATTCCTGAAAACAATGAATAAATCAATTCCCATGTGAACAAGGATAAATCTGGGCCATGCAAAAAAAACACTTGTAGGTGTGAATGGTTTTGAGCTAGGAGACTAGGTCAACCTTGACCAAATCTACAGCACAGTCTAGATGCAATTTACCTCATGGATGCACAACACAGTTTTAGATGGAGGCTCCACATGTGAAAGGAGCTAACTCATTGAGGTGGTTTAAGGTTTGACAAGGCTTTTATATTATAAAAGGAAGAGGAGAGAAGCATGAGAGCATTGTTGATTAAGTATATTTTTGAATATATTGTCTATTTAGACATATATCATTCTCTGTTGTTTAGTTGAGAATAATGCTTCTTAGCATTGGGTGTTCCTGAGCGGGAATCCCACCTCCTTCCTAGAGCATCTCTTGGAGGAGCCTTGTTTGTCTTGTCCACTATCTGGTAATTGGCCAAGCTTCATCTTGCACCTACAATGATGGTCCTGCTTAGGATTCGGTTGTCCTTGTGAGCTGCAATAAGTGGAGGATAGATCTCTTCATATCTATGCATCTCTAGCACCCCTTTTCACTGGGAGAGTATTCTATCCCTTTGACAAGAGTGTTCTAGACCCTTGGAGCTTCAGATCCATATCTTGGCATTAGGCCAAAGCATACTCAGAGCCTAAAATGCAATCCCTCTTCTAGGACTATGTTATTTGCAATATCAAAGTTGCAGGGAGTTTGGCATCATATTGGAGGAGATATCTCTAGTGATTGGATTATTCCTTTCACTGTGGTTATCTATGGATTGGCCATCAAATCCATGTTAGTTCAGATCTAATCTGTTTTACATCATATGCTTCAGAATTTTCTGAATACTACTGCAGATCTATAACTTAGATCTCAGATCTACTCACTGTTCTTCATGTTCTGCTGAAATCCCCAAGGGGAGTGTATAAAGGAGCCTTTCTTGTATACAGATCTGAATTATATATATCTTTTTATATACATATCTACTCTAGATATGAGTTTTAATATATAGTAGCTTTAGCCAATGAAAATAATGTTGTCAATCTTATTCAAACATTTCATGTGGTTGTAGCACCTCAATTTTTAGGGAATCTTTTTTTATATTCTTCTCTTTTCTATTATACATTGTATAAGCTGCATTATAAATCTATTGTGTTGATGCATAGTTGAAGTATGAACCACCATATTGGTCTCTTGCTCTCAAACAGTTGAACCGCATTATTTCTGAAGCAGTTTGTTGCATATAGCTGCAACCCCTCTCTTTGGGTGTTTTCCAGCTATACTAGGTGGTGGGAGGTCTGTTTACCTCACCTAGTTTGATTTGTTTTTGCTCTCCTTTTGGATCTAGACACTAGATCCAATGATCTAAGGGATCCGGGAGTTTCAAACTCATTTCAGTGTACATATTTTTTAAGAGTGTGTTATTCTAGGAGGCTTTGTCGTGCATTCCCATTTGGGGATATTATAGTGGTATCAGAGCATATTTCTTAGCACAGCCTGTGCTTTCATTGAAGATCCAAAACTAAGATGAATTTAGGAGAAGATGAGCCTCTTACTGACATAGAAAAGAGGTATTTGAATAGAGGATAGAAGAAATTTGATTACACCAATGATGATCAAGACAAGGGTAAAGCCCTTGAAACTGGAAGTGATAAATAAGGAGAAGAGTTTGCAAGAACTCTTTTGGTAGCCATGAAAGATCTTGCTAGAGAGATCAAAGAAATGAGAATGGATAGGATCAAGGAATCTCCTAGGATATTTCATCCTAGAGAAAGCTCTGGCATGTCTCACCACTGGAATGATCAACCAGTGAACCAGCCACAAGCTCCGCAACACTCTACTATGCCTACTTTCTTGGTTGTGGAGAATGAAGGGCCTTATGAGAAAGCATCCCTTGAAGACTAATTTGAAGAATATGAGTCTCAGAATCAGAGATTCAAGGACCACTTGAGTTTTCAATATTTTTGTCACCTCAATGACAAAAGAATACCAAGGCATCAGTATAGAGATGGTGGATTCACTCAGAATCATGAGCGACATCACTCTATGGGCAGATTATTTTTACCCAAGTTTGATGGGTCATCCACCAGTGTTACACCATTTTTTGGTCATCTAACCTATAGTTATTAGATGGACCCAAGTACACCATGTAAGACCAATTTTACCCTAAGTAAAATTGCATTCACTATGAAAAATAACTTAGTAAACCACCTTTATTAAGTTGTTTATGGTCTAAACAGGAAACCCCATGAGGAAATATTAAATAAATCTACGTTTGTTTGATTCTCCTCAAGGAATAATTAGTTAAACAACAATTTAATTAATATTCCTGGTTATATTTAACCCAAAACTGGAAAATTAATTAGATAAATCATTATTTATCTTATTATTTCCTAAGAATAATTATTTAAACCTTATTTAAATAATATTCTTTGTTAAATATGACTAAATCACCCTTAAATAATTAAATAAATCATTATTTATTTTATTATCACTCAACCACATCCTTAAAATGATAAATAAATCATTTATTTATATATTATTTACAAATAAAGGGATTTGACCCAAGTCAAATTCCTTTTCCCTCCAATAAATATAATAAAATATTCCATAAAAGTTGAATCTTGATTTGGTTAATAATATTTTAACTATGCACCAATATCTAGACTAAATCAATATTTTGTTATAAATAAAAGGGTTTTCCCATTCATTTACCACCTTTTGTTGCCTAAAGATCACTCTGGATCTATACTTTTGGTCAGACTATTGATCCACCATCACAGTCATATTTTGCTACCATTTTTGTCTGGGTTTTCTACACCATCAAGAGAGAGGAATTTTAGATCTGAAGTGTTGAGGACTTACAAGAACCCATCCCATTGAGGAGAATACGAAACCCCCTCTTGTGTTTTCCTCCCAGGTGCCATTAATACAAAATCCATTCAACATATTCTTGTCTTGTCTATTGGATGCATGGAGTAAATCTTGTTTTTCTACTGCTTAATATCTTCTAATGCATAGATCTAGATTTTTTCATCATTTATCTTGATCACCTAACTGTAGATCTGAGGATATTGACAACCATCTTTGTTGTTAGGGCTGTTTGTTATGCGTAGCTAAAGTGGTCTTTTTTCACACACTTGGAATTAAGATTCATACTAACAAACGGTGACTCCACATGGGTTTACGATTATGACTACTGTCATTTTTCTGATCCTTGCATCATGGAAAATTTTAGGGGCTAATATTTGCAGGTGGGCTAATTTTCCATGGTTTTTCCAAAAAAAAGATTCGCCAATTTCCATTTTTTTATAAAAATGATTCACCCAAATTTTACAATATAAAATTATTTTACGTTAAAAATCACCAACATTATATAGACAAAATATATAATATCATTATAAATTTGAATAATTTTACAAATACATCAATAAAATTTTTATAGTTTTCATATTAGGGACTAGTGAGATTCACCAATTTTTTAAACTTCAAGATAATTTTCCATCCTTAAAATTTTCCCTGCCTTACATATCCAGTTGCTTCAGACCCTAATATTTCTCTTCAGCCCCTTTTTTTTGCTTTTCTTGATGTTTTTTTAACCTATAAAACCCTAAAACGATAAAATTCTGACTTCCGTGTGTTTTCAGACCTATTGCGCAGGTAAGAAACATCAGCCGCAGTTGAGACGACAACGTTTTCTGAAATTTTCCACCGAGAGTGCCAGAAGTGTAGGTCACACTTTTTGGCTCAAAGACTGTGACCTAGACCCTCAAGACGCACCTTTCAGCCCAAAAACTGCGACCTCTACTGAAAACAGGTTAGAAACTGCGACCTGGACTTTTTGCAGGGATTTTTCTGAAAGTATTATGGGTTTGTCTGAGCCTTTGTTCAGGGTTGTCTGACCTTCGTCTCCGCCTGTTTTGGACCTGTACTTGTTCTTTTTTTCTCAACTAAGTGGGAACCTAGCCCCCTAAGGCTTCAGTACCCTCCACTTTTTGTGGAATAGGTTTTGTTGTTGCAGGTTGTCTGAAATTTCAGAGTCTTCAGCCATTTTTCATATCTGATACCTCACCTTCAGATCCACTTTAGATCGGCTTATTATCCATCCAAATCACCTCATTTAGCTTTTTTTGGGTTTTCCTTTAGGGTTCACTCTGTTTCCCTCCAGGAGATATCCTTTCGCCACCTCTTTTACAACAAATTTTCCTCTGATTTGTTGTTGTTTTCTGCACCACTTTCCAGCAGATTTTGTCCTTTAGATCCCTATCCTTCTTGACCTTAGATCTATTGGACTTTTTATTGTGTTTTGATTAGTTTTTACTCACCTATAGACTAGTTGTTGAGAGACCCGCCTCCTTGGGTTTAGATTATTGCATTATTAGCTGTTTATTTTCTGTTCTTGCAGGCCTATATATTGTCATTTGCAGGTTTATTTACAGCTATACAACACACTTTTTTTTTTCTCTACAAATTTCTGGGTTTAAAAATTAAAATTTACACGCTTTTACACACACACCCTAAGCAAAAAAAGGGTTTGGTTAACACCGCCAAGCAAAGACTCTAAAAACATTGAAATCAATTGATCCTCCACCTCCCTGCCCTTATTTCGACATTGTAATCAGTTGATCCTGCACCACCCTGCCCTTGTCGGTCTCTTTTCCTTTGTGCCGTGTTTGTGTTTTCATCATTTCTCAACTTCCCATGGGCTCTAGTTTTCCTCAGGGGGGTCCAGTACCTCCTGCACTTTTCCCCCTCCTAGTAGCACGTATCCAAGATACGGCATGCCTCATATTTTTTCCCAAACTCCTGTTTACCACACTGTTACCCAACCTCCTTATTATCCATTTCCACAGCCTGGTGCTCCAGCTCCTCCAGCATTAGCACCTCCTCCTCCCTTGCCTTCTCAACCACCACAATAGCAACCACCGCCCCCTCGGGGGAAGGTGCATGCACAGCAAGGCGTGACTTATCCTCTTCCCTCAAAAAAGAAGAGGAAAGGCACTCAAAATCAAGTTGTCCTTGGTAATCCTGGACCTAATCAAGGTAATGCTCCTAACACTATGAGCCAGCAACAGGGCACTCAGCCCAATAAGGACATGCATGTTCACACGAAAAAGCCTTTTTCTTATTGTAGTGTTCATGGCCCTTACACACATGATTGTCCTCTTTTGCCACAGATGTGACAGCTATGGGAGTCTCAAGCAACATTACAAGGACAACAAGCCTCCCCTTCCATCCCTCCTAGTGTTGCGCCTAGCCAGCCAGTTGTGCTTACTAATCCTTTCCCTCAGCAAGTATTTCTGGCTACCCAACCACCTGAAGGTCAGGTGGCCACTTAACCTCTTCCATCTGGTACCCCTGATTACCAGATTCTCATGATGAACTCTGATCAACCTTTAACCGTAGACATCAATCTTTAGACTTAGTCACGTCAGTACAACAAGCCTCCCGCTACGTTTGTCCCCGAGCTGCCTCCTTCAGTCTCTATAGAGCCTCTTTCAACACCTAAGGGTCCCTTGCAGATCCCTCAGCGGCAGGGAAGGACATATTGTGGTGGACCGCAGAAGGGACAACAGACATCGCATAATTCATGTGGTATCCCTTCCTCCAGTCACTCCATCTTCTATTGCGATGATGACATCATGGAAGCCATTTCCACCCCTGAATTCATCTTTCCTGCCCATAAACAAGATAGCACCACCCGTGCCTATGGTGACTTTCATGATCTCATCACAAGTTACACCTCTGGTAGCTCCCACACTCCACCTCACCGACGACGTGTGAGTAGTAGACATCTTACCCATATCACTCCCTCCTGCGGAGTGCGTTAGATATCTACTTTGTGCTCAGGTTGCCAGCATTGTTCATCATCCTTCCAGTTATTGTCTTGTGACACCTTTCATATGGACCTCCCCTCCACACCTTATATCAGTTTTGCTGATGATGCAAGTCGCTACTCCAAGAATATAGCCTCAGCAGGTTGGGCCATTTTTACCCCCTTGCATTCCCTTGTTCTCTCGAACGAGGTATGCATTGGTACTGCTACCAATAACTAGGCCGAATATGATGCAGTACAAGGATTATTAGCCGATGCCCTTTCACATTGCATCCTCCACCTTCATGTTCGTTTAGATTCCCTGCTTCTTGTCATGCAATTGAATGGTGTCTATCGTGTGCATAATCCTATCCTTTTTAGAATATATTTACGAGTGAAGCTTTTGGTGAGTGAATTTGAAATCATTACATTCAGTCATGTACCTAGAGCACAAAATCACTATGTAGATAGCATTACAAACAATATTCTAGATTGGCATTCAGCACACACATTTAACACAAGACAATAACATAAAAATATCAAAATGATGCATATCCACAATATGTGTCGTATAAAATGTTTTAGAGTCCATCCACTCTGATACATATGACATGCCCATAGCATGTTACAAAAATCAAAACTGGGGGCACCACCTGCCCCTACACACTAATCACTATCTAGAGGATCCCAAGCTAATGGCTCTGCTCCCGCAGCTTGTAGATCATGCATACCCTATCCGGCCATTTCCATGCACCGCATGACCCCTCGCCACTCAGAGGGTAGACCAATACATGGCTCTATGTACTAGTCATCCAAGTCCTTCCAGCCATGCTATGAAACACCAGTCAGAAGCCTCTCACATCTATGACGGATATCCTCTAGGAGGGCTAATGCATCCTCATTTTGTTGTGCCCTCGCTCCACTAGGTCTTGCGGTCCCTGATACTGCAAGTCGTCCCATATATCCAGTCGGTTTTACCGGTGCTATATCTGCATACCAAAAGTGAAAGAATCAGTACCACATACAATATTCTAGACATTTACATGCACATAAAATATTAGCAATTTTTCACTTACCATCAGGCCCCCATATTCGACCAAGCGGCAGTGGAAAATCCAGGTCCCCATAATAACTCATCCCACTATAGGGATAGTCGTCTATATACAGTGGCATCTGATCCCAATGAGCAAAGAACTTGGGTCAAAACACCCGTCCAACCACCCCACCTCCTCCTCTGCACAGTAGTCGCCCCCACTGATTCATCCTAGGCTCTCTCGGGCCCCCATATTGGAGTTGTATGCGAGGTCAAAGTGTCGGGATCTTCTCAAAGAAGAACGAGCACAAAACTGTACCATATGCACAATCATGGTTCACTTGATGTTGCATAGCAAAAATTGTCGTTTCAACGACGATAGCATCATTTGGGCCCACCCATAGTAGGTCCCACTCAAAAAACTTTCCAAAAGCATCATTTTCCCTCTAGTGATGTGATGGAGTGCCTGGTTTCCCAGGATCTGCAGCACCGCTACGGCCACAGCACGGGTCTCTAACCTCTCTAAATCCCCGATGGGTATCCGAGTCCCCTTGAATTGGAGACCTGGTTGACAATGGAACTCTACAAACTCTATGATATTATGCCCCAGTGGTAATACTAGCTAAGTATTCCCTACCATCCCAAGTGGTGGGAGACCAGTCAGGAAATATATATCCTGGACCGTCAACTCGATCCGGTGCCCCTGCACTATAAATACCTCATGGTCTAGGTCCCAATAGCTGACAATCCAGGCCAATAAGGGCTCTCCATCTCTCATCAAAGGGTTCTCCACAAACTTTAGAACCCCAAACCTGGCCAGTGCACTGCGGACACCCTGATCCTCCCAGATCTCCGACCGTAATGCGCCCAAGTCTCTTGCTCTCCAGTTGATCCGTAATTCTGCCATATCTGCACAAAACCATCATATTTGTCAGAATACAGATAGGAAAGACTGTATCTCATCATAAAAACCCAGTGCTCAGCCAAAAAACAGCACCGGAAAACCCCTCCCTGACAGGTCGCACTTTTCAGGCCCAAACCTAGGACAGGTCACAGTTTTTTGCTCAAAACCTGCTACCTAGGTCACACTTTTTGCCCCAAAAAGTGAAACCCAGCCATGAGGAGGAGCAGGGGTCTGTTCCTGAGCCCTGGGGACCTAATCTGAACTTTTAATCCACTGAAAAGAAAGAGTAGGGTTAGGCCTCTTACCTGCAACTGATGGATCTCGATTCTAACGGTCAGTTTGTCTGCTACGATCGCCGCAAGATTTAGGGCCTTCTCTCCTCTCTACATTCACCACAGCTCCACATGAAAATGAGTGAATTTGGAGGGAAAACGCCTTATTAAAAGAGAAACCCCTATTTTTCCTTTCGCCTACTGCGACCAAACCATAGATCTATTTACCAAACCATCTGTACCGTTGGAAAGCTCTCACTGAGCCCTAAAACGGGCATCTGTTAGTTTTTAGTGATTTTATACTTCAATAGGACACATTTTTTCCAAGAAGCGTCACTTCACCCCTCCTCCACTTGCAACACTCGTACTAAGGGGCACCACTTTGCCCCCATACTTTTCCATGCTTGTGTCGACTTTCATCATGAGTTACCATCTTATACTCATGTTTTTATGGTCCCCATTGGACCTTTTCTGTGTGGCAGCACCATCGAGTCACCCTTGTTTAGAGCATCCAAGTTGAGGCATAATTGCATTCATGGAGTCTATCCCGAGTCCCTTTGCATCCTGCTATAGTCCCCCATCCTTCATTGCTTGGTCCCTCTCTCGTGTCGCACATTATGGCCTTTAGTCCCACTATCCCCTATCCCTCATGATATTGTGTCAGTCGCTGCTAGGTCATCCATGACCTTTATGTTGTAACAAGGGAAGTCGTCTGTTCGCTACTCAGTACCCCCCATTTCATAATCATCATTGGTGTCAGTCTGTCAGTCACTCTACTATTTTCTCTCGTGCCATAGTTGAGGATCCCTTATTGCCTCACCTATGGTGGACCTCCTTCTGTCGACATCAGCTCATTCATTCTAGAAGATGGGTCTAGAGGGTGGTGTACCTTGGTTCCAGCTTCCACTCTTGTTTGGTGCCTCGAATCAGGAAAAGGGACTCCTTATTTCCCTTTGAATTGATTGTTTCTCAGCTCCATCTCCTTTCAGCATCATCGAGATCCATATACTTGATGGTTCAGTGATGCAACAACTGATATCGGTGATTCCTGGGTGTGTGTGAGATGTCTCAGCCCTCATGAGGGGGTGGCCCTACAGGTATGCCCCCACACACTCGTTTGACCTTTTCATTACAGCCTTTGATGCAGCTCCATACATTTGATGATGACAGCCTCAGCCGCTTGCAGTGCCTTTTGTTTGCATATATCAGTTAGATTTTCAGAGCCCTTTCCTGTTTTCAGGGACATCTAGGTTGCATTTATATCTCATGTACTCATATATCATTATACAAGTCCTGGTTGTTATCCCAGGAACAATATGTATGTGGGATTCATTATCGTGTTCTTTATCTGGCTCATGTTTATGCCTGCATGTACCATATTGGCCAGTCCCATGGTTTTCCAGACACCTTATTGTTTGTAATTTTCCTCGGCGGGCATAGGTATGCCTCCCCCGCCGCCTATAGCATAGGTACTCACTCATCAAAGAGAGTTTTTGCACCTGTAAGTCTCGCCTCCTTAGGGTCTAGTTCTTTCAGCACTTTGGTCTACCTTATACTTCTCTCTCTTTGACTTCCCCTTCGAAGTTTAGTGATTGAGTTCTTACAACGTACTTCGATCATACGATTAGCTCCTAACGCTCGCACGCTGGGGAGAAATTTGTTACACCATCTTTTGGTCATCTAACCTATTGTTATTAGATGGACCCAAGTACACCATGTAAGATCAATTTTACCCTAAGTAAAATTGCATTCGCTATGAAAAATAACTTAGTAAACCACCTTTATTAAGTTGTTTATGGTCTAAACAGAAAACCCCATGAGGAAATGTTAAATAAATCTATGTTTGTTTGATTATCCTCAAGGAATAATTAGTTAAACAATAATTTAATTAATATTCCTGGTTATATTTAACCCAAAACAGGGAAATTAATTAGATAAATCATTATTTATCTTACTATTTCCTAAGAATAATTATTTAAACCTTATTTAAATAATATTCTTTGTTAAATATGACTAAATCACCCTTAAATAATTAAATAAATCATTATTTATTTGATTATCACTCAACCACATCCTTAAAATGATAAATAAATCATTTATTTATTTATTATTTACAAATAAAGGGATTTGACCCAAGTCAAATTCCTTTTCCCTCCAACAAATATAATAAAATATTCCATTAAAGTTGGATCTTGATTTGGTTAATAATATTTTAACTATGCACCAATATCTAGACTAACTCAATATTTTGTTATAAATAGAAGGGTTTTCCCATTCATTTACCACCTTTTGTTGCCTAAAGATCACTCTGGATCTATACTTTTGGTCTGACTATTGATCCACCATCATAATCATATTTTGCTACCATTTTTTTCTGAGTTTTCTACACCATCAAGAGAGAGGAATTTTAGATCTGAAGTGCTGAGGACTTACAAGAACCCATCCCATTGAGGAGAACAGGGAACACCCTCTTGTATTTTCCTCCCAGGTGCCATTAATACAAAATTCATTCAACATATTATTGTCTTGTCTATTGGATGCATGGAGTAAATCTTGTTTTTCTACTGCTTAATGTCTTCTAATGCATAGATCTAGATTTTTGCAACATTTATCTTGATCACCTAACTGCAGATCTGAGGATATTAGCAGCCATATTTGTTGTTAGGGCTATTTGTTATGCAAATCTAAAGTGGTATTTTTTCATACGCTTGGAATTAAGATTCATACTAACAACCAGTTCTACCAAAGCATGGGTAGAAAAGCTAGATATATACTTTCAGTTGAACAAAGTCCTTGAGATGGAAGCTATCAAGATTGCAGCGCTAAAATTTGAAGGTGAAGCACAAAATTGGTGGTTCCATGGGTTTTCTACATTGGGCCATGCCAATGTGACTGCCTATTCTGAATTTACTAGAATACTGGTGGAGAGGTTTGACAGAAAGGATACATAATCACCTTTCATGAGCCTTACAAAGGTTAAGAAGTCACGTAATGCAGAATCTTATATCTATGAGTTTCTGATATTATCTGTTATGGTTCCTTATCTGTCTACAACAAGGAGGTTATACATGTTCATCGATGGCTTGGATGAACCTCTGCATGGGTTGTTTAAATATACCAAGCCCATTACATTGCATGATGCCATTGAGAGGGCTAGATACCTTCAAGATTCCTTGCCAAAAGTAAAGGCAACTTTTCAAAACAAGCCCCCTTACCTTTATAAAGGGAAGGAGGAGAAAGCTACTCCTTCCAAGGAGAGCTCATTCAAGAAGCCTCTTGATATTGAAGTCCGGAGGGAGCTAAGGAGGAAGAGGCTATGTTTCACTTGCCAAGAGTCATGGGCACCTGGACATAGATGTGCTGCTGGGAAAGCACACTAAATAGAATTCTTCTCATATTTTGAGGAGGAAGAAGAAGATGATGAACCAAGCGAAGGTCACAGCGCTGACAATGTTGAAGGAGATCCAACACCATGTGGATATGGAAATTGATTATTTTCTCCAATAGGAGGAACTCTTGCATCTTTGAGAGGAGTACCTAAGTACTTGACCTTAAGATTTCAAGGTTCAATCATGAATAAAAGGGTTTTTGTATTGATTGACAGTGGGGCAACCCACAACTTTATTGATGCTCAACTTGTGCAGAGGAGGGCAATACCCACTGAAAATTTTTAGGTATTCTTTATTTTGGTCCCAGGAGATAGAACAATGCAATGCATTCATTATGTCCCATCACTTTCAGTCACTATGGGATCCTAGACTTTGGTGGATCACTTCTTTATAGTTGAAATACCAGACACCAATATCATTTTGGGTGTTCAATGGTTGATTATATTGGGGAAAGTTACCACTGATTGGAAGGCTTTGCAATGGAATGGGTGGAAATGAAGAGTGGTGAACTGCAAATGACCCAAGGCATGCATACTTACCCCTCACATAACACTTTCAAAAAGAGAACAGAGATGGATTTGCGCAGTGGAAGCAAGGACCTCATAGTCCCTTCTCTTATGTTCATGAGATTTCTACATGGGAAATTATTATCTAGTGGAAAACCACCTGGGAGGCCACCAGATTCAGATCTTGTGGGGAATACCTCACAAAGTGATGCTCCAAACTTAGATCCAGGAGGGATTGGAGCAATGGAAGACAAAGTTATAGCACTAGGAGGCTTGGGACAACTCAAGAAGGATCAGCCACCCACTCTCATTTTTGGATTTGCGCTATGGGAGTAGAATAATGGAAGGATCAGCCTTCCAACACACACCTTTGGCATGGGATATATCAAAGAGGAGATCAGAAACATGACAGACATTCTTGTGGATGTATCATCAACGCTGTCATCATTGAGCAGTGTATATCTATATTGGAAATCTCAACTGCTTGTAGAGTATTCCAAAGATCTCCACACATGTATGATACTGGATGAAATGCAGCAAGAAGAGGGATACTTAGCCCAAGGAGGAGTCATCTATCATCATGGTAGGGTATTCTTGTCTAGAGCTTCCAAACTCAAGCAGAAGATACTACAAGGGGCACACAAAGAGTTTTTTTTCAGCCATGTGCAGTCAATGAATATCTACACCCTAATCATGAGGAGCTTTGATTGGGAAGGCTTGAAAGTGGAACTACATCATCACTTTCAAGAGTGCATGAGCTATGTGGAGTTGGGGCAGCCAAGGGACTCTATGCAAGAGTAATTTCAGCCTTCTCTTCCTTCTTTTGAAAGAGGAGAAATGTCCATGCACAACTCCATATGTATGAGGAACTTTGATGGTAAAGAATCTAATCATGTAAAGCAAGTTTCATTTTCTGATTTATCACATTCTTTTACCATGTTTATGCAGGCCATGACTCCTAAAGGGAGTGATATATCATGCAGATCTCATGGAATTTGTTGGGCCACTAAAATTACTGAACTTGGCCACTCCCTTGTTGTGCAAAGGGAGATTCTTTTTCATGATGGGTGCTTCCCAATGGCACCAAACATATCTTACATCTTCAGCCATGATAAGATAACTTGTCCAGCAAGTAAGTGGTGGGGAGACCACTTACCATACCTTGATCTAATGCAGGAAGGAGATGCACTGTGCTGGCACCATATGTGGAACCTTGACCCACCTCCTCATGCTAAAATTTCTGTTTGTATATATGTAATTATGCTGCCATACTTGGATGACATAGTTGTACTATTTATGGGACTGTATGGAGGGAGGATGGGCATTTTGTATGTACCACATGGGATGGAAATTCTCCATGTACCTCATGCTACATGTTTTAGAGAGAGCATTGATCCATCCATGCTTATTTCTGATTAGTTTTTCACTCCTTGTGGGATGGATTATGTACATCTTATGATTTCCTTGGAGGAACAATTCATGAAGGGTTGGATTGGTGAACACTTAGCTTGTGAGGAGAGCTTGACCTTTGATGGTGTCACCAATGGAGGAGGAGAAGTGTTGTAACACTCACCCTATCAGTTGCTTGTGGACAAGCAACATTTTGGAGGGGAGGACTGTAATATTCCTAATTAGCCTAAGTTAAGAGGAATATACATTTTTGTTTCATTTCCTGTTGCATGAATAAATGAATGAAGGAGGACATGTACAATTCCTAAAAACAATGAATAAATCAATGCCCATGTGAAAAAGGATAAATTTGGGCCATGTAAACAAAACAATTGTAGGTTTGAATGGGTTTGAGTTAGGAGACTGGGTCAACCTTGACCAAATCTACAACGCAGTCTAGATGCAATGTACCTCATGGATGCACAACGAATTTTAGATGGAGGCTCCACATGTGAAAGGAGCTAACTCATTGAGGTGGTTTAGGGTTTGAAAAGGATTTTATATTATAAAAGGAAGAGGAGAGTAGCATGAGAGGGTTGTTGATTAAGTATATTTATGAATATGTTGTCTGTTTAGACATATATCATTCTCTGTTGTTTAGCTGAGAATAACGTTGCTTAGCATTGGGTGTTCTTGAGCGGGAATCCCGCCTCCTTCCTAGAGCAGCTCTTGGAGGAGCCTTGTTTGTCTTGTCCACTATCTGGCAATTTTCCAAGCTTCATATTGGACCGACAGCGCTGATCCCACTTAGGATTTGGTTTTCCTTGTAAGCTGCAGCAAGTGGAGGATAGATCTCTTGAGATTTTTGCATCTCTAGCACCCCTTTTCACTGGAAGAGTCTTCTATCCCTTTGACAAGAGTGTTCTATACCCTTGGGGATTTAGATCCATATCTTGGCATCAGGACAAAGCATACTCAGAGCCTACAATGCAGTCCCTCTTCTAGGACTGCATTATTTGCAAGAGCAGAGTTGCAGGGAGTTTGGCATCATCTTGGAGGAGAGATATCTAGTGATTGGATTCTTCCTTTCACTTTCGTGATCCATGGATTGGCCATAAAATCCATGTTATTTCAGATATGATTTACTATACATCATATGCTTCATAATTTTCTGAATAATACTGTAGATCTGTAACTTAGATCTCAGATCTACTCACTGTTCTTCATGTTCTGCTGAAATCCCCAAGGGGAGTGTATAAAGGAGCCTTTCTTGTATACAAATCTGAATTAGATCTATCTTTTTGTATACATATTTTCTCTAGATCTGAGTTTTAATATGCATCTGCTTCAACCAATGAAAATAACGATGTCAAGCTTATTCAGACATTTCATGTGGTTGTAGCACCTCAATTTTGAGGGAATCTTCTTGTATATTCTTCTTTTTTCTATTATACATTGTATAAGCTGCATTGTAAATCTATTTTTCTGATTTATAGATGAAGTATGAACCACCATATTGGTCTCTTGCTCTCAAATAGTTGAACTTATTTATTTCTGAAGACATTTGTTGCATATAACTGCAGCCCCACTCTTTGGGTGTTTTCCAGCTATACTAGGTGGTGGGAGGTTTGTTTACCTCACCTAGTTTGATTTTTTTTTTGCTCTCCTTTTGGATCTAGACACTAGATCCATTGATATAAGGGATCCAGGATTTGCAAACTCATTTCAGTGCATATATTTCTGAAGAGTACGTTATTCCAACAGGCTTTGCTGTGCATTCCCATTTGGGGATATTACATTTTCTCCTAGTTATTATTCCACTCTTTTTGATGGGATTTGACTTGTTCTTTGTAGGTGTGGGTTGTGGAAACTATGTTTCCTATGCATGCTCTATTTCAACCTCCATGGGTTCTACATTGGGTTCCATTTCCTCTTCATTTACACCCTCTTCTTCAACTATAGGTTTATCATTCTTGCTTGAAGGAGTGGCTTTTGATTTAGTTGTCTTATTGGGTGCTAATACATCTACTTCATAACCTATAAGAAACAATAATGTGGCCCAATCTCTATTTAACCTTTTCAATTCCTCCAACACTAGTAGCTTGATTAATCCATGATGAAAAATTGAAGTTTCACTACCTTCAAGCCTAGCTTAAACTTTATCTTCCATCTTTCCTAGGCTCCTAAATAAGAAGAAGTGAAGGTCTAAAGGTTTCTTACCAGTGAAATGTAGTAAGAGTCTAAAGTGATGCTGATAAATCATATGGAACCTCCCTTCACATGTGAAGTATTTATGGATTACCTTCAGGAGTTTGGAGGATTTTTATTTAAGGTTGCTCCTTGGGATCCTAGATGTCATATCCACTCCAATATGCTCAGGCTTCATGAACTCATCACAGATTTTTAATTTGAATTTAGTGGCCTTAAACAACTCTTCCCCTGTCCTCGGAATCTCTATAGCCTTGGAAATTGTTTCATGAGACACCACAAAACTCAACACACCAACCTTCAATGTAGTACCAAAAAAAAATAACTGTAAATTCCTTTGAAACTTGAGCAGGATAACCTTGAAGCTTTTGGTAGAACCTCATGCATCCAGCACTGATGAAGGTTGCAGAAAAACTAGGATATTCATTAACCAATTTCAAATCCATTGGCTCATACCTAACAACTGAGCCCCCTTTATTAGTATTATTATGCATGGCCATCTCTCTTAACACAACGATGGCCTCCTTGATAGTATGGCACCTATAAAGAAGAAATTTGCAATGCAAGGAGCTTGCAAACAAAGATGGAGCTTTCTAAAGGTGATGAAAACAATTATACTCAGAGGTAAGAGGGAAAGATGATAGACAACAAATCTTAAGGGTAAATTTAAAAGGTAAGTTTTGAATATGAGAGGGATGAAGAAAAATTAGAGAGTTTAAGTGAAATGATGAATGAAAAATGTGATCACGCATGTTGCATGACTCCATATAATTGATCACATGACCTCAAACTGACCCTAACCACTTAAAAATATATTCCTCACACTTTTCTTTACCGATCAAAAAAAAAACACAAGTTCGTAGCACTTTCGGTTATAAATCTGGCAGATTCGCTACAAACTGGTCAAATGAGTCCGTAGCGAAAACAACCTGTTTTCCATTGATTTTTCTGCGGACTCGGGAAAAAAAAGACAAGTGGAAAAAACTAAAACTTAAACCAATGCATGGAGATTTTTTATGGATTTTACCATGATGAAATGACATGTGGGACTCTAATAACTTAGGATTATGACCAATTCATAAAATTTTATCAATTTCATGAATTAATTTAGCAATACAATAAAACCTATGCCTAATGGCCTTCGTAATCAAAAAATGAAATTTTATTGGTGATAACACGTTGTTTCATCTGTGGGTACCCCGATTCATAAGTCGGCTAGCCCTGTTCACACTCCTTTATTTTCAATGGACAATGTTAGTAACACAAGTGTGGCTAATGATACTACTGATGTACATACTCCTCTTGCTATTCTAGGAGGGTGTACCATTCCTATCTCTATTGTTACACCTAGTACAATAGTTGTTGGATCTACTTCTATTTCGGGTTCAAGTGGGCACACCCAACTTTATGCCCCTTTCACTCGTTCTTATCCTTTTGGGATGCCATATAGTGAGATTCATTTAGTTCCCTCAGCCTTTCCTTTTTTGTTTCCACATCTATGACTTTAATTCCTAGTGGTTCAGCATCTTTCCAAGGTTTCACTTTTGGAATTGTAAATGTTCCTCCTTCCAATCCATATTTGAACTTAGGATCAATACCCTTCTCTACTCAAACTCAAAATATTAATCCTTTTCAAGGGAATCGAGGATGGGAAAATACTTCTGTCAGTGGTTTTGGGTATGGGAATTTTTCCCATATGTTTGGTTATCAAGGGAGTTTTCCCTTCCCTACTCTTGGTACCTCATAGGTTTTTCCTCCTTTAGCTAGTGCATGGAATCCTTATCAGGTTATCTCCCCTTCATATAATATTTCGTTGAGAGGAAAATTTCCTATGAATGGTCATCCTACAGCAAGGGGTCGATACCCTCTCATTACCTCTAGACCACAAGGCTTTCCTTATAGTTTAGGTCCTTCTACGAATAATCTGTGGTAGCCTGGTGCCTCTAAAAATCTAGGATACCTTTTCTCGAATGTCTGGAATTCCACTCTTGGAGGGTGGAATTATCCCATTCCTCTACGCTTACCATTCCTGGAAACTTTGAATTTTCCAGATATTCAAAATTAACTAATGATATGATCTGCTAAAATCTGTTTTGGCCTCTGGTCTCCACTAAACTTCCATCTAACATTCCAAAATTTGAAGGGAAGTTTGGTGAGGATCAGACAGATCATATAACCACATTCCATTTATGGTGCTCATCAAACTCCTTGATCAATGATTCAATTAGGTTGAATTTTCCAACGCATATTAACTGGAAATGTGGCTAAATGGTATATTGAGTTAAGGGGAGGTATGTTTTCCATCTTTGGTGAATTAGCTACAATGTTTCTAAACCATTTCTAGTTTCTTGTTCATTATGATGTTGTAACTGAGCTTCTAGCCAATTTGGAGTAGGACAAGGCTAATCATATTTCCGACCACATTCAAGAGTCACGCAAAAGGAAGAGCTTAATAAAGGAATATATCCCTGATGAGTTCCTTCTGGAATGGTTTCTGAAATATTTGAAACCGGAGATTTCTAAGGATGTGTCACTTTCCGGGTTGTTCACTGAAGAACAGTTTATCTTTAGAGCCCAGTATTTAAAACTTATTTATTCTCAGTCTAGAGTTCTTTATAATATTTTTCTTGATACTCCTCGATCTAATATTGATCTAGCCAAACCAAAAAAAAGGAACCCATGCTGATAGGATTGTAGGGTCAATCGATATCAATACAACTATTCTGTTGAATCAATTGCAACAATTGTCATTAAAATTTACTTCTCCAGCATAGACTACGTCATCAGTGTCTTTTCCTTCTCAACCTTTAGCAATCAATGTTGATCAATCTTCAAATACCAAAGGAAATAAAAAATCTGATGGGAAGAAGAAAGGATGTGGTAAGAATAAAGAAACAAGTGGGAAGGGAAATGCAAATAAAACCAGTAATGATACTAGTGAAGGCAAGAAGGAATCGAAAAATAAAGTTAAATTCCCACACAAGTTATCCAGTGGCGATCATCTAACCCATATTTTCCCCAAGATTCAAGATGCTCAGTGTTTTTTACCTCAACATGGTTCTTCTATTTCCCAGGATATACTGACTAAACCTTTTCCCCAAGGGCAACAATTGCTTGTTGACACTAATGCTAGTACTATAACCCCCTTAGGGGGCAACCGAGATGGGGAATCTACATCAAATGTATATATGGTTAAGTATAATTTTGATTTTGCAACTAGAGCACATGACTATGGAGAGCCAGAACCTTCTAAGGCTAAAGCTACCTCTAATATTCCATAACCTCTCCATATAGAGAGGCCCGCATTTGAACCTATACCTCAAATGTCGAAAGGATATTCAAAATGTTTGACTTATAATACCAAATCTGTCACTGTTTAGAACTATTATATTGTTGAATATTCGGCTTAGAACCCCTTTTCTATGTCAACGTGAGAGGTAATCCAATCATGTCCCGTGAAAATGAATTATTTTTTCACTGTGATCAGAGCAGTAGACCCGAAAAACTCTTTGGTAATAAAATTTGATATGTCAAATATTAAAAAGAGACTACCTCATCATATGGATTTCCAAATTAAATATACATATCAGAAGAATACCATCTTTCGAACTATAGTTGATGAAGGGGCTTCCACATGTGTCATGTCTATGTCATGTTGAAAAATTATCGGGTCCCCAGAATTTTTTCCCTCTCCTACTCTCATAACTACATTCGATGGTCATTCTCATAGGCCTCATGGGATTCTTCCAGCCTTCCCTGTTTTTTTTTGGGGCAAGCTTGTCAATGTCGAGGTAGATATAGTTGATTCCAATATCGATTATAATATTTTATTGGTTGGAAATTGGGTTTATTCAATGGATGTGATTGTTTCATCATTATTCTGCATCCTATTCTTTCCTCATGAAGGGATAATTGTTATGATTGATTAGATGGCTTATTACCCAAATAATTGCAATGCATCTGTTGACTCTACTGTCCCTTTGGTGAAGAATAAGAAGTAGCCTATTGAGAACTTGGGAATTTGAATGCATTCCTTTTTTATGGGTACTTTTGATCTTCCATCTCCTATTTCTGATATCAATGCCATTTCATTCTCCCGGATCACTCCTCAAAAATGTTCTTTCAGAATTGATTATTTTTCTGATCCTTGACATTTTCCCCCTCCTATTGCTACATTAGAAGAAGGGTAAGTAGGTGGAATGACATATCCTATATCTGTAGTTGAAACTGTGTATCAATCTATTGTGAATTCTACATATCCTGATCCCATTCCTCCCCCGTCAGAGGATATGGGTGGTGATGTGGCTCTGGTCTGGACAGTTGATTCTACTTCGACTATGGATTTCCTTGATATTGTTTTACCATCTTAAGAGGAAATTTCAGAATAAATGACTGGTGTAGAAAGACCATGGGATGGTTTAAATTATCGGTCATATTTTCTCCCTGATTTGCGTGAAGTTGATTCAAATTTGTCTAGTGCTTCAAGTGGAAGTGTTCATAATATCTTAAACCCTTTGGCTCCATCACATATTTAGCTGAAGGTACCATGTCTAATATTTTTGAAACCATTCCGGTGAAGATTTCTAGGGATCCCAATATTATCGAGAATATCTTCATTGGAGTTGAATTCTCCCTTGAAGAAATAAAAATCTATACCGATCTCTTTAAAGAGTTTCAATATGTATTCACTTGGTATTATAAATAAATGCCTGGAATTGATCCTTTGATAGTTCAGCATGAAATCAAGGCATACGAAAATACAAATCCTATACGGAAATATATTTTACCCATTAATCCTAGGAAATTTGCAGCTATTAAGGCTGAAGTAGAGAAACTCCTTAAGGCAGGTTTCATATACCCTATTCCATTGAATAAATGGGTTTCAAATCCAGTCTCCATTGATAAAAAGCAAGGAACGATCTGGGTATGCATGGACTTTAGTGATTTGAATAAATCTTTTCCTAAAGTTAATTTCCCTACTCCGTTTATCGATCAAATCATCGATGAGTGCGCTGCAAATGAAATATTTTCCTTCATGGATGGATTTTCTGGATACAATAAAATAACTATTCTTCTTGAAAATCAACATAAGATAGCATTTAATTTTCCCTATGGAACATTTTCATACAAGAAAATACCTTTTGGCCTAAAAAATGTTGGAGCTACCTTTCAGCGGGCCATGTCCTATTATTTCAATGACATCGAGCACATAATTGAATCATATTTGGATGATTTAGTTGCTCGTTCTCGAAAGCAAATGGAACATTCAAAACACCTTCATTTAGCTTTTGAGAGAGGTGACCATTATAAAATCCGTTTGAACCCTAATAAATATGTTTTCACAATTACATTCGGTAGATTATTGAGATTCATCTTGCCTAATGAAGGGATTCATGTATACCTCTTCAAGGTTGAGGCAATACTTCAGTTGCCTTCCCCGTCTAGTATCCGTCAACTTCAAAGTCTCCAAGCAAAGGCCAATTTTTTAAGGAGATTTATCGTAAGCTATGTCGAGATTACAAAAGGATTTGTGCATTTACTAAATAAATGAGTTCCATTTGTTTGGGACAATATTTCTCAGTGCTTGTTCGATGCTTTGAAAAATTCATTGACCTCTACTCCTATTTTGAGTCCACCCAATTATATTAGGGATTTCCTTTTGTATCTCACAGCAGCAGAATCAACCATTGGTATGGTTCTGGTTCAGGAAGACAATTCTCTTAGGGAGAATTTGATTTATTATTTAAGTTGTGGCTTGGTTGGTCCTGAACTTAGGCATTCTCACATCGAGAAATTTTATTTGGTAGCAGTGCATGCTTTCCAATGACTTTGTAATATCCCAAAATAGGAAAACTTAGCAATTCATGCGTAAATAACACATTTTTAGAAATATATGCTATAAAAATAAAAATCATCCCTTGGATCCATTAGATTTGACATCATATCACCAAAATCCAAAAGGATATTAGAAACAAATCATATTAGGTGAGGTAAACAAGCCTCCCACACCTAGTATAGCCCAAAAACACTGAAACCCCAAAATTACCGCAACATAGAATTATTGCATAAAGAGACAGCGTAGTATAATGAGGTTTTATGCTAAAAAATTAGAGATAAAAATAGATCTGCTCATATATTAGACAATATTGATAAAAAATTGAGATCTAGTCTCCATTATAAAAATCCAAGAGAACCCGAGAAGGGTTTCTAGGAATACACCCAATACAAATGGTGATCTACAGCCCAAGGACTGAAGAATCACTGAAAAATAAAGAAAATGAGTGTAGAAGGCTGAAATATATCAGATATTATGTAGATCCCATAAAATTACTCCTCCAATATAAGGATGAACTCTCCAATCACAGGAAAAAACTCCAAAGGAGCCACAAGATCCCTCACTGAAGTTGCCCTCAAAATTAATGCAATTCCCAGCTGGAAAAATGCTGGGAATGATGGGAAATAGTTGGCTTGGTGCCAAATATCTGAAATATGTCCAATATTCCTCCAAAATAATCTCCCAAGAGAAGGAACCCTTCCTCCTATGAGAAACTAGCTCAGAAAGTGGGTTTCTAAACCCTCCACTGCAACACCTTGCAACACAGCACAATAACCTGCAGAAACTGTGCTGATGAAGAAAGTTGTAGCTTGGCCTGAAAAAAAGAATGTGGAAATGAATGCAATTCTCTTCCAAGAGGCCTCTCAAGGAAAGAGATGGGATTCCCGCTCAGGAACACCTGGTGCTAAACAACACAACAATCTCAACTAAACAGCTGAAGAATGCAAATAGTCCAAACAAACCATACAAAAAATAATAATCCAAAACATAACCACATATGGTTGCAATCCTCTTCCTTATATAGATTATGAGCTTCCTTTACCTTGGCCCCACTCAATTAGGTCATTTCCTTCATGAAATCAATCTCCCTCCAAAACTGCATTATTCCTCAATTAATCTCCACTCCTCCATAACAACGTCATTGACTTGGTCAAAGTTGACTGAATCAACAGGATCCAACTCCTGTTCACACTTGGAGGTGCTTTATTTAGCTATTGAAAAGGTCTCCTTTCACACTTGAAGTGTTTTTATTGCTTCTTAGGAGACTTATGGGCCTACCCACCCACTTATTCACCTACCTAGTGATAAAAAAAACTATAATATTCCATTTAGCTGAAGGCTAAATTTTTGGAATATTACAGACTTCACCATTACATTCCACTTAGAAAAACCTTTTTATTGGATGATGTCAACCCATTTCAATTTGTTCCTAGTAAGCGAGTGATTGGGGGGAAATATAACAAATGGATTGTAATTTTACAAGAGTTTGATCTCGAATTTATGTCAGCTGTGTAGAAAAGATATTTAGTATTCGTAGAATTGATTACAGAATTACCTTGTGAAGTAGATTTTATTTATGAAGATTCATTTACCTAACTTGTTAGGCCATCATTATGGTCCTATACAAGGTGTTTCAAAATATTGGTACTATGGCATACAAATTGGAGCTTCCTGCTTCTTCGCGAGTACATCCAATTTTCCATGTTTCATGCTTAAAGAAGGTTATCGGTGAAAATATTCAAGTTCAAAAAATATTACTAGAACTTGATGAGGAAGGAAAAATCATATTGGAACCTGAAGCGGTCATGGAAACAAGAACTCAAAAACTACGGAATCGATCAATTTCAGAGTATCTCATCAAGTGGAAGAACTTACCCACTGAAGATTCTACATGGGAGGATGAGAATTTTATACAGAAGCACCCAGAGCTACTCAAGTGTTGAGGACAACATTTTTTTGAAGGAGAGGGGCATGTTAGGTCCCTATATTACTAGTATAGTCCCTTATTGTTATTAGTGTAACCCCCTTATTGTTATTATTGTACCCTTGTAACCCCATTTTGTTATTATTGTGCCCTTAAATTATTATTGTTAGGTCGGCTAGGATTACATTGTGGCCCACTAGGATTACATTATGGCCCCATGGACTCCTATATATAGAAAGGAGGTTTTGTTCATTTGTATCATCCAAGAATTGTTCATTTATGTAATGTATTGGAGGTTGCCCCCTCGAAGTGGCTTATTTCTAAGGCGTTGATATCTCTTTTCTTCTATTTTTGGAGCTGGTTACACAACATTCTACAACACAGTTTCTGTCAGGGTTGTGCTGTGTTACAGGGTTGCAACAGCGGAGGATCTGATAGGGTCATTTATGAGCTTGTCTTCAATGGAGGAAGAATCCTTTCCATTGGGAGGCCAGTAAAGGAGGTCCTTGGGCATTATTACATCATTTGGCACCAGGCCAAGTCATTATCATCCCCTACAACGCAGTTTCAGTCTTGGACTACGTTATTGTAGGGAGGAGTTGCAGGGGTGGTTTCAGTTCATCATTTGGGGAGTTAGATCTTTATTGGAGGGATCAAACTTTCACCCAGAGACTCTATTGGAGGAGAGGCACATACTTCTACATCAGCTTCAGCCATATCTTCCCATTTATTCTGTTGCAGTGAACCTTCAGCCCTAGGTTTGCAGTTCACCATTGTATTTTTGGTGTATTTCCGGAAACCCTCTTGGGTTGTCTTGGAAAGGTGATATAGAGCCTTGATATTTATGTATAGCATCTATTGAGGCATATATAAGTTATTTTATATCATTTCATGTTCCCATGCTATAGCTATGTTCACTATGACTGCGCTGTAGCAACTCTCCAACATTTTGTATAGGAGAAACACCTCACTTTTGAGAGTGTTTGTTTATTGGAGGATTGTTTGCTTATATCATATGATTTGTGCCTCGATATTTTGTAATTATTTTCTGCTGATATGATTAATGTAATGGATCCATATTGGTCTCATATCTTGATGTAATATTATTCACTGCGATTTCCATTTTATGTGCTATGTTGTTGCTCTCCCAATTTTTGGATATTACATAAAGACACCTTGGGGGCAGGAAAATTCAAACCCATGTGGTATGATCCTTTTATTGAATAAGGGTGTGTATGAATTGGCTGACTTTGAGGGAAATGTGTTGTCGGAGCTCAGAAATGACCTTTATATTAAGAAGTATTATACCTAGGATTTTTCCTAACATTTTCTTTATTTTGTAAATATTGTACATAGTTTTTGTTTCTGTCTATGGGTCTCGTGGTGATGATGATATTTTTTATCTGCTTTGGCAGGTTTCGATGGGTGATTTGGTGTACTTACGATTCGATGTTGGTGCTAGTAGACATACTCAGAACTTAGCTTCCCCCACTTGGGTAATATATTATCCATATGGTAAGTTGTTAGTCTCAAAAGGCATATGTATCAATCTTGCTTCCAATAATATGGCTCAATATAGTGTTGTCATAAATTTAGTATCTGAAGCAATGTCTTATGGTATTGAATCATTAGTGGTTTATTTAGATTCATAATTGGTTGTGTCTCAATGTTAGGTCCCTATATTCCTAGTGTAGTCCCTTATTTTTGTTGGTGTCGCCCCCTTATTGTTATTTTTGTACCCTTGTAGTCCCTATATTTTTATTATTGTGCCCCATAAAACCCCATTATTGTAATTGTTGTGCCCTTACATTATTATTGTTAGGTTGGTTAGGATTATATTTTGACCCCATGGACTCCCATATAAGGAGGTTTTCCCATTTGAATCATCCAATAATTGTTAATTTATGTAATGTAAAGGAGGTTTCCCCATCAAAGTGGCTCATTTCTAAGGCGTTAATCTCTCTTTTCTTCTATTTTTGGAGCTGGTTTGATAAAATTTGGTATCAGAGCTTTGGATTATAGGGTTTCACTGCTTCAAACAGGTCATCATGGCATTTATATATATAATTTTTCTATGAAGTTTATAAATCTAAAAAAAACCCATTTGCAAAGAAATCTTGAGGAACATCATGTAAAAAATTCAAATATTGGTTCGCAATATTTTCGGAGATATGATCTGTGGAAGTTAGGGTTTTTGCAAGCTCCCGAATTTCATCTCAAAGAGGCGACCTTGGGAAAATCATGATAACTCTCTTTATGAGCATCGGATTGGAATTCTCTAAAAATTGGCCAAAATTACACGGACTTTAGTTTCTTGTGTATCAATTTCAGAGCTAAAGAAGGAAATAGTGACATGTGGCACGTCGTACAAGTTCGCTCTACTAAACTAGTCCATAATTAGGTCATTGTGGGAGATTGGGCATAAATTTGCCTTGAAGAATCCAAATTAGGTCAGACCTATGACATTAGAAAGAAGAATCAGAGGGATATTATAGGACCGAAGGTCAATTCTTGGGGATTGGAAATTACAAAGATAGATCAGTTTCAATATCGAGCTCCTCAAAAGAAAGAAAAAGGTGTGTATTTTTTGTAATATTCCCAAATTTTCATATCATATTTGGAATATTAGAGTCCTTGATTTTCTTAATGAATCAAGTAAATAAAAGGGTGGAGGGACCCACAAACCTCAATAAGAATAAATATCCACTTTGTGTGTGTGAATGTGAATTAATTTAGACTAGATCTACAAAAAGAGGTAGTTGAGCAACTACTAATGTGAATGATATTGGAGATCATGTCTCATTTAATGAGAGAGATCATGGAGGGTTGATTTAGTCAACTAAGATCTTGAAGATGTCAAACAAAGGGTCATTGAGCATTAATGATCAAGTGGTGGAGGATCATGTGCAAATGAAGCACACATGATGGAGGAGGTGTACATTGCACCTAGACTGTTTGGTTGATTTGGTCAAACAACGCAGTCCCACTTGGAGGATCTTGTCCACATGAGACTGCGCAGTTGAGATTAGGGCCAAGGCTTGGGATGGCTCAATCATTATAAAGGAGATGAAGGCAAAGGTGAAAGGCATCTTGGATTATTTGATGTATGATCTTTTAGATCTGGAATTGTCAAGTGACATTCCACTGCATTCTTGGGCTGTTTAGCAGAGATTGTAGGTGTTGTTTAGCACAGGGTGTTCCCGAGCGGGAATCCCACCTCTTTCTTGAGTAGCTCTAGAAAGAGGATTTCTCTTCATTCTACATCAGGCATTGGTGCCACATCTCTTCTCTACTTTTTGCAAAACATTCATATTCAGAAATCTGCAGATTTCTAAAGATCAGTTTGGAAGGTGGAAGTTGTCTTTAGTACTTCAGGTGGAGAACAAGGTGAGGGATTATTCCCATCAATTGGGCTTATAGATCAGCACTCCCAGAGCCACATTGCAGATCTAGCAACAGGCCAAATTTTATTGACCTCCTAGCAGCAATATTCCCTTGAGGAATAACGTTGTCCATATTGCAGATCTGAGAGGATGAAGGAAGTTGCTAGTACTTCAGCTAGCAATCCAGTGGAGGATCATTCCTTCACATTACCATCAGTCTCACCATTAGCCTGGAGCTTATTGCATAATTTTTCAGTAGGAAAAAGGCCTCTCTTTCCCTCACAGCGTAGTTTCCGTTGGCAGCTGTGTTGCAGCTGTTGAATTCATCATTGGAGGATTGAGGAGGTAGATCTAGAGCTCTCAGCTCATAGATCTGATGAAGGGATCAACCCTTCAAGCATAGATCTGATCTGGGCACACATTTTAGCCATCTATTCTTCAGATCTAGCTTCAAATCTGTATTTCCCAGTGGATCAAGGATCAAATCCTAGGGAGGTGATTTTCCAAAGTTGCGGATCTGGGAAAATCCTTTTTGGGTTATCTTGGGAATCCATCACATTGGCCAGATCTTGAATCTTGGCATCATCAGAGCTCCAGTTTTGAGTAGATCTACATTTCTCTTTTCAGCCTGCAACCATATGTTTATATTCTGCTGAAGAGACAGTGCAGTATTTGCTGCAGAGCCTCAACAATTACGTTGTACCTGCTTCACACATGTTTTCAGGGTGATCCTAGCTCATATTTTTGGCTAGATCTACCTATATCTTGTACTTGTGTAACTGATTCATCTCAAATATAATAAAATGGCTTAGCTCTTTCTGCATATTCTGATTTGCACTTAGATTTATTGTTTATCTTGTTGTAAGTTCTTATATTGTGTGAAGTATTACTGCATTCTCCCTTTTGGGGATATCACATTTTTTTAACTGCATAATTCTTTTTTAGATACAGAATTCGGAATACCCACAGTCTTCAATTTTAGTCTTGACTAAAAATTAAGACTGTGAATATTTCGAATTCTGTATCTAAAAATCTACACCACAGAAACCTCCAATCTATGCATAATTCTTGTTTGAAAAATGAGTTTGAAGGGATTCCAAGGGCATATTGAAGGATAGATATCAGTATTGGGTTCTAAAATGGCCCCTAAAAAAAATTCAAAACCCATTAAGACCTCAGAAGGCTCTACTGTGACTCATGAAGAGGAAGAAGTGCAACATGATATATCAAGATTACAAGACCAAATTAACCAAATTTCTCTGTCACAAAAAGAAACAAAAAATGAAATGGAAGTTTTGAAGAAAGGTGTGGAAGTTTTGAAGAATGGCATGGAAGCTAAGATGGATGGCATGGAAGCTAAGATGCATTATGTGGAAGCTAAGATAGATGAAAAAATGAAAGACAACATGGAAGGCATGAAGAATGATCTAAAATAAGACATGGAAGGTTTGAAGGAAGTTTTCACAAAGTTGATACAAGAAATGATTACTAATGGCGAAAAGGTAGTACAGGAAACTCATGATGAGAACAAAATAAATGTTAATCATGATTTCATAAACTCTAATGTTGGATTGAATACAACCATATTCCAAAGCTCGATATGATGAATTTTGATGGCAAGGATACCGTAACATGGATACTACATATGGAGAAATATTTTGATCTCCATAATGTGAAAAACACACAAAAGGTATGCATTGCAAATTTACATTTAGAGAAAAAATAAATTTGTATCGTATCGATGGATTTTCTCTCGTAAAAAAATGATCACTTGGTCAATTTTTATGGAGGAAATGATAGCACATTATGAGGATACAAAGAGCAACACCTTCTTTAGCCAATTAATAATTCTCAAACAAAAGGGTTCAATGATGGAGCACATTGAGGACTTCCAAAAATTGAATATAAAGGTAACTGATATTTCAGACGAACAAAAGGTTGATGTCTTCATAGAGACATTAAAGGATAACATCCAACATGATGTTCACCTTTATAGAACCTGATTCATTATAGAAGGCATTCAGGTTGGCACGAAAATTTGAAAGTAAAATTATGGTGACAAGGAAGCCTACCCCTCACATCTATAAATATGGAAGTGTCGTTATTCCTATACTTCCACAACCTACAAGTTTGACACCACAAAAATTGAAAGAAAAAATATCAAAAGGGATTTGCTACAGTTTTGATAGAAAATACACTGAAGGTCATAAGTGTGCTAAGAAGAAATTATTTTACATAGATTGTGAAGATGAGGAAGAAATTGAACCAGAAAATTCAAAATAAGAGGATATACACCAAGAACCAACCCTAGAGAAAGAAGAAATGAGTCCAACCATATCCTGTAATACATTGGCAGGAATTACCACTACTCAAAATCTCAAGATAGAAGGACATATCAAGAAGAAAAAAATAATAGTGTTGATTTATTCAGGTAGTACCCATAATTTTATTCATTTTAAGGTAGCCAAGGAATTGAATTGCTTCCTATACCCATCATCAGAGTGTCAAGTGATGGTTGCAAATGGAAGGACTATAAATTGCTCTGGAAAATGCAATAATATCAAGCTAACCATGTGGGAATATGTATTGAATAGTCCAATGCTTTCCATTCCAATGGGAGGTGCTTATGTTGTACTAGGAGTACAATGGTTACAATCTTTGGGGACGGCAGATTTTAATTTTCAAGAACTTTTCTTGAATTTTTTTTCGAAAGGAAAGAAATTTGAATTACGTGGTATCACAGGGAATCCAGGAAAGATAATAAGCTCTAATGTCATGAAAAATATTATGAAGAAAGAGCAACGAGGCATGATTGCACAATTATGCTCACTAGAAATTCCAACATCAAAATCATCTATTTCTCCAGATCTCCACAAAGTCTTGGATAGTCATTCTAAGGTTTTTGGAACTCCCAAAGGATTCCCACCTATTTTTTATCATGATCATGTTATTCATTTGATTCCAGGAAGTGTTCCTCCAAACATCAGGCCTTACAGATATCCTTATGTCCAAAAGAGTGAAATTGAATGTATGATTGCAGAAATGTTAGAGCTTGGTATAATTCAACCTAGTCAAAGTTATTTTTTTTCTCCAGTAGTATTGGTGCATAAGAAGGATTGATCATGGTGCATGTGTCCAGATTATAGGGGCTCTATAATCTCACTATTAAAGATAAATTCCCCATTCCTGTGATTGATGAATTATTGGATGACTTACATGGAGAAATTTATTTTACCAAGTTGGATCTTCATTCAGGATATCATCAAATTAGAATGAAGGTTGAAGATATTCCGAAAGCAACATTTCAAACTCACGAGGGTCATTATGAATTTTTGTTCATGCCTTTTTTCCTTACCAACACACCTTCTACATTTCAAGGGTTGATGAATTCCATTTTTAAAACCTTCCTTAGAAAATTTGTATTAGTATTTTTTGATGATATACTAATCTACAATAGGTCTTGGACGAATCATGTTCAACATGTTGACAAGGTGCTCAAACTATTGGAGGAGAAAACATTATATGCAATAAACCTCCAAATGTTTCTTTAGAGTACAAGAGGTGGAATATCTGGGTCATATTGTATCTCAGGAGGGTGTTGAGGTAGATGCTAATAAAATTAAATCCATAAAGGAATGGAAATTCCCCACAACCATAAAGCAGTTGTGAGGATTTCTCGGGTTAACAGGGTATTATCGCAATTTTGTTAAGAATTGTGGCATAATAGCAGCACCTCTAACAACATTATTGAAGAAATATGCATTTTCATGGACTCTTGAAGCAACTAAGGCCTTTTAGCATCTTAAAGAGGAAATGTGCCTAGAACCAGTCTTAGCTACGCCAGACTTCAAAAAAACCTTTATTGTGTAAAGTGATGCCTCAGGAAATGGAATTGGTGTTGTTTTAATGCAAGAAGGAAGACCCATTTCTTTTGAAAGCTGTTCAATCAAAGGAAATTATTTACAGAAAGCTATTTATGAGAAGGAAATGTTGGAAATACTACATGCATTAGAGAAATGGCAACCTTACCTAATGGGAAGATACTTCAAGGTAAAAATTGATCATGATAGTCTTAAATAATTTTTGGAACAAAGACTATCTTCAGAAGGGCGGAAAAAATGGGTGACAAAGATGTTGGGTTATGACTTTGAAATCATCTACAGAAAAGGGAATATAAATGTTGTTGCAGATGCACTCTCAAGAAAGGATGAGGAGGTGGAAGCCTTGCTTTGTGCCATTTCTATTATCCAACTAGATTGGATAACCGAAGTAAGGGAGGAATGGAAGAATGACGAAGAAGTGTGGACACTTATTCAAAATTTGCAGCAAGATATGAGTACATCTGATGCATTTAGTTGGAAAAATGATTCCTTATGGTACAAAGGTCACTTATATCTTTGTAATAATTCCCAACTAAAACAAAATATTCTTTGAATTGCACACCTCTCCCGTAGGAGTACATTCAAGATTTTTAAAAACTTACCATAGGGTGAAGAAAGAATTTTTTGGGATGGCCTTAAATCTAATATTCAAAATTTTGGGGCAGAATGTTTGGTTTTCCAACAAAATAAAGTTGAAACACTTAATACCCCAGGTCTGCTACAACCTTTACCCATTCCAAGTCAATGTTGGGAGGAGATTTCAATTGATTTTATCACAGGTTTACCTAAGTCCGAAGGAAAGAGTGTCATCATGGTTGTAGTTGATAGACTTACCAAGTATGCACACTTTTGTGCATTATCTCATCCATTTAAAGCAAGTACAGTTGCTAATACATTTATGGAAACATTTCAAAAGCTACATGGAAACCTAAAGATTATTGTAAGCGACAAAGACCCCATTTTCACTAGAAATTTTTGGACGGAATTATTTTCTTGTTTGGGTACTCAACTAGCCCATATCTCATCTTATCATCCTCAATTCAATGGGCAAATTGAGATAGTGAAAAAAATGTTTGGAAGAATATCTTTGTTGTTTTGTATCTGATAAAAAAACACAATGGTTCAAGTGGTTACCTCTGGCTGAATGGTGGTATAACACTTCCTTCCATAAAACAACAAAAATGACCCCATTTATGGCACTTTATGGATATCATCCACCGTCAATCATTTTTAAGAGAAAATTCTAAGGTTCAAGCAGTGGAAGATCATGTCTACCATCGATAACAAGTTCTCCAACTCTTAAAGGATAACCTAATTTTGACACAAAATCTAATGAAACAAAAGGTAGATCAACATCGCAGCGAGAGAAGTTTTGATGTAGGAGACTAGGTATTTTTACATCTACAACCATACAAACAAATGTCCCTCAAGCAATCTAATAAGGATAATAAGTTATCACTAAATTAATATGGTCCTTACAAGGTGTTGCAAAAGATTGGTAATATGGTATACAAATTGGAGCTTCCTACTTCTTCTCAAGTGCACCTAATTTTCCATGTTTCATGCTTAAATAAGGTTACAGGTGACAAAATTCAAGTTCAAACAATATTTCCAGAACTTAATGAGGAAGGAAAAATCATATTGGAACCTGAAGCAGTCATGGAAACAAGAACTCGACAGCTACGAAATCGATCAATTTCAGAGTATCTCATCAAGTGGAAGAACTTACCCACTGAATATTCCACATGGGAGGATGATAATTTTATACACAAGCATCCAAAGCTACTCAAGAGTTGAGGACAAATTTTTTTTGAAGGAGAGGGGCATGTTAGGTCCCTATATTACTAGTGGAGTCCCTTATTGTTGTTAGTGTCGCCCCCTTATTGTTATTGTTGTACCCCTGTAGTCCCCATATTGTTATTATTATTCCCCATGAAACCCCACTATTGTTATTTTTGTGCCCTTACATTATTATTGTTAGGTCATTTAGGATTATATTGTGACCCTGTAATATTCCAAAATTTATTGGAATATTAAATTTATGTTTTGTCACTTAGATAGGTGAATAAGTGGGTAGGGATACCCATAAATCTCTTTATGAAGAATAAAACCACTTCTAATTTGAAATTGGATCATCATTTCAGCTTAATAAAGCACCCTAAGGTGTGAACAGGGGCTAGAGAATGTGGATTAGGTAAATGTAGACCAGATCAACAACGATGTTATGGAGATCATGGAGGATTAATGGAGGACAACGAAATCATTTAGGAGGATTGTATGCATGAGTGTAGCTCCATTATTGAGTGGGACCCAGGGTGAGGAAGCTCACCAAGCATAAAAGAAGAGGATGGCAGCATTAGAAGCCATGGATTTGTATTATTGAATTTGATATTTTTAGATCTGTAATTGTCCTGTGACATTTCTGTGCATGTTTTTGTTGTTTAGCATGGTTTGCAGTGCTGTTTAGCACAAGGGTGTTCCCGAGTGGGAATCCCACCTCTTTCCTTGAGAAGCCTAAAAGGAAGAGCTCTTGAGCTGTATTACCACTATCTGGAATTTGGCCAAATATTCATTCTCATATACAACACAGTTCTGTTTAGAGTTGGGTTGTGTTGTAGGGGTGTAGCAGTGGAGGAGAGCGATCTCCAATTTCTGAGTTTGTTTTCCAGTGAGGGGACTAGCCCTTCACCTATTGAGTTGATTGGGTGTTGGTGAAGTTTATAGACCAATATTTCAGCCCCATATCAGAAATTATCTTTAGGGAGTGCGTAACTCAGCCAACAGGGGTTCAGTGTGCAACCCAAAAAGGGTCGAAAATCCAAAGTTAAAATATGGCCAAACCATTTTTTTATTTTTCTGGGTTTTTTGAGTAGAATATGTGGTTAAAATACCAGATCATTCTGAGTAATATAACAGCCTTCCACACATGGTTCTTTTCCTTAGTAGCAGTAGTTTCCAGCAGCAGTAGCAGTAGCAGCACCATTTCCAGTGCTTGGTTTCTTTAGTGCATTTCAGCCATCTTGTGGCTTGAGTGCATTCATTTTGGAGCACTGTGTACTTTAATTTCTGTTGATGTATAATGATATGGCTCAGTTATTTGTTGCCCAGATGTATGATTTTTTGATGTATTCCAACATTTTTCTAGTTCTACATGTTTAGCTCTTATTTTACCATAGCTGAAATTGTGCATATGTTCTATATTCCTCTCTTTTCCATTTTGGAATATTACAGTGGTATCAGAGCATAATCTTGGCTTAGCCTGTGTACTTCAGCTATTATGTCATCTAAAGAGGCTTCTCATAGAAAGGAGAAGATCTACAGAAGCGATGGAGGCAAGACTCCACTATCAGGAGAGATGAAAGGGAAGGAGTTCTCAAGACTTATTCCCCAAATTATGCAGGGCATTAACATAGACATCAAAGAGATGAGAATGGAGAGATGTAGAGATTCTCCAAGAGGGCTTGTAGATGAAGAAAGCTCCAAATTTTCACATTATGGGTGTGAGAATTCAACTTCACCATCAGATCTGCAATGTGGTACCATGCCCACATTCTTGGCAAGAGAATAAGAGAAAGGAGAAACCAAAGGAGGAGACTCTTGGTGACTATCTCCAAGAATATGAATCTCAGCCTAGAAGATTCAAGGATTATCCAAACTTCCAAGGATTTTGTCAAATCAAAGAAGATATAAGACCCAGTAACCACAATAGAATAAGAAGGTATGTGCAACACACTTTGGGTAGATTCTTCCTACCTACTTTGATGGTTCGCCCAATAGCACAACCAACACTTGGGTAAAGAAACTAGACACATATTTTTAGTTGCATCAAGTTTCAGACAAGGAAGCCATTAGAGTAGCAGCGCTGCATCTTGAAGGTAAGGCTTATGCCTAGTGGTTTTATGAATTTCCTTCATTAAATAATGAAAATATATCTACTTATGAAAAGTTCACTAGGACGTTAGTGAAAATATTTGATCTAAAACATTTTGAAACTTCCTTGGGAGTGCTAACCAACCCCAAGAAATTAGAGCCTTTGCATGAATTGGAAGGATCCATGA
Source organism: Pinus albicaulis (assembly GCA_034641835.2). Taxonomy (NCBI): domain Eukaryota; kingdom Viridiplantae; phylum Streptophyta; class Pinopsida; order Pinales; family Pinaceae; genus Pinus; species Pinus albicaulis. Next base: position 1,316,936,863 of record CM076575.1, read on the forward strand.
AACCAACTCCATTTGATAACATTGTTGAGGGGGTAAAATATCTAAAACATATTTTTCCAAGGGAAAAATCCCCACTTCAGCAAGAAATTTCTTCTGAAGAAGAAGACATGAGGATTCCTCCTTCAAGAGGAGATCAAGCCCAAGGATCCCTTAATGATGAGAATAAGGAAGAGAGAGAGTTGGAAGGAGCCTCCAGCGCTGTAGAAGCAGGAGGAAGTCTACCACCATTTGGAGATGGAGATGAAGAAATTGCTTCAACTAGAGGATCTCCTGTATCTTTGCAAGAAGTTCCAAAGGATCTTACATATGAATATCAGGAGAAGCATGTGTCTATGTTGATAAGCAATGATACAAAACAAGGGAGAAAGTGTATTCCAACATTGACCACATTTTTGGGGACATACACCATGATAGATCACTTCTTTGTGATTAAAACTATTGACACCAATATGACCCTAGGTGTGCATTGGTTGATTACATTGGAGAACACCTTAAACTATGAGATCTTGCAGAAGGTAGGAGAAGATGAGAAGGAGGGCCAGCATCAATTTTTTGGGAACATACACACCCACCCTTTTCAGGAGGTTTATACATAGAAGCAGGAGGATGATTTGCACAATGAGGGCAGGGAAAAATCATTCCACTCACATATACATCTTGCTCTAGGCCTTGATGTCTCATTACATGGAGGCATTCCACTAGGGAGACCCCCTGATTGGAACATCAACAAATATTTATCTCAAAATGGTGCAACATTGATATATTTTGCTAACGAAGGAGCCTTGGGAAGAGGTAGCACAGCGCGAAGAACCTTTGATGGGTTCAAAGGAGGGATGAGCAATTTTCTGATTTGGACATTGCCGTTTCTCACTCAGCTAATTGCGCTGACAGATGGTGATTCATGAATCTATGATGGCACAAGCATGGTGTCAAAGGGCTACTCCATAGCCTTGGAGCAGCAAATGATACTTCCACATGTGAGGAATATTTCTGAATTTGATAAGAGGTTATTAACACTATTGCATGCATTGACCAAACTATGGAATTTTTGGATGGGAAATACCTTCCAAGAGGAGGTTGACCTCCATGTACTTAAATATTGTCTTGGGGAAGATCAGCTGCAAAGGAGGCAGCAAAGGTGGGGTAGCATTACTCCAACATGTGGCTTTGGCATTGAGCATGTCAAAGAGCAGATCTATGATGTGACATGTGCTTCATTTCATATTTCTACAGTGTTGTCATTGTTGGGAAGGATAGAGCCATATTGGGAGTCCCGACTATTGGTGGAATATTCCAAGAACCTCTTCACAAGTAAGTTTCTTGATGGACAAGTGATAGATGAGAGATATACAGTGGTTGATGGAGTCATTTATTTCCATGATCAGATTTACTTGACTAGAGACTCCAAGCTCAAGGAGAGGATTCTACATGCAACATATGAGGCTCTCTTTTCAGTCCATGAGAATTCCATTGAGTCCTATCACACCATCATGGAGGGATTCTATTGGGAGGATCTCAAAGATGATGTGCACCAACATATCAATAGATATGTAGCAGGGAAAATTTTAAGGATGGATGTTTATCTTAAAGTTTAAAAACTTGGAGAATCTTGGTAGTCCCCAATATGTGAATTGTAAAATTTTTGATGTTTTTTTGTAAAAATATTTAGTTTTGTAATCATTTTATATTAGTATATATAATTTTTTGGCAATTTTTAGGGTAAAATATTTTTATACTATAAAATTTGGGCAAATCAATTTTAAAAAAAAATGGGAATTGGTGAATCTTTTTTTTGGAAAAAGAATGGAAAATTAACCCATTTGCGAATATTAGCCCATAAATTTTCCATGATATGTAGCCTGTTTGATGTGTGAGGAGGAAATCAAACACTTTTCAAGGTTGTTTCAGTTACTTCCCCTTTTGATGAAGAGATGGGAAGGTTCATCCATGGATCTCTTCACCAACATGTCTACAATATATGGTAAATATTGTGTTTTCATGCTTATTTATCAACTAACAATGTATGTACATTCATTTACCACACCTTTGCAGCAAATTTCTCCACAAGAGAGCAACTCTGTCTTTGGATTTCATGGTCCTTTTGGGACTACATTCAGTGATGGGGATGACCACTTTATAGAGGACTTTGGGCAAGACATGTTTTGCTTGGCTCATATTCAGTTAACACCTAATGTCCTTCACTATTTTCAAGATTTTGAGAAGCTTATGGTAGCAATAAAGTGGTTGGGTGGCCACTTATCATATGATGTATTGAGACAACTAGAGGTAGAACAACACTAGTCTCACTTGAGGGACTATTGTCACCATCCAACATGTTATATGACACAAGCCATTTTTCTTTTGGAGCCCTTATGGTGATGCCATTCTATTCACTATATGTGGAATGGATTGGCTAAGAGAGGTTCCTAGAACCAAAGAATGGGATCATGAGATTCCAAGTACCTTTTGGCTTCTTAATGACCATATTATTGTAGCCCAAGATCAACAACTCCAAATTTATCATAAATGGAGAGAGAGACAATATGAGTTGAATAAATTGATCTCTCATTTTCAGCCATACAACCCCTATACATTGCAGAAGTAGGGGATTGGTGATTGTTTCTATGAGCTACCAGGGATGGCTCACTTTGTTTGGATGATAGCATTGAGATTGGAGTTTCTCATTAGGATTGAGGCACCCAAAATTTACCATCCCTTATGCCTTGAGGAAGCCAATGGACAACATATAACTCTTTCTATATATCTCCCACTTCTTCATGATGAGAGCTATTTGGTTTATCTACCAAAGGTTAATTTTTATACTTGGTAGGAGACATATCCATCGGAGAGTTTGTAGTATCCTTGCAGTTTTATGAGGACAAGAAAAATTTTGGAGGGGAGGACTATAATATTCCAAAATTTGTTGGAATATTAAAGTTATGTTTTTTCACTTAGATAGGTGAATATGTGGGTAGGGAGACCCATAAATATATTTATGAAAGAATAAAACCACTTCTCATGTGAAATTGGATCATCATTTCAGCTTAATAAAGCACCCTAAGGTGTGAACAGGGGCCAGAGCATGTGGATTGGGTCAACGTTGACCAGATCAACAGTGTTGTTATGGAGATCATGGAGGATTAATGGAGGACAATGTAGTCATTTAGGAGGAGTGTATGCATGAGAGTAGCTCCATTATTGAGTGGTACCAAGGGTGAGGAAGCTCACCAAGAATAAAATGAAGAGGATGGAAGCATTGTAATACATGGATTTGTATTATTGAATTTGATCTTTTTAGATATGGAATTGTCATGTGACATTTCTGTGTATGCTTTTGCTGTTTAGCAGGGTTTGCAGTGTTGTTTAGCACAAGGGTGTTCCCGAGCGGGAATCCCACCTCTATCCTTGAGAAGCATCAAAGGAATATTTCTTGAGCTGCATTACCACTATCTGGAATTTGGCCAAAGATTCGGTCTCATATACAACGCAGTTCTGTTTAGAGTTGGGTTGTGTTGTAGGGGTGTAGCAGTGGAGGAGAGAGATCTCCAATTTCTGAGTTTTTTTTCCAGTTCGGGGACCAACCCTTCACCTATTGAGTTCATTGGATGTTTTTGTAGCTGATAGATCCATATTTCATCCCCATATCAACATTTTTCTTCAAGGAGTGAATAAATCAACCAGCAGGGGTGTAGTGTGCAACTTAAAAAGGGCCGAAAAACCAAAGTTAAAATCTAGCCAAACCATTTCTGGGTTTTTTGGGGTTTTTTTAGTAGAATCTATGTTTAAAATATTGGATCATTTTTAGCACTCTAACAGCCTTCCGCACATGGTTTTTTTGAGACCTTGGAATTCCGTTACCAAAACATGGGGAAAACCACCTGGTCCAGACCTTAAAGCAGCTCCTTTTCCGTTTGGTATAGTCGCTCCAACTGGGGATAAAGAGACCAGTTTCCCAATAAGGATGATTTTGAGGGTGTTGTGAATATAGCACAAAAATAGATAATTATTTTAATATATATGCATCTATCTAAGTTATTAATCTAATATATATACGAGGTTTTTTTCCTTTATGAGATCTAAAATGATATCTTTCAACTATTAGGAATATATATCATTTAACAGTCGAAAGAGATGAAAATTATGTAAAATGATTCTTCTAACAAAATAGTTTGCATAGAAGAATTGTGAAATAAATATTGCATTTATCTGTGTGATTATATATTCAATAAGAAACCATAAATAAATATTAGAACAGAAGTGCATGTAATATTTATATATGATAACGTTTCAAACATATAATGCAATAAAAATATGACTTTCAATCTATGAAGTAAAACTTAATACAAGTGAATAGAAGTACCATATGTACGAATTTATACTCATGTAAACTGATAGCAATGAATCTGATACTTCTCACTTTCAAGCAATTTAAAGAGTAGAGTAGTGCAACATCAGTTAAATAGATTTAATTGTTAAAAGATAACAGAATGTGTTCCATTAATTCATCAAAGCACTCACAAACTTACAATAGTGCATTCTTTGCAAATGTTTTTGAAAATTTTCTAGACACTTCTCTAAATGCATGAGAAGGGTTTAAATACTAAACTAACTATAAACTAAAATATATTATTACAAAAATATAGAGGAGGTTTCAAACAACCTTCCTCAAAAAGCTAACTTAAACTATAATCTAGGAATTTTAAACTAATAATTCTGATTTTGTGAGTCCTGCCCTTCTTTATGAATGTGGTCACGAAGTTGGAAAATATATAACATTTATTTGAGCTGAGCTGGCTGCATTACCCTTGATCGGAACTGTCCATTGAAAATAGAATTTGAGATTGCTAATTGGGATCATTTTGTTGAATCTGTAAGAGACTGCATATTTTGATGATGATGATAAGGTTTGATCAGAAAATTCCAGTAATTTTCCTGATCAAACTTATTTACCTTTTTAATCATTTCCTCTTGTGTGTTTTCTCTCTTCTTCCACTATGTTTGTACCTGTCTTGTTTCTGAAAACACATCAAACATGTTTTCCTCAAGGAGTTCTGGTTTAGATAGTTGCTCACACATAGATTCAATAATCTCACTTGATATTTTGGATGTCTTTGCCACTGCTTTCTCTGCCTGTTTGATTTGCGCTTCCCATTCTGTGAATAGAATTTCTTTGTGAAGCTTATCTACTTGAGGTAGATTAGCTTGATTTCCTGAATCTGAAACTTGCCATTGAATGTGCTCTTCAATTTTATTCTCAATTCTTTCACATTCAAGTTTCTGAATTGCTATCTGCTGGATCATTATTTTACTTGAATCACAATAAGAATCAATCATAGAAGCTTGATGACAAAACACTTCTTGTTCTTTCTTTAACTTAGTGTTTAAATCAAGCGCTTCTTTGATAAATTTCTCTAATTGTGGTTGACTCTGTAATTTAGTCATTGTTATTTCCAACTGTGCTTGTTTTTCATTAATCTCTTGTTGATGCCACAATTTGAGGCTTTCAATATCTTTATGAAATTGTGTTGTGTTTACTCTGACTTGCTCACTGGAATTGGATTTCTCTTCATTCAAAAAATTCTCTAATTCTTGTACTCTGGCTTCCTTTTGTTTTAACAACACTCTAACCTCAGTAGCTTTATCGACAGTAGAAGTAGCATATGCCCTTGCATACTGTGATAATTTGGTTAGATGTTCAATAGGGTCATCTGAGGAATCTTTCCATATTACATCAACTGATTCATCTGTAGGCTTTGGAGTTGTTTCATCAATTCTCCTTCTTTTATTTATTTTAACTACAACCTTGTAAATAGGACTATAGAAAATATCTAATGAAGGAATATCTTCAATCTGTAGAAATATCTGATCTGTAGGGAAGGCCGACATGATTTCTTTATTATGCTATGCTGGAATTCTTTGCATTAGATTAACAATTTCCACTATTTTTTGGGAGTAATCAGGTGTCTGGAAACTCGTTGATTGATCGGTATTAATATTCTATTTAGGAGTTTTTATTTCTTTGGAAAACCCCTTCCATTCATCTATGAGATATTTTGTTTGTGGTGAACTAGACTGATCAAGCATATTTTGACTGTGCTAAGTTGTTTGAGAGTCTGTTTTTGTTCCATTGTTTCTTATCCCTTCTAGCATTTCCATCTCCTAAATAACTCGTTCAATTATCTTTTCTGAATTTTCCTTTTTAGATTTGGATTCATTTTCAAAGTGATCCAAATCATGAGATTTCTACTGTGATTAACCTGATTCGCCTTTAGACATATCTTTTACTTCATCATCCAGGCTAACACTTGGAGTGTGTTTGTTTCTATCTTCAATAGTTAACAAATTTAGAGGGACATTCTCTAGTCTCTTATTTTTGTATGCTTGAAAAGTTTCAAAATCCTCTTGACTTAGATGACTAGATACATACTTGATAATATCTAAAAAGTTTTCCATGCCCTGGAAAAGATCATCAAATCCATCTTCCTCCTTTACAAAAGGCTTCATCTTAAGCTCTGTGATGTAATTTTTAATCACATTTTTTGGGTCACATAATATTTTCGGCATTACTGCCAATTTCAATAAATAAATTTTGGAAACTTCCTTGTAAGTATGGCCGATGTTAGACAATGCAAAGGTGCCACATTGTATAGGAAAATTAGGACAAATATCCTTTTTAGCATCCTTCAGTTGTTTTGTAACACCATTAACATGATGACAGGCTATTTCTTTTGCAAGTAACTTACCGGGAACATAATAGGGTAAAACATGGGGGGAATCATAACTCCCGAATACTCTAATATATGTAAAATTCTCTTCGGAAAACCATCTAACTATTGGAATAATGTCTGCATTGGATTCTTTAGAAAACCTAGGAGATATTTTATTAAAAATCATCTGATGTATAGGAAATATGACTCCATAACAGATCTTATAGAAGTGTAAGTGGAAGTTTGAATCCCAGAGTTCTCTGTGGTAAATGTGAATTGGGGTAGGGTCCTTGGTAGTCCATTTCCATCCCATGGTAGGAAAACTGGAAGTAAAACAGATAGCATCCATGACATAGGCAGACATATAAAAGGGAAGTATTTCTCTAAGTGAAATACTTCTTTTATGCCTATATTCGGTTATATGCTTGGCTAGGTTATTGGATAATATGTCTACCCAATTCAGAATAGATGAATTGACAATTGCGTCAATTAGGGGAACCTAGTCTCTTGAGAATCTAGTGCTATCTGGTTTGGAAAATAATCTACATAACATACCAGTCGCATAAAAGTAAGGATTAGGAATTTGGGAAATTGGGTATGTACCAAACTTATCTTGCTTCAATTTCCCCTGATTATCCTTCCATTCTTGGATGACTTTGATAAGATCTGGATGTTCTCCTCTAAAATTATACAAATAGTCTTTGTCATATTTTTGTTGCAGGGGTTGCAACGTCAAAAAGAGTTGTGTCAGAGGTAGAAGTATTTCCTGTCGAAGAAACTTTGTTTATCACCCTTGGTCCTTCACTTTCAAAAATTTTATACATTGCTTCCCATGTCGAACTACTGCAATATTTGTTGGAGACAGTATCTGAAAATAATGGAGACATATATGTGTCTTCATTGGACGACGTCTGAGAAATTTCTTTTCCATTTTTGCTCATTTTTCTCTTCTTCAATCCGTTAACTGGTTTCCTGAAAACAGAGCGAATTTTTACAAGTATGGAGTATCAAATAGACAAATCTATCATTTATTTCAAACACACGCAAGAAAATATCAATCTTATTAAAATATAACATCAGTCATCATTCATAATCTCTGAATTAATATTTCATATATCTCCACACGTAAGATCTATCAATCGATTTAAAGCCGTTAAGATCTTAAATTTTATTTTGACATGACACAAGTTGTTTTACACGCTTGATCTATTAAATGACGTCGGTGCGCATATCGCAAATTACAACTTATAACCATTCGTAATACTTACCTTTAAAGGCTGCGAAATGCGAATTGTGGTTTATAATAAAACTAAGGTGACCGCGATAGCTGAAGGGTTTATATTCATTTGTTTATTTGCTTGTCGGGTCTACGGAGTCGCAACTTATATCTTTTTTCTTTTAATGTTTTTTGATTGATTAAGTGAAGTACGGTGCAATAAAGTAAATATAACGGTGATTGAATATTTTTGCAAAGTTTAAATCATATCTTCGTTGAATTTTGAGTGCATATCACAGTTAGCATATTTTAAGTTTTATGAGTCTTTTGAAATTCATAAGATATGTGATTTGCGATGCTTTAAAAAGAATAAGGCGGAAAAAAGAAAATATTTATTTTCCAAGTTTTTTTATTTAGGAAATTTAAAATAATTTCCTATTTATTTCTAAAGGGTCCTTATTTACAAAAGATAAATGGGGGGTTGTTGTATAGCACAAAAATTGGCGATTCACTTGGGAGAACCAGATATCTCTGATGAAATTTTTTGGCATTTCTAAGCTTTTTGAAAATAAAATAGTCATAGGAATAAAATTTCAAATAAATAATATCTTACTAAGCAATGAAAATATATCTTATTCACTATTCATAAGAATTCCTCTATAAAAGATATAAGTATGAAAATCTATATCAGTCCTTACTCAGTTTAAAAAGACAAAGTAGGTGGCCTTTACAAATCAGCTTTATAAAAATTTACTCTTTTATCACAGGTAGAGCCTCTGTTCCAATAGGAAATTTAAGCTTTTGGCAGGGTTACCTTTTATCCAGCAATGATTCATTATCCCATCCAGTATTTCTTATAATTTTCAGAAGTAAATTCTAATCTTTGAGAATTTTCTTTTATCTATTATTTTATTTACTTAAAAGCCATTGTCTTGGCTTGGTAACCAAATGATGACAATGCCACTCACTAGAAGTAATTAAGTTGATCAAGTTGGCTCTTGATGAGACCCCTTTCCTTTTCTATATAATCTCAAGTCATTACCTTGTTTTGGTAGACAGCATTGGTAATGTCAGTTTAATTATTTCCTTATGACCATGGTAAACAAGTTCGTGATGAGACTTATTATCTTTTAAATTTTTCTTCTAAGCATATATTTTTTATTTTATTTTGAATTCCTTTTGAAAATTTATAAGATTTTCCGGATGGAGTGAGTCATTGGTATTTTTAAGATTTTAGATGGTAATGTCGAGTTTCAGATTAATTTTCTATAAACAGGTCTTTACTATGTTAAAGTTTCTTTTCTTGACTGATAAATAGAATATTCATGCTATATAAATATGATATTTCATCAAAGAATAATTGATTTCACTGAAATTTCATTTTTCAGAAAGATAAAATTAATTTGTCTTTTTAAATATTTCGATTTTTCTTCCTTAAACATTTTTCATTTTTTATAAGCAAAAAGAAAATATCAAAAGAAAATCATCTGAGATTGGAATTGAAAAGAAAAATATTAATACTAAGAAAGTTTTATTTTAAAAGAGAAAAACAAGAGACACTAATATACAAGGATAGAAGGGGTTACCTCCTATGAGAAATATTTTTTCAAAATTTGCCCATTAACAGACAAAGAATCCTTTTTCCTGATAAATCTTGTAATAGAAATGTTGATGGGCCTATTTCTTCAATTATTTGAAATGGACCTAGCCAAATTTTTTGAAACTTCACGTGTTTACCTTTTTTCTCATGTGCTTTGTCCCATTTCAATACCAAATCACCAATTTGAAAATTATTTGGAATGACAGAAGTTGAATAAAATGAGGCTTTTATTATTTTTTGATGATGAGCATGAGTTTGTTTGGCTTTTTCTCTTTCTTCTTCTAACTTCAAAATTTGACCTTGTCTAAATTGTAGGGACGAAGTAGGAGTTTCATCAATGAATTGAACTAAGGAAAGAGATGGAATAACTACATTGGTTGGAAGTACAACTTCTTTTACATATACAAGATTGAATGGAGAAGTACCAATAGAAGATTTTTGAGTTATTCGATCTGCCCAAAGACAAAAAATTAATGACTTATGCCAATTTCTTTGATTTTGATCAACATTTCTTTTGATTATTCTAATCTGATTTTTGTTTGTAGATTCTGCTAAACCATTTCCTTATGGATAATAATTTGCAGAATATTCTAGTTTAAAACCTCTTTTAATTGCAAAATATATCATAGTAGTTCCAGAGAAATAAGATGCATTATCAAACATCAAAGCAGTAGGTAAGCCAAACCTGGTTATGATATTTTGGTCAATTAAATCAATGATATTTTCTGAATTAGCTACTCTTAATGGAATTGCTTCCACCCATTTGGTAAAGTAATCTGTAGCTATAAGAATATATCCATGATGTTTGGAAGAGTTAGGAACAATATCACCAATTATATATAATCCCCATTGCTTAAATGGTTGTTCAATATTAACCAACTGTAATGGTAATGTTGGCTTTCTTTGTTTTCCAGATGTACTTTGGCATACTTCACATCTTCTTGAATATTTATGAGAATCTTTGAAAAGTGTAGGCCAACAATAACCTGCATGCATGATCTTATGTGCTATTGTGTTTCCTCCAAAATTTCCTCCAGCTGGTTGATCATGGAGTTCCTGCAAGACCTTATCAGCTTCAGATTTTTATAAGCATCTTAGAAGTACAGAATCAAATTTCTTCTAAATAACACATCATTGACTAACTCATATTATTTATCTTTTAATCTAAGAGCTCGTTTTGTCTTATAACTGAGATGATTTGGAGCATATCCATTTTTTAAATAAAATATAAGATCAACATATTGTGAATATGAACCATTAAGGCTTACCTCTGATATTTGCACATTACCTGAATATTCTTCCGTTGGTAAATGTGATGCTCCTGTAAGCATTCTGCAAAATCCTTAACCTCTAATGATTTTAGAGGGTTTTATTTCTACATCATACTCTTGTAATGCAGTTACCGATTAGCCCTTTTTTCTCCTAATTCTTTCTGCGTCAAAAGTTGTCTTACTACAGAAAATGGACCTATGATTTTCGTATGAGACTTTAGGAGAAAAGGTCTAAAATTTTTTATGGCTTTAAAAACAGCAAATGCTTGTTTTTCAACAAATCTGTAATTCAATTTTGCAGCTTGTAAATTTGAACTAAAGAATGATATCGGTGTTTCTATTTGTTGGTAATTCAACTGTGTTAAATAGCTGCATATGATGTATCCGATGAAAAAGTGTATAATGTAAATGGATTAAGAAAATTGGGGGTGGTCAGGAATGGAGCATTTAAAATTGTCTGTTTAATAAATTCAGATGCTTCTCTTTCATTATGTCCCCATTGGAATACATAATTTTTCTTAATCATGTTCTGCAATGGTAAAACTATTTGAGAAAAATCAGGGACAAATCTCTTAACAAAATTAATTTTCCCAAGGAAAGATTGCATGGTTTTCTTGTTATGAGGGAAAGAAATTTGTTTAATTTCATCAACTCTTTCAGGATCAATATAGATACCATTTTTTGACACAATGAATCCTAAAAGTTTCCATTCATCTAAAGAAAACACTGATTTCTTTGGATTTAATGAAATGTCATACCTTTTGCATCATTCAAAGACTTGTTTTAGGTCACTCACATGATGATTTTACTGTTTAGAGAAAATAGTAATGTCATCTAAATAGATAACTACAATTTTATTTATAAGTCCTCTAAAAGTTGTGTCCATGACTCTTTGGAAAGTGGCACCTGCATTAATTAATCCAAAAGGCATTTTCTAATAAGCATAAGTTCCCCACTTAGTTCTGAACGTATTTTTCAATCTATCATCTGGATGAACGAGGATTTGATTGTAACCTAAAAATACATCTAGAAAAGACATGAGCTTAGAACCAACTACTTTCTGCAATACTTGTTCCATGGTTGGTAGTGGAAAATTGTCCTTCTGGCAAGCTTTGTTTAAATTTCTAAAATCAATTCAAATTATAATATCACCATTCTTCTTCCTGACGAGTACCAAATTTGATACCCATTTTGAATGTCTGACTGGAAAGATAATTTTTTCTTTGAGAACTTTAATCAATTCAGTTTTAATTTGATTTTCCAGCTTTGGATGAATCTTTCTCAATTTATGTTGTATGGGCTTTTCCTCTGAGATCATAGGAATCGTGTGTTGAATTACAGAAGTATCATATGTTTTAAGATCAAAATAATCCCAAGCAAAGACACTTTTGTACATCCTAAACAATTTGATGAATGATAATCTTTCTTCAGAAGACAGACCAAGACCTAAATTTATATTTTGAGGTTTTTCTTCACTTCCTAGATTAACTAACTCAAATCTTAAGGTAGAACATTGTATTTTTGAGTTGGTTACTCTTTTAAGTATATCCTTTAGATCATATAAGTCTTCTAACTTGCAAACATATTTTGGAATATGATTTTCATCTTGTTCTTTCTTAATCAGAGTGTCATGTTCACTTTCATCCATCATTTGATTATCATAATATTTTTCAGATGTTAAAAAATCTATGATATCTGAGTCATTATTGAATACTCTCCAATCAGTGATATTATCAGGAATAGATGGTCTAAAAATCAATTCAATAGAAAATCTATCGAGACTAAATTATTGGGACGAGAATAATTTTGATGCTGCATTAGCGAGTAAATCTGCACTAGCTTTATATATTCGAGGTATAGAAGAAATGTTGAAGGCTAAGAAATGAGTAGTTAATTCTTGGACTAATGATTGATAATGTTTTAAATGTCCATAATTACAATGGATAGTATCTCTTACTTGCCTAACTATGATTTCTGAATCTCCTAAGACCTTCAGATGTCTGGTATTCAGATCAATAGCTTTTAATAATCCTTGAACTAATGCTTCATACTCAGCTACATTGTTGGTACAATCAAATTCTAATCGGCAGGCTAACATAGTCTTTTTTCCTTCTGGGTTTATTAAAAGGCAACACACACCTGCACCATCTTCAGATTTAGAACCGTCAAAATAAAGGGTCCAAAACAAAGAATTAACTATTTTTCTATCTAAAAAATTAATACATCTAGAATTATCCGGCTGGGAAAAATTCTCAATCTGAGATACAACTGCGTTATAAAATAAAGGGGATGGTTGAGCATTAAATTTTCCTAAAAATGACTCAGTAGTGTAGTTTCCAATAATGTTGTTATTGAAGGCTAATGGCTCATTAAGCTCTTCAAGATCAGTCACTGTGTGTTTCATAAACTTTTCATGATCAGTTTGAATTTTATTTGGCTTACAATTATGTGGTAACCACATATGTGACCAGTCTGTTGAAAAATATCCATGAAGTTTCTCAAACCTATCACGACTTAAAATTAAACCATAAAATTCAGGAATTTCTGCCACCAAAATATCAATAATTTGAACAATTTTGGGATTTGATGACAATCTGATGGAAACAAATTTTAATTCTCCTACCACTTCTACTCTAGTTCTATCAAGTTGTACTATATGAACTGGAGAATTCTGAGGAGTAATGTTCAATTTAGCACAAACTGATTTCTGAATTATATTCGAAGAAGCCCTTGAGTCTATTAAACAATTATGAAAATTTTTATTATAGATCTCATAGTTTAAGAGAAATGGGGGAGTATGATAGATGGATTGATCACCTGTCATAATTAAATCTGAGGCATCTATTTTTACTGAAGGAGAAGGTGGCTTACCCATTTCATTAGCAGCTTGAACTATGACTGGAGGAGGTAAGTTTGAAGCAGGAACAACTTTTAATTCTCTAAGTAATATTTTTAATTCTCTAAGTAATATTTGTCGTAGTTGCATCCATTTGGTAAGCTCATGAATTGAAATATTTTCCCTAGTCTTTTTCATGTCTTCAACTATATTATACTCAATGGTATCTGAGATAACCATTGTTTTAGATATAAGTGGAGAGTCTGATGTAACAGGACTTCTTTGTGTGGCCTTTGAATTAGAATTTTTGCTTATTGATTTGTCTTTAGCAAGAGTATAATTTTTTTGTTGTTGACTAGGTTGTGTTGCTTCACTAATCTTTTTGCTACGTGTGCTGACAGGAAAAGCTTCAAGTTGTTCTTCATTTGATAGGATAAAATCCCACATTCCATTAAGTTCAACTTCTTATTCTTCATCATCTTCCTCTTCCTCTGTTTGTTCTTCCTTCTCTTCTTGATCTGATTCAACATTAGATATAACATTTGGAGGTTGAGAATTAGAGGTTTGTTTCTTCTTGAAATTCCTGAAACTTTTTTTTTAAATTTGAATTTTCAACAACTTGTTTCTTGATATCTTCCATTTCATTGGTCATGTTTTTCAAAAAAAATTGAAGACCTTCTACATCAAATGGATCCTTTGGTATCTTATTCTTAGAGTCATCTTTAAAAAATGTCTTCTTTGATTTTTGATCTTCTTGAGAATTATTTTTCTTAAGAGCAATTATGTGTTTCTCTACAGATAGATATTCTTTCATATTCTCTGCAAGTGTGGCTAATTTTTCTCTATCAACGAAAATAGCTATATTAGATGGAAGGGATGAAATATACCACTCAATTTGAACTTCTGCACCAGCAACTACTATAACAGGAATTTTATTGAGTAGTTTATTAAATATTGAATTAAAATCTTTTATCTTCTCACCTGGTTTAGCTTTAAGATTTGAAATATCATTGATAAGAGTAGCAGTAGTTCTATCATATCCAAACTTAGCCATAAATTGTTCTTCAAACATATTCCAGTTAGTTATGGAGTGAGCAAGTAATGAAAAATACCAGAATCCTGCAGATCCTTTTAAATTATATGGAAATAATCGTACAATGCAATCCTCTTCAACTACTACATTCAAGTTGACAGCTAACATAAAAATATTAATATGTTCTTCTGCAAGAAGACCATAATCGGGATTAAATTTTGGTAACCATCTTTTGGGATTTTTAGGCAGAGCATGAAGAGGAGCAGGCATGTTTATAGCCCCTAGATTGCTCCATGGGTTTACATTCGATGGAGGGACTTGGCCTACCATTGGATTTTGGATGGGTTGATTGTGAATTGATGATGAGGCAGGTCGAATACTAGGACCATTATTTTAAGTATTGGAACTAGTAAAAGTGATACCGAATGTTGGAATGAAATTTGTTGAAGTGTGTGGAGGTAACGGGGGTGAATGGAATAAGATATCACTAGTGATCGATTCTGATTGAGTCCTCTTTAACTTCTTCCGAGTACTACTGATATGAAATTCAAAAGGGAGAATCCCTAGTTTTTGACTTTCTGATCGATTTAATATTCTTCGAGGTTGTAAAGAAGATGAAATACTTATATCCAATAATTGAGAAGATTTGGGCTTTTCAACAAAAATAGATACTTTCCGTAACTTTTCTATCAAAGAATAAACTTCTGGGGAATGTTGGTGATACTCGGGAAATAATATAGTTTGAGTATCACTAGGAGACTTAGGGGAAAGATGATCAACTATAGATTTTATAGATGATTTACCTTTATATTGATCATAACTTTGTTCCATTCACTTGGCCCTCCTTCTAGCGCCAATATGTTGAGGCCTCAGAATTTCGTTTCCAAAACATGGGGAAAACCACCAAGTCTGAACCTTAAAGCAACTAATTTTTGGTTTGGTATAGTGGCTCCGACTGGGGATAATGGGACCAATTTCCCAATAAGTATGATTTTGAGAGTGTTGTGAATATAGCATGCAAATGGATAATGATTTTAATCTATATGCATCTATAAAAGTTATTAATCTAATATATACCCGGGGTGTTTTTCCTTTATGCGATCTAAAATGACATCTTTCAACTATTAGTAATATAGATCATTTAACAGTTGAAAGAGATGAAAATTATGTAAAATGATTCTTCTAACAAAATAGTTTGCATAGAAGAATTGTGAAAGAAATATCACATTTATCTGTGTGATTACATATTCAATAAGAAACCATAAATAAATATTAGAACACAAGTTCATGTAATATTTATATATGATAATGTTTCAAACATATAATGCAATAAAAATATGATTGTCAATCTATGAATTAAAACTTAATACAAGTGAATAGAAGTACCATATGTATGAAGTTATACTCATGTAAACTAATAGCAATGAGTCTGTTCCTTCTCACTTTCAAGAAATTTAAAGAGTACAGTAGTGCAACATTAGTTAAACAACTTTAATTGTTAAAAGATAACAGAATGTGTTCCATTAATTCATCAAAGCACTCACAAACTTACAATAGTGCATTCTTTGCAAATGTTTTTGAAAAATTTATAGACCCTTCTCTAAATGCATGAGAAGGGTTTAAATACTAAACTATCTATAAAATAAAATAGATTATTACAAAAATATAGAGGAGGTTTCAAACAACCTTCCTCAAAAAGCTAACTTAAACTAAAATCTAGGAATTTTAAACTAACAATTCTGATTTTGTGAGTCTTGCCCTTCTTTCTGAATCTGGTCACGAAGTTGAAAAATATCTAACATTGCTTTGAGCTGAGCTGGATGTGATATCCTTGATTGGATATGTCCCTTGAAAATAGCATTTGAGATTTCTGGCTGGGATGTTTTTGTTGAATCTGTAAGGGACTGCAGAGTTTGATGTTGATGATAAGGTTTGATCAGAAAATTCCAGTAATTTTCCTGATCAAACTTATTTTCCTTTTTAATCATTTCCTCCTGTGTGTCTACTCTCTACTTCCAGTGTTTCTACCTGTCTTGTTTCTGAAAACACATCAGACGTGTTTTCCTTAAGGAGTTCTTCTTTAGACAGTTGCTCACACATAGATTCAATAATCTCACTTGGTATTTTGGATGTCTTTGTCACTGCTTTCTCTGCCTGTTTGATTTTCATTTCCCATTCTATGAATAGACTTTCTTTGTGAAGCTTACCTACTTGAGGTAGATTAGCTTGCTTTCCTGAATTTGAAACTTGCCATTGAATGTGCTCTTCAATTTTCTTCTCAAGTCTTTCACATTCAAGTTTCTGAATTGCTATCTGCTGGATCATTATTTTACTTGAATCACAATAAGAATCAATAATAGAAGCTTGATGAAAAAACACTTCTTGTTCTTTCTTTAACTTAGTGTTTAAATCAAGTGCTTCTTTGATAAATTTCTCTAATTGTGGTTGACTCTGTAATTTAGTCATTGTTATTTCCAGTTGTGCTTTTTTTCATTAATCTCTGTCTGATGTTGCAATTTGAGGCTTTCAATATCTTTATGAAATTGAGTTGTGTTTACTTTGACTTGCTCACTGGAATTTGATTTCTCTTCATTCAACAACTTCTCTAGTTCTTGCACTCTGGCTTCCTTTTGTTTTAACAACACTCTAACCTCAGTGGCTTTATCGACAGTAGTAGTAGCATATGCCCCTGCATACTGTGATAATTTGGTTAGATGTTCAGTAGGGTCATCTGAGGAATCTTTCCATAGTACATCAACTGATTCATCTGTAGGCTTTGGAGTTGTTTCATCAATTCTCCTTATTTTTTTTATTTTAACTACAGCCTTGTAACTAGGACTGTAGAAAATATCTAATGAATGAATATCTTCAATTTTTAGAACTATATGATCTGTAGGGTAGGCCGATATGATTTATTTATCATGCTATGCTGGAATTCTTTGCAGTGGATTAACAGTTTCACTATTTTTTGGGAGGATTCAGGTGTCTGGAAACTCGTTGATTGATCAGTATTAAGATTCTCTTTAGGATTTTTTATTACATTGGAAAACTCCTTCCATTCATCTATGAGATATTTTGTTTGTGGTGAACTGGACTAATTGAGCATATTTTTACTATGTTGAGCTATTTGAGAATCTATTTTTGTTCCATTGTTTCTTATCTCTTCTAGCATTTCCATCTCATGAATTACTCAGTCAATTATCTTTTCTGAATTTTCATTTTTAGATTCGAATTCATTTTTAGAGTGATTCGAATCATGATATTGCTGCTATGATTGACTTGATTCGTCTTCAGACATATCTTTTGCTTCATCATCAAGGCTGACACTTGGAGTGTGTTTGTTTCTATCTTCAATAGTTAACAAATTTAGAGGGACTTTCTCTAGTCTCTTATTTCTGTATGCTTGAAAAGCTTCAAAAACCTCTTGACTTAGATGACTAGATACATACTTGATAATATCTGAAAATTTTTCCATGCCCTGGAAAAGATCATCAAATCCATCTTCCTCCTTTAAAAAAATCTTCATCTTAAGCTCTGTGATGTAACTTTTAATCACATCATTTGGGTCATATAATATTTTCAGCATTACTACCAATTTCAATAAATAAATTTTGGAAACTTCCTTGTAAGTATGGCCGATGTTAGACAATGCAAAAGTGCCACATTGTACAGGGAAATTAGGCCAATAGCCTTTTTAACATCCTTCAACTGTTTCGTAACACCATTAACAAGATGATAGACTATTTCTTTTACAAGTAACTTGTCAAGAACATAACAGGGTAAAACATGGGGAGAAGCATAACTCCCGAATACTCTAATATATGTAAAATTTTCTTCGGAAAACCCTCTAGCTATTGGAATAATGTCTACATTGGCTTCTTTAGAAACCCTAGGAGCTCTTTTATTAAAAATCATCTGATGTATAGGCAATATGAATCCATAATAGATTATAGAAGTGTAATTGGAAGTCTGAATCCCAGAGTTCTTTGTGGTAAATGTGAATTGGGGTAGGGTCCTTGGTAGTCCATTTCCATCCCATAGTAGGAAAACTGGAAGTAAAATAGATAGCATCCATGACATAGGCAGACATATAAAATGGAAGTACTTCTCTGAGTGAAAAACTTATTTTATTCCTATATTCAATTATATGCTTGGCTAGGTTATTAGATAAGATGTGTGCCCAATTCAGAATAGATGAATTGACGATTGCATCTATTAGGGGAACCCAGTCCCTTGAGAATCTAGTGCTATCTAGTTTGGAAAATAATCTATATAACATACCAGTAGCATAACAGTAAGGATTAGGAATTTGGGAAATTGGTTATGTACCAAACTTATCTTGCTTCAATTTCCCCTGATTATCCTTCCATTCTTGGATGACTTTGATAAGATCTGGATGTTCTCCTCTAAAATTCTACAAATAGTTTTTGTCATATTTCTACTACGGGGGTTGCAACGTCAAAAAGAGTTGCGTCGAAGGTAGAAGCGGTTCTTGTCGAAGAAAATTTGTTTATCACCCTTGGTCCTTCACTTTCAAAAAGTTTATACATTGCTTCCCAGGTCGAACTGCCGCAATATTTTTTGCAGACGGTATCTGAAAATAATGGAGACATATCTGTGTCTTTAGTGGATGACATCTGAGAAATTTCTTTTCCCTTTTTTCTCATTTTTCTCTTATTCAATCCGTTAACTGGTTTCTGGAAAGCAGAGCGAGTTTTTACAAGTATGGAGTATCAAAGAGACAAATCTATCATTTATTTCAAACAAACACAAGAAGATATCAATCTTATTAAAATATAACATCAATCATCATTCATAATCACTGAATTAATATTTCATATATCTCCACAACTAAGATCTATCAATCGCTTTAAAGCCATTAAGATCTTAAATTTCATTTTGACATGACACAAGTTGTTTTACACGCTTGATATATTAAAGGCGTCAGTGCGCATATCACAAATTACAATTTGTAACCATTCGTAATACTTACCTTTAAAGGCTATGAAATGTGATCTGCGCAAATCGCAGATTGCAACTTTTATAGGATAATGATTTAGTGTATGTTATAAGTTGAGATAAATGTGAATTGCACTTTTTAATAAAATTGAAGTGATCGCGATAGCCAAAGGGTTTATATTCACTTGTTTATTTTCTTGTCAGGTCTGCATAGTCACAACTTATATCTTTTTGCTTTTAATGTTTTTTGATTGATTAAGTGAAGTGCGGTGCGATAAAGTAAATATAACGGTGATTGAAGATTTTTGCAAAGTTTAAATCGTATCTTTGGAGATGTTTGAGCGCATATCGCATTTCTCATATTTTAAGTTTTATGAGTCTTTTGAAATTCATAAGATATGTGATTTGCGATGCGCTAAAAAGAATAAGGCAGAAAAAAGAAAATATTTATTTTCTAAGTTTTTTGATTTAGGAAATTTAAAAGAATTTCCTATTTATTTCTAAAGGATCCCTATTTATAAAATATAAATGGGGGGTTTTTGTATAGCACAACAGGTTCTTCTCCTTAATAGCAGCAATTTCCAATAGCAGTAGCAGTAGTAGCACAACATTTCCAGTGCTTGGTTTCTTTAGTGTATTTCAGCCATCTTGTGGCTTGAGTGCATTCCTTTTGGACCACTGTGTAGTTTCATTGTTGTTGATGTATAATGATATGGCTCATTTTTTTTTTTGCCTAGATGTATGATGTTTTGTTGTATTCCGGAATTTTTCCAGTTCTACATTTTTAGTTCTTATTTTACCATAGTTGGAATTTTGAATATGTTCTATATTCCTCTCTTTTCCATTTTGGAATATTACAGACCCCGTGGACTCCTATATATAGAAAGGAGGTTTTGTCATTTGAATCATCCAAGAATTGTTCACTTATGTAATGTAAAGGAGGTTTCCCCCTCAAAGTGGCTCATTTCTAAGGCGTTGATCTCTCTTTTCTTCTATTTTTGGAGCTGGTTTCATAACACTCAATTGAATAACATTTATCATGTGAGGGATCCGTTATTACATCACCAACTTCTGAGAGTGAGATTATTACAAATATCATTCAATTTTATTACTTTCATTCATATTCCATGATCATAAAAAACTTTTTTTGATTCTATAGCTAACCAAGCATTGGATTGAAATATTAATTAGTCATTGCATTAAAATCAAAAAATCAAAAAATCATTTGTATATATGATAAAACAATCATGAAATATCCGTATATAGATATGAATAGTATGTCAAAATATTATAACATATGGAAAAATGTCCTACAAAATTAGGGCTTAATCTTGATCATGTCCATATCTCAAAAATATCAATCATCTAAACCTAAAGCTATGGGGTTTTCCCTGGATTAGCATCTCGGAAGAAGATGATGGAATTTTCCACTCGTCGGAAGAGCCACACCTACTCTCATGGTACTCCTACCACTCGTCTATATAAAGCCTTAGGGAGATCCTCTACTTCTGCCATGGGAACTTGGAGCGTCAAATTCTCCAAATTCCTCTAAATGACATGAAGGACTCTCTCAGACTAGGTTGCTGCTCTATCCTTGTATCTCCCACAACACCTGTGCCTTGGTAGACCCTCAGGTCTCACTGGACTAGCAACTGCATCATGATCATTTAATCTTGTAATATTTTTGTTTCATGAAAAATGAATTTCAATTTATTAAGATCATATTTTAAAAAAAAAATCCAAAAAAAAAATTAATAAGTTAAAATTCAAAAATTTACCAACGTTTTCCCATGAAGCACCCTTTGGAAGTGCTAGATTTGGTTCCCCTTGGAATTCTATGCCTACGTAGGGGTAATCATCTATGGCCATGACTTGTTGCTCCCACTAGAGGAAGGAATCATCATCAAAGGCTGCTCGAGTGACTTCGCCTCTACCAAGCCGCTTGATCAAATTTTCCCATCTGTCCATCCTATGATCTTTAGGATTGTTGATGGCAGTATATACTCTGGGTCAAAGTGCTAGAATATACTAGAAGAAGAACGAGAAAATGATGCTTCCATAAACAGATTTATTTGTTTTACCCTGTCTGAATGATGTCAATTTCTTCTTCATGTTGATCACGATCGTTGTACACTAATCATAGACTATTGGTCGTAGGAGCTCTACTGCCAAGAACATAGAAGGTCATGAAGCCTAATGCAATGAGGATGAACTTGCTAACCTAAAAATAGTGAAGAGGATGATTTTTATTAGCAATATTGTGATGCTTTTTATCAGAACTTGTGATCTTACCTTGATAGTCTCGTGTGCATAGTACATAGCTATATAATTTGCAGTGTTAAGGTCTCCACGGACCCTCCCTCTCAGGTCAACTGCTTCTCCCCTTCAGGAAAGTCATGTTATGAAGTAGATATCCTCTACTTTTATCTATAAGGGCATATGATAAATTATAAAATATCTTGCTCTAGGTCCCAATAATTAATTAACATTTCCAACACTCGAGTTTGTGTTTTCATGCTAGGCATCATGAAAATGTTGAGAAATCTGCAATTTCCTAGTTCATCTAGTGATTCTTGATCTTTCAAAACCTCATTATCAACATCAATGTTCTCTCTCTCTCTCCAAATTATCGACATCCTACAAAATTAGGAGGTTTCATCTGTTAGAATTTAAGTTTTTCAAACTTACTCTCCACATACGTGAATTTTCTAAAATATAGTCACGTATACATGCGAATTTCCCATTGGAAACTTGTGTGTAGGTCTTTATACACATGGTTTTCAAAGTATCGACCCACGTGCACGCCGATAATTTTTTAAAACAAAAAATTTCCCCATTGAAATCAATAAAATCCATAAAATTTTCTATCAAATGGACAAATTTAGGGATTAGAATTACCTGGAGACTGTGGTTGATGAATTTGTTGATGGATTTGATTAGATTGGATTGCCAAAATTTTCTCCAGGGCTCTCTTATCAACACTTGGAAAGGTAAAAATGAATTTGTGGTCAGTCTAAAAGTTATTTAATAATCAAAATTTGAAAATTGAATTTTATCAAGTTCATTATTTTTAACTTTATAATTTTAAGAACTTTTTGAATTTTTTCTTAAAGTGTCGGGAGAGGTTGATTTTCAGGGTAAATGAAGACATAGTGATTTTTTCTGCCACTTCAACTCCAATATCACTGACTTATCATGCAAGGTGTATCATTTTCATAATCCGGAATATAGGTTAAGACATATCACTTTTTCGTTGCATTATGCATATTGACCTCATAATCGCGATATTTTTTCCATAGGGTCAACCCCATTATGTTGTGATTTTTAAACTATTTTCACTCGTTGTCTTGTATATTCATAACATAGTGGTAAATCCACTCCTTCCATGGGCTTCCTAGTTATAATCCTCGCTAGCATATGTTTCCCATTTTGCAAGTATTGTGTAGGCTCGGGAGTCCTCTTGAGTCCCACCATGGCTTTGTGTTGAAGCCTCATCCTTCTTATTCTTCGCTATATTTATGGATTTATACCCTAGAGATTCCCATGTGTTGATTTGTACTGTTGCATTTCATATTGTCTACTTGTACCTTTTGGCCTTGAGCTGCTTCATTTGGACTCGTGTATAAGCCACTTTTGACCATGACTTTTTTGCAAGTTCAAACCATGAATTCATTAGTCTCTGTGACTTGAAACCCTTTATCCGTGTAAAGAACATCCATTGAATGTTCATGACTAGTATTCTCCGCCTTTCATTGAGCATAGGAATGTTCCAGTCCCAAGAAATAGTTCACTTTCCCTTAACACTCATTCTTCCCATTGTACTATATGAATTATTTTATTCTTTTTTAGGCTTTAAATATAAAAAAGACAAAAAACCTATATATTCCAAAAAGATAAAGAACGGTACATTTCTTCAATATTTGATGGCAGCAAGAGTTAGTTATGTCACCCTTTAACAAAGCACTTAAAATGAGTCTTTCCTCGATTTGGGATGGGGCTTAGTTTGACTTTAGGGAATCCATAACCTTATTCTTGTGTCAGTCCTCTTCCAGTTGGTTATATCTTCCAATCATATAGAGAGTTTGTTAATGCCTCCTACATTGAAAACTTATACAAAGTTATTTTATGTTCCCATAGAGTAACATCATCTCGTGCTTTTGTTCAAGGGAAGTAAACATGTGTCTTCCATTCTGCGGTGTCTCTTGACTCATTTTCAATGGTCCATACCCGATCTGTCAAGTTATCTTTATTATAAAATCAATTATTTGGTCATTCGCTCATCCTGGTTAAGAAGGTCTCCATTGACTTCATACTTGCGGTATGCTCTTATCGACATCGATAATTTTCTTTGAGAGTAGACCTAGAGTAGCACCCTGGCCGTATTTACATCATTGATAGGTTAATTTGTGCTCAGCATCGATCATTATCATGGGTATTTGACTGAGTGGTTTCCCTTGTGTTTTAAATCAGCTTACATTATCACACATTGGGATTCGTGCAATACCTTGGTTTCCATTTGACCCTATGATGGATTCCTAGCCTCTGTGTCAGCTTTCATTATTGGTTTGTTCAGAGAATTTATTTCGCGTAGTAGCTACATCTTGTGTACGTTGGAAATTTACTTCATAATGGTTACTTAATCTCTTATTCATCCAAGTTCTTCCAAATTATTGGCCTACGGGGTACACTCGCGTTGGTTGATGTGGGATGCCTTAATGCCTTCATTCCAACATATATTTTCCCATCGACTCCAACTCATTTCTTTTGGAAAAAGATCTCGATTCATTTTTTAGTACCTTAGGGTTTGCAGTCATTAGTGGCAGACTCATTCACTATCAACAGTGAGAACACATCAATGTCTCATGATTGGTAAATTCTTTCAAGTGTTTGAATAAAACACATTTACTCACACTTTTTAGATTGTAATGGGGTACCTTGAAACTCATCATCATTATCGGTGATTTTTCTCGTGTTTTTTAATGATATACATCAATGATCGATAATAATTTCTCACATGGTCGACTTCAGCGCATAAATTCCTATAGTATATAAATGTATCATCTGTGGTCGGTGAAGACCTCGAGTTGTGTCAGAATCTTGGTTCAAATGACATATCCTTCAGGTTTCTAACAATGACACATTCCACCTTTATATGTTGCAGTTCATCGCAACAACATATTATATGCTGGCACCCGAGTTTATGCAATACCACTATTCCACCTATATTACTAGGTACTTTTATGAGGATTAGTTATGCAACATCATTGATTAGATATTATTCTAGCATCATTGATCGGATTTCCTTCTATATGTGATATTGAGACATAGATCCATTTTGTTCCTTTATGGCTATGATATGATGATCCAATATGATATATTGGAGGTTTATGTGGTGTATATTTTCAGATACAGAATTCAGACTAAAAATGAAGACTATGATTATTTCGAATTCTGTATCTGAAAATGATCCACTATGTATTCTTCAGCTCTTTTTGTACACTTATGTATACATTTTGGATCCACTTTATACTTGATCAAAAAACATGCTTTACTATCTTTGAGCATGGGTATGCCCGCCTCAGACATGATTCTTCTTTCTGACTCCTTCCATATGTATTCAGTGGGTTTGAATCTAGTGATCTCCTCTCAGGTTCTCAAATGGCTCCTCTATCTATACTTAATACATTTCAGCCATCATGTACCCCTTCTGACCTCATATATTAGGGGGCATATGTTATATCATTATTTAGAACTCATGTAGATCCGATGCTCTTATATGGCCTTGGGAATTCCTTTCCCATGCAAACCCTATCTTATAATAAAAAACAATATTTTAATTTCCATATGCCACTCTAACCACACAAAACCACATATGCATGTGGGTACCATAGTACTGAACCTATGTATACTCATAAAAATATGAAAAAATAAAATAATATCCTATTTTTCGAGCAGGTTTACGGGTTTCACTGAAATCCCACTTACAAGAGCCTATGGCCAAACCGAATTAACCAATTTCAGGTGGTATTTATACACCTCATGGGTAGGCCTAATGACAAGAATAGATAGGATATCAACATTATAGACATTTGTATCTCCATATCAATTATGTGTTTTCCCTGTGTATTGGGTGTGTGTTATATTATTTCCATGACTAATCGCACGCATGGGGGGGTCATAGGTGGGGCAGTAACCCCCCATTTTTTTCTTAGGGTAAACATGACTCAGTGATAGAGTCAATATTGACTAGGGTAGATAGTAGTGGTTTTGGGGCACATGGTTTTGTGCACCCATGGTTTTGGCCCATGGTATTACATGTAATGGAGCCTATAAGAGGCTGGGAATACTTCATTGTAAGGTAGGCCTGGAGGTGAGCGGTGAAGGCTCACTTGGCTGGATTGGCCAGGGTTTTGGCCAATGGTTAATGAAATTTCATTGGTTGGGTTTTTCCCCGGATTTGGGGTTTTCCCGGATAAACATATGTGTTTATGTTTATGTTTTTTTGCTGGCTCTTTATGTTTATTTCTCTCAGTAAAATTGTTTATTATTTCGCCATAATTTCTAACATTTTTTTGCATCAAGCGTGCGGGGGGTCATAGGATGGGTGGAACCCCCCCACCCCCCCCCCCCCCCCCCTGTCAGGGGGTTTCTAAGGGGGTGGTATCCCCCCTAAACGGGGTCTAGGGAAACACCTTGGAGAAAAAAAATGGACCCTATACTAGGTGGGCGGACCTACCTATGGTTTTGTGCAGGGGTATTGCACATTGTTTTGGGCATGATGGTTTCTTTCCATGGTATTTTTTAGATCCGTTCAAGGGAACTACAATTATGTTCTTATCTAGGGTTAATGGATTGGGGTTTATGAATGCTTCAGCTTGTATATATATCTATTGTAACATTCAAAGGAATATAATGAAAAATCAATCTGGTAGTCTCGGTTTTGGGATCCAGGGGAAAATATCGCTGTATATGTGTTTCATGTTTATGTTCTCACCATTGTTTATTCTATTTTTTTTTAAGAATTCATTTGTAGGTAATTTTTGTACAAGGTTAAAACCTACATTTGGTATCAGTGTTGTTTTGGCTTCAAGGGGATGCCTTTGTTGCTGAGGGGCATGTGGTAGACCCTGTTAAGGGGGAGATCTGCGAGATTGATTCTTGCGGTGAAAGTAGATAGCAAGAAGTAGAAAGATAGAGATCGAGAAATTGAATGGTCAGTGTTTTGAGTTGTGGAAGCTCAATATGGAGGATTTGATCATGGATAAATATCAGTGGATCATGGTAGATCCTTGTACTAAACCAATGGCAATGTCAAATGAATATTGGACGAAATTGGATCGGAAATCAAAGAGCACAATACAGTTGTGTATCTTTTTTATTTTTAAATTTATCTAGGGAAGCTACAACGAAGTCTTTGTGGGATAAATTAGGGACTTTGTACCAATCTAAGTCTCTCATGAAAAAAAAATTCCTACGGAAAAAGATGTATAACCTAAGGTTGAAGGATGGAAACTCAGTGACGGAGCATCTAAACACATTTAATATTGTGGTAAGCCAGTTGTTATTTGATGATATTAAAATCTCATATGGAGATAAGTGCATCAGTTTGTTGTGTTCTTTACAAGATTCATGGGATAGTCTGGTTCTTGCAATAGGTATCAATGAAACTACCTTGAAGTTTGATGAAATATTCTCATTCTTATTTTGGGAGGAGATGAGGTGGAAAAATGTGGAGGGCTAGAATTGAGATGCCTTGTATATACAAGGATGATACCAGAACAGAAATAAAAATAAGTCCTCAAGTGGGAGATCTAAATCTCCAGGAAAACCTCTAAAGGTGTGCTAGAAATGCAGAAAGGAAGGGCACTTAAAAAATTATTTTAGATTTAAAGCTCCTAAGAAAGGAAATGGATCTGATGATGCTCCTTCTACAAAGGTGAAAACCACCTTAGATGAAGGTGGGTATGTGTACTTGTATTCTTCTTCAAGTACGCATGTAAATCATGAGGGATGGTTGATTGACTCAAGTGCATCATTGCACTTCACCTCCCATAGGGAGTGGTTCTGCGAATATGAGAAATATGATGGTGGTGATGTCTTCCTAGGAGATGATAGGAAGGCCATAATCATCATTTAGTTAGCTAATCTATAATATTTGTTATAGCAAAAGGTGGCTAAGACTTGTTGAGCCTTCAAGGAACAAGTTTTATTACTAAAAAGTGTTGGCTCTTGAAGACTCTTGAAGGCCTCATGCCTTTCCTCTGTCCAAAACTTCACTGCTGTTTCCCTTCAGAACTCAGAAATCCCTCTGATTTCCAAGCCAAAACACTACTGCAAACACCATTTCCCTTTTTCCCCTTCTCCCAAAACTAACCCGCATTTTCCCCTCTCTTTCTCCATAAAAACTCCCCTATTTTCATAATTCCTTTTCTTCCATTTATGAAAATCCTCTGTATGTGGTTTAAAACTCATTTTTAAACCATATCGGAACCCTCCATTTCCCTTGAAAACCATTGAAAATTCATAAAAATCATATTTTAATGTGTTATGGACTTAAGCCCCTCGGGCTAAGTCTTTAGCCCCTCTTCTTAAAAACCCTGATCACATTATTTACCACATGCCCCACGGCCCCGCAATCGGGCGCCAAGCCATTTTTTAATTATTCTCGCCAAAGTTTAAAACCTTTGGTTATATATAAAACCTCTCTTTATATTAATTTTCCGACATTTTATTATTTTATTAAATTTTATGCCGGTACAAGTTTTAAATCATTCTACACCATCGATCTGATCTGAAGATCGACGGTGCGGAGTCCGTCTCCCGGTGGTCCCCACATTCCACTAACCCATCCCAGAAACCGCATGGTTTTCATCGCACTGCCTTTGGGCGACGGCGGTTTTTTCCCGATCGCCAGCGATTCCACTCATCGCATGACACGCGTCCCGTGTACTTTTTCAAAACCGCTTGCCCATCACGCGTTATTGTTTGGACGTGGACGCCTAGCGATATTGCTTTCCACTGTCTGATCTGGGGTGGGCCATCCAACGGCTATTGCTCACCGAAGATGCCCGACAGTTAACCGAGCTACAGAGTGCCATCTAGTTAATCTCCGCCGTCAAGCTGATCTACAAATCGATGGTCCATATTCCATCAGCCTCATTCCATCGCCCAGTCAATGATTTTTCATTTTTGAATTTCCCCTTTGCTCCCGACTGTCGATCTCTGCGCGATCGACGACTATGATTTAATCTTTCTTCCGCCTTCTTCGATCAATCCTGATCGTTGGATGATGCCATCCAACGGCCATGCTTCCTCCACGTGTCCTCTGCAGCAGTAAACCTATATATGCAGGATTTTATAATAGTTTTTTGTATTTTGCAAGGTTTAAATGGTTTTCTTGCCATTTTCGAAGAAAATTCGAGGACGGAGGATGACGATCTTCCTGCCTTTTATTCATCAAAGAAAATCATCGCAGGATGTTAAAAACACGTTTCATCAGTGTTTCTTCAGGCATTGATGTCATATCACCCCTACGCAGCCCTGCATACCAACAAAAACCATGAATCGGGCATAGACAGAGAGTATCAGTGACGAAGGCAAAAATTTATCAGAACAGAGGATTAAAGACAGATTTTGTGGGGATCACGATTAAGAATGATTATCAAAATCCTAATCCTCGATTTGAAACACAATTTAAAGAAAATATGAAGTGTTTTATCGACGTGAAACCCTCCACCGCCACAATTGAGGCAAATTGACCCCTCTAGCTACCACGATGCCACCTGTGCCTCAAAGTATTCAATCAGAGGCCGAAGTTATTGATCAAGACTAGATGTCTGCCTCGCAACGCAGCCAAAGAGTAATTTCTGCCAAGGAACTTAATGACAGACACCCGCAGAGTTACTTCGACGCCACACACAGCCTCAAAGGTCAACAAAAGCTCCCATCGAGCTTAATCATTATGTAAATCATTTAATACAGAGGATATGTATGTATGTTTCTTCATTCAGCCCCTCAAAGGCCAATGAGCCATTACTTCTGTATTAATTGTAATTGAGATCTTTTATCAGATCTCACCTCCTCATCCTTCTATATATACTACTGCCGAAGATGAGTGAGGGGTTGGTTGCAGAACTTTGATATACACTTGAGCTTAATTTTCTGATTCTAAATAGTGTTGACTGGCTCTTGGAGCTCTGCTTGTGATAGATAGGTTAGGCTGAGATGTGTAGATGGTTGCTAAAATAAAGCATGGACTTAAAGCTCTAACTGGTTTGGAGCATCAATACAAGCTGATTTATGGGACCCTGGTCTATGTTGACGGTGATGTTTTTTCTTATTGTAACTTGTCATTTTGTTTTTGTTTTCACTGTGTTCCAATTTCTCATATAAAGAAAAACATGCATAGAGTTAGGACCTACTGTATATCAGTAACCTTCTCTGACTGAAAATCTTTATATATATGTTTTCTTCCAATCTGTGTTATTTAGGAATGATTTAATTCAGTTTAAGCATAGGAATGTTGGTGTTCCCTCGTCTTATTGTCTTAGCTGAATATTATTCTTAAATTTTATTTTCAGTATATGTTTTGTGAAGATGAACTGAGGAAGATATGGTGAGCCCTGGTCCTAGTTTTGTCCCCACAACTATCTGGATGTTTCCCTTTGGAATGTGTTAAAAGCTGGCTAGTTTAAAAGTACTTACCAGATCTTAGGCCATTCTGTGTTATCTTTGTATTTTCCTTGAAAGTAACTAAGTAAAGAAGAGCTAGGAGAGGATTTGTGGTGAGCCCGGCCTGCTAGTTTCTACTCCAAAGATTTCTTCCAAGTTTCCCTTTTTTTTA